>OY728145.1:857663103-858288103 GCA_963277665.1 Viscum album
AATGTTGGCCGAGCCGCCCCAAGATTCTCCCACCTTAGCACACCTTACACTTAGATCCTATACTGGTGTTATAAGGGGCTATGTAATGAGACCTTAGCTACCTTGTGTAATCCCTTGTTTTAAATAATTTTTTTTGATTTCTTCTAATGGGGAAGTTTGTAAATTTTCAAATGTCCGGATAAATGTAGGATGTACATTATTGATGAATTTGAAAAAAAGGATATTTTAAAATATTTTTGTAAACCTTAAATAATTAATGATGTGTAATGATTTTCAAAAAATGGTCTTCTACAAATGTGTTCAGTAGGAAATTTGGAGTCTAAGAAGATCAACTTAATTTTTGATGAATAGTAAATTATGAATAGTGATTTTACGCTTAGGATTAGTAATGTGACCAAATGGATTAGTAATCTCACTTAAAGAAAGTATTAATATAATTTAGGCACCTTGATTAAGTAATGTGATTCAATAAAATAGGTAAACAACTGTTTCAGAAATTATTATTCAAGTATTAGTTTTTTTGGGTGAATAGTGTTTTTTAATTAAAAATTTAATTAAAAATATTTAGAAAATTATTTTTATAAAATGGAGCTCATTTTTGAATTGAGAGTATCGATATTATGTTAAGGTGATTTTGGGGTTTTTTCTGAAAAAAATGAATATTCGGTGAATAGTGTTTTTATTTAATAATTAAATTAAAAATATTTAGAAAATTGTTTTTATAAAATGGAGTTCATTTTTGAAATCAGAGCATCAATATTAGGTTAAGGTGAAATTTTGGGATTTTTCTAAGAAAGTTGAATTTTTGGTGAATAGTGAATTTTCAGCTTTAAGTTTCGGGTGTTCAATGACATCATTAATGATTTATTAAGTATGTAATCAATATGGTCGACCTATGAATATTAAGATAAGGTATGAGGTGTCCCAAGTGGCCAATACCATGGGAAAATACCATAGGCAAGCCCATGGTTTTTCCAAAACCACCAATGAGGTGTCCCTTGGCCATTAATGCCTTGTCCCCTCACTTTCCCTATAAATACCAAGCCTTACCTTCGTTCATTTCACTTCCAAAATAATCCTCAACAATGTTCTGGTCTCCTTACCTCCCAAGGAGTCCTCCCAAGGTGCCCCAAAGCCCTCAAGGTCCCAACCTTTGAGTTTTAAGAGTTACGTTTTAAGGTAAGAGATCCTACCTCTCTCTTTCTTTCCAAGTACTCTCTTTAATGTAATTTCTTTTATGCTCCATGTTCTTATGTTGGGGATGTTATTTTATATTCATACTAATGTCATTTTCATTTTCATATGATGAGATACCCCCTCTTTCTCTCATCAATTCATTTTAAGAATGTTTAAGTAACGCCGTTAGGCTGCCGAATTTTTAAGGGATTCTTTCACCCTTCTCATTTTCAAGTTCTATTTTCATGTCAAGTCTTTCAAGTTCCTTTTATTATGTTGGGGTATGATCTCTATATCTATCATACTGATCTTTTATGTTCATATGATGAGAGACCATATTTTATCTCGTCAATTCATTTTTTTGAAGTTTTAAGTGATGCCGTTAGGCTGCCGAATTTTCATAAGAGAAATATTATTTTTTCTTCCTTCCATGTTTTTCATTTTATATGGTATGTCTTTCAAATTTCATTACCATGTTCTTATATCCTTTATATCCTATCTCTCTACTGTTTTATGGATCATTTATGAGTGGGTGACCCATGTCCCCTCTCTTTTCAGTATTTTATAAAACCCTATAACATAGCCGTTATGCTGCAAAATTTTCGTCTCAAAATGTCTCTCTCTTTTTCTCAAATTCTTTTATTTTATTAAGTGAATACTCAAATCTCTTTATTCTATAGGGGTATTCACATATATATCAAAATTTTCTATTTTAATTCTGGGACTTACATACATGAAACCCACTTTCCTTTTTCCGTGGGTTTAAAGTGACATAAAGATCACGTCTTGAAAGCAGTTTTTAAAATGTGATGACTATGAAATGAAACCCATTTCTTTTATGCTATATGGGTTGTTTATGAAATGATTGATGATGATATATGTGGCTCACATGATAATAAAGGCAAATTTAAGGGTGCACCCTGATAGCACTCCAATGCATTGGGTAAAGTCTTAATCTCTAGAGATGACCATTTTTAACGATATCTTGGTGAATAACCTTGGTAATTTTTAATGACACCTTGGGGATGGACCTTGGTGAAACAGAAATTATTGTCTATATTAAATGTTTTAGCCACATCTTCAAGTTATGAAATATGTTATTTTTATTATGATATGCCTCATGATTTCTTTCCCATGACTTAAAGTTCTTTTTTCCATGACTTTATTGATGTATCTCGAGTTCACATGTTAAATGTTTCCCCTTGTTTCCCTTACTGGGATTTCTGCTCACCCTTTATTTTGATGTATGTCCCCAGGTTATGAGATGCAGTAATGAACCTAGGATGAATATAAGGAGAAGCCTTTCAAGTGTTTAAGAAGAATGTTTTTTTTTTCATGTATTAAGTTCCTGGTTTCCAAGACACTAAACCTTAAAGATCCTCAATTTAGTAAAATTTAATGAAAAGTTATGTTATAAAAAGTCAGGATGCTATTGTTGGTATCAGAGTATGGTTTAGTTATTTGTGGAAATTAGGATATGAAAACTTTAGGAATAACCCTATAGAAAAGTTCAAATATAGGAAATCTTCCCGGTATTTTGGTGAGTATTGAGTATGTGGTTTATCAAGCAAATACATCCCTGTCTGGATACGAGCAGGTAGAGGTGGCTCTGGAACAGATGTACATAGGGGTAAAACCCAAAAACACCGCTTGAGCTAGACTCAAACGGGAACTGGTACACGAAAACGGGCCTTGCTGCACTCTTGGTTATGACACTCCCGGGAGATATGCTTTGGTAAATTCACAAGCTTAGTATGAACCATTATTAAAGGAACAAAGATAAAGTAAAATAAAGATTCACATAAGAATATATGATCATGGATAACCTAGATTGGAATCTAGGGGATAACAAGTTAGGATATACTTTTATTTTACAAGTTTATCCTTCTATGCTAAAAGTTTCCTTTTCATGATTATTGGCTAAGTATTTAAGCCCCTAATTATACTTTCTTTTCTTAGTTAATGGCGGGAAATAGAAGAACATATCCTAACAATCAATGTGATAGGAAATGTGATGATTACTTTATTAATGTGAAAGAGATGAAGAGAGATCAAGTTGAACATATTGTGATTATGTGAAACCAGCTATCAAAAATCATAATTAATAATTGGTACCTAGTTGAATGCCCGAATTCATCATGGAAGAAGAAGACAATGTCTCAAGGATGTTCATCTGATAAAGTTGATAAGGGAAAGAAGACCCAATTTCCTTTGTGCAAAAAGTGTGGAAAGGGGCATCAAGGAGAATGTCACAAAGTAACCAGGAGATGTTTTAAGTGTGGGTTGATAGGGCATAAAGTAGCCTATTGCTTCAAAAAAATGGATAATGTGATGAATAGAGATAAGGTTCGATCTAATATACCTTATACTTTTTAATGTCGTAAATGTGGAGAAGTTGGACATTATCCAAGGAAAAACTCTCTTGGAAGGGATGAGAAGCATTATGAGCATCAACAATCTTCAAGGATAAGGGAATAATGAAAGTCCTATGCTGAGACGGATCATGATGAGTAAAGTACATGAAACTTCTTCACAATAATTGTCTATGTCATGTTACATTTTAGTTTGTGCTCTATGAGCATATCCTTAATGTTTTCTAAGAACATCGAGTCACTACCTAAGATGGTTTTATATTATTAAGGAAAACATCTATTATTATGCATCACATGATGATATTGTGAAGCTGTTCTTCTTGAAAAAAAATGATTAGGGGATTAAAAGATGATTATTATTTTGGAAGATGTTCACTATTTTAGGAACCCTATATGATCGTGGTAAATAGATTACTACGGTATTTTATTTGAGGAGTAAATATTGACTTATATTTTGAAGAATCGACGAATTTAAGGTGAACTTATAGTAATTTAGGTTACTTATGTAAATGATTAACCTATCTTGGGGAAAATATGTTTAGGTTAGTTACTTTTGTTATAAGATGTTAGGAGTGGATGATGTTGTTTGGAGATGAACGATAAAGTTTATCTTGGAAGACTATGTTATCAAATCCTTCTTATATTTGGGTTTTAATCTTAGTTTGGTTTATTTTGAGGAATTTTAATGACAGTTATTTATGGAATGGTCTATGATAAATTTTGGGTAGTACCATGGAACTTTGAAGATTTAAAGTAGTTTCCCTTCCTATTGGGTTCTTTCTTTTTGAAGAGTTGTTTTATCTTACCCTTTCTATTTTTGGGATAAATGTATAAAGATAGATAGTTATTCTTTTCTGGATTACATGATTCTCTAGAAGATGATTCTTGTGATTTGATGAGACCAAGTAGTTTTGAATTCTCTTTGTTTGGAGAAAAGATTAGTCTTGGTGGAAACTTATTAAGGGATGAAACTCTACTTGAAGGTAAATATTTTTCCTTGTGTTTTTATTCCATGTAGTAAATGAATTCCTCAAAATTATTAAAAAGAACATAAAACAAAAACGTTGTTGGTTTAAGTTTCCTACTGGGTAATCAAATACCATTTAACCCATCATAAGTTTGTGATTTTCTGGTGGTTAACTTCCTCTTAGACATGTTTTCTATCACTCTCGCTCAGAACTTGACCCTTTTTTTTCTCCTCCATATCCATGTTTTACTACATGGAATCCTAGTATGGGTTAACTCAGGTGACCTTTGTACTTATTTTTCTTTCTTTTAAAGTAATAGTGTTACTGACTCTTTTTATGATGTGGGACTTTCAATGAAATTTCCAAGCCCAATTTTAAAACTTGTGAGGATGCAATTTCTTAAGGGGGGAAGATTGTAACGACCCGAAATTTTGGAATAAATCTTGTTTCCAAATTTTGTGTGTTATTTTATTTTATAGTCAACAAAAACTTTTCATTTAATAAAATGAGTATAATTAAAATGAGACTGTTGGGTTTTGACTATTATATGACCGTTAGTCAGTATGACCGTTGGAAACTAAATGTTGCGACTATTGTCTCTAAATACAAGTGATATTGGTTAATTAATATAGAAAGAAGATTCAATGGCCTCATCCAGTAGTCTTGGTCCAATCGAAGCCCATCTAATAGAACTTGGGAAGGAGGTAGCACCACTGGGCTTTGCTCTGGATCAAACTCAAGCCGAACTTCATCATGTGAAGCTGGAACAGAATCGGCTTCACGAGAAGTTCAAGCTAATAGAAATCACCACTCGGGCAATGTTGGCCAAGCCGCCCCAAGATTCTCTCACCTTAGCACACCTTACACTTAGATCCTATGCTGGTGTTATAAGGGGCTATGTAACGAGACCTTAGCTACCTTGTGTAATCCCTTGTTTTAAATATATTTTTTTGATTTCTTCTTATGGCGAAGTTTGTAAATTTTCAAATGTTCGGTTAAATGTAGGATGTACATTATTGATGAATTTGAAAAAAAGAATATTTTAAAATATTTTTGTAAACCTTAAATAATTAATGATGTGTAATAATTTTCAAAAAATGGTCTTCTGCAAATGTGTTCAGTAAGAAATTTGGAGTCTAAGAAGATCAACCTAACTTTTGATGAATAGTAAATTATGAATAGTGATTTTACGCTTAGGATATTAATGTGACCAAATGGATTAGTAATCTCACTTAAAGAAAGTATTGATATAATTTAGGCACCTTGATTAAGTAATGTGATTCAATAAAATAGGCAAACAACTATTTTAGAAATTATTATTCATGTATTAGTTTTTTCGGGTGAATAGTGTTTTTTAATTAAAAATTTAATTAAAAATATTTAGAAAATTATTTTTATAAAATGGAGCTCATTTTTGAATTTAGAGTATCGATATTATGTTAAGGTGATTTTTGAGGTTTTTTCTGAAAAAATGAATTTCTGAGAAAGTTGAATTTTCAGTGAATAGTGAATTTTCAGCTTTAAGTTTCAGGTGTTTAATGACATCATTAATGATTTATTAAGTATGTAATCAATATGACCGACCTATGAATAGTAAGATAAGGTATTATGTGTCCCAAGTGGACAATACCATGGGCAAATACCTTGGGCAAGCCCATGGTTTTTCCAAAACCACCAATGAGGTGTCCCTTGGCCATTAATGCCTTTCCCCCTCACTTTCCATATAAATACCAAGCCTTTCCTTCATTCATTTCAATTAGAAAATCATCCTCAACAAAGTTCTGGTCTCCTTACCTCTCAAGGATTCCTCTTAAGGTGCCCCCAATCCCTCAAGGTCCCAACCTTTGAGTTTAAAGAGTTACGTTTTAATGTAAGGGATCCTACCTCTCTCTTTCTTTCCAAGTACTCTCGTTAATGTCATTTCTTTTATGCTCCATGTTATTATGTTGGGGATGTTCTTTTATATTCATCCTACTTCCCTTTTCATATTCATATGATTAGATTCCCCCTCTTGCTCTCATCAATTCATTTTAAAAATGTTTAAGTAACGCCGTTAGGCTGCCGAATTTTTAAGGGATTCTTTCACCCTTCTCATTTTCAAGTTCTATTTTCATGTCATGTCTTTAAAGTTCCTTTTATTATGTTGGGGTATGATCTCTATATCTATCATACTTATATTTTATGTTCATATTATGAGAGACCCTATTTGATCTCATCAATTATTTTTTTGAAGTTTTAAGTGATGCCGTTAGGCTGCCGAATTTTCATAAGAAAAATCTTATTTTTTCTTCCTTCCATGTTTTTGATTTCATATGGTATGTCGTTCAAATTTCATTACCATGTTCTTATATTCTTTATATCCTGTACCTATACTGTTTTATGGATCATTTATGAGTGGGTGACCCATGTCCCCTCTCTTTTCAGTATTTTCTAAAACCCTATAACATAGCCGTTATGCTGCAGAATTTTCAGCTCAAAATGTCTCTATCTTTTTCTCAAATTATTTTATTTTGTTAAGTGAATACTCAATGATCTTTATTCTATAGGGGTATTAACTTATATATCAAAATGTTTTATTTTAATTCTGGTACTTACATACATGAAACCCTCTTTCCTTTTTCGATGGGTTTAAAGTGACATAAAGATCACGTCCTTAAAGCAGTTTTTAAAATGTGATGACTATGAAATGAAACCCATTTCTTTTATGCTATATGGTTTGTTTATGAAATGATTGATGATGATATATGTGGATCACATTATAATAAAGGCAAATTTAAGGGTGCATCCAGATAGCGCTCCAATGCATTGGGTAAATTCTTAATCTCTAGAGATGACCATTTTTAAAGATATCTTGGTGAATAACCTTGGTAATTTTTAATGACACCTTGGGGATGGACCTTGGTGAAACGGAAATTATTGTCTATATTAAATGTTGTAGCCACATCTTCAAGTTATGAAATACGTTATTTTTATTATGATATTCCTCATGATTTCTTTCTCATGCCTTAAAGTTCTTTTTTCCATGACTTTATTGATGTATCACAAGTTCACATGTTAAATGTTTCCCCTTGTTTCCCTTACTGGGCCTTCTGCTCACCCTTTCTTTTGATGTACGTCCCTAGGTTATGAGATGCAGTAATGAACCTAAGATGAACATAAGGAGAATCATTTCAAGTTTTTAAGAAGAATGTTTTTTTGTCATGTATTAAGTTCCTGGTTTCCAAGACACTAAACCTTAAAGATCCTTGGTTTTGTAAAATGTAATGAAAATTTATGTTATAAAAAGGCAGGATGCTATAATGACAATGAAATATCTAGTGCACTTAACCATTTTTGGTCCATTAAAAACATTTATTACCATTTATTTATCTTACCATTTCATCCCATTTCCCATTACTAACCATTTCCAATGCATTTATCATGGGTTTATCAAACAAAACAAGTTACACTAGCTTAAAGTACACAATCACATGGATGAGGAAAAAACACCGTTATCCTATCTCACTAAGAATAACTTCCTAATGTCAACCATATAATCTCCTCAAAGCCTCATCCTGGGTGGATGCAACCATTAGGGTAACAGAGCCTCATTCCTCTTCCCTAACCCGTGTATTAGGGGTGGAGTTTAGAGCCTCAATCCCACTCGACCCGTGGGTGTAGAACCTCAAGTCAATACCCCAATCTACTAAGCCATGTGCACAGGCTATATATATATATATATATATATGTATGTATATCCGTAAACCTTCTACACAACATCACAACCATTTCCAAAGAAAAACATAAACCATAAAATTAATATGAGTGTTAATACTATGCCTTAACCCAATAACACGTTTACGATATTTCACAACATTTAGCCATTTTTTCCGAATCTATTTTATTATGCTTATCTCACTAAGAATTCATTCATTGTGCTTATATCACTAGGAATAATTCACTATAACTAACTCACTAGGCTTCATTAATAGGATCATAATCCATTACCTTATTGTCTTTAATCATTTCCACATAATAAACAATTTAGCCATTCATAATTCTCAAGTGTCAACCCATTTACACATTCCAACACTATTCACAATTTATCTAGCATAACTATGTTCAACCCATATAAACCATTTCCATGTTAACCCAATATAACTTGGGTTATTATTATTCCTAGGTGTATCACCTAGCTTTTACCCCAACATAATCAATCACATCAACATATTTATCAAGGGATATACATAAATACACAACAATCTTAGTTGTTCTTCACAAATCCCTATGTCCAGGGAGGTCGGAACACCCCATGGGTGGAACTTGATTCATATCATCACCCTCGACACACGCCATGGGGATCATGAGGGTTTCCATTTACCTCCTTAATAACCATTTTAGCTAAACATTCCAGGGGTAATCAAAACATACAAAGAGACACCCAAAAACAAAACCACACGTGCAAAAATCCACAAATAAACAATTGGATATAACTTGTAGACCACCTACCTAGATTCCATGGGTGAACCCACTCTTAGTCAATCCCTTAGATCCCACTTTAACCAACAATTGAATCTTCAACCTATATCTCACCCAAAGAGTAGCATTTTAGAGATTCAGAAAGATAGGAGAAGAAGATACAAACCCTAAACTAAAAAGAGAAGAAATGATGGGATTAGCCTTACCTAGAGATTTGATCTGCAACCAATGAAAAAAAAGAACCTTAGAAATGAGGGAGATCGATCTATTGAAGATCTTGGGAGATTTGGTTTGTTCCTAGGGTGAAGAAGGTAGAATGGGGAAAAAATCCTGAGTTGGGGTTTAAAATCCTGGAGTGGAAAAATTGTAATTTTTTAAATGTGTCTGGGATGCAAAGTTTACCCACATGGTTCTCCAAACCATGTGCATGCCGTGTGGATTCCACTAGCCAAAAATACCAGCTCCTGCATTGTTTCCCAGGGTTTTCAGCACAGTTTTCACTAACCGTGCGCAAATTGTGCGACCTACCCATAAAACCCCCTATTTCTCTTTTTTTGTCCCGAACTGCCAGAACACCTCTAAGGCTCATTAAACTTCTGGAAAAAATTATTTTAACCAAAACATGGGATTAAAACCAAAACATAAATGAGAACATATCTTTCCAAGATTTGGGATCTTACAACCTCCCCACTTATAATGGCTCTTCCTTGCGGCAAGGTCCCAAACTTCATAGCACTTCCAAGGAAAAGAGATTGGGCCACTAAGCCCGTATATCTGATTCCTGCTCCCATGTTTATTCCTGAACATTCCCATGATGCTATAGTACTTGAACTAATGGGACAACCTTTCCCCACAAGACATTCTCACTATGACCAAGCACAAAAATCAGATGCTCCTCAAAGGATGTATCATCCTCAAGCTCAACATCCTCAACATCCACCATGCGAGTTGGGTTAGGGTTATACCGCCGAAGCTACGACACATGAAAAACATCATGCATCCCACTGTACCACTATGGAAGAGCCAATCGATACACCACCGGCCTGATCTTCTCAACAATCTCAAACGACCCCGCATACTTGGGATCCAACATGCCCTACTTTCAAATCCTTTGGTGACCCAGCCTTGGCGATACCTTAAGGAACACACTATCACCCACCTCAAACCCAAGAGGTCTACACCTCCAATTTTCATATGAATTCTACCTACTATAAGCTGTTTCCATCCATTTTTGAATCAACTCAAATTTCTATTAAGTATCATGCATGAGACTCAGTCCCAACATCTCAGATTCACTGGCCTCCAACCAACATAGTAGAGATCTATACAACCTCCCATAGAGATCCTCAAACGGTTCCATATGAACCATAGCCTAAAAAATGTTGTTGTAGTATTTTTTTAAAAGGTTGGGGCTGAAGCCTCATTTTTATTATTTAAAGAAAAGACCTCTTTAGACTGGGTAGAGGGAGACCCATAACATAGCCCAAAGGCCTAAGGCCAAGTGGCATGAATACTAGGCTTGAAAACCCATTTTTTGAACCAAAGGGTCCCTTAGTGAATAATACTACTACTTGGATTGTATGTTCTGACTTTCCATATTTATATAGGTAGAAAGATGTACTCAATAGAACTTATGTACCAAGTGTCTTCTTCAACCCTTGAAATAAGTGTGATGTAAAATGAGGATCACAATCTGAAACTATACTCCACAGTACACCATGAAACCATACTATTTCCCAAACATATAACTCACCCAACCAGTCAACTGTGTAAGTTTCCTAAATAGGTAAAAAATAGGCCACTTTTGTTGGCTAATTCACAACCACCCATATTTTATCATTCTTTCGAGGCATCCTCAGAATACCCACCATGAAATCCATCATCACATCATCCCAGTTCCATTCTAGAATGGGAAATGGATGTAACAAACCACCTGGGCGTTGGCCTTCACCTGCTGACAGGTAAGGCACCATGCCACAAAGCCTGCAAATTCCTTTTTCATTCTTGTCCACCAAAAATGTATGGGGAGATCATGATACGTCTTGGTCAATCTAGGATGAATTTCCCATTTCGATGCATGTAACCCCACATCAACTCTTCCTACATGAAAACCGACACAATCACACGACCATGAATACAAACAACCCCATCCATACTGAAGGCCCAACTATAAGGTGAATCCCCACCTTTATGTATTTCCTTCATGGACAAACATTCAGGATCACCGAGATGACATTCCATAACTCAACTCAAAAGAATCAACTCAACCTCCACTTAATAAAGAGTCACTTTACCGTTTTCATCCTGTACCTCTAGGTGAATCTCTGCGAATAAAGCCATCATCTTCCACTCAGTGATGGATTCTTGAAGCACCTACTTCCAAGCCTTCATGCTCAAAGCACCAACAACACTGTTCCCTTTCCAAATTTTATAAACCATCTCAATTTCAAAAGACTAGATATTCTCAACCCATATTCACTGCCAAATATTCAAATCTCTTTGTGAAAAGATATACTTTAGACTCTTGTGATCAGTATACACTGTGAACCATTCCCCAAAAAAGTAGTTCCTCCATCACACTAAGGCATACACTACTGCATCCAACTCAAGATCATGAGTGGGATAATTCCACTTCTGGGTTATCAATTTCCTCGACCCATAAGCCACAACCTACTCATCTTGCATCAACACAGCCCCAAGCCCGATACAAGATGCATCAAAAAACAGGACATACTTCTTACCTAGCTCAGGTAAGATCAAGATCTGTGTGATCGTCAATCACTTTTTCAGCAGCTGAAAGGCATTATCACAAGCCTCAGACCACTCAAACCTGATTTCATTATTGGTCAATCCCGACAGTGGTGCTTCCAAGTAAGAGGAATCCTGGATGAACCTCAAGTAATACCCATCCAAACCTAGAAAACTCTGAATATCCGCAACACTCTTGGGTTAATCCCAAGACAAAACAACCTGAACTTTCTCTGGATCCACTAAAACACCTACCTTATAGATGATGTGACCCAAAAAATGAACTTCTCCAATCCCGAACCGACACTTTGATAGCTTGGAGTATAGCTGATGCTGTCTTAGTTTACTCAAAACGATGTCAAGATGTTGGGAATGGTCATCATGCGTTTTTGAGTACACCAAGATTTCTTCAACAAATACAACCAAAAAATGATCTAGATAAGTATGAAATATTTAGTTCATCAAATCCATGAATACCACTGGTGCATTGGTCAATCCAAAAGGCATCACTATAAACTCAAAAAAACTATACCGACTCCTAAAAGCCATCAGCGGTACGTCAGAAGGACTCACCCTCAATTGGTGATAACTTGATCTCATATAAATCAAAGAAAACATATATTCACCCCTCATATGGTCAAAAAATTCATCAATTCTAGGAAGAGTGTACCAATTTTTCACAGTCATCTGATTTAACTTCCGATAATCAACACACATCCTTAACGACCCATCACCATTCATTGCAAAAAAGCATAGTAGATCCCCATGGAGACATGTTAGGATATATGAACCCTTACTCTACAACACCTCAAGCTGAACCTTTAACTACTGGAGTTCTGTCTATGGAATTTGGTATGGAGGAATAAAAACCGGCACCTATCCCGGTAGCAAGTAAATCATGAACTCAACAACCATCTCGGGTGGAAATCTCGAGAAATCATCAAGAAACACATCCTGAAACTGATCCACTACTGGAGGGAAGATAGACTATTATACTCTTTCATCATGAAGAAAAATATAATATACTTGCATCGTGAGCCTACCCAACTATTGAAAAATGGTTCCACACGACCCGATCAAACATCCCACCCTCTTCAATGGGCATAAGCATCACCCTCAAGTGAACTGAACAATACCCTACACTAGTAATAATCCATGTGCACCTAATACAACACCATCCAGTCCATACACAAGATTAGGTAAAATCATAATATCTTGAGAATGAAAAAGTCTCACAGGAAACGATACCCATCAAAATTTAGAGCACATCCCTTACACGGCCTGATATCTTCATTTTTCACCCCCAATAGAATGTCAATCGACATAACCACACACACACTATCCATAGGAAAACCCAACTCTACTACAAGATGAGTAGAAATAAAAGAGTGTGTGGAACCAGTATCAAACACCACACTAGAAAGCGTAGAAGCTACAAGGATCTTACCTCGAACAGTCAATGGCCCAGCCTTTCCATCACCAGGTGCCGACTGAGCTACATGAAGTTGACCTACCCCTCTACCCTTGGATCCAACCTGTGTGCCCTAAACTGCACTTCCCTACTAACATGGGTGTCCTTCCCCAGAGTTCCACATCCACCTCCCCTACCAGTACGACATGTGGAGCATCAAATTTCTTCCTGATATGGAGAAAATGATCCCATGCCTCCGCTTGGCATCTACCTGTCACCAATGTTCATGTTCACCTACTAAGTGTTCCAGCATAACCTCTACATGTGCCCCAATATTCTACACTAATGTCACTCAAATATTGTTCGAGGACACTGGCCATGCATGTTCCCCAACCTATCACACTGATAGTAGAACACATGATCACCAACTTGAGAGGATGGTTCTCTCTTCTGACCAACTTTCACACATCCTCCCTACTAAAAACATCCAAAACGACACTTTCAGACCTTGGAAATTTCCCCACTTGTCCACCCAGCTGCCACAACAAGGACACTACCTGAATTTCCCTTCAGGTTCCCTTATGAGATCAGTTCTTGATCCAATACCTCTATAATTCTCTTAAAGATAATGATATTCACTTGAGAACTGATCTCATATCCTAGCCCATCCTGAAAATGCCTTGTAACTTCTATCTCATCCCCCAAAAATGCTGGAACAAAGCATCATAGTTCAGTGAAGCAGCTAGACTACTCCATCACCAGCATCGATCATTGAGTTAGGCTCATGAACTCTGCATCCCACTCTTACCTCAATTTATGTAGTTAAAAACTCTCTAGAATCTTTTTCTAGAAATATTTCCACAAAATCCCCTCATCCTGCTCAGTATGAGCCAGGATGTCCCACCAATGCTTTTCCTACCCCAAAAAAATATAAGTTTTCGACTTGACTCACTTCCCAACATGAGTATCTACATGATCAAGTATCATCGAGAAAGTCACTATCAAGAACTCTGTTGCCTCTATCACACCATCTCTGGTAAATTTCAGAGGGTGCTGTAGCTGAAACTCTCTCGTCAGCTCAAATATACTCGGTTCAACCTTCCATTGTTCCTGATCCATCACCTTCATAAAATGAGGCATGTTCTCTCAGAACTTCTCTTCTCTACATTCCTAGATCACCACATTATCTTACTCTTCTACTAGAGGAGTGTTCTCAGCCATATCCTTTTATTGCCCAACCAGAGATTGATTTCATGGTGTCATTTATCTACATTTACAAACACAACGTTTAGAAAACATACCATACAACTTTCAAAACTTCATAATAAGAAGGCTCTTCACCAACCAAAACAACCCACCATACATGAACCATCCCAACAAACCTTAACATTATGAAAATATCACCCCGAATATCCCTACTAGGGGCCATAGTCCATAAGGGGTAAACAAACATACACCACCACAAGTTTCACAAAAAATGTTACAATTTTTTTTTCAATTCATTAAAAACCCTTAATTACACATATTCCATTAATCAACACTTATAATTCTTTTATCTTCACTCACTTACATTGTTTTATTTATGGCATTTTCCCTTTTCAATTATCAAAATGCAAGGTTCATTTTATCTTTCATGCCTCACACACTCAACCCATGTGTTCCTACCATGATGCAGGTAACCTATCAACCTAGGTGCCTAGAATGATACATGAATGCACAACCATGGGACAAATATCATAAAACCATCACATCACACAACATGTGCATCACCCAATGGTGAAATATCATCAAATGTAACATCGTACAATTATGAACAATAATTTACACCCTGGGTGACTTAGGTTTTCCCTCTTTCATGGGCTAGCTACTCCCAAGCATGAGCTCATTACCATGCCCCGACACATCCTAACTTCCATCTACCATCCGAAATAATAAGATTCTAGAGAAGGAGAAGAAATACCTCATATGATACCACATTATAACATCCCGGACCTAGAATCCACTAAATTTTTTCTCTGAGCTGGGTGGTTATAAGACCTTAATCACACCTCCCCATAAGCCAAAATGTTTATTACTAGCAGTGGGGGTCTACAAGGTCAATTGGGGAGACTACACCCCCTTTGTATCAGAGTAAGCCAAAAAAGAAGATAACAATATAGAGGAATAATAACCAATAATATGAGAGCATGTATAAACAACCACTACCCAAAATAGGGTACGACCATGTCCAAGAGTAAATATTCCATGTCATGCTATAAGTGAAAAAGTGAACAAAACTCAAAATGAAGAAAAACTAAAAAATCCCCAAAATAGTCCCGACACCAAATCCGGGTCCTCCTCCATTTACACCCATGCCAAACCAACTCCCTACAAAGGGCCTTTTCACTTCCCCTGACTTTCAAACATGAAGTTTGCTCGGGTACCCAATGACAGTCTGAGCATGGTGTGAGCACAACTCAGTAAGCCACCACCAAAGGTGTCTACAAAATATACAGTATAAAAAACTGTGCAGGCCAAAGGTAAATGAATAATAAATGACAAAGAAATATCAAGTTCCCTTAACTAGTTTAGGTCCATTAACAAAATTTATTACCATTTCTTTATCTTACCATTTCATCCCATTTCCCATTACTTACCATTTCCAACACATTTATCATGGGTTCATGAAACACAACAAGTTACACGGGATTAAAGTAAAAAATCACATGAATGAGGAAAAACACACTGTTATCCCATCTCACTAGGACTAACCTCCTCATGTCAACCAAATCCTAACCTTGAAGCCTTAGTCCGGGTGGATGCAACCATTAGGGGAACATAGCCTCAAAGCACTTCCCTAACCCGTGCATTAGGGGTAGAGTTTAGTGCCTTAGTCCAACCCAACCCGTGGGCGTATAACCTCAAGTAAATACCCCACTCTACCAAGCCATGTGCACATGGTATATATATATGTATATACATAAACCTTTCAAACAACATCACAACCATTTACCAAGGAAAACATAAACCATAAAAATAACATAAGAGTTAATACCATGCCTTAACCCTTAATACATTTACCACATTTCACATAATTTAGTCATTTATCTAGAATCCCTTTTATTATGCTTATCTCACTAAGCATTCATTCATTACGCCTATATAACTAGGCTTCGTTCATTAGGCCTAACTCGATAGGCTTCATTACCAGGCTCATAATCCATTCCATTATAGTCTTTAATCATTTCTACATAATAACCCATTTATCCATTCTAATTCTCAATTTTCAACCAATTTACACATTACAAAACTATTCACAACTCATTTATCATAACCATGTTCATCCCACATAAACCATTTCCATGTTAACCCAATATCCCTTGGGTTATTATTATACCTAGGTGTATCAACTAGCTTTTAACCCAACACAATCAATAACATCAACATGTTTATCAAGGGATCTACATAAATACAAAACAATCTCACTTGTTATTCACAAATCCCCAAGTCCAGGGAAGTCTACGAACCCCATGGGTGGCCCTAGATTAGTATCATCACCATAGATGCACCACATGGGGATCATGTGGGTTTCAATTTACCTTATTAATAACCATTTTACATAAACATACCAAGGCTAATCAAAACATACCAAGAGTCACCTAGTAACAAAACCACAAATGCACAAATCCTCAAATAAACCATGGGATATAACTTGCAGACCACCTACCTCGATTCTATAGGTGAACGCACTATTAGTCAAGCCCTTAGATTCCTATTCAACAAACTCTTGAAGCTTCAACCTATATCTCGCCCAAAGTGTAGGGTTTTAAGCTTTATAAAGAGAGGATAAGAAGATACAAACCATAAACTCAAAAGAGAAGTAAGGATGGGATTATACTGGACCAGAGCTTCGATCCACAACCAACGGAAGAAAAAACGCCTTAGAAATGAGAGAGATCTATCTCTTGGAGCTCTTAGAAGATTTGGTTCATTCCTAGGGTGAAGAGGGGAGAATAGGGAGGAAATCCCGAGTTGGGTATTCAAATTACCAAAGTGGAAAAATTGTAATTTTTTAAATGTTTTTGGGTCGCACAATTTACCTACACGGTTTTCCAAACCGTGTGTAATCCTTGAAGATTCCACTGTCAAAAAATCCCACCTCCTGCATGGTTTCCCTAGGCTGTCCACACAGTTAGCACTAACTGTGCGTGAACCATGTGGCATACCATGAAAAACCCCATTTTCTCTATTTTTGTGTCTGAAACTACCGAAACACCTCCAAGGATCCTTAAAAATCTAAAAAACATTCATTTAACAAAAACAAGGGATTCAAACCAAAAAATAAATGAGAACATACCTTTCCAAGATCTGGAATCTTACACTTTTCATTCCTTCCATTCTAACTGCTTGGTTATAATGGTAACATTTAAATAATAAAATTTAGTTTTTTCGCTTAAGATCAATTTAACATATCATGTATGAAATAAAAAATAGTATTTTAAAAAAACTATATATGTTATAATATACCTTTTAAATATTTGTAATTTTAATTTATTAATCAATCATTAATGATTTATTGACTATTTTCATTATAAGATGATCTAATTTTGATTATTTTTCACATTTTTTATAATAAATTCATAAAACAATTCATTGATTATAAATTGATAAAATTAATCATTCAGAATATACTTAATTAATTAATCTTTAATTATTTATACATCCAAAATTTCATTTGATGATTAATATGTTCATGGGTTGAGATAAAGAGATCTATGATGCACCAATTTCTAGTAATCTACAAATAACAATGGATTACATCTTGATGATCATCAATATTGTTACAAAAAATCAAAATCCAATCAATTATATATATATATGAATCCTAAATATAATATTTAATAATCACATATTATTCATAACTACTGGAATATGTAAGTTATGAAAAACAAAATGCATCATTCCATAGAGGTGACCATCCACATGTACACATAGATGCTGTTTTCATTTTCCATTGAATAAGAGGGAGGTATGAAATAGTTTATATTTTAAGAATCATAAAAATCATATTAATTTCATATTTATTAATTAAATTAACTTGTATAAATGTCTATTTAATGTGATTATGAAATACAAAACAATTCATGCATGGAGGTGGTAGTCAATACATATGAATGTACATCGATTTCATTATGGAGAAATGAAAAATAATGGATGTTTCTTAAATATAAAAAATATCAGAATACCAATTATAATTGATTATTATTTAAATATACTATTATATTATTTTATGGAAATGAAGTTGAATAATCAAATAGGAATGAAAGGTAGTAATTTGTGATTTCTTAC
This sequence comes from Viscum album, assembly GCA_963277665.1. NCBI lineage: Eukaryota > Viridiplantae > Streptophyta > Magnoliopsida > Santalales > Viscaceae > Viscum > Viscum album. The sequence continues at coordinate 857,681,565 of OY728145.1, forward strand.
CTTACCCTTGGGAATAACTCCTTTTCAACATGGATTGATCCTTTAAGGGGTTATATTTTGAGGATAAAGGAACCTATATGATGGTTCAAGGAGTTTTGGGGAGGTTTGTGGATATACTTTTCTAAAAATAAGGTTCTTTGGGGTGAGGAGATATGGGATGGGGATACTCTCTTTTTATATGTGTGGGGTGTGACTTTTTGGTAATAAAAGGCTTACTAATCAAGGAAAATAGATCCAAAAGTGGGAAATAATGGTTATTTGAATAGTTTTTTTTCTGATAAAACACATCAAAAAACACTTTTACATCAGTTTTTTGGATTTTTTGGAATTTTCTCTATAATTTTAACTTTTACCTTAATTTTCTTTTACAATGTTCAATATTTTTTTACACTTGATAACTTATTTTTATAACTGAAAATAAAATTAACTTTATTATATAATTTAGGTATTATGAATCTAAATATAAAAAATATTTTATAATATTTATTTTATTAATTTGTTAAATATTAATTAAAAAATATCATATATTTAATGTATATTTTTTTTTGAAAAATATTAATCATGTTGAAAAAAGTTAATCCTTGGTTTTTAAATTAAATGTAAAATAATAAATAATAAATAATAAATGATAAATATACCTTTTATTACTTAAAAATAATTATATATTTTTAATTCATGAATTTATCATGGTATTTGTAAGAGAAATATTTTTAAATATTCACCAAAAAATCAATTTTTTCATAAATGTTCCCAAAATTCATCTTAAGGTAATATTGTACTGATGAATCTAAATGTGGATTTTTTTCTCAAACTAAATTTATAAAATTTTTTAGTTTATCATTTACATTGAAACATAAAATATGACATAAACTGTTTTTATCAGAAAAATATATTTTTTTAAATATTAACTATTCTAATTCTTATTACCGATCAATTTATAATTAATTAGTGATAATTTATTATTCATATAAAAATATATTTTATCATCATCTAACCACAATAAAAGTATTTTCTGGTTATAAAAATTAATAGTTCATAAAAACCTAGTTTTATAAATATATATTTCTAAGCATAAAATGATCTTATTTGTTGTTTAGCTATACTAAATGGATTTAATCAGTGGATTAGTTTTAAAATTGCACTTTGTTTTTTATTTATATATATATATATATCATAATTTATTTACCTATATTTAAATACATAAATTCATAGTCTATATTAATAATGTTATATTTATATTAATAAAATGTATCATGTTTCGGTGTAGTTTATTTTCTCATGTAAAATAATACATTTAATCATTATTTATTTAATAACAAATATATACTAATTTATTTAGGTGATAAAAATACTCATTTAGGACCTTTATAATATGTGCTCAAAATTTCATGAAATTTAGATAAGTTTCATCAATTCTGGATTAATATTGAAATTAGTTTCTCAATTTATATTCACACTAAGGTTGTTTATCATAGAGATGTTGAATCTTTATAACAGTGAGAAATTTAATTTTTTTTATTATTGTTAATTTTGATGTTAAGAAAATATTCTTGATAATACATTGAATTTCACAATCCGGGGAGATATTTGGAGGAATATATATGGGGTATAAAGAGAATCTTTGTGAAGGGTTTCCTTACAACAAGATTTTTGTTGTGCCCTATATTATGGTGGTGATGTAAATAGTGAGACTAAAGTTTAAATGGTTATTTTTATGATATTGTGATAAAGTAGATTTTTTTGAAATGTATTGGTAACTATGTCATGGATTAGAGTGTGTTACAAGATAAGACAATGAGTATGCGATGAATTTGACCTATAGAAGATATTTTTCTAATGAATTGATCATGGATAGACTAATTGAATTGAAAAATCATGATTTAGTTTCACAACATGTTTTGGGAATCTTGGTATTTAAATGAAAATAGAAATGGTGAGAAGCTTGTTGAAATTACTATTGATGAATTTTTTGTGTGTTGATGAATGTTTGGTATGAAATTGGGGGAACATAAATTGGTGTAAAGGAATAAAATTTCGTTTTTATGTGTGATAAAATAAAATAATATGTTTAGAGAGCCTATTCTATGAAGTAATTATGTAATATTAACTAAAAAAATATTTTTTGAGTCACTGTTACATAGAGAAATGCATTTCATGTATTGAGAATTTTTGAGTAGAATAAAAATAGGTGGTTCGTCATTGTGTATATTGTATTAAATGGAGTTATGTATAACACAATTACTACATTATTCCATTTTATACACTACATCATGGATTGTTGAAACTTAGTGAAATATAATATTCAAAATAGTTGAATATATTGGGAGAACATATCATGACCATCAATTTTTTTTTCTTAATTGGGTATCTAAAAGGCAATTTTGGAGTCACCATGTCATGGTTGGTTTATATATCGAGAAACATTATATACATTCATATTTTATTATGATTTTAAAGGGAATTAAATTTGTAGTGTAAATTAAACAAATTATATGAATTCAAAAAACAAATAAGGTGTCTATATATGGTAATGGATATTGAAGCCTTTAGAACATTAAATAAATGAAATTGAGAGAAAAATGGTGATTTTTTAGAAGAATAAACTGGTACATTTTGGGATTCAATGAAAAGAGAAATTGGTAAGAATGTGTGTAATAGGTAGGATTTGATAGTGAGAACATAGACTCAATAAAACACCCATATTGGAATGTTTATTTTTTCAATTATTTAAATTTAAAATCATTTAATCATGAAAATTTTAAAGACCCCGTTTCAAGTAGTGTGTTGATAGAGAGAATGTGGGAGTGCCACTTGGATCAATCGTGAATATTTTCCATACCCTTTAATCTTGAATATTGATTCCTAATATTTTCTAGTATTTTGACATGACGTTAATGTTTCCTTTATTGAGTAACACCTAGTTCTAAACCAAGTAAAACATTCATGTTATTGGATTTTTTATTCTATGTATAAATATTATCTTTTTATGAGAATTATTGATTCAAAGGGTTCACCCCTACATAATAATAAGATCCATTTAAATGTGACAAAAACATAACCCCCAGATTCACTATCCACCCACACTTAGTGTGTATTTAGTCATATAGATGATCATTTTATGGGAATACTATGTCTTGAGGTTATATCATGGATGGAAAGTAATCAAAAATCCAAAAACAATTGGGTTCATTCTGTAACACTCTTGATATATCCCGTTTATTCAATAATTGGGTCATTCATTTCTCATCAAGTGTGTTCAATTTTAGGATTCAATGGAAAAAATGTCTCCAATTATGTCACTCTTTCTATTTTTAGTGTATTGTCTATACACGGTTACTCTGACTATTATAGAAAATTATTTGGGGTTAAATATTGAAATTAATTATTAAAAAGCTAAATTAATTCGTTTTATGTCAAAACTAACACCATATGCGACACTCTGTGACTTTTAATGCATATTTATTTGGAATAAATTAAATTTTTAATAGTTTCTTTTGTACACAACACCATACTAAATAAAATAATGATTTAAAAAATGAAAAAATGATAAAAATACAATATATTTTGATAAAACATAATTTTTAAAAGAATATTATTTATAAATAAATTATTTTAATTCACATTGGAAATACAATTGATTTTAATGTATTTTATTAATTGTGATTTATCGTTAAATTTAATAATATTAATAAATTATATACTAATGAATTACAAAGAATAATTAGTAAAATAAATTACTATCATCTATGTAATAATTAATTAATTAATTAAAATAAATTACATGTTAATTATTCATTGCTAAACAAACATGTTTTCATTAAAAATGTTATATTTATTGTATATTATATATGTTTTATTTAAAATATATAGTTTTAAATTTCATATTTTCAATTTGATAAAATGAAATTTAGTTTCTGATTAAACGTGGAAAATTTATCTAATGTTTTTTAGGATATTTCTGAAATCGTTAACTTTTAGTTGAACAGTGAAAAATAATTTTTTTAAATATTGTAAAATTTATAACACATCATGATATAAACATGACATAAAAATTTACAAAAACTTTGGCTCCACCAATGGTGTATTTAACCAGTAAAATAATGTGTTTAAAATATTGTTTCAAACATTGAACTACATGATTGAATTTTTGGAACCTAATTTATATTTATTTATAATAAAAAACTATTTTATCCTTTTAATTTAATTAATCATTATAAATTATCCTTTCATCTATAAGTTTAAATTTAATTAATAAAAAAATTCCTTTTAAATAAAAAAATAAATTTCCTAGTATCAATAGAATACATGATTTTAATTTTAATTTATTTTTATTCTTAAAAAGAAAAATAACTAATTTTTTTTTGTGTTAAATGTACTTATATTAAAAATAATTTCAAAAACATATAAAAATATAATATTATAATTTTTTTTAAAAAAAAATTTAATCATCATATTTGAATTTTGTGGATTTTATTGCGCTTTGTGGTCCTAAAAATAATGTGACATGGTAAAAGATAGTCATCACTATAGAGGTTTAAATAATTAGTTGGGGTAAAATTAATAGGTAAGGAAAAAAATATCACAAAATTGTATCTAAAATTGATCGGATGTGTGGATTCATTCCCTTATCGTATTTTTATTTTTTTAATTTGGATTGACATTCTTTAAGGATGACTATACTTTTTTAATAAAAAAATGTATTTAAATGACATCTGCTACTCTCTCTTATGAAAGGATCCATCCATCACCCATTAAAAAATAAAAAATTCAACCCCTCTCCTATAATCTCCCATATTTCTATACCTAACAATATTATTTCATTTTATTGAAATTCTAGTCACAATTAGAATTTCTACACCTCTAATTTCCAAAATTGTACTTTAAAAAGTGATTGAGGATATCAATGTATGTGTATATTCTACTTCAATATTATTTGTATCTTCTTCATATACCACTTCTTAAAATAACATTTCAAAATTTAATTTTTTTGAAATCATTAATATTTGATTAAATTGATATTATCACTATAAAAGAAAATTTAATTACATAGTTAATCATTACAACACGCTCTTGTTTGTGTTGACTATACCAAATACATGAATGATGTTATAATATTAATATCATGAATGGCTAAGTAATTTTAGAATTGATAAATGTTATTTAAAATTAATGAGTACTTGATGTTTTAATGATTATAGAATATATTTATAATTATTTTTATTGACCAAAATATTTAATTATTTTTATTAAATAGTTATTTTTGAAAAATGAGATTATTAAGCCTTTCTTTCAAATAATTATAAGAAATTAAAATGGGACAATAAAACTATAAAAAATCACACTCTGTACCATCATGAATTTAATAGACATTATTAAACAACGACCATTGACAAGGGATAATATTCAACAAATCGAAACATTTGTGGAATACTGAATGGTTAACAAAAAATGTTGATTTCAAAAAAGAATTATTACTAAATGGGTAATAATAGATTTTACATGAATGGTTTATATTCCTAAAAATAAAAATATGCTATTGGTATATATTTGTAACGAAAATAAGTTTATTATACATGATTTTATAGAACTTCTTACTAATAAAAAGTTTGAGGAAAGGGTTTTTATCATCTCAATATATTTTTATTAATAAGTGTTCAATATTAACTACTATATTATTTTATGTGTTGTATGTACTGCACATCAATTTCTTTTATGAAAATTTTCATTAATGTTATGAGGATTTAAAAATAAGTCAAATGATCTCTATCTCATTATACCTTGATTTATTATTACCAATATCATAATAATTTTAATGTAAAATTACTATAAAAAAAATTTAAAACCTTTTCCCAAAATATATTTTTTTCAATATTCATTATGCTATTAAAAAAATTTCCATCCATATATATCACTGATAGTTAATTTTTTTTTCAAATATCATTTACTTTAAAATGTTTTGAAAATGAATCTTCTCAATATTTCCAGCACGAAATATTTTTTACTTTCATTATAATGGCGTAAAATGTATGTTTTTTAATGTTTACTGAATAACCTTATAGTACCTCCATATTGAACTTGGTTATTGATTAAGATTTATTTTTTTTTTCAATGTTTTCTCAAATAAAATAATATTCCCATTATTTAATGAAATATTTTTTATTATAAAAAAGCACCAAAGAAAAATGAAATATCACACTTCTTTTCAAAATATATATTTATTACTTTTAAATATGTATTATTAATTTATTTTAAAAATCTATACTGATTATAATGATTCACTAGAGATATGATCTAATAATACTAAAAAACTTTTTTTTCTCTTGATAGATTATGATTACATTTTGTAGAATTTATTATGAAACCAAATTCCATTTCAATTGGTTCATCAAGTTATGAATAGATGATTAATGCTATTATTTCCTACGGAATACAAATATATGTTGTATAATCTCTGTGAAAAACCCAAAAATTGTAAATTAAAAATGTTCCCTAATCCAACTATATTGGTAGCAAGTTAATGCAGGGGTTTCTATCATAATGAAAAATGGTATTCATTGGGTCTATGACATAGACCAATTTTATAGACCAAAAAATTGTGATAGGAAAATGGAAAGAATACACAACATGTCCTATGTAATTGTAACGAGAGTTAAGGTTTTAAGGTTTGATTGAAACTCAAGGTGAAATCTAATTTTAATGGTGTACTGGGATCATATTCTCTATATATATTTCAATTCATTAGTGGTGACTATAGGATTTGATGGTATGAGTGTGTCCTTGGTCCAGTACTCAGACAATAATACTAGTTTAATCAAATACATGGTTTAATATTCTATTTAATTATATTTTCATCAATTAAAAGAACTAAATAATAAATAATGTATATCAAATGGTCTTGGAATCCACATATCCCTATTGTATTGGGGTTCTCCAACTCTCATCTCCATGGCTTGGTAATTAAATGTAATAATTAAATGAAAGTGAAATCACAATATAAAAAAATATTAACACATAAATAAAAATACAATAATGGGACCAAAAAATCCAAAACAACATCCTATGTCAGTTTTAGACAAACAATACAACAAAAAAGAAGTCATGAAATATATATATTTGGATTGAGATAGTGAATAATTGAAAATATATAATCAAATACCATTTTCATTAATGAGATGAAAATTTTATATGGTATGATATGATCCTCTATTGAAAGAAACTACATTCATCATTAAAATCCTTTCTCAGATGATTTTATATGGTTAGATTTGTTTAGGGAACATTTTATGATCTCTTTTGACTCCCCTCTAGAATCCCCCAATCGTTTTAGGATGAATTCCACTAAAAAACATCCAAATTGAGTTAAATGGTGGTTTATTTGTATGTATGCGATAAACGAGAAAGATGATTTTTTTAAACTGTGTGGAATCCAAGTTGTGCCTTCAAGATTTGATATTTCATTCAACATAGTTTTAGTATAATTTCTGTAAATTGTTCTCAAGGTGAGTTATCTATTCTACCTCTAATTTTCCTCTATCATGGATTCGTGGGTTCCAAATATGGTTTCCAAATAATAAAACACAAAAAAGGAACCAATTTTTACTCCAAAAAACCTCTAAAGAATTCTTTCTTCTATAGTAACATTCATGTAGTCCAAATAAACCCAAATGGTACATTTAAACATGATAAAACATATATTACAAATTATATAAACCATTTTTAATTGAGATACATGTAAAACATGTGTGCACACATTTGATAAAATACTCTCCTCCACAATTAATATTTTCTTACCCTCAAACAAGCCTAGAAAATCATTCTAAATGGACAATAAAAGAAACTATTATGAAAATAAGAATTCATACGGACTTAATGAATGTGAGTTTGAATTAAAAATAATTTAAGGTTCTCCATTAATGTATCATAACTATCCAATATAAAAATCATGTATGAATAGTATATTCAAGAACATTTTTTATGTTTTCATCTTAAATCATTTTATTATTATCAGATCATCAATTTTAATTTAAATTAAATCCACCTAATCCATATGCATCTTATTATAGCCTTGAGTAAGATAAACATAGGCTGATTTAACATTATATGACGGGTTACCACTTTTATAACTCACAAAATCTCATTGAATTAAAACTTTGAAGTACGATGTATGATCATCATCAAATTGGTGTTTTTTTATAGCTCTAATTTATCATTGAATTGATACATTAGTAATGAACGTTTTTGGCCCACGCTTTTCTGATGACACAAATTGATGAATTTTCAATGAATGTCAACAGGCCATGAAATTTAGACCACTTGACAACCACATGTGTAACATCAATAAATTCTCATCGTCACCTCCCCAAATGCATAAGTATGTCTACACCATCAAGAGTTTCCTTAATTTAAACTACTACATAAAAATTTAACAATTAAATAAAATCTTTTATAATGAAAATTTAAAATAATATAATATAATTTTTCATATACAACTAATCATGATGAAATAACAATAATCCATACATACATAAAACCTCAAGATGATTCACCAAAGATATTTGATCCTCTAAAAAATATTAATGTGTGATATTTATAAAAATTCATTAAATGGTATCTATAAAAACATGAGATCATAGGTAATGAGATTGAATTTTCTCAAGGAGTGGTATATATAACATATCCAACACAATTTAAACCAAAAACTATTTTTAATGTGTGATTTCATGGTTGGTATTCATATAAAACACATGAAAAATAATTTCATTCAATTCACCCAAAATTTAAAAGACACATAAATTAGATAACAATACTCCCCTTCTAGTTATTTATGTCACTTACCAAGGTCCATATGAGTGAAAGCCTTAAACTGCCTCATATCATCCAATATAGTCCATGAAAAATCAATTTAAACCATAAAAACACAAGACCATTCTTCAATGATATTAAAAAAAATCTTCATAAGATTTAAAATAATCCAAATGAGATACCCTAGTTTTATAAGAATATAGACTCATATTCATGAAATGTGATTACCAATGGTGTGAATGTTACTTTTTGATTAGAGGAATATGATAATTAAATTAAAATATAAAACAAAATATAGATAAATTCATGAATTTAATTATTGGATATCCTAAATATTGGTTCCTTTTTTTGTAATCATTATATTAACCATGTTTCCCGATCATAATCTATAGTTACTTGGAGGATGTTGATTCCCCTCAGAGAACCTCCACATGTGACTAGTGCCTCTTCCATTTACTGAAGAATATTACAATTTTTTAGGATGCGGTGGAGGTTATAACAACCATTCCATATAAAAAATCACTGACATTGGATCCTTGTTTCTTTATTTCTCCTCATGTCATCCACCTCCTATTGAATATATGATATAACCCAAAATGGATTCAAAAAAAGATGGTATATAATGTATGGATAATATGTGGGGTTTCCATGATTCTAAATTAATTAAACATGAAATTTGTAAAGATCCTTAGGTAGAGAATATGAAATGTCAACTGAGTAATAAAAAAATGTTTATTTAAATTTAGAAAATTAATGGCATAATGCATCTCCATTTTCAATCTCATCACATAATGATTTTGTAAAATAAAAATGAAATTATAGAATAGTTGGTACCACATAACTGCATTATCCCTTAGTAGATATAATATTGGGAGATAAAATTTTAATAGTGAAATAATTTTGACAACCAATATGAAAATAATTGTTTTTAGAAAATTCATTGTTTGGAATGAAAAAATTAATCGAAAACATTATTTCATCATATTTTGAAGGTGTAAATTCATGTTACTCATCTAAAAACTCATTAAAACCTTACTATCCATCCAAATAAATGTTTAAATTGTTATTTATATTCTCAGATAATTTCCCAAATAAATCAATCAATCTTTCCAATCATTCAGGATGATGTAATTGTCATTTAGTTAAGTCATCCATCACATATAATAATTTTTTAAACATCACGATCACAATTAAATTAAGGGATTCTTCTTGTTATGACTATGGTGGAAATGTGTTCATACCGTTATAATCCATGATACTAATTTCATCATACCCTTCTTGAAATAATATTTTTTCCCTATTAACATTGAATTGAAGTAGGAAATAATATAGGTTAAATGCAAAGTACTGTGGAAGAATTTTCCATCCAATATTTATTTTAAGTATATTAATCTTGAACATGATCACTAATTATTTTTGTTTATCCAATTTCTTACCTTCATGACAAGATAACTATGTCAAAAATTTGGTCATTCATTATTATATAGAAAAAGTGATATAGATTTTTTTGAAAATTTTCATTTAAATAATAAATAAGAACAAAAAAGTTACCTAAATTTATTGGCCTACATGAGTCCCAAGCTTTCAACATTTCTCCAAAAAATTGACTCCAAAACATATTACAATCTTCGTGAGATGTGCCAACAGAGAAATTCAAAGTATTCCTTAGACCAACTAACTATGTAATGAATGGTTTTAGGTGGTAATAACATAGAGAGAAATGGAAGTCTATTTCCTAGACCATTTATCTAGATGAAAAAAATATAAAGGGAGATAGGATAAAAATTCACAACCTCTCCTATGTTAGTGATATAGGAGGTAAGGTTCTAATTTTGGATTTAAATGAAGGTTACACTTGAATTTTAGTTTTGTTTTGGGATCTTAATCATTACAATGGTTTCATTTCAGGAATCTTAACTATGAGAATCAATTTCTTGAGTGACTCCTTATTCTGAAACTCAAATAATAATACCTTTTTACTAAAATAATTAGTTAAATATTAAATTTAGCTAAAATTTTAATAATGATATTCCCTCAATGAAAAGGATAGTGGATCTAAGTGTAATGACTAGAAATTTTTTAAAATAAATTGCCAAATTAAATAAGTAAATGCTTTATTATATAATGTATCTATATAAAAAACATGCACTACTTTGGTTTTTTGGACCATTATATATTATATAATTTCAAATTTAAAATTAAATTAAAATTCATAAACATTGATATTATATCCATTTTATAGTTAGCATTAATATTAATATATCTATATAGTCATGATAAAGTCTAATTGATACAAAAGGAAAGAGATATGGACTCAACTAGTGGAATTGTACGATATGAACCCCTTTTATTAGAGAATATGAGGGAGATTGAATAACAATACTATTCCCACGACCAAACCCATTCTGAAATTTTAAATCAAAATATTGAACACATCCTTTTAAGGGATATATTCGATCACATCAACATCATGGTACGAACCATATTCCTTGAACCACCCCAATAAAATATCACCCTTTCACAACTTACCGATTGGGCATTCCCTTGTGCAATAAAGGTATATATATATATTTAACCCAACTATAGGAATTTTTATATATTTCTTTTTAATAAAAAATCATTATATTTAGGCCTTTTAAAATTAAAATTTAAATGATTAGTTATTTAGTTTAATAAAAATTTCATTTTAATATGACATGAATCTTATTGTATTTTTGTGAAATATATACCTTAAATAAATACATTCCATTTAATGAAATTAATAGTTTTTTTAAATAAATTTTATTTAAATAAAATATTATTGTCAAATATGTTTTATTAAATATAAATTATTATATTATTTTATGAAGTCATAAATATTACTTTTAAGGGTTATAAAATGGTTATTGTAAAAAAACCTAGTATTTTTCAATAAATGAGGATTTTTCATTTAAATTTAAAAATTATAAAATTAATAGAATAATTTTGATAAAATAAATATTATTCTTGAAATTAGAATGTTGAAATTTTCTGATGGAAATGTTTTCCTAATTTTTGGATATGGTTGACTTTTGGGTAAAAACTAAATACATTATAAATATATAGTGTGTATTATAACATAAAAATGATGAAAAATTAATTTAATATATGCCATAAAATGTATCAACATAGAAATATATATTTTCTATATAAATGTATTTGTTAATTTTGGTTATTTTCTTGATTTTTATAAACCCTTAATGAATCCCCCTAAACATGTTTTATATTTTAAGGTCTAAAATAATTTATTAAAAAACATGACTTACTTCCACAACAACAAGGTTAGTATTTTAATTATTTATGTTCTTATAGATATAAAATATATAAAAACACTCCTTTTTTATTTACGAGGGGAAAACCATTGGATGGTTTGAGGTTTTTATTAATTTAACATATTTATCCCAAAACATATGTTTGGAAATTAATAAAGATCTCCAATCTAAATTGATATATAATACCACACAAAATCCAATTCCTCTTCACTAAAAACACTTTAATTTAGACATTACTCTCTATTTCTCTCTCTAGATCCCTCCTAATTATTCCCCATGTTATTAATAAGTTACATTCCCAATTTTTGAAGGATCCTCTTTAGGTAGGGGATCCTCTCCTACAACTATCAATTCAATAACATCCATTGTATTATTCCATTTAATTGAAAATTTTTCATGATGGGAGTAATTTTTAAAATATCCCTCTTTCTTTCCATTTTATTTCCAAATGATTAGAGACCTTTTTCACTCTCATTATACACATCAATTAATCTTTATATACTACTATTATGGTGAGGGAATTATATTGATATTTTTTATTCAAAACATTTGTGCATGGAATACCCATCCACATTTCTAATAAAGGTTAGTCACATAGTTGTACATATACTTCATTTATTGGGGATTTACATGTATATAACTGACACTCCATAATATTTGGGTTAAAATTAATAAAATAGAACCTTATTTTGAATGATTTATTTCACAAACTTATGCATCTAAATGGTATAAAATTGAAGGGTTGGCCTGAAATTATATAGCCCTCAAATGCATTGGATAATTTCTTATCTCACAATATTGAATGTATGGTGAAAATGAATTTATACAAATCAAAATATGTTATGATGTCTTCATTGTTGGCCTTGATGTATGTTTATGGTGTCATGTTTTATGTAACTTCCACATTCCAATGGCACCTTTATTCTGTCACTTTATAGCATGACTCATGGTTACATATTATAATTGAAACCCATTATATGTTACCCTAATATGCCTATTGGATTATATGAACTACTTTAGCTTCTTATAATATCATTCCTTTCTTATGTACATCCTCCAGTTATCCCATGTAGTTTTACAAGAACAATGACATTTTTATAGAATGTTAAGGGTGTTTTCAATAGTGTAATTTTTTTCCAATCACAAGTTGTTAAACTATATACCTAAATTCAAAAATACCCTAAATTTCATGATATTTTGAGTCTTTATTAATTATATATGTTTTTAAATAAATCATGAAATTAATTTTATTAAAATACGGCTTCTCAAAATTGGTATAATAGAAAAGTCATATTGTTTTTGGGATTTGTATTAGAAAACTCCAGTTAAAGAATTAGGGATAATAAAAAACATAGGAAAACAACCCTATATTTTGATAATATTTATATTAAGTGGTTTATAGTAAAATACATCACCTTATAGGTACTATATGTTATTTTAGATCTATCACAGATGTACCTAGGGGTAATAACCTTGAAAATGGAACATTGAGTTTAACATGATAATAACTCAGTGCATGATAATGGGCCTTTATACACACATGGTTTGAGACTCTAGGGGATATTATTAAGTAAATTAAAAAATCATTTAGGAACTATTATGATGGTAAAAAATTATCATAAGATTTTTATATTAGGAAATATATCATGGATAACATAGATTGAAACATAAAGATTCACAGGCTAAGGAATATCTTTCATTTATGAGTTATCAAATTAATAATAATTATTTCCCACTTATCTGTTTAATTGTTTAAAAATACATATCCCTACCTTTTACCTTTATTTTTATTTAGTATAAATAAATATGTGAAAATGATTCAATAACCAAAGTGAGGGGTAATGTAACAACTTCCCAAATGAGATACATAATATGATGTAAGAAAGAATAACAAACATCATGAATATACATTATCAAAAAATTCCAAATTTGAATAAAATCCTTAATTATGATTAATGGTTGAATCCCCTAAAGAAAGATCATGTAACAATTAAGGCCTTAATGTGATAATGTCCTCTGACTTTTAGTGAATCTTTTAGTCCATTAATCATTGAATAGTGGATCAACTCCTTCGAAAAGGACTTCCCTATCATTCAATGCTTTGAGAAAGATATATTTATTCTAGTTGTTTATCGTATGGAAGGAAAAGTTGATAAATTTTGGCCATTTGTCAAAAATAAAATACCTAAGGTGGATATTTATGAGATATAGAGGATGAAATCTCAAAAAATGTTTAAAAAAAATATTTTAATCATAATCTCTGACTGAAAATAGAGAGGTAATTCTGGAGCCTCAAAAAGGATGATGAATTCATTGGGTCTGTTTCAACTTGAGGCACATCATTTCTAAGGTGCTAATTCTAGATTTATTTCGGGCACAATTTCCTCAGATGGTCTTTAATAGGTTTATTCGTCTAGTCAAATTCACCAAATGACTCACATATCCATGGTTCATAGACCTAATTTCCAAAGGTAGGTGCTCATTGGATGATTTGGCCAATGACATTTTGATAACTCAAATTGGTTGAGAGGATGGAAACTCAAGATCATATCACCCTTTTGGGGGTAACTATTTCCTATTCTGGGACTTCCTTAGAGATTTATGCGGTGTTCATATGTTTTTGAATACTTGGTTCATTCTTTAGCATGTGTCTATGGTATGTCCCTGGGGTAGTAATTAATCATGATTATGCATGGGTTTAGAATTATCTATGTTCTCCATCAATTAATAAATCATTATATATATGAGGTTCTTCATCAATTAAACCCTCTTATGGAAAAATCAGGAATTCATTATCTATTCACTAAGACATTTCTGGGTTTTAAGACATATAAGATGGATCTTTGAAGGTTATATTCATACGGGGGGTGGGGGGACGTGAGCCGTTTAATTATCAAGATCAGAACAAAAATATAGGTTTCCTACATATCATCATGAGAGGAATATGAACCTACATTGTTCGGTGCCACATTACTATACACATCACCTTTTATGGTTATGTGATGAGGACCCAACCATGCTGTTTAACATCATGTGACAAGGACACACATGCGAAGGGTTTCCTGGTTAGAAGTGGTGTGAGACTTATGTCGAGGTGATCCAAGATGTCCATAAGATACATGGTATCCTAGGTGAATATGAACCTATATGGAATGTATCCCAGAGAACATTAGGGTAGTCCAGGTATTAGGTTTGAACCTCATGGAGGCTTTAGACGTAATACAATTAGTTTAAAATAAAATCCCTCATTGTTGAGTTTTATTTGGGACTTACACCCTAGAGGGGGCCCATGAAGGGGGAATGATTGGGGTTCATTCATAGTATTTTCTCGTTTGAGAGGATTTTTTTGGGGGTTCCACCATCTAGGAGGCCTGTTGAGATCAAGCACTAAAAATGCCTCCTACACATCCCAGTTATGGTGGGAATCAGAGTTCCCAAAGTTCATTTCATTTGGGGCTTACCTCAATAGAGAAGGACCATTTTTTGGTGATTTTATTTCTCATCTTATGGATGAGATGATATAGATCTTAGTTCATAGGAAGGGGTCCTATGTATCCTAGTTATGTTGGGAATTAGAGATATCATAGTTCATTTTGTTTGGGGATTACACCTAGGAGGAGGACCATAAATGGGGAACTTGATTTGATTGGGGAATACACATTCTAGGTGGGACATGCTTTGGGGTAATGTGGATTTCATGATCACCACCAAAATCTAATTCTGCATAAGTCATGATTAGTGTGAGAAACAAGAGGAGACAGTGGATCTTAAGATCACACATCCCACTTCATCTATTGATAGATGGTACTGAGTCCCAAAGGGTGAGAGGGGGAAGCTTTTAATGTGCCAATTTTATCCCTTGTTTTGATATCCTATATTTTCAGTTTGACTTATCTGGGTATTACCTAAGAAGAGGTTGATAGGATAATTGATGCAACCTCTTACAAGAAAGGCTAGGGTATTACCTCAATGAGAGTTCCCTTGGATGTCTGGTTTTAGGGGAAAGGCTCTTGTTCCTTATAGGAGGGAAAGACAAGTGTGATCCTTTTTGTTCCTTCCAAGAATAGGGAAGTACATGTAAGTATATCAAGGTCAGACCCCATATTTCCATGGGAATGTAATTTTATGGCCATTTAGGTGGTTTATCCTATTATGAGGATATTCAACATGTCCCTTCTTACCATGGGTATGTAAACTCAAAAAGGCATGCTGCTGCACCAGATGGTTTTACCATACATGTCTCATGGCTTTAGGAGAGGCTTTGTCTTAGTGATAGTGGATTGGCTAGAGGAGGGGTTATGGATAATGTTATTGAAATACAAGTAAGTGATTGAAGCTAGAGGGATAACTCATAAGAATACTGGATTCTATATACCATTTCATCATGTAGGATGGGGTTCCTCCCGCATAGTATGTTGCTATGTAGCTGAAGGGGTTGTTAATATATAATAGTGGCACATCAACCTAGATTCGGTCTTCATATTGTTTTTCTATGTGTAACCAGGTTCCACATGCATATCACTTTACTACACAACACCGACATCCACCCACATACTATGGTGGTGCATGTGGATAGGATCTGGCCACATACCATGATAGTACGTGTCACTGGGATCTAGATGACACTATGATGGTATGTGGATTTATGTTCCGGCTACGTATCATGATGGTACAAGACCCTGAGTTTTGTCCATGTACTGTGATGGTATGAGGTGTAGGTTTTTGTCCATGTAGCATGATGATACGTGGGGTGCCGGTTTGAAGAAGGGGAATTGGTCCATCACATCATGGGAAGTTCATCCATGAAGGGATATGGGTTTGTGGAATTTCAATTATTATTATATTTTTTACTTTCATGATACGTGGTAGGATATACCTATAGGGAATCATTGGAAAAGTCCATCTGTGTGGTACTCTATTCTTTCGTGAATTCATCGATCAATCACCTCCAAAAGCCATTTCTTCGGCTCTCAAAAATTTTGTCTCCTAAAACATTCACCCCATTTTTCATGGCTCCCCTCATGGACTTTTTATAGAGAGGAATATGAGTTTGATAGATGTATCCCATGGTGTATTTTATGGAAGACCAAGGGAGAAATTCTTGGACCACGGATGACTTGATCAAAATTGGCCCACTAGTATGTGGTTCGTGGAGCGACGGTCCGCGAAGGATGTTTTACCTTTGTGGTCTGACCATTTCCTTTGTTGATTCTTTCTATTAAATATTCTTCTTCAGGTCTTCAATCAGTCCATTTGTATAATTTTTCCAAATTTATTCTATTATTTGACTTCCCTTTTCCAAATTTTCAGGACCCAAAAAATGATCCCATCAGAATAGCCACTGATCGGGATAAAGAGGAGGCTATTCTGATATTGAAAGATTTCCTAACATAAGTTGGTTTACTATATGAGGGAATAACCGTAAGATAATACCTCACCTATATAAGGGGGCCCGACTCATTTTTCTTCTACTGTTTCTTCCAAAAAAAAGTGCCCTCATGAGCTACTCATCCACTTTGATTCCACATAACAAATACCCTTTGCGGTCACTATCATCCTCAAATTGAACTTTGAATCCACAAACATAATTTTGAATCTTTGATTAGTGAGTATGAATTTCCATGTGGAAAGGTTTGGTTCGTGACTTTCTTTTTCCACAAACCATCAGTTCGCTGGCCAACACTTCACATGCCAACACTTTCTGATCTTCCATGAAATGTCAGTTCATGGAAAATGATTTCTACAAACTATTAGTTTATGGAGGTTAATCCATTCATACCATTCGTATGTGGGGCCTTCAATATGCAAAATTTCCTTCAATTATTTTCCAATTTATAGAGTCTAACTTTTTTCCAATTGGAATTTTTATACAGGGACAATATGGATTCTAACCCTTCACAAAATCCTCCCACTACCCCAAATACTCTTTCAAATACTTATTCTAACTAAGAAGACATGGTATATTATGTTGAAAATATGATCCTGATTACCCCATTGCATCAGTATCTAGCTCAACTCCTTAGTTTTGGTCAGAAGGAATATCCAATTTTTGATAGGTTGCAGATTTATGGGTTTGTCTTACTATCTGATATTGTGATTTCAGAATCACATTGGAATGACCAACCTGTAGCTTGGATAATCATCAACACCATTCCAAAGGCCCTCATTTCATCAAAAAGATGATTCATACAGAAAGATATTGTTGTTGTTCCCTATTGGACTATACCACTCAATTACTGGAGTATGAATGATGAGGTCCTGATGAAAAGGCCCATTTATATCATAGAATTTCACGAAGGGTCATGGAAAATGAACAACATTGTTGTTAGTAAAAAATGGGACCTTTAATGCGGAGGATCATTGGGTTTGGACTGGGGTGGCCTTTTTTGACTCGTCAAAGCTATAAGTAATTCCATATTGAATTGCAGACCGTGGGTATTTATGAGGATGTCAGGGTATCTCGAACCTACACTCATTGAACCTATGACCTCATTTCAAAACTTTTGAGCTAATGGATCCTAGGTACCAATATATTTCATCTAGTCCATGGGGATGACCGTTTTATCATCTGGTAAGTTTAGTTGATTTTAGAAGTTCCCATCGTCAGAGACATGTATGATGAATTCTAACCTCCTCCGTTTACTTGGGATGATGAGGAGAGGACTCCTTCTCAGGATAAGAAGCTTATTGAAAATTAAAAATCACATTGGAATGTTATCAAACCTTTCCCAAATCAGGAAATCCCCATTTATAACTAGATTAATTCATTTTCTAAGTGAAATAGTCAAGATCCCAATGAGAACATACATAGGTCCTATCTATCCAAAGACACCTGAAGGTAAGCTGGTTCTTACTAGCCTATCTTAGAGGACGATCAGTTTTGAAAATGGGTATTAGAGATTATTCTAGATTTTGACCATATGTTTCAACTTTTGACCTTCCTAACCATATTTTTGAGTAGTTTTATTCTCCTGTTATGTGATTCTAGTCCCAAGATCTGAACTACAACCTTCATCATGGTGGATTAGATAGCCACAGGAAAATGTGTCTACCTGGCCATTCCTGTATTGGAAAAAATATATCACTTATTGGTCCAAATCAGTGAGGGTAAGTGGATTCCCTGGTTTTTATAGCCTTTACAAATCCTTTAGGGTTAGATAAGAGCCCTTATAGGGGGCTACAAATTCATCAATCCTATGCTAATTCCGAACACTGTCCTCATAAAATATCTTAATGTACTAGTGGGGTCATAATGGAGGGGTGGCCCACACAGGATAAACAAGAAGAGTGGAAAGAAATGAATGAATGAAAATTGATGACTCGAATAAACTATCCTGACCGATTTACTTATAGTTCTTATGCTTCCACTACTGGTACATTAATGAATAATAAATTAGAGGACTTTATTAACTGAGGCTACTTATTTTCTTTAAGATATGGTGTCTTGGTTGCCCATATTGATGGGGAACTTATCTATAAGGGATATACACCTTGAATATCTGGTCATTAATTTCATTGTATGAAGAAGTTGTGTCATCTTTCCCTCAATAGTTAATTCCATGAAAAATTTAACACTCCAAGCTTTCACGGTACGCTTCTCTTTGAATAATACAATAGCGTGTGTTATACACAACTTCGAGTTCTAACACACCACAACCAATCAAACTAGCTGTTAAGAATAGTAATACACACTTTTTGAAAATTTATACATTTTATCTTTCAAAATGAACTTCATTTTTGGATTTAGAATATTGAAATTAGCTTAGGGTGAATTTTTGGTACTTTTCTGATAACTTTCATATTTTGATGAATAGTGAAAATTACTAAATTTTAATTAAAAGAAAAAATTTTAATCGAAATAATTAATAGTGATAAATTATGTATTTGAGTAATTTTAAAGTATAATTAGATTATATTTTTACCATTTAATCCAATTTTGGTCATTGGACATAATTTCACATTTAAACTGGACATAAGCAAGTGTCAATCTTTTGATAGTTATTAATTATTAAAAACACGCTATTTGTTTTGACAACAGGAATTAATTTTTAAATTAATTAATGAAACTTATATGTTTTGAATTTGGTAAAATAGACATCATTTTTGAATTAATAATATCAAATATATCTTAGGCCAAATTTTTGGTATTTTTCTGAGAAACATCAATTTTTGATGAATAGTGAAAAACACTGAGTTATTGGTTAAAACCGATTTTTTATTTAAATAATTATTTATTTTATAGAAATTAATTTATGTCAAAATGGATACATAATACTTATATAAGTTCATTTTAATTCATTGGAGTCATTTTATAATAATTTTAGATATATAAAAATTTTATTGAACTTTTCACCGTCTTTTACCCACCTCCTAGGAGAATTTGAAAATTCACATAAAACAAAATTTTACCGCTTTTGTGAGTTGAATTTAGAAAATACGAGAGACACAATTAATATAAATGAGTAAAATGTTGTTCAATAAGATAAAAGTAATTTTTGGTGAATAGAAACTTTTTACTTTTATTTACTGCGGTTAAAGGTAAATAGGGTAATTCAAGGTAAAAAGAATATTGTAATAATTCAAAATTACCTTAAACCATGTCCTAACCTTATTGGAAGAGTAATGAACGACCATGGGCATATTTGGGTCGATTTTGGGACCCCATGGAGCCACTTATGAATGATAATGACATTTTAGATTAATTAATTTAATGTAAAGGAAAAATTGACATAAACAAAAACCTTTTAGTAATTAATTTTTATATGGTGTTATATAAGTAATATTTTTTACTATAAATATTAATTATAAATATGAAATTATTTAATACATAATGGTATTTTATTTATAATTTTTATACATTAAATAATTTAATTTATTTATGACACAATGATGATGCAGTTATTACCGTATTAATGAAAGATTAAGATAATTGATATTATAAATACCCAAATAAATGTAATTTGAGACTTTTTATGAATTAAAATTATTTTATAGGTTACTATGACATATTAGTATTGGTTATATTAATTGTTTTCGAAGTAATAATGCTGTTATAAATTTATAAAAAACAAAATACCCAATAGTTTCAAAATTGACATAAAAGAGTTTTTAAAACAAATATTATATTATTAATTGATATTATATTATTTATAATCAAAGTTTCAGAAAAAAGACTTATATAATGATAGGTGTATCATATATGCACCACTTGGTGGGTCTATTTTAAGTTTATAGTAAATTTATTAACCATATAATATAAAAATACAAAGAGACATGGTAAATGTCAAACTAATTAACTAAGAGTTAAAACTAAAAGATAAGGTTAATAAAATGACCCAAACCTGTCTAAAACCTATTGTTTGAGTGGATGTCGACCCATCCCCACGTTATCCTCTAAATAAATCAATTTTGAGTCATTATAAACCTAATATAAATTTATTATAAAATAATATTTTAAGTTTTTCCTAAGGTTCCCCTCACCCCTCTTATAAAATGGTACTCACCCTTCACTCTAATTAACACCTTCTAAGCCATTTGGCTCGGCCCAAACCTGCCCAAATACCCTATAAAATATCCTCCCTTAAACCTAAAGGCCTTAGGTTTATCATAAATCCAACCTAAGGATCCCTTTTGATCAAATCAAAAGGAAGAACCCGAAGAAGAGGTAATGATTTCACCACCCTCTTCCAAGTTCTTTTCTTCTTTCACTTCCTTTTTATTTGTTGTTACCATTCTAAAATAATAACTCCAGTATCTTCTATATAATGTGATGTTATTATAATTATGGTATAACCAAATTCATTACTCTATCCACCCTTTGAATGACATGTCACCATACGTGCGTACGTACGGCTTACCATCTCCACGTCGTGGTGTAATTGTTATTCAATACATTATTATTTGGATGGGTATAATAATGATGTGTATTTGATGTAAATAATAAATATAACATGATAATGATTCTATATATATAATATAACATCCAATTATATATTATTATAATATCAAAATAATGATATTTTCGCTCGTGTGTACGTACGGATTACCGTCTCCACGACACAATGAGATTCATTTCTAAGTTCACCATTCATCGATGATTATAAAAATATATATATTACTAATAAGTATTCAATATATGAAATAATAATTCTACTGGAGATATATATATTTATATATATATATAAGTATTTATGTACTTACATATATCTTATTCACTTACTTCTGTTCAATACTATATGAAAACGGAAACAGCGTTTATGCGTACGTACGGACTACCGTCTCCATAAAAGGTGTTTTCCATTTCATATATATTTCTATTATAAATATTTATATTCTAAATATATATGATATATAAATCATGTTTTATATTCTGGAAGTATTTAAATCATGATCTTTGTGATACAATCAAGATTAACAAGTTAAAACACGTACGATAAAGAAAGCAATTATTACCCGAAATATTAATATAATATGGAAATTATTATTAATTGGGTAGTATAAAGTAATAAATTAATAATGTATGATATCATAAATATTAATACGGTTTTGGTATAATTTAATAACATACTATAGTCTTCATACATGAGGTTAAAAGTACCCTCGACTAAAGGAAAGTGCAAGGTAAGGGGTTTTCATCTCACTCCTTATTCCTGTGAGATTCATGCCATATTGCCAATATTACCTTTTGTGTGGTGTATGTACTACCGATAATTGTATTCATTGTGTAATACACTTTAATTTATGTGTATTTACATATTCATTGTATGATACTCCTTTCATGGGGTGTATGTTTCGTAAGTTACCAAATTGGTAAGGGTTAATTCCTCAATCTCATTATTATCCAAGATTGTTTATGTGTAAGTATTTACTGGGACATTTTTATCATCCACGTCCATTTTTCATAAAAATGATTTAAAAATGAATATTTTAATTATTTTTGAAAGTTAATCTTTATCAAGATCAGAATTTTAAATGTTTTAAAGATTTATATTTCTAAATCTTTTTAATTAATGCCCATGTTTTCAAAATGATTTTAAGGATTTATTTATATGGACACGAATGTTTTAAAATGATAATTATTTTCAAAAGTTTAAAAGTGTTATGGGAAAATTTTATTAAAAAATATCTTTTATATTACTTCCTTTATAAATGTGTGACTTTTAAATGATTTTACAAAAAAGGATATTTCTCTCAAAAAGTTTTACTCATCATTTTCAACTATGTCAGCATCCTTTACTGGATATTATTTTTGATTGAGGTTGACTTATTATAATAAAATCTTCCATATTGTATTGAATGAGTTATGATATGTTTGACTGTGGATGTTCTATTTTTATACCATTCATGGTTTATGGTTAAAGTATTGACATTTCGTATGCTATTTTTAATAGGAATGTTTATGTTATATTTCAACCTTTTCATATGAGGAATGTATTGGACTTAGTAAGTGACGGGTGGACCCCGCTATAGCTCCTCGATTCATCAGTAGGTCTCATGAGACAACTAGACGTGGAATTGGCCAAGGCCCTTTCCTAATTTGATATATGGTTTTGGCCGAGGCCTTAATCATTTTTCGATGTCTTGTCCAAGGCCTTGACAAAATGTTTCAGAATGTTCGGCATTATACATTACCTCATTATGGAAATAATATTGATGGTTCATGTGGTCATTCGACTAGTATAATACCAATGATTATGTTTTATTATGGCATTATTTACTCAGCTCATATTATTTCTATAAAATTATTCATGTTTATTATTGGTAAAGGCATGTGGTATTAATTATTCACCATGCTTAATATTTATGTCATTTTCAACTGTATTTCTTACCCTTATAGAGCGTTTCAGCTCACCCCTTTCTATGTTTTATTTTTCCCAGGATTCAAAGAAGTGTATTGTGATTTATATACAGGGTTAAGACAAGGGAATAATGGTGTTTATAAAGGATTATTTATGTTTTTTTGTATGTTATAAAGTGTAATGTAACATTAATGTATGTAATCTATTTTCCAATACTGCTAAACCGATCGGTCCTTCAGGACATGATTCCTTGTAATCATGCCAATGTATAAAATAATGCACTGACTCTGGGTAACTGGGGTGTGGGCATTGCAATTGGTATTAGAGGAAGTTTAGAAATAACCTTGGGAACTATATTTAGATAAACTCTGATTAAATCACATTACCCTAAGATAGACTTTGAGGATTAGTATAGAAGAACATCCTAGAATTTTGGTAATGTAGAGATTTTGTGAGTTTTACAAGAAAATACATCCCTGTGTGAATACAAGCAGGTAGAGGCGGCTCTGTCACAGATGTACCTAGGGGTAAAACCCAAAAACACTGCTTTGAGCTAGAATCGAATGGGAAGTGGTGCACAACAATGTGCCTTGCTACACTCTTGGTTACAACACTCCCGGGGGATATGCTTAGGATAATTCTCATTTTCTTTACAAACCAATATGAAGGGTTTATGAGTATATGTATCCTCAAAGAAAACATTTTCGTGATTATGGATTATATCCATAAACTATTCAATTTACGTTAGGTATTTTACATGTTTGGAATTATGAATTGAGATTCATAAACTGACCTAGTGTTTTCCATTGTTTAGAAATGGTGCCCAATAGAAGTAATGAGAACTCCAACAATACGTATGATACAAAGAGTAAGAAGGATCATATCTTTCATGGTATTAAGCCAACATTAAGAAGGGAAATAGTCTCCCATGTATTCTTAAATATGAATAAATAGTATCATGTGTTAATAAGATAAGTAAATAATTCTCTGAGTCCTATGGATTTGAAGGTAAACAAGAGAAGAAAAGGATGGAAGAGAGAAATATTGATAAAGGGAAGAGGGAAAAGAAGAATTTTCCCATATGTGATAACTATGGGAAGAAACACCCTGGAACTTTCTTGAAGGTAATGGGAGTTTGTTATAAGTGTGGAGAAAAAGGTCACCAAGTACGTGACTTCAAGGGTAAGAAAAAGGTTTCAAATGTACAATGCTTCATCTGTAAGAAGTTGGGACACTACGCGAACTAATGTCTAAATCATCATAGTATGCCCCAAATGATGCTATTGGATAATAATCAAGTTATGATACTACCTCAGATGAAGAAGAATGACTAGTGTTATAATGTTGTTATTATAGGATTATTTCATTTGGGTGTTGTATCAACAATATACTGGTTATATTAATTATGGAGATAAATAAGGATTGTACTGCATTACTATTTTATTGAGGATTTGAGATTATATGGTTCTAAGAAAAGTGACATAATAGTAAGCTACAATTTTTGGAAAATACATGGTTGAAGGAAAGGCAATTCTTAATATAGTCCCGATAATGAGGTAGTGACTTTGAAATAAGAGATGGTTGATTTGAATAATTATATTGGATATTCTTGACTACCTTGAAACTGATTAATGATTTTTCTTCATTGGAGTTTACAACATTTTTGGATAGAAGGAGTATATCTAGTATTCTATAAATAATAAGGGAGCATGAATGTAATCAATAAGGTTTTATGGTAATTCAAGATATTACCATGTTTTCAAAATAATACATGCTGAAGGTATTCACATGTTATTACATGAAAAAAGGATCTTTACTGTGTTCAACTTCCTTATAAATTTTAGACTGTGAGTTTGGATAGTAGTATTTTGGATAAGTCTAAATGTTGGAATGGATTAATTTTGAAAGGTTATTTTTGGATTTTTATAAAAGGACAACACACAAGCCGTGTGACAACCCGTCGCGTCGGACAAAGATGGGGGAATCTAACCGACAACCATAGTGCGATTGGAATTTATCGCCTACCACTAGACTACGTGAAGTCCCTGGATTGTATAATTAGTTTCTTTTTTTAAAGGGTATGATATGTGAATTATAAATACATTATATTTGGAACCCTATACGATTAGGATAAATAGAGTATTTTTGAGTTGTATTATGTTTTGGAGTGAAAGATGAGTTTGTGGTAGAAATTTATTAATGGATAAAAATCTAATTTTAAAGTAAGTTTATCTCCTTATGATCTTATCCAATCTCATAAATAAATTCCTCAACATTAAGAAAAGGAACTTAGAACAAAAACGTTGTCCTAGATGGTACCTTAGATCATCACAAATGTATGGCTTTGTGATTGTTGGCCTTTTCATAGCCATGTTCTCTACCACTCTCCATCAGATATTGATGCTTATATTTCTCTTCCATATCCATGTTATCCTATGTGGAACCCTAGTATGTTTTATTTTTAGTAACCTTCATACTTACCACTCTTTATTTTAAATAGAGGCCTCATTAATCCATTTTTTGATGTGGGATTTCAACTATGATATTTTGAAATGTCAACCCCAAGTTTCCAATACTGAGCATAAATTGCGAGGATGCAATTTATTGAAGGATGGGATAATTAACACCCAAATATTTCATGGTACGCTTCTCTTTGAATAATACAATAGCGTGTGTTATACGCAACTTCGAGTTCTAACATACCACAACCAATCAAACTAGCCGTTAAGAATAGTAATACCCACTTTTTGAAATTTTATACATTTTATATTTCAAAATGAACTTCATTTTTGGATTTGGAATATTGAAATTATCTTAGGGTGAATTTTTCGTACTTTTCTGATAACTTTCATATTTTGATGAATAGTGAAAATTACTAAATTTTAATTAAAAGCAACTTTTTTAATCAAAATAATTAATAGTGATAAGTTATGAATTTGAGTGATTTTAAAGTATAATTAGATTATATTTTTACCATTTAATCCAATTTTGGTCATTGGAAATAATTTTTACATTTAAACTGTACATAAGCAAGTGTAAATCTTTTGATAGTTATTATTTCTTAAAAACAAGCTATTTGTTTTGACAACGAGAATTAATTTTTAAATTAATTAATGAAACTTATACGTTTTGAATTTGGTAAAATAGACATCATTTTTGAATTCATAATATCAAATATAGCTTAGGCCGAATCTTTGGTATTTTTCTGAGAAACATCAATTTTTGATGAATAGTGAAAACACTGAGTTATTGGTTAAAACCGTTTTTTATTTAAATAATAATTTATTTTATTTAAATTAATATATGTCAAAATAGATACATAATACTTATATAAGTTCATTTTAATTCATTGGGGCCAGTTTATAATAATTTTAGATATATAAAAATTTTATTGAACTATTCACCGTCTTTTACCCACCTCCTAGGAGAATTTGAAAATTCACATAAAACATAATTTTACCGCTTTTGTGAGTTGAATTTATAAAATCTGAGAGACATGGTTAATTTCAGGGAGTAAAATTTGGTTCAATAAGATAAAAATAATTTTTGGCGAATAGTAACTTTTTACTTTTATTTACCGCGGTTAAAGGTAAATATGGTAATTCAAGGTAAAAAGAATATTATAATAATTCATTATTACCTTAACACATGTCTTAACCTTGTTAGATGAGTAATGACCGACCATGTCCATCTTTGGGTTGATTTTGGGACCCCATGGAGCCACTTATGAATGATAATGACATTTTAGATTAATTAATTTAATGTATAGGCAAAATTGACATAAACAAAAAACTTTTAGTAATTAATTTTTATATGGTGTTATATAAGTAATATTTTTTACTATAAATATTAATTAGAAATCTAAAATTATTTCCTACATAATTGTATTTTATTTATAATTTTTAGACATTAAATAATTTAATTTATTTATGACACAATGATGATGCAGTAATTACCATATTAATGGAAGATTAAGATAATTGATATTATAAATACCCAAATAAATGTAATTTGAGACTTTTTATGAATTAAAATAATTTTCTAGGTTAATATGACATATTAGGATTGTTTATATGAATTTTTTTCTAAGTAATATTGCTGTTATAAATTTATCAAAAATAAAATACCCAATAGTGCCAAAATTGACATAAAGAGTTTTTAAAACAAATATTTTATTATTAATTGATATTCTATTCTTAAAAATATATGGTTCGGACAAAGAAATTATATCATGATAGGTGTATTATTAATTTACTACTTGGGAGTCGATTGGAAGTTTATAGGAAGTTTATTAACCATATAATATAAAAATACAAAGAGACATGGTAAATGTCAAACTAATTAACAAAGTGTTAAAACTAAAAGATAAGGTTAATAAAATGACCCAAACCTGTATAAAACCTATTGTTTGAGTGGATTTCGACCCATCCACACCTTATCATAGAAATAAATCAATTTGGGGCCATTATAAACCGAATATGAATTTATTATAAAATAATATTTTAAGTTTTTCCTAAGGTGCCCCTCACCCCTCTTATAAAAGGGCACTCACCCTTCACTCTAATTCACACCTACTAATCCATTTGGCTCGGCCAAACCCTACCCAAATACCCTCTCTACTATACTATATTCAACCTAGAGGCCTTATTTTGATCAGAAAGCCAACCTAAGGGCCCTTTTGATCAAATCAAAAGGAAGAACCCGAAGAAGAGGTAATTATTTCACCACCCTCTTTCAAGTTCCTTTCTTCTTTCACTTCCTTTTTCTTTGTTGTTTCCATTATAAAATAATAAATCCATTATATTATATATACTATGATGTTATTATAATTATGGTACAACCAAATTCATTATTCTATCCACCCTTTGAATGACATGTCTCCATACGTGCGTACGTACGGTTTACCGTCTCCACATCGTGGTGTAATTGTTATTCAATACATTATTATTTGGATGGGTATAATAATGATGTGTATTTGATTTAAATAATAAATATAACATGATAATTATTCTTTATATATAATATAACATCCAATTATATATTATTATAATATCAAAAGAATGATATTTTCGATCGTGTGTACGTACGGATTACCGTCTCCACGATGCGATGAGATTCATTTTCAAGTTCACCATTCATCGACGATTATAAAAATATATATATTACTAATAAGTATGTAATATATGACATAATAATTCTACTGGAGATATATATTTATATATATAAGTATTTATGTACTTACATATATCTTATTCACTTACTTCCGTTCAATACTATATGAAAACGGAAACGGCGTTTATGCGTACGTACGGACTACCATCTCCATAAACGGTGTTTTACATTTCATATATATGTCTATTGTACATATTTATATTCTAAATATATATGATATATAAATCATGCTTTATATTCTAGAAGTATTTAAATCATGATCTATGTGATACAATCAAGAGTAACAAGTTAAAACACGTACGATAAAGAAAGTGATTATTACCCGAAATATTAATATAACATGGAAATTATTATTAATTGGGTAGTATAAAGTCATAAATGAATAATGTATGATATCATAAATGTTAATATGGTTCTGGTATAATTTAATAACATACTATAGTGTTCATACATGAGTTTAAACGTACCCTCGACTAAAGGAAAGTGCAAGGTAAGGGGTTTTCATCTCAGTCCTTATTCCTATGAGATTCATGCCATATTGCCACTATTAACTTTTGTGTGGTGTATTTACTACCCATAATTGTATTCATTGTGTAATACAATTTAATTTATGTGCATTTACATATTCATTGTATGATAATCCTTTCATGGGGTGTATGTTTCGTAAGTTACCAAATTGGTAAGGGTTAATTCCTCAATCTCATTATTATATGAGATTGTTTATGTGTAAGTATTTACTAGGAAATTTTTATCATCCATGTCCATTTTTCATAAAAATGATTTCAAAATGAATATTTTAAGGATTTGTGAAAGGTAATCTTTATCAAGATCAGAATTTTAAATGTTTTAAAGATTTATCTTTCTAAATCTTTTTAATTAATGTCCATGTTTTCAAAATGATTTTAAGGATTTATTTATATGGACATGAATGTTTTGAAATGATAATTATTTTCAAAAGTTTCAAAGTGGTATGTGAAACTTTTATTCAAAAATATCTTTTAAATTAATTCCTTTATAAATGTGTGACTTTTAAATGATTTTACAAAAAAGATATTTTTCTCAAAAAATTTTACTCATCATTTTCAACTATGTCAGCATCCTTTACTGGATATTATTTTTGATTGAGGTTGATTTATTATAATATAATCTTCCATATTGTATTGAATGAGTTATGATATGTTTGACTGTGGATGTTCTATTTTTATACCATTCATGGTTTATGGTTAAAGTATTGACATTTCGTATTCTAGTTTTAATACAAAGTTGTATGTTATATTTCAACCTCTTCATATAAGGGATGTATTGGACTTAGTATGTGACGGGTGGAGCCCGCTATAGCTCTTTGATGCATCAGTAGGTCTCATGAGACAACTAGATGTGGAATTGGCCGATGCCCTTTCCCAATTTGATATATGGTTTTGGCCGAGGCCTTAATCATTTTTAGATGTCTTGGCCGAGGCCTTGAAAAAATGTTTCAGAATGTCCGGAATTATACATTCCCTCATTATGGAAATAATATTGATGGTTCATGTGGTCATTCGACTAATAGAATACCAATTATTATGTTTTATTATGGCATTATTTACTCATATCATATTCTTTCCATAAAAGTATTCATGTTTATTATTAGTAAAGGCATGTGGTATCAATTATTCACCATGGTTAATATTTATGTCATTTTCCATTGTGTTGCTTACCCTTACTGAGCGTTTGAGCTCACCCCTTTTTATGTTTTATTTTAACCAGGATTCTAAGATGTGTATTGTGATTGATATGAAGGGTTAAGCCAAGGGAATAATGGCATTCATAAAGGATTATTTATGTTGTTTTGTATGTTATAAAGTGTAATGTAACATTCATGTATGTAATCTATTTTCCATGAATGTTAAACCGATCGGTCCTTCAGGACTTGATTCCTTGTAATCATGCCAATGTATTAAAATAATTCACCGACTTTGGGTAACTGGGGTCGGGGCGTTACAAAAAACATCTCATGATAGACTGAAATATGTGGATAATGTTTACTTGGGAAGATACAAAGTAAAATATTATGATTCCAAAACCTAAGGGGTTTTTTCCCACCCTCACAAAAAGTTATGTCTATACCTAGATTCGATCGCACCCAAAAGGAAATCTAGAAGAGGTGATTCCCATTGTCACAGCCTCTAAAGCGTCTGGAGAAAAAGGGAATCAAAAGAAAACCATTGAGGACTCCCAACTAGGAAAATATCCTTATAATTCTATTTTTACTGAACCCATGTGGAAGGCCTTGAAATCATGGGGATCCACTACTCAAGCTATCAGTACTGCTATTGAGGGCAGACCACCCATCACCTATGATGTTGCATTTCTTGTGGCTTGGATGTAGTGGGATTTTCTATGGGTGGTCAATTTTTCCAGGATCAATCCCCCCACACCTTTTGATAGTTTCTCCAGGAGAGGGAGGTTTCTTTTATCAATCATGGGTAATCATCAACATCAGATAAAATTTTCTATGATGATGACCATAAAAGGGTGAATCATTACCTTCAGGATTTTGAAGCCATGATTTACACTCGAAAAAAAATGTTTTAGATACTCTCATAGGATACTTGTCACGTAGATACAAGAGTTTGATTAGGATGATGATTATGATGATGATGATAACCTATATGGGGGTGAAAATATTTCTTATTTTCCTAACATGACTGGAGTGGGGGAAGTTCTTTACCCTCTTCTAGAATTTCTCAAACACCTATCTTTTGTGTGTTCAAGGGCTATGGAGGCACCCAATAAGCAGTTACGGCTACTGGAACTAGAAAAATATCCTCGAGTAGATCCTATACCACTGGACGTCCCTATTACGGATGGATTTACAAAATCATGGTGGGTCTAGGATGACTTAAGGGAGAGAGCTTCCAATAAAGACATATAGGAGATTCTTCAAAAATAACTCTATGACCTTTTGGGTTTTGGAGCAACCATTTCTCCCTCATTAGTTTCAACTGAGGAACACCTAGATGTAGTGGTAGTGTATATGAATGATATGAAAATATACCTTAATTCCTCCAAATATATACCTTACTGGTCTTATTGGGTGACATGGATAGTGATAATATCAAATTTGGGCAATACAGAAGAATAGGTAGTTGTGTTGGTAAATAATAACCATAACTTCACATTGTGTAAGGATCCAAAACTATATTGCTTACTTTTTTTGGGATTTGGGGAGGCTCGGGAGGTGGTACTTTTACCAAATTTATACCCCTTGGGGCACTGTAGTTGGGGGACATTTCCCTTCAAATGTGGTAGTTATCACGGAGGGATCTCATGGAACTATAGATCATATGGAGTCAGTCATTATAAAACCCACCGAAGTGTTTCCACCCCTAGTTTTTTATATTTCTTCTACAAGAGGTTCATCTCCCTTGTGCACTATAAAGCATCGAAATGAAAAACATATTTCAAGATATATAAGATTGGGTATTACAGGTAAATTTTATGCCTTCCTATTTGATTTCCATGATAAATTATTCAATTTTTTAACTAATTATCATGAAAATATCTGGTTGAAGAACCAATAAGTAACCAAGTAGAAATCTCCCAAACGTCTATGGATCCTACCTCTGTTGAAGTTCAGGATATACCATTGGTAGCTGTGGTTGAATAGGGAAGGGAGGATAGGCTAACTGAGAAGGTTGGGGACATTTTTTACCCTCAGAGATCACCTATTTCTGATCAGACGTACCCTACCCTTAATAGTGGGGAGTCTTTAGATGTTTAAAATTCAAATGGGCTTGCTGATCCCACTGTTATGAAGAAGTACGAGGCAAAAATGATAGTGACGGCCAGTCTTGGTGGGGAGACTCAATTGTTTGAGTATGTTGTAGGGGACCCCAACCTTGAATGATTGACTAACCGATTGAACACTCTGATCCTACTCATCCATAGAACATAACCATCTGGGAGGTAGCGATCCTAGCTTGAGGAGGTTTGGAATTGGATATCGTGCCTTTTTCTAGGATGGTTATCCATATGGGATCAAATTCTATAGGAGATATTTTAGACGCTTTTGACCCCATTAAGCATGGCCCCGATCCATGGGTTCCTTTGGATGAACCTTAATCACAATTTCATGTTGAATATGTAGAACCATCTATACTGGGGGAGAAGCCACAATGGAAGTCAAAGGCATTGATGCCTTAGTAGTTGAAGGTTAGTTTTCTTACCCCGATACATTGGTGTCCCCCTTTTTTACATTCAAGATTTTAGAGTGTTCACATTCTTCACTCATGATTTTAGGATCATAATCATGAGCACTCGTGACTAAAATTGATACCTTGACCTTGCCTCTTGCTGATAGATCTAGAGATGTGGCTACTGAGGGGTGAGGTCGTACTAAGGTTATTAGATTATGAACTCCTATGGTATCACTCATTCTTGAACATGTTATGCCATCGAGGAGCGATTCCAAAACTAAATGAGAGGGCCCGACCAACCTTTATGTTGAGTTACAAAGTGCATGGAAAAACATTTGGAGGTTGATTTATCAAACAACTATTACAAATATTTCAAGGAATCTTCTTAGACTAAATCACATGTTTTCTACCATAGGGTTTATAGGATTATCTAATTGGGGAATTTATGACATAGTGAAGCTGTTTGTTGTGGCCAGAGAGGAAATTGGCACACTCAAATCTCATCATTCAACTACAGAGTCTATGTCTCATCTTTCCACTGCTAGAAAAAAATACTTTTGAATGATTTTTTGAGAAATATGGGGTAGACATGGGATTACAAGATGGAATCATGAAGAAATGGTCCTTATCGAAGTATCTTATTTAAGAAGTGGAGCGACAGATCAAAGAAATGAAGTGAATAAAATAAGAATGGGCACGTGCCAATATATCAGATAATGACATGCATCAGCTAGTGAAGGAAGGAGAAAAGGCTAGGTATGACACAATGAAAGAGGCAGATGCATTGAGAAAGGATGAAGAAGAAGATACTGTAACTTTTTTCGAGCACCGCTAATCCATTTAAGAATCAAATTAGGAATTGATACAATTTTTTGAATATGCTGATCATATTATATGATTATCATGCCCTGCTCATATAGCGTGGCTCCAGGTTTTGGATGTCATTATTATATTTATTTAATTGAATATTTTTCTCTCCAAATATTCCACTTTACCTTTTCCTAAAATTTCCATCAATTACGATTAACTACATTTGAATGAATAATCTCAACCAGATGTCAATTTGGTTCACAAATTGGGATATTTGAAATGGAATAATCAATGCATGATCTAATTTTTCCCTGATTCGAGGGACCCAGTGAGCATAACATTACTCTTTTTAGGATCACATGAAAGACCCTACTAGCATTATGTATTTTTTTTTGATATCACCATAATTTTTTTCTAATCCCATTATGATATGGGATTAGCTATTATAAAATTACTTTTTCTTAGGACTACATTTTTGTGGTTTTGACCTAACAATATTTGTGTCTCTTTTGATTGTTTTTTTCTCTATATTTTTTCTAAACCATATGAGGCGCAGGTTTAGCGAGATGGCACTCAAATTTTATCCAAGACGCCCTTTGTGGGTTTTTATCTTGGTGAGTTTTGTGTCTCTTTTGATGAGCCATTTGAAAACTGGACTATCATAAATAATGTTTTAGGTTGAACAGGTTTTACCATGATTTATGTTTTTAGAGATTATAGGCCAGGTATGCCTCAATACTTTCTAAACATGAATGAGGTATTTTTCTTGACCCTAACTTTGTGGTTTCTATAAATAAAACATGATGTGGGGCATGGGATCCATGGGACATATGGAAGTAGGAAAAGCCTCTCCGGGTGATGAGTTTTCCATTAGTAGATATGACTTTTTGTGGGAAACTTATGCAGAGCCGCCATGAAATTATGTGAATAGTCATGTAAGGTGTCCCTAGGATACTGACTCTCCACTTCAAATGGCCATGGAATTTAATGTAAATTTAGATTTTTCAAAACCAAAGTGTGTCTCATCATAAGTGTGGAATCTGAGAATTTTGATGGCATTAGTATCAATGGTGATCATGAATGAGTGACCACTCCTAAATGTGTTTAACTTGTGTAAAGTAGGTTTGAAGCATAATGCATTTTAACATCGTGCAACTAGGACTTTTGAGACATATTTTTTAAATTCATTTTTCTCTAACTAAGGGGGTAAACTGTTAATCCTTTTTTACGGTAGCCTGACCAAGAATGTTATTCAATGTTCAGGAATGAATGAGGTGGAAAGGTGAAATGTGTAGTCCTGGCGGTTTCCAAAACTAGGGAGAGAGGTGGGACATAAACATCATAGAGGTATAGAGAGGTAGGATAAGCCTATCTTGAGAAAAAATTTTCATTTGGTTGATAGAACTTTTTTATGGGAAACTTATTCAGAGATGCTAGTTCATTGTGTGGATAGTCAAACAATAGTTTCTACGGGACACTGACCATACATTTCTGATGGTCATGGAAGGTTATGGGGATTTTGGCCATTCTAAAGTAGAGTATTTTTTTTTGAAAAATATGGTTCCTAATCACGAATGGTGGAATTTCATGTCAGAATTTCTCATAAGTTGGAACCTACATTCTCTCCACACATGTGTAAGGAGAATGTTTTAACCTGTGCATGGGGAACATGGGGAAAATTAAATTCATAGCTGGACCCAAGATATAAGGTTCGGATGTCACTACGTATCCTATGATAATATAAATAAATCCGGATGTTGTTAGCTTGAGGTTCATCCATATGAAAATATGATTCCCACATAGGATTGAGGAATTTTTATCTTATAGATGGGCTCACCCATGAGGTGGGGCTCATATAGAATTGTCTAGTTAATATTTATTTAACATACAAGATCATGATAGAAACACCCTTTGATATGTTTGGACCTAAGGGTGAACATTAGGTTTTGTGCATCATGCAGTTTTAATTTCATGTGATTAGGACATTTATATAAAATTAATGATTAAATAGATGATAACTGGGTTGGGATGTCCTGACATGTCCAAGATGTGAGTAGGAAGGAAAGTGTAAACCATGGATATGAGGGTTCTTGTATTGGTTGAAATGATATTTGGCATTGGAGATGTTGAGCATATGGAGGTAGGAACAACCTCTCCAATGTATGAATTTTTCTTTGGTTGACATGACCTTTTTCTAGGAAACTTATGTAAAGCATACAAGGAATTTTTTTCATAGTCTTACAATGGAATGGACATGACACTAACCCTCCATTTCCGATGGTCTTGTAGGTTCATGAGGATCCAAAATCACTCAAATCATAGAGTTCGACGAATGTAAAGAATATTTCTAACCATATTAGAAACATTCAATCTATAATTACCCATGGAATTGGGAAACTTCCTAGATAGATCTTACTCATATGTAGTTTGGGGCATTTTTATTCCTTTGATGGATTTGGATCCATATTTGAAGGTCTAAGTGTCCTGATTTTAAACTCCCTGAATAGGTTTGGTCTATGCTTAGGTAGGGGGCATCTCACCTATATTTTTTCTTTGTCTTTTACTGGTGTCTTTTCATAGGTTCTTCCATCCTATAATTATTACATTCCTTGTATATATAGGAGTAAATCTCAACGTAGTTATTGGGGTACCTTGTAGTTTAATGTAATCTGGTTAGAAATTTAATGATGCACCCTAATTATATAGAGAATCCACCAATTGATGTTTCTAAGCCTACATGAGATGTTCTCGATTACAAGAAAAAGGGAAGGAAATGGTTCAACACATAACTTAGGGATGGAATAATCACATGAATGAGAATTTTATACTTGGAGTGATGTTAACAAGTTTCAGATTGTATAGCTAGAACATTTTATCACATAGTTGAACATCATATGACTAATAAAACCTATATATAGTTTAGCATCATGAATAAAGGACATGGATTCCATGATGTTTATTGCCATGCAGTTAGGACATTGATGGCCCAACATAAAGAGAAGGAATTTGATTACTCCTATAATGGCCCCGCAAATGGGGCCTATTTGGGAGTTACCTACTTTGACTTAAAGAGGGAACATTTTTATGGATTCAAAATCTTGGTCTGGATCATCAGATTCAAGTATCACTATGTGTCCTATCAGATTAAGAATCAATCTGAATGTAGTTATTTTGAAGAGAGCTCCCACCATCATAGGTATGACCAATACATAAGGGGGGGGGGATTTTTCAATTTTGGGTGGCCAAACTAGGATGAATGTACATTCATATTTATGTATCCTATAAGGGTAGTAATCAATCCATTAATATTTAAATATATAACATATAGTTTAACATCGTGTGGAAAAGACATGAGTGACTTGATGTGAATGGAGATGGATGTTATGGATCCCTACAGTTTTACATCTTGTGGTTAGGACATTGGACATAAAGTTTAACATCTTGCTGTATAAACATTGGATGCATAGTTTAACTTCATGTTATAGGGATGAATTTTCATAGAAACCATGAGAAAATTTTGGCTAATCAGTCTAGGATATTCTGGAATACCATAGACATAAGGGAGAGAGAATGTGTAAACCATGACTCAGGGATCTCTCTGACTGGGAGATATGATATGGGGCATAGGATCCATTAAGAGTATGAATTTTGGAAAAGCCTCTCTTGAGGAGGAATTTTCCCTTGATTGATAGGAAATTTTTTTAGGTAACACATGCAGAGCCACCAGGGAAAATTTTGAATAGTCAAAAAAATGTATCCACAGGTCATTGATTTTCCATTTCCAATGGCCATATATGATTATGGGGATCTACGATTTCTTGGGGCATAGAGATTGATTCACGGAAAGGGGATATCTGGGTATGTATAAAATTTAATAATTATGATTATCTATAAAATATGGAATCCCCTATATAGATCTGACTACGGTGCAGGGGGAATGATCTTTGAAAAACCCTTTCTATAGGAATCCAGATTTGGAATCTCACATATAGTCCAACATTTATGTGCTGAAGATTGGGGTGATTTTTATTTTTGTTTTGTTTTGCATAGCTAGACCTGAGATATGAGATTCGAGTGTCACTATGTATCATATTAAAATAGGACTCATGCCACACATAGTTATAGAGGTACCTTGTAGTTTAACATCCTACATTTAGGAAATTGGGTTCTGTAATGTGATGGGGATTACCCTATTGTTCTTTTGAAAATCGTGCCACCATGACCAAGGAAATATTACTACAGATTGACATGACTTGACCATGTGGGTAATTCTTAGCCAAGCCCCTATGACCATGAAACATGTGCTCCTTGTAAGAAACCAATTGTATTAGAGGTTGGTTTATCCACTTGGGGATAATATAACAAAGAGTACTATCATTTTGCTTTTAGAAATTTTGTTGCATATGAACCTAGATATGGAGATCTGAGTGCACTAAGTCTCTTGTTAGGATAGTAATCAGATGTAGTTTTGTGAATTTTCTATGTGCTAGTTTGACCCACACAGGGGGCATTTTTTTAGATGGAAGCTGGACCACGATATGAGATTCAGCCATCACTACATATCCTATGTGAGTAGGAATCTAGCCATATGTAGTTCTATTAAAGTGGTATCCCCACATAGTATTGATACTTATATAGGGATAAGGTATTTTTTTTGTTTTTTTATGGTGGCTGGAGTGAGATGTGGAATCTGGGCGCCACAAAAATATCTCGTTGGGATGAGAATCAAGCCACATGTTGGTCTTGGGAATTCCTTATTCCGGTCTAACCCCATGCCCAAAGAGGGGTGAATTATTAATAATTCTTTTGATGTGATGGCCATGTACTTCTACGTTACTCTCTATTTATGTGGGGAAAATTCTCACTACCATTTCTAATCTCATGTGATCCAAGCTTTTTGTGAGAAACAAGGGTAGCATGGGTTTCTCTCATAATATAGAGGTAGTGGAGGGTACAATGGAGGAATTTTGTATCACTTGGTGGTTAGACCGAGATTTAGGATCATGGTGTCTCTACGTATCCTCTTTTCAAATGGGAATCAAGCTATACATATTTTTATGATGAGACCATACTGCATTGATTTAGTCTATACACAAAGAGGGAGGGCATTTTTTTGGTGTTGAATGGGCCCAAGACAAGGAGTATAAGTGTAAATATATATCCTATGATAATAGGAATCAATCCCACATTGTTATAGATTTAAGAGAGTTCCCATGTGGATCTATATCTCACATAAGAATATGGGAATTTTTTCTTTCTCCCACATAGATCTGACTCATGTGCGACGAATCATTGGTTGGGATGTAATGATCACTATACAGTTTAACATGATGTGGTTAGGACGATTTACCGTACAGTTTAATGTCATGAAGTGAGAATGATTATGCCAATAAGTTTGATATCATGGAGCATGGATTCATATAGAGCTATGTAGTTTTATTTCTTTCAGTTAAGACAAAATTTATATGATTACACAAAGTATTTATTCAGGAACCATTCATTGGTGGGAGCTATGGTAAGATGTCTATCCATTGAAATTAGTGAATATTATCCATTAGGGTAGACCTTGTGTGTGACCTATGGTCCTTACAAATTTGGCTCCAATTTTGTGGGTTTCTTTTTCAGTATCATCAGATTTGATAGGACCAACACCATTTCTCCTTCTATGATGGACCGAAGGCACAAATTTTTACTGAAGGCTCGTGCAATCTGGTTTTAGTAAACTTCCAAATGGTGAAATGTTTGAAATATTTTCTCATCCAATCACTCCAAGTCATTGGTCCATTTTTTTGATTGATCTTCTGCTAATTACTAATCATAGATGGAAATGTGGAAAAATGGTAGTTGTACTTCAAAAGGTATAACCACTTATGTCCCATATAATAATAAAATATGGGGTTTCATGAGTGGTGGTATAAGTCATAGTATGATAATACCAGATATCATTGAGGATATTTTCTGGCCATGATTACTTTTCTTTTTTTTACAATCATCTGGAGTATGTTAGATATGGTCTTATTGAAGGACTCTATCTATCCATTGGCCACTACATGGTAGTGGGATGAATAGTTTTCCTTGATACCATACTCCTGATATAATTTCTCTATTTTAGTAGAGTATAAATTTGTGCCACTGTCTATTAGTATTGTAATAGAGACACCAAATCTAGTGATGATGTTTTCCTACATAATGATCACAATTATTCTTGCCCTAACTGACTAAGGGATACATATTCTACCCATTTAGAAAATAAGTCTATTTCTATGGGGATTTACTTAAATTTTTTGGACGTAGCGGGAGGATAGGGTCCAAAGAAATCCATCCCCCATATGGAAAATAGCCAAGCGTACAAGGTTGTGTGATGCACCTATGGAGGTTGATGGATGAAATTGGCATGAATGTGAAAATAATGACACATTTTTGTGAATGTGGTACAATCCTACATCATTGTGGACTAGTAGTATCCAAGCATTGGAATTTGATAGGAGATCTTGGATCCTAATAAATGTACACCAAAGGCTCCAACATACACTTATTTCATGATGGCATCGATATCTTCTCCATCAATTCACTTGAGAAGGATCCCATGAAGGCCCCACTTATACATGACCATTTTATGATTTTTTCTATCGTACATAATGAAGTTGATTGACCGTGTCCATATTTTCTCCCTTCTAGTCCTATCTTGTGGGATTTCTACCATTTGAAGGTAGTTTTCTATCGGAGTCATCCAGCTGGTGGTGGAACCATACTATTTAGTGAAAGTGATAATCTCATTGATTTATTCTTTCTTCTTATGGATTCATATTATGACTATATGATTGTGGGAAATGTTGATGACTATTTCATCCTGGTTTGGGTCATCCAAAGTTGTGGCTGAATTATCTAATGCTTCATATTACACATTTTGTGACTAGGGGAAATGATTTAATATAGGCTCTGATGGTAATTCTACCATCATCTCTCAAACATGGTCTATCAAAGGGATTATCTTCTCATTATTGATAGCATAGTGGTCATTGATTTTCTTGATGAAAAAATTTGAGTCACCTTTTATCTTTAGGTTATATTATTTTACTTGAAGTGGGATCTCTTGGACTGTGATGAGAGCCTGATACTCTACTTCATTATTTGTAGACCCCTCTGACAGTAAAACGGAGTAAGGAAATACTACATTTTCTAGTGATATGAGTATGACTCCCAACCCTACTTTTTTGAGCTTGGGGTCTTCCATTCTCTTTCCTCTCGGACATCTAGATGCACTGTCAAAACTCATATCCCATGTTTGGGAGTCCTCTTGCATATAGAAAACATATGCATTGGATAATTTAGTGTCTAATTGAGACATTTCCTTCGAGTGGTGTTCTTCTAGGAAATTTTGTAATTTCTGACATTTGATAGCTTTATGAGGTATGAACCATAGATCGAACTATATAAGATGACCGCCCACCATGACAGGCATCTAGTGAACATTGGACGACTGACAATGTATATGAGAGTGTTTCTTCGAGAGACCAAATGGACCTCCTGGTTCTACCGATAATGCCTCAACATATAGAATGAAAATATGAGGTCTAGAGATCTCTTCTTGATATTTTAATGATGAGTCTCAACATCTATCATGGTCTTTCTAAGATAATAAATGTTGTTCACATTGCTGACACCATTATTTTTCATGAGGAAGGATCCAAGTGACCATTTCATGCTAGTCACATACAGAATGAGTGGTATTCCTTCAACAAGTTGAATTAGAACTGGTGGAATTAAGAGATATTTATTGAGGGTGTAAAATTATTCTTGGAAATCATGAGTCTATTGATATTCTACCACATTGTTCTTCAACCTGGCGAAGGGAAAACATTTTCCTGCAAGGTTGGTTGTGAATTTCCGAATGTAGACTAGATATCCTTGATATCCTCTCGAATTAGTGAGGTTGTGAGGAGGGGACATTCCAAGGATATAATTCATCTTCTTGGGGTCAAATTCGATTCCATCATGGAATACAATGAAGATGAGTAATTTTCCTAAGGTAACACTAAAAGGACATTTTGACAGGTTCATTTTCAAATTGTGTTGTCACAATTTCTTGAAGACTATTTCAAGATATGTCAGCTGGTATAAAAATTTTCATGATTTATCCACCAAGTCATCAACATAAAATTCGCCTATCTTTCCTAGGAATGTATTGAATATGAGATGCATGACGCGTTGGTATGTGGTGATGACAATTTTCAACCTAAAGGGTATTATCCAATAGAAGAATACTCCCTGGGGGCCCTAAAGGCATTGGATTCTTCATATTCCTGGGCCATTAGGATTTGTATATATCCTAAAAAGACATCCATGAAGGATATATTCACGTGTCTAGTAGTTTCATTGATAAAAAATTTTGTTATTGGGACCAGGAAATCATCTTTAGGGAAGTGCCGATTAAGAACCCTAGAATCAATGAAAACCCTTATTTTCCCATTCATTTTTTATTTGGACAATTTTTTCCAACCATATGGGATATTTAACCTCCCGAATAATTTTTTCTCAATGATCTTGTTGTCTTCATCCTATATGTTTGTAGTATGCGTTGGGTGTGTCCTTCTGGTGGTTT
Source organism: Viscum album (assembly GCA_963277665.1). Taxonomy (NCBI): domain Eukaryota; kingdom Viridiplantae; phylum Streptophyta; class Magnoliopsida; order Santalales; family Viscaceae; genus Viscum; species Viscum album. The sequence continues at coordinate 857,724,217 of OY728145.1, forward strand.
TCTTATAGCTACAAGGATCTTTTAGTAGGCCCAAGTGGTGAGTGGACACCTTGGGATCGAGGCCTAGAATTTAAATGTTGTTCAGAGAAAAAATATCTTGATTCTTCTTTTGGATGGAGGTTTATACCTCTTGATATTTGAAAGGCATGTACACACTAATCATAGTTGGCCATAGGCATTCTTCGGTACCCAGTTTTATTTCCCTGAGTTCATCGATGGTGGTGGACACACCCTCCTCAAATGCTGGAGGGTCATCCCTAAAGTATTATTATTCCTCCTTTTATGTCTCCTCCTCATTTTCTTCTTCTTCTATTGGAGAAACAATTCACGAGATGAGATTTCTAGAGTCGAGATAAGAGTCTCAATTTTTACAATTAGATGTTGAGGTGACTTATTATGATTCGACTAAAAGTGGGGAATCTTATGGATAGGATGGAGTGAGGGGTGGAAGGGTTATTTCTTTCATTTATTCCCTATTGTGTGAGGATATTAATTTATAGATCTCTAAGGATAATTTTATTGTGTTTTTATCTGAGCATTCACCATTATCTTGGGGATCTGTAGATTTTTCAACACTGTCAGACTCAATAGCCATGACCAAAATCATAAATATTGTGGAAAACATTCCATAATATAGACTTGTGAACTCGATTGTATTGATAGTTATTATGTATTCTTCATAGAGATACTTAAAGGGGTTGGTGAGAACCATTTCCAAACCATTTAGGGCAGCAACCCAATAAATTATGTTGACCGATGGTTGCTTCCCTTTTGGCTCATATAACCCTGCATCAATTTAGTGTGACTCGTAGAAATAAAATGAGGATTTATCAGCATAAAATTTCCCAGTCTTCCCATTAATGAAATATTTGAAGCATTGATGGTATGATAAGAGAATCACAACATGATGATGCAGCCAGGACCTTCCTATCATGATGTTGAAGGTCGTATTTTTCTGAACTAACATAAATAATGAGTTGGTTATGTGGTCTCCGAATTGGGTTTTGAGCTTAATTTGGCCCAATGGATTCTATTCCTTGTTGTCAAAAGACAAAAACATTGTGGTGAATATCATTAGGTTGTCCTTCTTTTAGACCATCCATAAATGTTTCCATAGTGGGATGAGATTAACCCTGTAACCATTGTTGATGAAGACTTTTCGGATATTGATTCCATTTATCATACTGGACACATATAAAGGTTTGATGCACCCATGAATGATGTCGTCTTCATCTCAATCGTTAAAGGATAAAATCACAAGAAATTCTATCGGATTAGTCTCCATATGACGGACCTTGGTGGTGGTGACATTAACTTTAAACTCCATGGGGATCAGTAAATATTCTATGAGTTCTTCCCTAAGATATTCTAATAGATTCAGTGAATCTAAAATAATAGTTTGGATGGTACTAAAGTAAACTATTTCAAAATACCATATTTCTACTCTAAAGGTAGGTGCTTCCCAAAATGGGGATGATATTTCACAGGCACTTTAGGGCTTGAACATTTGATGTAGATAGACTGGTCATCGGGATAAGAGCTAGTTTTCCTTCTATACTTTTTGAAATTGGTCGGGTAGATATTCCAACACACCATGGGAAACTAGACATATTCTTCTCATTCTATGGATATAGTAGTATTATCAGCTTATATTTTCATCTGACAGTGGAAGAATAACCTTTCCATTCCTGTTGGGTTTACTGGAGGGATGTTTTGCACATTTCCTCAACAGTGATGGTTTATGCTGGGATGGTGCCCGAAATTTGGTTTCTTCCATGACTACTCCACCCTGGGCATCCTTGGCACATGTTCCCTCTTCCTCTAGTTTCTCGATTAGATGTGGGGAACCTAAGTTGATAAACATCGTATTCATCGGAGAAGGGTTCCATTAAATTGATGACATTAATGGAGCTAAAGATCATCTCCTCATATGATGAGGAGTTTTTATGATTAAATTATTCGGTTGGTTCTATTTGGAAGAGTGGTTCCCATTGTGTCTTTTGGTGGGGTGGTGGTCATTGTTCTGATTGGTGGGATAGTTCCCATTTCATCAGATCTAATGGAATGAAATCTGAGAGTGTCAAAGCCAACTTTAGTCTTGCTGCATACTCATCTTCATTCACTTTCTTTTTTTCCTTTCTAGTTGAACTTCTTTTTTTTTATGGTTTATCCTTGGAGAATTGTGTAGATTAGGATGGTGGATGTGTCTCATTAAGAGCGTTTGGGGAATATTCAGTTTCTTTAAATACACATGGAGTATTCCATGAGCTCATTTGACTTTCTTCTGAGTCATATAACCATCAAACTTGGGTTCTTTTTTTTTCGTCTAAAAACTGTTTCCCACTCCCCTTCTTCATCTAGGTCAGTGGTGGAAATATATGACACTTATTCTGGTGGTGGTCCAATATTGAATTTCTCAGAATATATTATTCTTTGGAGGAGGTCATTAAAGGAAAAAAGACTAATGAATTATATTTCTTTGTATATGGTGGAAGGGAAAATAATCATTCTAGTAGTCAAGACCTACTTCATCTAACCTCTTCAACTCTAGAAGATGGAGAAAGTTTCAATTCATGGTGGTTACAAAGTATCCATGAACATGGTCATCTCAGAATGAGTAAAATTTATTCTTCTATTCATAGAATTGATTTTTCATGGTTCCTCTTATCTCATCAAGGTGAGGCTAGGGAGGCTGTTGATATCTAGAGATGCTTCACAATTTGGTGCGGGCCATGGAGTTAAAGCTTGTGTAGGGGTGGACTAAGCATAATGGAATACACTTTAGCTCCTCGCACCCTTTTCTATGGGGATGATGTGGCTTCCCGTTACTTGAGAGTATTCCATTATAAAGAATCTTTTATTCTTTTCAAAATGAAAAAGAAATACTGAAACCCACATGTAAATTTTACATGGATAAGTGGTGTTCTCAACTCCTCATTGAGAATGTTGATGTACATAGAAATAATCTCATATTGGGGGAGTGTCTAGTTCAAAGATCAAGGAACACCTTTCCATTTGGAAATGAAGTTCAAAACTCTTTCATTTTCTCTCTATTTTATAGTTCCTGTGTTAGTTGACTATTATTTTGGGAAACATGGACCTGAACTATAATATGAACTAGCATCGAAGATCCTTCTATCTTGTTATCGAGTGAGATGGAATACTATTTTACCATATGATATATGAAGCCTGAAAGGTTTTCATGAAGCATCTGGGCTTTATTTCCTCATGTTGTGTTTTGGTTCTAATCATGGGTTCACAGTAATATGTGTAGTGATTCATATGTTTCTTTGAGTCCCCTGAGCCATTGAACACTGCGAATATAGGGTTCACAAAATTTGGAGGTGGTGGGATGTTTCCCCCCAGTCGATGTAAGGTTTTAGATCTTGTTATATTGAAATGTGAGACCCTACCATGACTTCCAATTGAGCTTCCAATGACTCAATGGTATTCATGAACCCCTGATGTGTGTCCTGTTGAACATGATCATGGGATGGCATAGTAGGTGGAATATTTTCATGTTTTTGTTTTTTTGGTATTTTAGGTGGATATTCGACTAGGGAATCATTTGTGGATTTTACTAAATTTGTTCTAATTGCTTCCTATGTGGAGGAAAATATTGATAACCTTCCAGGATTGGGTTCTAGTTGATTGATGAAGTTAGAACAGTCTTGGATGAGCTTTCTGGACTTACTTCATTGGCTAGGAGAATAATTTGTAGTAAAGGCACACCAGCTAGAAATGTATGTTGAATCTCTTCCTGGGGATCATATATGATAGGACCACATTCTTGAAGAAAATCAACGTTGATTCACCTAAACACATTCATTTATTACTCCTATCATCAAATCACTCCTCAAGTGTATGGGACACGTTTTCATGAGAAGAAGAAGGTGGGTTGTGTACAAAAATGTTTTTTTCTTCTCATACTTGGGGATTCTCAAGGGAGGTACTGAGTGATTAAACAATAGGGAACCCAAATTTTGGGTGGCCCTCTGTTTCTGGATATGCAAACCTCTAGGTTCAGTGTGGATTGGATCTTGGGTGGAACCATCCTCTTTCTATTCATCGCAATTTTCATCATTTTCTATGTGGTTATTAGAATTGACCTGCACAATGTTCACTGAGGTGTAACGCATCATGGGTGTTATACCAGCTACCGAATGGTTGGATGTCTCTTTGTGTTCTTTTCATCCTTTGTTGGAATTTCTCCTTCCATTATGATATCCTCTATGAATCCCTTTTAGAACCGTGACTCAGAGGGAACATCCATATGACTTTTTTTACACCTCCCTTGGGGGAATTAGTCATGAGATGAGATGGAATAAGTGAATTTTTTATTCATCCTTCTCTCTAGGTGGTAAAAGAATGATTTCTGATGGGTGGGTTGTCAAGGAAAAAATTCCCCCACCCTTGTGGGATGGGGTTTCTCATATTCTTTTATTATTGTGCCTCATCCCATATTTTTTTATATTATGTGGGATTTTGTGTTTAAAATTCCCCCAACCCTACAAGCTATGGCTGATTCCGTACTTCGGATTTCTCTATTTCTATTTACACTTTCTTGATCTCATTTATTCCCATTTGAGGGTGAGTCGGATATGGATCCAGGTCTGCACAAGAATTATTTTTTTCCATGGATGTGAACATCGTATGATAATTGGATTACCTTAGTTGAGAAGCCTACTAAATATTCTCTATTTCCTAGTTCATCAGCTTTTCAATGGATTTATCACATTTATTCTAATGCTATTGAGACTTACTCAAGGCTAGTTCTTTTTAAGAATGTTCCCTTTCTTGAAATGGGATTTCATTTGATTATAGTCTTAGGATAATGACATTACAGGATTTCATTTCCAATGGGATCTGATGGATGGGGAGTGGGGTGATGTGGAATGCTAAATGTTCTCCCCATCCCCAAATATGAACACCCAATGGTGCATCTCAAATAAGTAAACACAACATGTGTAGTGGATGGACGTAGGAAAATTCGATATCTTTCTTCTACCTCTCATATTTTTCTCATTACGTAGATGAAAGAGATTATCGTTCAATTTTATGGAGACTATCCCCTAATATATTAACATGTTTTACATACCCATCATAGGGTGAGAATTTCATATTCAACTGGTAGATAGTTTTGAAGATATTGAGATGAATTTTATTTATACATTCTTCCAACAACTCTCTTCATACATCGAACTGAGAAGTGGTTGTGGGCCAGTAAATAAATGGTATGTCATCCCTAGCTAATTTTCTTCTAACGAGTAATATTATATTTTTTTATTCCATAATGGATTCCTCTATATGTTTTCCCAACTTGGAAGCTTTGTTGTGATTTCATCTTGATTAGTGGATCTAGTAGGGATTTCATCGATATACAAATGGTGTGGGGGTGGATCAAAGGATGAGCATGGACCCGAGACCTATTTTGGGTGAGAAATGATGTATGTTTTAATTAAAAGATATTCTTGTGTATCTGACCACATTCTTCCATGTTCCTCAGAATATGAGGGCTTTCTCATATTTAATCTGGTGAGAGGAGGACCTTCTTGTCAGTGTGAATTTTTACTATGGGGAGGACCTTCATAGCAGATGCTTTGGTGGTGAGGAATACCATTTCATCTTAGTGTCTGAACATTGGTATATTTTCTATGGAATATACCTTGTGGAGGACCTTTAAGGTAGAATGAAGCAAGGGGAGGACCTTCTTGTAGTGTGATGTCACTCTAGGGAGGGCCTTCGCAGTGACTGCCATCATGTCAAGGATGAATATCATAACTGGATTTATAGATAATAGGAGAATATATGTAGTGTTAACCATGGGGAGGACATTTAGGATGAACTAAAATGAGTGGATGACCTTCTCTTTACATGATGTCATTTTGGGGATGGCCTTCATGGTGAATTCAATCATGGATAGTACTACCATCATGACATGTCATTTGACCGTATGGAGAGTTTTGACAGTGTATACCATAGTGAGGACCATCAGGACAGACGATAGAAATGGGAGGACATTATTATTTCCCTTTATTATGGTTAAGGGGAGGTATACCATGACACTCATCAGGAGATAAGATCTTGTGATCAATGGTTTCTTTCACATGAAGTAATCCCTTATGGGTGCTTTAGGGAGGACCTTCAAAGAAGCTGGTAACAAAATTGCAGGGAGAGCCTTCACAACAGCTACTTCCTCTTCCCTAATTTTATAATGGAATGACATGATCTTGATCCTTTATTGATAAATTTGTTATGGCATCAAGAACTCCAATTTCTAGTAGAGAAGGATCATGAATATGCTCTTCATTTTCCAGTTTCATTTGGAGCATTTCATTTTCGGGCGCTCTCTTGCGAGAAACTGGGCACGAATTCTATTGGTATTGTCCTTAATTTACATTCCCCTATTGGAGTGGTTATTGCGATTATACAGGGATATATCGATGAAAATATTGTGTTTTGAAAGGGATATATGCTTTCCATGAAGCATCCATCACGATGGACCAGTGTCCCCCAGTTATAATGGGCATTTTTTCCCGACCCTGATATCCTTGTATCACAGAATATGGCCATCGAACCTCCTAGAATAAAGTAGGGATGAATACCTCCTCTGATGTGACCAAATTATTTTGTGGATTAATCAATCAACTTGGGGAGATGAGGTCGTGGGACAAAATCCTTTCATTTTTTATGGATGTGATTACATCTTCATAGTTCTGGAGGATATGATCTAGAATAATTGTCTAATCATCTATCATTTTCAGGATATTTTGAGATACATATTAGGATGGAATGGGGATAAATTCACATTCCGATTTCATAGCATGAGTTTGTGCCTACTTTGGTCCTCCATGTGTTTCTAGTGGGTACTGGAAGTTCTTCTATGTTGGGGAAGAGGAATGAGACTTTCCCTAATTTATAACTAGGATACTCCAACTATTTTATCCAGTTTCCATGCCATTTGGATTACATGAATTATATTTGTGATAAAGAATTTGGATCTGATCGTTATCCACTATATTTGTCTAATGGCCTTGATATGAATCCACATGAATTGGACTCTTATTGTATTTGATTACCACCATATTTTAATGGTGGGTTTGAAATGAGGGGGTTGTAATTTGAATCCTCCCATGATTTATTTCCACCATATTTTAATGGTGGGATTTATATTTATTACTAGGTATGTATGCATGCCTATAGCTTTCCTCCCTATTTGGATGATGGGATTCATATGAATTAGCAGGATTTTGAATATGCTAATATTTTATTTCCACCATATATGACTAGTGGGATTCGTGTGCGTTGATAGTGTTGTAAAACATCCCATAGTTGGATTCCCTATTTATATGAGGTGCTTCTTATTCATCAGTATGGATTTGTTTCTGCCTAAAACATGCTACTATATTTGTGAGGAGGGAATGATGAGCATTATCAGGAATTTGCTCCTACTCATAATGTGCCAACATATATCTATGGTGGAATTTAGAATACGGGTTAGGATTTTATGCCTTTTCATACCATGACTCCATGTTTTCATAGAAGATCTACTCCTCATAAACTAGGGTGGTGACCTTCTTGTGATCATATGTTCGCTTCCCTCAGCAGGTTGCATGAGGGGCTTGGGTACTTTGGACTTTAGTAGGGGCCCTAAAAATGATATCCTCTCTAGAACAAGGATACTAGGTCACAATTTGTTGGTGGAGAAATATTCTAGTAGGGGAGTAGGAATTAAGTCACTGATGACAACTTAATCATCCTCCTTGAGATACAAAGGTAATCATTATCACGTTCGAGGGACAGGCTCCCAAAATAGTTGTGGACAACATGTGGAGCTACTTGGATCCAGGCCACCAGTCACTGCTGGGTGGGAATTATGTGGGGAATTATGACTTGGATGGCATTCCTTGCTTCCTCCATGGTGGGGATAGTACCATTTTATGGTACTCCTTGATTAGTTTATTTGAAACCAACATTGAAGATGATGGGTGGGTGATGGTGTCTTATTCTATGGAGATGATCTATCTGGTGCGTTGATCATCATGTGTTTCTATGAGCACTTTTAGGATGACATTTAATTGAAGGTTTATCAAGATAATATATATATATATATATATATATATATAACAAGAACAAACAAAAAACCCCATCACAGTGACATCTCATGATTAGATGCATAATTTTTCTTTTTTACTTGGCCCACTTCATTATGCTTTTCAGATGTAAAAGGGGCCTAAATATGGTGATACCGCCACCTTAGTTAAGGATTCATGCTGGGTTCACCATTTTAATTTTGAAAAAATATGTTTCATTCCCAAGGTATGTATTATTTATTTACATCTGGTACAATGTCCTCAAGTGGTCTTCAATGGGTTTATTTGGGGATCAAAAAACACATAACAACTCTCATATCAATGATTCATGGACAAAATTTTCAAATGCAGAATCTCATTGGATGATTTGGTCATTGACACTTTGGGAACACACATTTTTCGAGATGATGAGAACTTGGGATCATATCACCCTTTTGGGAGAAAATATTTCCTATTCTTAGACACTATTATAGTGTTAAGTTGTGTTCATATGTTTGTGAATCCTTGGGTTATTCCTATGCATGTGTCTGCGGTATATCCTTGGGGTAGAAATGAATCATGATTTTTCATGGGTTAGGAATTATATGAATTAATATTAGGTTTTCCCTAAATTATGATGTTTGTATGTATTTTAGGTTCTTCATCACTAATACCATCTTATGGACAAATCAAGATTTCCTTATTCGTTCATTAAGACAATGTTGGTTTGAAGCCATATAAGATGGCGCTCTAGAATTTAATGTCATCCAGAGGGGACACAAGCTCTTTTATTTTCATGAACAACCCCATAATATGGGTTTCTTATGTATCATCATGAGGTGAATCATAACCCACATATTTCAGTGTCACTTTACTGGACACGTCACCTTTTAAGGTTGTGTGACAAGGACCCAATCGTGCAGTTTAACATTGTGCGACAAGGACACACACATGAATGGTTTCCTAATCGGGGGTGGTGTGGAACATATGAAAAAGAGTCCTAACATGTCTTGAAGAGATATGGTCTCCTGGATGAATATAACCCCATTGGGAATGTATCCCGGAGAACATTAGCGTAATTTAGGTGTTGGGTTTGAACCTCAGGGAGGCTTCATACATATCCAAGTTAGTTGGAAATAAAAAACCTCATATTTCGGTTTGATATGGGATTTACACACTTGAAGAGTACAATAAAGGGGGCATGATTAGGGATCATGCATAGGATTTTCCCATTTTAGGGTATTTGATTAGGGATTACACCTTCTAGGAGGCTCATTAAGCTCGAGCCTTGAACATGCATCCTACGTATCCTAGTTTTAGTGGGAATAGGAGTTACCATAGTTCATTTTGTTGGGGGATTACATCCATCGATAAGGACCATTTGTGTATTTAATTTATCATCTAATGGATAAGTTGACATAGATCTCTTTCCTTAGGAAGGCTTCCCATGTATACCAGTTATGGTGGGAATCAGAATTCTTGTAGATCATTTCGTTTGGGGATTACACCTAGGAGGAGGCCTATAAAGGGGGAACATGATTTTATTTGGGCTTACACATTCTAGGAGACCCATTTTTGGGGTCATGTGGATGTCATGATCACTGATGACCTCTATTCCCATCTGATTCATGCTCGGTGTGTGAAACAAGATGAGACAGTGGATTTAAAGATTGCACATCCCACTTCATCTGTTGATATATGGTACTAGATCCTAGGGGGGAGAAGCTTTGAATGTGCCAATTTCCTCCTTCATTTGGATATAATAGATAGTCAGTTTGACTTATTTGGGCATTCCCTGGGTGGAGGAAGAGTTGAGTACTGATGAAACCTCCTAGAATAAAGGCTAGGGGCATAACTTAGTGGAAGTTCCCTTTGATGTTCGGTTTTGGGGGAAAGGTCCTCATTCCCTATGGTAGGGAAACACAAGTGTGGTCATTTTTGTTTGAGACTAGAATTGGTAGGTACATGTCAGTATCCTACATTCATACACCACAATACCATGGGAATGTAAACTTTTGTCCATTTCAAGGGTTTGGCCTATTAGAGGGATATTCAACATGTCCCTACTTACCATGAGTATGTAAACATAAAAAGGCATGCTGGTGCACCTAATGGTATTATCATACTGTAGGATCAAAATAACGATGTAGATGCTCAATATACAAGAGGGGGGGGGGTGAATTGTACACTTTAAAAATTTCCTTAAACAAGGAAAGATCTAAGTTTAACAAATTTAAACTTAAGCAAATTCACAACACCTATAACACCAATGAAAAATTGGGACAAAGTATGATGTTACAAACTTCAAGTTCTATACACTTGCTTAAATCTGGAAAGTGATTCCGAAAATCAGGTTCCGGAAATACGGATCCGGAAATTGAAACTTAATCAAATTTACAATATGAGATTCTACCTTATAGAATATAAATTAATAAGAGTACAAGTGTAAGGAAATATAAGAAGGTTATAATTTCCTTCAATACAAAATGCAGCGAAAAAACAAGTAGTAAAACTACAAGTAACAAGATATAAATCTTTTAACCCAAAGAGAAGGGTATCCAACAACCTTGGATAAAGGTCCCTTAATTTAAACTTTCAAGCAAGTCTGTCTTACCCACACCAGGGTAAGCCCTCGATACAAAGATCAGAGTCTCTGTCTTGCTATGCCCGCAAGCCCTCAACTATCATGTAGTCGGAACCTTTGTCTTACTCAGCAAGGAAGTCCTCAACTTCAAGGTAGTTGGAACCTCTGTCTTCCTTTCCCCAGAATCCCTCGATTGTAATCACCAACAATCAGATTCCCACTAAGCAAGTCTGCACAAGGAAAATTTGAACAAGTCGTTCAAACTTTCTGCACGAAGCTTGAGAATTGATAAGAGCCTCTCTCTAGAAATCACTTCAAAAACATGTAAGCACTGATGTCAAAGTTGTCGAAGTTGTGTCTTGAGCTCGTTCAAATGAGCTCCTATTTATAGGAAAATTTCCAACGGTCGGCTCCCTCCTCCAACGGTCATATTTTCCTTAAATTTAGGAGGGACCTGTACACATGTCACTAAACCAACGGTTAGTTAGAAATAGAATGGACGACATCGTTTTATAACAGAACATGTGTAACTGAAAGCATGACATCATTTTATAATGAAACGAGTGTAAGCATAATCAAAACTAAAGTTTGGAATGTAAGAAAATAAAAGTTTGGAGTCTAACCAAAATGGAATTCAGAGTCTATAATGAAAGGATATTCAGATTCTGTTTTATATGAATTCAGAATCTGAATTCTGTAGAAATCTGGAGTCTGAATTTATAAGGAAATTCGGAGTCTAGTTTCATTAGAGTTTAGAATCTGAACTTATAGAGTTCAGAGTCGAACTAGTAAAAGTTCGGAGTTGAACTTGTAAAAGTTTGGAGTCAAACTAGAAAAAGTTCGGAGTCGAACTACTAAAAGTTCGGAGTCGAATGAGTAAAAGTTTGAAGTCGAACTAGTGAATGTTCGGAGTCAAACTTGTAAAAGTTCGGAGTCGAACTAGTAAAATTTTGGAGTCGAACTAGTAAAAGTTCAGAGTCAAACTCATAGAAGTTTGGAGTTGAACTCATAAAAGTTTGGAGTCCAGAATTCGGAGTTGAACTTTTTTAGAGTTCGTATCCAGAATTCGGAATAGAACTTTATTAGAGTTCGTATCCAAAATTCAGAGTAGAACTTCATTACAGTTTATATCTAGAATTTGGAGTGGAACTTCATTACAGTTCATATCTAGAATTCAGATCCTATAACATAATGCTTCATATCTAATTATTATATGCTTCCGAGGTTTTGGGTATGAATCCGATTTTTACTCTTAAGAAAAATATTGATATGTATAAAGAAATCTAGGTTAGGGTAAATTTCCTTAAGGATGGAAATTTTCCTTAGAGAAGTAAAATATGGATTTTCTTATGTATAAGGTGTTTGTGATTTTCAAAACAAGAAGGAATGGAAAAGTCATAAGGAAAATATTATTGACTCAACAATCTCCCCCTTTTTGGAAAGCACAAAAATCCTTACGAAAAAGAATATAAGGTCTTTGAAAAATTTCATTAGACTTTGAAATTAAAACTTATCTCCCTTTGTTAATGGATGATAGTGAATACAAATAACTCCCCCTTAGGCATTGAAACTCTAAGGATTGTATTCTGAATTTCTGGAGTGGTGTTTTCATTGTCATGGGAATGAAAAACTTCGTAATGAGGAACTCCCCCCTTACTTTAAGGATATTTCACTTAGAAATTTTTCCTTCTCCATTTAAAAATTTTCCTTCTCCCCTTTTAAGTAGTTATTTTTTCCTTCTCCCCCTTTGTGATTTTCAAAAATAATTTAAGGGAATGGAAAAGAAATAGAGTACCTGAAACATTATTATATAACAACACAAGATGCAACCAAGTAAAAATTTCATTAGAGTTGAGAACATTTTTTACAAGGAAAGACAAATACAATAAAAGATCAGATTGAGTTTATTTGTCTTCTTTTTTCCTTCAGAATTAGATTCTTCAACAAGGTTTTTAGTTTCTTCAAATCTCTTTGATCCTCCTCAGCTTGCCTCTATAGAGCTTTTATCCTTTCATCTTGAGCTTTCAAAACTTCTGCCTGAGTCTTCATGGCCTCGTCCTGCATCTTCACTAACTCATCTTACTTTACAAGTCTTTTCTCAAGCTCAATCTGGAGATATCTATCCCTTATAAAATTTCGAGCAAGAGAGTTAGCATTATCATTCAGTTCCTTTACTTTTTGACTCTGAGAACTTTGATCAAAGATAAGCTCATCCTAAAGATTCTTAATCTTGTTATCCTCAGTGTCAAAGGCATATTTTAACTCATTCTGAAAATGATCAAACTAATCCATGTCTTATTCAATTTTCTTAGACCACAAAGTGATTTTTCTGGATGATTTCCTATGTACATAATAATTGATAAGGAAATTTCTATGGTCGGCCTCAATCTTTACACACTTATCCATCACCATGGATAAGGATTCTGATTTCTGATTCAAACTATGTTGTAGTATCTGGAATCTGAAATCTATAGTTGGAAATATCAGAATGGGGTCCACCAACTTTTTCAAAGATTCAACGACAAAGTCATGACCGTGTGGTGATGACTCCAAATCAGAGACCTTTCATGGAGATTGATCTTCCTCAACCTACACTAGATTTCTTCTAAAAGAACCACCAACTTCTCTCTTCCTGATGACATCTTTTATTGGTGTATTCATTAGCACTTACTTACCTTTATCTATTTTCAGAATGGGTTGATCATCTGGAGACTCTTATTCACTTTTTGATAGTTGAACGATTTTTTCTTCATCTATTTTCTCCTTTTCTTCTCCTTCAAGGAAATTCTTCTCATAATATTCTTCCTCATCATACAAAACATTTTCTTCCTCTTCCTCTTGCTTATCATCCTTACTACTTTCTTTCTCAACTCCCTTTCCCGGAGTGAGTAATTTTGCAGATTCAGCCTTTTCTTGATAATATTCTACTTGTTTGATCAAGTCATCTAGATCATCACTTCCTTCTTCTTCTTCTTCTTCCTCTATTCTCTCAAAAACTTCTTCTTCTATTCTTTCAACAAATTCTTTACCTTTGTTTGTTTCTGGAGTGATATAGTTCTTTCCTGGAGTCTCTGGTAATGGTTCAGTAAGGAAAGTTTACAGAATCAGAATCTTCTTAGAAGCTATTTCAGTATCTCTAAACATAGATTGTACAAGATCAGCTTCATACATCCTTTTATTCATCTTTTTCTCTTTTGCTTACTTTTTTAACTCATCGACAGCTCTCTATTTTAAGGCCTTAGCCTTAGTAGGGTCCAATCCGAACTGTGGATCCCCTTATTTCCTCTTATCCTTGTCTTATCTCCACTTAGCAGTCACTTCATCTGGGTTGGATTTTTGTTTCTTCGACATGGGTGGTGCAGATTAGGTTTCCTTCGATTTAGGAGTTTTGTCCTCAGTAACCACTTCTTTAAGCTTCCTCTTCTTAGTAACTTTATTTGCTGGTTCAGCCTTCTCCACATCTTCCATAATGGTTTCAGACTCTCCCTCTGGTAAAGGGTAGAATTCTCTGGATTCATCAGAAAAACCCATTTTCATCCTCTTTAATGTATCATCACTTACTAGCATTACCTTGCAATTTCTTTGCTTTGAAGTGCAAGAAAATTTGAATGAATCAAGACATATGATGATAAGTTTAGAAATCAAGGCCAGATACATTATGATCTGAGCTTTCAGATTCCCTTCTTTGATATTCTTAACTGTAATCAAAACATGCCTCATCAGATTTATCTTCCTTAGATTTACTAAAAAATATAGGATTTAAATATCACTCTTCTTCAGATTATCCTTATCACCCCTTCTTGGTATGATAAAAACTTGTACCCACAACTATAGAATCTGATTATTTAGAGAGAGATGAGCAATCTTAGCTGTATTTTCATCTTTAAGTCCAAGGCATTTCAATGACTTCACTTTGCTGAAACTTCTTTGCTCACCCAGAAGCTTATGCGAACAAAACTCATCTTCACCTTCATAGGATAAACCCACCAAACTTACAGCCTTGGTGTAGGATAATTTGTAAGTCTTCCCATATGACTTGAAAGAAAAGAACTCTCTGCCATCTTACTCAAGTAAGGAAACAGACTCATAGAACTCAACAAGAAAATCTGTAAAAACCGGATCCTGTTTCTTTGGCTTCAACAAGAAAACCGCCTCCCAGCTATTCAATTTGATATTCTTAGATATAATAGAATCATACTTGAAGAAACTCGGATGCACTAACCTCTCCCTATAAACTAACCATTTTGAGATTGGTTTTGAGGTATACATATCTTGGGATGTAGCTTCAACAGACATTCGGAATGGAGAGTTCTGGAAGATTCAGAACGGGCTTTGACAAAGATCGGAATGGTCCTTAAGAAGATATTCAGGGCTTTGGGACATGAAAGCTTTGAAAAACCGATGTGGGACGAACCTCGGAAGCCCCATTTATATAGGTGATGGAGTTGAACTTTGAACTTCCAAAAACCATCTAACGGTTGAAAAACCTTTTGATCTGATCTGACAGTTGAAAACATACCCACAAGGAAATCTTGAATCCGATCTTTTGAGGTTTTAAGAAAAACAATCGGATTTAAGAAAACTAGAATCTGAGAAATTTTAAAACTCATAGAATAATACTAGCAATAAAAATATGACTACGAAAAGTTAATTAAGGAAATCATACCTTTCGGATTGATCAGGAAGTTTATTCGTAATAGGTGATATTCTTCTTGAAGAAAATTTTAACTACGAAAAACTCATTACGAAGAACTCATTACGAAAATTCTCATTACAAAAATTCTCATTATGAAAATTCTCATTATGAAAATTCTCATTACAAAAATTCTCATTATGAAAATTCTCATTACGAAAATTCTCATTACGAAAATTCTCATTATGAAAATTCTCATTACAAAAATTTCATTACGACAATTTTCATTACGAAAATTTCATTACAAAAAAATCAGTTATGAAAATATCAATTCTGAAAATTTTCATTTCGAAAATTTCAGTTCCGAAAATTTCCATTCCAAAAAATTCAGTTCCGAAAATTTCGAAAAACTCATTATGAAAATTTAGTTACAAAAGTTTGAAAAACTAAATACGAAAATTTTGATTATGCTAACATGGAAATGTACTCCCCCTATGAAAAGGAGTTTATTACTATAAGTAGACTTGTTTAACAAGAAGTTAATGAAGAAAGATTACCTCACGGTTATCATTCCTAACTTATGTTTAATGTATTAAAATCTATCAGAGGGTAAAGATTTTGTGAAAATGTCAGCAAGTTGATTTTGCGTTCCGATAAACTGAAGAATGATATCTCCTTTAAGTATGTGATCCCTAAGAAAGTGATGCCTAATATCTATGTGTTTTTCACGAGAGTGATGTGTAGGGTTTTTACTAAGGGCAATGACACTTGTGTTATCACAAAAAATTTGAGTCTTTGTAAAGCTAAAGCCATAGTATGTGAGTGTGTGTTGCATCCACAACACTTGAGCACAATAACTTCCAGCTGCTACATATTCAGCTTCAGCAGTGGAGAGTGCTAAAAAATGTTGCTTCTTGCAGGACCAAGAAACTAATGAATCTCCTAATAAATGACAAGTTCTGGATATACTCTTTCTATCCATTCTACATCCACCAAATTCAGCATCTGAAAATATTTTTAAGATAAAATCATTTCCAGAAGTATAAAATAATCCTAGATCCATGGTTCCCTTTAAGTAGCGAAAAATTCTTTTCACTACCTTTAAATTAGATTCCTTAGGATTGTATTGATATCTTGCACATAAGCATACTGGGAACATCAAGTCTGGTCGACTAGCTATCAAGTAAAGTAAACTTCCTATCATACCTCTAAAAGATGTTTGATCTACTAGTTTCCCAGCTTCATCAAGATCAAGTGTGTTTGAGGTACCAATAGGAGTACTTATACTCTTAGTGTTGTCATAACCATACTTTTTAAGAAGGTCTTTAATATACTTATGTTGGGATATGTAGATTCCTTCTAGTTTTTGAGAAATTTGAAAACCAAGGGAAAATGTTAACTCACCCATCATACTCATTTCAAAATCATATTTCATTAGATCTGCAAAGGAATCAGTTAAAGATTGCTGAGTTGAACCAAATATCATGTCATCAACATAAATTTAAACAATCAAAACATTTTTCTTATCTTTCTTTATAAAAAGGGTTGGATCTGCATTTCCCTTAACATAATTATTTTGAAGCTAAAACCCTGTAAGTCTATCATACCAAGGTCGTGGGGCTTTTTTAAGGCCATACAAAGCTTTCGTAAGTCTGAAAACATGATCAGGATGTTTTGTATCTTCAAAGCCAGGAGTTTGTTCAACAAAAATTTCCTATTGAACATAACCACTAAGAAAATCACATTTCACATCCATTTGAAAGAGTTTAAAATTTAAGAATGCTGCAAAGGCAAGTAAAATACAAATAGATTCAAGTATAACTACTAGAGCATAGGTTTCTTCATAGTTTATTCCTTCTTGTTGATTATAGCCTTTAGCAACCAGTCTAGATTTACTTCTAACGATGACTCCATTTTCATCACACTTGTTTCTGAAAACCCATTTTACTCCAATAATAGAAGTTTTCTTCGGTCTTTCAACCAAGGTCTAGAATTTATTCCTTTTGAATTCATTTAGTTCATCTTGCATGGATTTTATCCAATCATCATCACCTAAAGCTTCATCAGTGATTTTTGGTTCCAATTGGGAAAGGAATGCTAGATTATCTACTTAATTTATTAAGGAAATTTTGTTCCTTACAGGTTGATTTACATCACTAATGATACTATCACTGGGATGATTCTTAAGAAACACCTGACTTGGGTTTTGTAAAACCTGTTCATCAACATAGGGTAGAAAGTCTTCTGGGGTAAATGTTTCAGAAGTATCTTCTTGAAAATTTTCCTTATCAGAAGGATATTCTGACAAATGTTGATAATAAGTTTTTGAAAACACATCCGAAGATGTAGGTTGGGATGGTTTAAAAACAAAAGGATCAGTTTCATCAAATTTTACATGCACTATTTCCTCAACAGTACAAGTGTTTTTGTTGAAAACTCTATAAGCCTTAGAAGTTGTGGAGTAACCTAATAAAATTCCTTCATCGGATTTTGGTGTGATTTTGTGTAGATTATCTTTAGTATTCAGGATGAATAATTTTCATCCAAAAACCTTGAAGTAGGAAAGTCTAGGTTTTCTACCATTCCATAACTCATAAGGTGATTTATTAAGAAATGGTCTAATCAAAACTCGATTTATAGTATAAAAAGTAGTACTTACAGCTTCAGGCAAAAATGTATAGCTATAGAATATTCACTCAACATGGTTCTAGTTATTTCTTAAATAATTCTATTTCTTCTTTCAACTACACAATTTTGTTGAGGAGTTCTAGGTGCTGAAAAGTTGCGAGTAATACCTTTTCTACTACAAAAAGTTTCAAAGTCAGAATTTTGAAATTCTCTTCCATGATCACTATGAATTGTTCTCAGTGGAAGGTTTTGCTCATTTTTAATTTGGGATCTAAAAATTTTGATATAAGAAAAATCTTCAGAATTCTTTGCTAGAAAATAGACCCATGTAAATATAGTGTAATCATCAACTAGAACAAACACATAGTATTTTCCACCAATGCTTCTAGTTTGTGTTGGACCAAAAAGATCCATGTGCACCAACTGTAACGCATCAATTTTTGAGACTTCACCGATTGATTTAAAACTAGATTTATGTTGCTTTCCATATTGACAAGGATCACAAACTTTAGAAGAATCAAATCGAAGCTCCTGTAGATCCTTAACTAGTTTCTTCTTAGAGAGTTTACATAAGTTTCTAAGGTTATAGTGACCTAGTCTTCTATTCCATAACCAAGAATGATCTTCCATTTCACTTAGGAAAGGTAGGTCTTGGCTCCTAAGGTCTTCTAAGTTTAATGTGTAAACATTGTCTTGCCTATTGGCAGTGAGAATGAACTCTTCCTTGGAATTGTGTACTAAGAATTTATCATTCCTAAAATTCACAAGGTACCCTTAATCACATAATTGGCTTATGATAATGATGTTGTGCTTAAGACTCTTAACAAAAAAAAAAACATTTGAAATCAAAGTTTTACCAAGAAGAACAATATTACATATACCAACAATTTCTCCCTGAGCATTATCTCCAAAAGTTACTTTTCCTCCTTTTGTTTTTATAATCTTTTCGAAATAATTTTTGTTACTAGTCATGTGCTGGGAACATCCACTATCCATGTACCAAGTATTATTGTCCATACTTCCTTTATCTTCCTGAAAATAAGAAAAGAATTAGACTTTCGGAATCCAAACTTGTTTGGATTCGAGATTTTCAGATAACAAAATTTTGGGTATCCACATTTGTTTTGAGAAATATGCTTTATGAAATCCAAGAGATTTAACTCTATTCAAAGAACAATTTTTCTTCCAATGCCCACCACTTTGACACTTTGTGCAAAAAGGGACTTTAGAAGGAACCAAATAGTTATTTTTGAAAACTGGTTTTTGGTGAGTATAACCTATTCCATTAGTGTTTCCGTGAGGTTTAATTTGAGAATAAATCTTGTCAAAATTTTCCTTCCTAGAGGTAAATTTTTCAAGAAGATTCTTAAGAGAAAAAATTTCGGATTTTAGTCTAGTGACTAAATTCCTATCGACAGGAATCATTTCCTTAGAGTTATATTTTTCCTCAAAAATTTTCATTTTTGAAATAGAATTATTAATATCTTTAGAAAGTTCTTCCTTATCAGAATTTTCTTTCTCAATGTCTTTAGAAAGTTTTTATAAAAAATATTATTTATCTTTAAGATCTGAAGAAAGATCTGAAATATCTTTTGTAAGAATTCCTTCCCAAGTATTTTCCTTGTCTAATTTCTTATAAATTTTACAATTTTTTTCTTCAAGTAACTTAGAAAATCTAGATAATTCTTCATATGAAAGTTTTTCATTTTCTGAGGATTAAGTATCTTCATTAGAAGTACTATTTTTGGAATAGTAATTCTTATCAGGAGGTAAATTTGTTAAAGCCTCGACAGAGCGTACCTTGGCCATAAGACATGTATGTGGAAAAGAAGTATTAGCAATTAATCCCATATTCTTCTGAGCTGATGAATCATATTCTGAGGATTCACTTTCTGAAGAGTCTCCACAGCTAACACTCCAAGTAGTATTAGCCTTCAGAATTTTCTTAGCTTTGGATTTGTAAAACTTCTTCCTATTCCTTTCAGAATGCCTCTCTTTTCTTTATTTCTTTTTAAGCATAGGGCATTCAGGTCATACGTGTCCACTTCTCTTGCATTCATATCATGTGACCTCTGAATCTTTCCTATATTTCCTTTCCTTCCTCCTATACTTGGATTGGGAATTTCTTTAACCAGTTATCCTATTCATTCTTCGAGCAAGATTTGATGACTCATTCTCTGAGACTTTACTCTCACTAGATTCAGATTGGATAGTAACCTTCTTAGACTTGGATCTAGTTACTCTCTCATTAGTCTTTGCTTTCATGTGATTTGATTTTGTAGTAAAAGCAACAGTACCATTCCCATTCTTCTTTTTGATGCTGTCATCATCTCTCTTCATTCTTGTTTCATGTTGGAGAAGAGTTCCAAACAACTCATCTAAGGAAATTTGAGTAACCTTTCTAGTCTCATCAATAGTTTTTCTCTTTGATTCCCACTCATTGGGCATAATATCAATAATCTTATCCACAAGAGTTTCATCATCTAGATCTTTCTCTCCCATAGATTGTAAGCTATTCACGATAGTCATAAACCTTTGTTGTACTTTACAAATTGGTTCTCCATAGGGTAAATTAAAACCATGATACTCAGCTCTCAACATAGCTCTTCTAGTCTCAATCACTTTATATGTACCAAAATGTGTAGCCTCAAGTTTCTTCTATATACAGTTAGCTATTTCATAAGAAGAAATTTGGCTATATATATTCATAGTCATTGAACATAGTAAAGTATTTAGTACCTTATAGTTTAATTGATAATCATGCTTCTCTTGGTTTGTGAAAGTACTAACTTCCTTATCAGAAATTTGATAACCTCCAGTAAGCATAAAATAAATTTCTACTTCAGTATTTATAACAAAAGTCTTCATTCGATCTCTCCAATACTCATAATCATTACCATCAAAAATTGGTGGTCTTGTAGGATTTAGGTTGTCGATAGAACCAACATTCAAACCTGCCATTTTTAAGAAAATATTTATATACAAAAACTTGTTAAAAAAAAGTTCGGATTCAAGGAAAATATTCCTAAGTAATGAAAAAAATAGAACAATGAAAAACTGAGCAAGAAAAACTTATATGTGAGTATAAGTATTTCAGAGACCCACTCTGATACCAATTTTAGGATCGAAATAAATATGTAGATTCTCAAAATACAAGAGGTGGTGTGAATTTTACACATTAAAAATTTCCTTAAACAAGGAAAGATCTAAGTTTAACAAATTCAAACTTAAGAAAATTCACAACACATCTAACACCAATGAAAAATTGGGACAAAGTATGAAGTTACAAACTTTAAGTTCTATACACTTACTTAAATCTGGAAAGTGATTCCAAAAAACATGTTCTGGAAATACGGATCTGGAAATTGAAACTTAAACAAAGTAACAATATGAGATTCCACCTTAAAGCGTATAGAATCTAAATTAATCAGAGTACAAGTGTAAGGAAATATAATAAGGTTATACTTTCCTTACAATACAAAATGCAGCATAAAAACAAGTAGTAAAACTACCAGTAACAAGATATAAATATTTTAACCCAAAGATAAGTGTATCCAACAACCTTGGATAAAGGTCTCTTGATTTATACATTCAAGAAAGTCTGTCTTACCCACACTAGGGTAAGCCATCGATATGAAGATCGGAGTTTCTGTATTTCTATCCCTGCAATCCCACAACTATTAGGTAGTAGCCACCTCTGTCTTCCTCAGCAAGAAACCCCTCAACTTCAAGGTAGTTGGAACCTCTGTCTTCTTATCCCCAGAAGCCCTCGATTGTAATCACCAACAATCGGAGTCACACTAAGCAAGTCTGCACAAGGAAAAGTTTGAACAAGTCGTTCAAACTTTCTGCACGATGCTTGAGAGTTGATTAGATCCTCTCTCTAGAAATTAATTCAACAACATTTAATCACTGATTTCAAAGTTATCGAAGTTGTGTCTTGATCTCGTTCAAAGGAGCTCCTATTTATAGGAAAATTTCCAACGGTCAGCTCCCTCCTCCAATGGTCATATTTTCCTTAAATTTAAGAGGGACCTGTACACGTGTCACTAAACCAATGGTTAGTTAGAAATAGAATGGAGGACATCGTTTTATAACAGAACATGTGTAACTGAAATCACAACATCGTTTTATAATGAAACAAGTGTAGGCATAAGAAAAACTAAAGTTCGTAATGTAAGAAAATAAAATTTCGGAGTCTAACCAAAATGGAATTCAGAGTCTATAATAAAAGGACATTTGGATTATGGTTTATAGGAATTCGGAATCTGAATTCTGTAGAAATCTGGAGTCTAAATTTATAAGGAAATCTAGAGTCTGGTTTCATCAGATTTCAGAATCTGAACTTACAGAGTTCGGAGTCGAACTAGTAAAAGTTCGGAGTTGAACTTGTAAAAGTTCAGAGTCGAACTAGTAAAAGTTTGGAGTCGAACTAGTAAAATTTTGGAGACGAACTAGTAAAAGTTAGGAGTCGAACTAGTAAAAGTTTTGAGTCAAACTTTTAAAAGTTCAGAGTCGAACTAGTAAAATTTCGAAGTCGAACTAGTAAAAGTTCGGAGTCGAACTCATAGAAGTTCAGAGTCGAACTCATAAAAGTTTTGAGTCTAGAATTCGGAGTTGAAATTTTTTAGAGTTAGTATCCAGAATTCGGAATGGAACTTTATTAGAGTTCGTATTCCGAATTCGAAGTAGAACTTCATTACAGTTCATATCTAGAATTCGGAGTGGAACTTCATTATAGTTCATATCTAGAATTCAGTTCCTAGAACAGAATGCTTCATATCTAAGTATTATATGATTCCGAGGTTTTGGGTATGAATCCAATTTTTTACTCTTAAGAAAAATATTGATATGTTTAAGGAAATCTAGGTTAGGGTAAATTTCCTTAAGGAATGAAATTTTCCTGAGAGAAGTGAAATATAGATTTTCTTAAGTATAAGGTGTTTGTGATTTTTAAAACAAGAAGAAATGGAAAATTCATAAGGAAAATCTTATTGAATCAACACATAAAACTCTGGTGGCTTCGGTAGAGGCTTTAGACTAATGACACTGGACTGACTAGTGGAAGGTATTTGACTAATGTCACGAAAATGGAAGGAAGTGATTGAATCCATAGGATGGAACACTTGAGAATACCCCATTGGACATACCATTTCTTCATGTTGTATGAGGTTCCTCCATAATTATGTGTTTCCTTGTGGGTGAAGGGGTTTTCCATGTACTATTGTGGTACATGGACTAGGATTTGGTCCGTGTATCATTTTTCTACATAGAACAAGGTTCCACCCGTGTAGTGCTTTGCTACACGACAATGATTTCTGCCCACGTACCGTAGTGGTGTTCGGGGTAGCGATCTAGACTCATAACATGATGGGATGTGGTTCTGCGATCTTTCCACATACTGTGATGGTATGTTGGGTTGAGATCCATCCAAATACTACGACTGTATGTGGCGTTGAGTTCTGGATGCTTATCATGATAGTACGTAGTGTAGGGTTACATCTATGTATCGTGATGCTCCGTGAGGAACCAGTTTGATGAAGGGGAATTGGTCATTCACTTTGTGGGAAATTCATCTTTGAAGGGAGTTGGGTTCTTGGACTTCTAATTATTATTATATATTCTTCTTTCATGGTATGTGATGGGCTATACTGGTTGGGAATCGTTGAAAAAGTCCATCTTTGCGGTAATCTCTTCTTTAGTGCCTTCATCGATCAATCACTGCCAAAATTCCTTTTTTTGGATCTTCAAAATTACAACTCCTAAAACATTATCCCCTTTTTTCTTGTGTCCCCTTTTAGTCTTTTTATAGGGTGGGAGGAGCTATATCGATGGATCACACAATACCTTTTTTGGAAGCCCAAGGGAGAAATTCTCAGACCACGAATGACTCGATCAATAGAGGCTGGTTGGGATGCGGTTCACGGAGGCACTAATCACATCCTCAGTCCTATGAACAATATCATTTGTAGGATGTCATCTACTTTTCCTTACCCACAATCTATCCAAATTGGTGGAAAACGGTAAGCAGAGAGAATTTACCTGCCTCTATTCCATGAATGATAGAGTTCACGGGGGACCACCGCCACCATCTACCTTCCACAAACCATTCATTCATGGATGGTTCATGGATGGTTCATGGTGTAAAACACCGTGCAGAGCAGTGGTCTGCCAAGTATGTTTTCCCTTCATAGTCTAACGTTTTCCTTTGCTAAATTTTACCCTTTAAATATTCTTCTTCATGTATTCAATTGGCCCATTTGTCTTCCATTTCCAAATTATGGGAGTATTTGACTTCACTTTTATGAATTTTTAGGACCCAAAAGGGATATAAGAGTCAAACTAAACAATACAAGCATGACATGACTATAGATTTATCATTACCATTGAATGTAAAATTGATCACTTCTTTGGTGGGGTAAAGTTTATTCTATGATAATCCTTATACATTTTTGGATTTGAAATCTAAAAAAAGTTGTATGATGTGACCTCTAATTCAAGATGGATATTAGAGAATCTCAAGGGTCTCATGATTCTGGAGATAGGGTGCAGAGAATATAATTTAATTATAGTGTTATGATGGGAAAGTGACTTTTCCTAAAAAATTACAACACCCTACATGTCAAAAGTGTGGGAAGAAGTATCCTAATAATTTCCTAATGGGAAAAAGAAAATTCATTAGTTTCTAGAATAATATATCCTTGATTGTTATTATAGATGGGAGAAACCCTCCAATGTGATGAAAGAATGTAATTCTCGCGTAAATACTCATCCTATTTTCCAATAATTCAACCACAAGGAACAAGTAAACAATTTGAATCATTTCCTTAATCCAAGGGTTGTTAAATACACTTACATAGTAACCTATAAGGCCTAAAGTTAAAGGGTGAACTTACAAAATCAAAACTTCTGAGGTGGATCCCAACATTGAAGCGATGAAAGATATGATACCTATTCCTCCATGGATGGGAAACATACTAACTGATTTTTTTCAATGTTTTCTATCATATTAAAAATGTTTCATAGAACTATTCAAACACCACCTTAAATTAGGGAATTCAAGTTATTAGAGAATTCAAATAAATGATAAATTTTTTTCATCCCAGTCATATACCACATTCCATATCCCAATTTAAAGGCTGAATTTACCATCCCACCTCAGGATACTCCATTTAGATAAATTTGATGAAATTTTGGGCAATGAATGTATTTTTATATATCAAGACAATATAAATTATCATTATAAGGAATTCACCATCCCTATAAGAATTATCCTCTATTTTTATATAGGTATGAGGTGCAGGATAAATATTCTTCAATATCATCATCACAAGGAGAAATATTATTTACTAATGAGAAAGTGTATCATGCTCAATTAATTGAGAATAAGGAAATTATCATCCTTGAGGACATGACCTCTATTAGGGAATTCACTAATGTGTTTTCTATATAATTACATGGTATTCCTCCAATCTGATAGGTCTAATTCTCAATCGATCTCATACCTGAGCATTTTCAATATCAAATAATCAATATAGAATACTCATTGTTGAACTTGAGGAGATAAAGAAGAAGCTACAAGTGAATATAGATAAAGGGTTTATATACCCAAGTGATTCACTATTGTGTGAACTGTTCCTCTTAATCAAATGGAAGGATCAGTCAATAATCATATGTGTTCATTATTGTGAGTTCAAAAGGATCATAAAGAAGAAAGAATATCCTCCATATGTTATTGGTAACTTATTATATAATCTATGTGGAGAAAAATACTTATCTAATGTCAATCTTCAGTTAGGATAATATCAAGTAAAGTCAAAGAAGGTTAACATCAGTAAGGCTAAGTTTTGTATATGGTATAGGCACTATGAGTTCATGGTGATGCAATTTAGACGCACCAATACTCTATCATTATTCATGGAATTTATGAAAACTATTTTTAGGGATTATCATGACAAATGTTTTATATTCTTTATAGATTATATTCTAATATACTCTAAAATAATGGAAGAACGTGATGTCCATTTATGTTCATAGATGAAGACTTGTTAAAGGAAACATTATTTGTGTTTTTATATAAATCAGAGTTTTGGATAGAGAAAGTAACATTACTAGGGAATGTTATCACCATAAAATAGATATCTATGGATCCATTGAAAACTATAGAAATTGGAGGATGGATCATACCAAACTCTATGACAGATATCCAAAGTTTCCATGGAGTATCTGGGTACTATCATCGATTTCTACAAAACCTCTTATGATTTTCAAGACCACTAACCTAGATTACTCAAAATGAATTATATTTTTTCTTGACTAATGATCGTGAATAGAGATTTATTGAGCTAAAGAAGATTCTAATCATTGTAAATATACTCACATTAACCACTACCAGGGAAGGATTTTTGATCTAAAGTTCTGAATCTAAAAAGGGATTGGGTTGTGAAATCTTGAAACATGGAAAATTGATAGCATATTCCTACCTCCAATTATATATCCATGAAAATATCTATCCAATGCATGATCTATAAAAGAATAAAATGATATTTTAATTGAATATTTTGAAAAATTATCAATATAGAGAAAATTGTGGCATCTATACAGATCATAAAATCCTCATGAATAAATTACCACAAAAAGGAATACTTTTATCCAAGGAATGTGGTTATAACTAATCAAGGATTATGAATTTTCAATCCATCACAATCCTGGGAATTTGAAAAAATAAGAAGTTTCTATGAGTAGAAATGATCTAGTATCCCTATCCATGATGAGGACTACCAAGAATTAAATCATCGTTGACATGTAAAGGATTGATAGGGTAATAATAAAAGGATATACATTTTACAATTAGTAAATAATTTCTCATACATAAATTCTTTTGAATTTCAATGAGGTGGAAAAAGATAATGAGTTGATACAGAACATGATAGTGAATATTTTAGAGTTCAAAATTACTATAGGTGGAGTTATATGTTTTGGATCTCAAATATTTGTCCTATAAAAAAAGAAATAAGGAAATTATTAATGATACATAAAGATAATAATTATTTATTAATCCAAGACGCACTAAGATGTGTTGATAATTGAGTAAAATCATCATGTGGGATAACATAAAGATATATATTGTAGAGTTTGAACCTCAATACTTTATATTCCAATAAGTCAATGAGAAAAAAAAGAAGTCTGTGTTATGATAAATCCAATTACCATACTAGTATGTATATGGGAAAAGAAAACCTTGGATTTCATCATAATACTCCACAGAACCCCTAAATACATTAATTCCATATCGGTGGTAGTCGATCACCGTACCATGTTAACACATTACATTTCTAACAAGGGAGATTTCTCTATTGACTAACTCAAAAATATATACACAAGGAAATTGGTAAGACTACCTGTAGTTCCACTCTCTATTATATCTGATCGAGATCAAATGTTTACCTTGTGGTTATAGAGATGACATTAGTATGAATTGGGTACAAAAAATAAATTTAACAATAATTATCACACTAAAATATATGGTCAGTCTAAAAGAAAATTTCAAACTCTAAACAATATGTGGAGATCATGTTCCATAGATTTCCAATGATGTTGGGATAAAAAATTCCCCTAGTTTAGATAAAAAATATTTGCATTCCAACATTAAAATGGAAAATTATAAATCTATATATAGGAAGAGGTGTCAAACTCTGGAATATTGGTATGATGTTTGTGAGAGGAAGCTAATGGGATATGATATAATCTGTGTGATGAAAAATAAGGTTTAGAAATTTTAGTGTCATAAAAAATCAACAAAAATCCAATAGAAAATCAATATAGAAAATAATTGTTGAGACAAGGATATCGAGTTCAGAGATAAAGTGCACCATCATATTTATCTATTGAATAAATTCATGTGGGTTGGGATTAATTTAAATCATAGTCATAGATACATCAACCTATTTTAAATCCTTGATAATATTGGAGTTATGGCCTATTGACAAGCACTAACACTAAGTATATCTCACATACATGGTGTGTTCCATGTATTCCTATTGAGTAAGTACATACCAGACCCCTCACCTATACTATATCTAGTGGTAGTATGATTATAAAAAGACCATTCATATGAGGAGAAGTCGATGAAGATCTTAGATCATAGAGCCAATGGTCAATGAAATAAGACATCCTAATTGGCCATAGTGGTTTGGATGAAGTCCAAGTTTGAGGAAGCTAAATAAGAACCAGAAGATGCAATGAAACAAAAGTACTTCCCTCTATTTTAGTGTATGAAAAGAAATTTTAGAGGGTGAAAAACTATAAAAAATTTACCCAGTTACTGGGGGTTTTATTATTTTAGAGGGGGTTATAACCACATTTAAACACATTAGGGGCCGTTATTGTGAATTGGTGCTAATGTGTCTACCCTTTATTATATGAGGAAGTCTTGAATAAGGTCTACTAAAATGTATCACACTTTAGAGGTAGTTATTATAGAGGGGGTTTAAACCCACTCTATTAAATGCTAAAATTCAATAAAATTGATTATTTAAGAGTGGTTTTGACTACCTATAAAGTTAATCGATTTTTATATGCGGTCAGAACCACCTCTATATTGAAGAGAATTTGAGGAATTTATCCCCCACCTCTTAACTTCACATTAATTGTTTTTGATTTTAACTGAATTTCAACACCCACCTCCATTATGACTTGACACTTAGAACCTCCACACCTTATCTGGGAATACCCAAATTCCCCTCTTTCCACAAACACCCCTATTATTGCCACCCCTAATCCCCCACCATGTCCATGCACCCCCAAAACCAACATTTCTTGAGGAAAACCCTCCCCGACCCCACCCCCTGCTTACAAACAACACAGTAGAGCCAACCCATTGTATGAATACACAACCGACATGACACCCAGATGACCCAATTGTCTAAAGACCCCACCACCCATCACCTAGATTCACCACTTGTTCCCAAACCCCACCACACAACACCCTAAATCCCAACTTGTCCCCAGACACCCCACAAGAGCCTAACTTGTCCTAAGACACCCCAAAGGCCCCACTACCTTGACTGTTGAAACCCATAGGCACCTCCTTTGTCCACGAACTCCATCGCCCATGCACGTTGACACCTCCCCTACACCTGGAACCCACTCCCACAGGCTTTCCCAACATAGCAGTCTGGATAAAAATCACACCGCATGGGATATGAACTCACATCATATAAGAAACCCATTCTTTCCTAAACCACTCAGCTAATATGAGTCAATTTAATAGATAAAATAATATTAATGTATTTTTATTCATAATTATATGATTATATATATATTATAGATGTATAAATAATCTCATATATTAGTTTATATATATATATATATATCTTTGTATATCTAATATATATAAATAATTATATATACATATATGAATATATATTCATACTTATATTTATAAATACATTTATATTTGTTTTTATATGTGCACGTGTATATTTATTTATTTATATAATATTTATAGAAGTAATATAATTGTAATATATATATATATTTATTTATTTATGTACTAATATTTATATACTTATATGTGTATGTGAAGAATTAAAATTAGTTATTATTATTATTATTACATTTGTTTTTTAAAATATAAAAATATATATTAAGGTTTTATAAATACTATATATTTATTTTATGATTATATTATACATATATTATATTAAATATTTTTATTTTATATATTTAGGAATGAAATTATGCACATTTATATTATATCATGTATACACATATATATACACACACAAAATCAAATATATTCAAATAATTAGAAATTTATAATATAATAAAATAATATGTATATATATTTATTTATGAAATCAATTTATAGTTAATTTTCTATAGTAAAATATATATCATATAATTATATAACATATATAAATTTATATATAATAAAAATTTTATAATATAATATATATAATATAATTATATAATATATATATTTTTATTTTTCTTAATTTTATTCTATATTATATATCATTCTATACATAATATAATATGGAAGTATTTATACATAAATATACAATAAAAGAGTCTTTAATATAACATATTTATAATAGAAATGATAATATAAATGTATTGTGTTCATAAAACCTCATATAAATTTTATATATTTGAATAAATATATTTATAACTACATTTATATTATCTATACCATTATATATATATATGTATTCATCTTTTAACGTGTATAATTATTTATTTAAATTATTAAGGTAATGTATTTAAATAAATTTATATTTTTTTTGTAATATATATATTTATATATATATATACACACACACATGCCTATGCACAGATATATATTATTAAATTCTAACGGATATGGGATTTATTTAAAAAAAATATTAGAGGGGTTAAAAGCCCCGCTAATCTAAGGGATTAGTAGTGGTTTATGAACCCATTTTTATTTCCTAAATTAGAGGGTGTTTAAAGGCCCCTATAATCTAAGGGATTAGAGGCAGTTCATGATCCCCCACAAATTTCATATATTTTATGGGGTTCAAAAACAACTGTTTTGTCATAAATTATAGTGAAATAAAAATCCCGTCAAATCTACATGATTAATGGAGTTTCATTAACCCTCAATAATATCTTATATTAGCTAGGGTTTTGAACCCCTTTAATCTAAGGGATTTAAGGGGGATGTGAACCCCCACTATTTCTTAAAAAAAAAATTCTTTTATATTAATATATATCATATAAAATCCAAATATATAATATATATCACCTCTATAATCCAAAAAAATAATATATATACATATATAGTGCGTCTAAAATTTAACTAAATATATAGTTCCCCTAATTATTAAATTAGCAGTGGTTTTTGACATAATCGTATCCAAAATCAAACCACATATTAAAAAAAATGATGAAACAAAATTTAGAGGGGGTTGTGAACTGCCCGTAATTTTGATGAATGTAGCGGTTATCCATAACCTCCTCTAATTCATAAAAAGATGAATTTAAATAGGGTTGCGGATTAGCCTCTCTAATAAACCGCTGATAATCTGCCATTTTTATAGTGAAATTTCTATTATGGGAATAATGTAATAACTTGAACATTTATTAATGAAATTCCCTACTTAAATGAGAAAAATTATTATTAGTTAATGCATCTATAGAAAAAAAGCATTACTTTAGTTATTTTGGTCCATTATAATTGATATAAAGTTCGATTTATAATTCCCTTAAGCATTATGATGATTAATATAATAGTCATTGTACAGTCTCTATTTAGATCAATGTATATATAGGGTTCTGATAAAGTTTAATTGATAAAGAATGAAGAAATGATGGTCTCGAACTGTAGTATTATAACCTATAAAGCTTATTTATAAGACCATCTATGGGAGAAGAAAACATTGGGAGTTTCCATTAACATATACCAAGCTGAAATTAAATAACTAGATCTTATGAGAAACCATTTACTGGATAAGTTCAAGCTCATTAAGATCACCCCCAAACCATGTTGGCTAAACCACCCTATCGAAATCCCACCATCTCACACCTTACCCGTATAACATTTGACGGTGTAAAAAAGACCTATTTATTGAGACCCAAATAGTATGAATTTCAATATTTTTTATTTTTAATAAAACATGTATTATATATATCCCTTTATTATTATTATTTTAAATGATTTGATAATGAGATTGATAAAATTATAATTTAATATGATAAAACTCTAATAGTATTTTTGGAAAATACATAGCTCCAATTAGGACACTTAGTTTTTCTATTTTCAAGTATTTGTAAATAAATATTATATTAATAAATCCTTAATATTAATCAATGTTTATGAAATATAAATAATATAATAATTTACATTGTCAAAATAAATTATAAGTGTTATAAAACCGATATTTTCAAACAAAATAATTATTTTTCAATAAATGGGTATTTCTAATATAAAATTTTAAATCCTAATATATATTGATTTTTTCCAAAATTAAATATATTTTTCAAAATCATCATTTTGAAATTATTCAACAATGTTTTTTTTTAATTTTCGAATGTAGGGGATTTTTTTTGTAAAAATTCAATTCTGTATAAATATACAGAGTGCATTGTGATGAAATAATGACCCAATAGTGATGTCATATATTACATAAAAAGTCTCCGGGACTAGATATACATCTCCCTTTTTAAATAATGTGTTTCAGATATTATTTTAAGAATTTTAAAAAAATTTAACAAATCCTCCAAAATTTATATTTTATTGTAAAAAACCATGGGAAATTACCATGGAATGGTTTGTGGTTTTCATTACATTATCATATTGAATCAAAAACATATGTTTGGATATTAATAATGAAATATCCTCTATTTTTTTATGCAAACCCCCCAAACCTTCCATTTCTATTCACTCAAAACCCTTGAATAAAAAAATTAATATACCTTTACCTCTATATATCCCACCCAATGAGTCCATATTCTCTTAAGAAGATCCTCCCATGACTTTAGAATCATCCACTCAAGGAAATGGATCTTATCTTTCTCTTATTTATTCAGGAACCATATTTTTATTATCCCATTTAACTTCCAATTTTCTGTATTGGGTTATTTTTTTAAAGATCCATATTACTTTTCTAATGATTTACATGAAATGGGAGACCCCTATCAATATCAATAAGACCATTTATTAATATTGTTTACCATTGTTATGCTGCTAAAATAATCCAGTGATTTTTTCAATTCAAATAGTTTTGGAGGGAACATTCATCTGCATTTACACTCATATGTATTCAACTAGTTGTACATAACCTTCCTTGATTTGGGATTTACATATTTATAACCCACACTCCTTAATCATGGTGTAAAAAATCGATAAAAAATCGAATATTATATAATCTATGTGGCACAAATATGAATGTACATAATATTAATGTGATGGTTGTGAAAAAATTTATACAGCTCTCCAATGCATTGGGTAATGTTTTAATCTCATGAGATGTCATGTGGGGTGCATTAGAGGTTATCCTATGAACACTATTATATGACGTCATGTTATTTATACTGGACTTATGATTATAATTTCATGTTTTGTTTTGTTTCAAAATTCACATGTTTCTTTTATGCCATCATGTTATGTCATGACTCATTG
This sequence comes from Viscum album, assembly GCA_963277665.1. Lineage (NCBI taxonomy): Eukaryota > Viridiplantae > Streptophyta > Magnoliopsida > Santalales > Viscaceae > Viscum > Viscum album. Next base: position 857,757,282 of record OY728145.1, read on the forward strand.
TTAAATTTTATGATTTGATCCCCTCTTATGTTATGGTGACGTGCCTTTTGGATCAAATGTACTTATTTAACTTATGTTATGATTTTTATTCCATTATTGAGCTATTTATCTTAGACATTTAATATGTATGTCTCTAGGTTATCCCATACAATTTGATAATAACAGTGGAATTTTAATATAATGTTCATGAAGATTTAAAAAATTCAATGTTTTGATGTGTAAATTGTTTATGATACATACTAAACTTTCTAAATAGACTAGGCTTAAAAGACTTTTGGGATTTATTTATGGGATTTTTTTGGTAAAAAAACATGAAATAAAGTGTGTTAAAATATGTTTTGTTATAAAAAAGATCATGGAATCAACATATCATGATTTTATTTTTGTTCCCTTACACATAGATCCTTTTTATAGTACTTGAAATAAATAATTAAATTAAATTCCAATCACATCACAATCCAAAACTCAATCCATAAATGAACACACATAAAAGTGACCAAAATAATTTGAAAAACAACATCATCTATCCCTCAAATACAACAAATCAAGAAAATAAGAAGACATAAAATAGATATATAGGGACATGGATATTGAATACCTCAAAACCAAGAATCAAACCCCATGTTTGCTGATGATTCAAAAAAATTTATATGGTTTGTGATGATCCTCACTTGAACGACAGTCTAATATTCTTTATAATGATTCATTTTATTCTACTATAGTGTTTTAATTTTTTGGGAACATAATAAGGACTCTTTTCAGTACCCATTATAATTCATCTTGAATTACATGCTGTATAACCCCCTTAAAAATATATTATATCTTATATAAAATGGTGTCCAGGTGGTAGGTAAGTGATTCATAGTTAAATGGAATGGTTTTTAAATCATGATGGAGTTGTGAAGCCTCTTATGGAATTATTTTTCATGTATTATAGATTTAGAATGGTTTTTTTAAATCATGATCAAATTATTCAGATTATTATTCAACAATATTTCCTTTAGTATGAATTCATGGGTTTCGCGCATGGTTTCCAAATCATGAAACAGAAAAAAAGTCCCTTATTTTTTCACTAGAAAATCTCCAAAACATTATTACTTTTTTTAGATTCCATATTATCTAAATACACCAATATATAACATTTAAATATTTTAAACCAAAAAATAGATAGTATATGAACAATTTTTACATGATATAAAAATTAATCATTTTCACACCTTTGGTACATCAATAAGGTTTAATGTTATCTAATGATTGGTTATATTATATCCATAAAATTAAATATTAAATTTTTTATATTTCATGAGATAAAAATGGTACATTTATGGCCTTACCAATACATAGTTACATGGTTAGTAAGCCCAATCTCAAGGATACATGGGTGATTATCCCAAGACTAAATGGTAGACAGGTGGTTATCCCCTGTATGATATACTTTGGGAATGAAGTTATCTATTCCAATTATGTGATGATTATATTTGTGGTTATCCTTGACCTATGACATGGTTTCTATGCTTAGGGTTATTCCACCCATTAATCAAAAATACTAATTCTAGTTTATAATGGATCAATGTTATTAACTTATCATTCATGATTAAGATGAATGATTTATATAATAATTTTATTAGTTATGATTCATGTATTATTGGGTAGGATTATCCATTATTATGTAATTTTTATCAGATTAAGTTCTCATACCCACCTTCTCATCTTATTCTCACTTATGATCTTCAATTGAGATCTCTCAATTTTCCCCTCACAAGTCTTTTTAGGTCACCCTTTTCTTATGTTTCCATTATATAAGTTATGAATAAGGATAAGTAATATATAAATAGAATGGATTTATTTTGTGATGATTACTTATAGAAAATATTGAATATATGTTGGAACCAAGTCAGGATTTGGTTTTATTTGTTTTTAATAGATCAATATGAGGATTATGTTGTTGAAGAAGAGTGAAATGAGTAGAAGACGTACCTGATGAAAAGTTGGTGGAAATATGGATGAATGAGGAATAGTAATGGGAATATTGGATTCAGTTTTGATAAAAATTTCTATCAATTTTTGGATTCTATATTGATGAAGGTTTGTGGAAGAAGTTAGTTTTCATCCTCACCTTGGGCCTAGAATGAATGTTTCAATCATAATGAGGAGTTATATCGAAGTATCAATGTCTCTAATAAAATTATAACAATTCATTGATGATCTTGGTTTTATAAAAATCACAATTTCTCTAAAAATATTTTGATTCAAGAATTATGAAAGAAATAAAGGAAAGGTGTCCAAGTTTTGGTAGTTATATTGAGGCTTAGGTGGAATGATAGATGATTATAAAAGGATGGAAATTAATAGAAACATTATAATGTATTTCATATGAAGATTTTATAATCTTGAATGTTTACAATGTCATGAGGGATTCATGATTATAAGAAGAATTTTGTGAAGGAATAAATTAATATAAGTGTGAAGTTTCTAAAGTTGAATATTGTTCAATCGTTGAAATCGGTCCATTAGAATCACTATTTCACCAATAAATTAGAGGAAGAATTATTTTACATGGATATTATTGGGGATTCAGAAAATTTAACTGGGATTTTTCAGGACTAATCAACCAGATGATTATAAATAACATATTCAACCATTTTCATCATGTTGATTTGTCAATCAATTGGGTCAAGAGTCATTAGATAAGAATTGGTTCTAATTCATCAGATCGTTGTTGACATCAAAACATTAGATTAAATCAGAGACTGATCCATAAGATTCATTATAAAACCAATAAGTCATAATAATTGGGAATTCCATTGACATAAGATCATAATTTAGAGTATTTCAAGAAAAATAAATGTTCCATGAATAAGTTTTAGCTGTTTTGTTGAAGAGATGTTTTCTTCCAAATTATTTTTTATAGGGGTTTCAAATTTTTCAGAAGCTGGAAATATGTTCATGGAAAAATGTTTTCAATGTTTTATGTTCTTCAGTTGGTACAAAGCATCCAAATGAGTAGTTATTTTATTGTCTTACAAGTAAGTATGACACAATGTAATGAGTAGTCGACTAACATACATATGTTTTCACTATAATGGGAAATATTTATTATAATATGTGTCCATCATAATAGAGAAAATAATAATGAAAATGGAATTGGTCTAAATAATTGTTAGGATATTCAAATCATGTTAATGCTTTTAGAATATTTGAGAAGGTTTTATAAGATTTTATATGAGTTTAGAAGTTCAGAAGCAGTCAAATGTGAATTTTTAATAGAAATGAAATTTTATGTTAAGGAAATTTTTTGACTGGGAAAACTAATGTAAGTTCCCAACCATTCCTCCCATAGAACACCTATTAGTAGATGTATGATAATTTTACTTTCCTACCATAATGTATTATTCATGTATAAAGAGAGAGAGAGAGTGTGTCTCTGTGTGTGTGAAATATCTTGAGTTATAGAATGAATAAGTTTCTAAACTAATATTTTCTGCGAAAAATCTCTAGATAAAAGATTTGTAGGGAAAAAAATAATCAGAGTTATTGGATCATACTGGCTCATCAGATGAATGTTTATACAGAAAAGATGAAGTGGTTTAGAATTTTTTCTAAGGTACTCTTACATAATCTTTTTATCTATACTAAGCATCCAGATATGGGAATTGGACTAAGCCATCAGATTGTGTTTTTTACGATGTCTAGATGAGATATTATTATGAGAAGTTTGGTTTAAAAAGTGAATAATTGTTTTGATACTTAGAAAAATTGAATGTTGATAAGGCTATATTTTATCTTTATTTTAACCAATAGGTGAAGGTTTCATTAATTTTTACACAAACTCGTATTACATAATTTGTGATAAAAGAAGAACATGAATTATTTTATTGGTCATAGTCCCACACAAGTGTAATGGTATGTCCTACTAATTTTATCCACAAAAAATGATTGTTTTCTGGTGTATTGGGTTCTATTAGATTGTTTCCAAACCAAAATAATGATGTATCTATTCTTACCGTGTAATGAACCTTTTCAATACTTATGTTCCTATGGATGTCTGATAATTTTGTTTTCAAAAAGGAATTAAATATTTAATTGGAGGTGAAGGATATTTAAAAATAAATGGAACATGAATGAAAAAGGTATCACTGATTCACCACAATCCCCTCTCTGTGATACATTGATCCGACCTAGGCGTAGTCTATTGGTATCATAGTGAAGGTTACTTTCATTTACTCATTTTTGATGTTTTTGAAGAAGTTGTTGTTGTAGAGAAATATGAGTTATGTGAATATTATGGGGATTATGATCCTAAATGATAATAACTATCATATATAGAAATATAGAATTCTACCATATCTTATATCTCTTAGGTATGATGTTTAGGAAACTCCTATAGATATATTTCCTCATCGTGGTGAGAATTCTCCCCTCATAACTGATGATAAGAATAAAATTTAGAATGATGGAAGAGATAAAAAATGATTTACTCTCATCAATATGTGAATGTGTGTTTCTTGTAGTAAATGAAGTTAAACCTTCCAAAGGTATGTAGTATAAGTTTAATAACATTTCCAAATGTGATAAAAAAGTGAAGGGGGAAATGTTACAAATCTCGATGGATATGTATAATGATCTTAATATGAATTAGGATGAATATGGTGGTGAAAACTTAATAAGAGTGATTGATATTATAACAACATTAGATGTATTAGCAAGAGGTTGGATGACTCAACTATTGTTAAAAAGATCCTAATAATTCGTCCTAAAATGTTTGATTCTAATTTTTCATCTATGGAAGATAGAGACCCTGATTCTCTATCTTTGGAAAACCTTCATAGTATAATAATTACTTCCAAAGTGAGAATGTAGAATGTTATGAAAGGAATAAAAAATTGTTTAAGAAATGTATTTCAAATATACCAAGAATGAAATGTATAAGAAGATCCTTAATGAAGAAGTTTATAACTATGAATTCAAAAATGAGGTATGTAAAAATCCTGATGAATTTCTATAATTGTTTTATAATAATGTGAAAAGTGTTATAAAATAATATAAATTGAAACTTCCCTTTAAAAAATTTCAATCTGGAGCCATTGGGAACTTTATTGGTAGTTGTAATTAATGAGGGGAAAAGGGATAAATTGGTAAATTAGAATTTGGTGAAGAATAAAGATGTTTAAGAAGATATTGGATGAAAAATATTGACTAATCACACTCAAAATATAAGGATAGAAAGTTTTAAAAACCTAAAAGAATAATAAAATTATCCAAAAATGATGACATTGATGTGTAAACTAAAAATTTCACTAGAGTTTCAGATGAAATAACGTTTACTGAAAATTTAAATGATGAATTATTTTCTATTAGAGAAATATGTAATTTTGAATAATAAGAGACTTATCTTAAACATCATCTAAAAGGGGAATTGAAAGACTATATAGGAGTGATTAGATGTCTTGAAAAATAAATCAATAAATTTAAGAATGAAATTACAAAAGAAAACATTCAAGAATGTCATTAAGAATAGAAATTTAATTTACTTAAAGTGTTTTATTTTCTGAAGAAAAATATTTTTAGAATTAGAATAATTCGAATGAATATATTGAATAAAATTTTAAAGAAGAGAAATAATATTAGGGACTTGTTCAACTAAAATATTCAAATCTTGAGAAGGGTGTTATAAGATTCTATAATTCTATCTCTCATTTTTTCAAAATTTTAATAATAGGTGAAACTGAGAATGATCAAAATTTACCTTCAATGGTTGGAATGAATGTTGAAAATGTTTCTATGAAGAAAAAAATATGTGAAAGTCATGTATGCTCATAAAATCATCAATGTTGAGTATTCAGATGTTTCTAAAAATTCTAATTCTGAAACAAAATTTGTTACTACTTTAGGTTATAATAAGGATGTGATCAAATCCTAATTAAATAAGTCTCCAAGTTATAATATAAATTTTGGTGGTCAACAATGTTCTGATGATAAATACAAGAAAGTTTCTAAGAAACATTCGTACAATTAGTGATATTATAGAGGTTTCACAAGAAATTATTCTTTCTATGGGTACTTCTGGTATTGAGGAGGATATATACATACAAATAATATGTGTTGGTTTACCAAAAACATTAAAACTATTCCAAAAGTAACATAAATAAATTTTTGAGGGGGATAAAATCCTCTCAATGGAATAAAAATGAGAATGATGTTTGGAAAGTTGAGAAAAATAAAAATTCATATTCTAAGAAAAATTAGTGCTTAGTTATCTAGCCCGAACATGTTGATATGGCTAGAAAGGTGGAATAAGCATAAAAATTAGTGAAAGAAATGGGGAAGAGAGAGATTTTTGAAGATGTAAATAATGTTGATAAAAAGTTATCAAATGATTTTTTTTGAAAATTTAGAAATGATATAAGATATGTGTGCAATAAGGGAATAATACCAAAATGTTTTGGATTATATTTCCATAAAAAATGAAAGCTTGATAATGTTATTATAAACACACTATAATATATGTGCCTCTAAAGCTGAAAATAATTTGACACCCTCATCATAAGAGTCTAAGGATTAAAATAATATTATTAAAAAATATGAGGAGGATAAACAAAAAAATGAAAACTCATCCATTACTAAATCAAAAAATAATATGAAAGAGTAAAAGCTAAGAGAGGAATCTCAGTTCAAATGTTTCTTCTAAGAAAATGTTGCGGTTCCTCCTTATTTCCTATATAATTATGTATTTGTACTGACATTTATAGAATTTATGGAGTTTAAATAAGGAATATGTTGTATGAGTCTCTTAATTTTCCTGAAAAATAAATCAATGATCTTTTGAAAAATTAGTTATTTAGAAAGTTTTATTTTTACACATGGCATTTTTTTGTGTTTGTTGAGATAGTATAGGTTACTTTTTTTCCAAAAATAATCTCATAGATTTCCCTAGATATGAGAATTATTAGAGACTCATGATAAGTTATTAAATGAATTTTGTGTTATGTAGAACATTAATAATGTTGATTACACACTCATGTTTTCTACATTGGGTTCGATCTTGTAGACTTAGAGTTGTTTAATTATAGGTTCTTTGTTAAGAAACTCATGCAATATTTATATTCTCTTAAAGAAGAGTTTAAATATATTGATATTCAAAAATATTATCATGAGTTTCCCCTTTGAATTATATTTTCAATACAATGGAGGAAAAATATATGGGGAGATTATATGTAGAGAAAAAATAAAAAATACGGAGATCATGATAATGTATCCTTAAGTGATTATTTTTTAATAGGTTTTGAAAAGAAAAACACAAATGGGGATATTTTTTAGACCAAGTTGTGTTTTGATTTAATTTTTCAAAGGCTCAATATGATGAATATGTTTTTGAATAACGATAATGTAAATAAAAGATATAAATTTTGAGAAGTTGGTGGAAATATGGATGAATGGGGGAATAGTAATAAAAAAATTGAACTTAGTTTTAATAAGAAAGTCTATTAGTTCTGGTTTTTTTATGTTATAGATGGTTTTTTAGAATTTGGTTATCGGAGTCCCCCTGTGTCTGGAATTAATGTTTCAATTATAATGAGGATTTTTATTAGAGTTTAAATGTCACCATACAAAACCTTATAATGATTTTATGAACATGGAGTTCTCATCAATCATATATTTTCTGGGGATCATCCGATACAAGGCTTATAAAATAAATTGATTTTTTTTGATTTTTGGAAATCAGATTGTGTCTTAGATGGTAATTTAGAAGATTAAAAAAATTATGGAATGTAATTGAAACATTATAGTGTTTTTCTGATGATGATTTTATGATATTTATAGTTTATAACATCATAAGGGATTCATTATTACAATTATATATTTGGGAAAGAAGAAAGGATGAAATGTGTGAAGTTGATGAATTTAAAGATTATTCAACTTCTAAAACTAACCCATAAGACTCTCTGTGCCACCGATCCATCATAGTTAGATTTTTTAAATAGAGATGGTTTGGAATTGTGAAAAGTTAATTGGGAGTAGTTAGGACCGATCAACTAGATAATGATCAAAAATTTAGTCCACAATTTTTATCAGGTTGATTTTTTCTAATTGGGTTAAGATTCATCATAAAATAAGCGATGATGATTCATCAGACTAGATTTGAAACTGATACATTAGATTAAATCAGAGATCAATCCATCATATACATAATAACACCAATAAGTCATCAGAAGCTGGAATTCATAAGATGCATGATCATCAGTCTGAGTATTTTATGAGAAGGATAGATACATTGAAGATATTTCAGATGTGTTTCCAAAGAGATATATGCTACCAATGTATTGTTGAAGGGGGTTTCAAATGCTTCATAAGTTGAAACTATATTTATATGAGATTCATTTAAAAGTTGTATGCTCTTTAGTTAGTACAGATAATTAGAATAATATTAGATTTGATTAGTTTATAAGTTGGTATGGAGAAAAATATTTTTGATTATGATGCATTACATATGTTTTCATTGTCATGATAATACACAGTTCTGATATGTTTCGATCATAATAGAGAAAATAATCACAAAAATGGTATCATACTGAAGAAATGTTGGGGTGTTCAAATCATGATGAATCTTTGAAAATATTAGAGAGGTTTTGAGAAGAATAGACAAGAGTTGAGAAGCATTAAATAATTCATTGATGAATTCAGAATGGAAATGAAATATGATGTCAATGAAATTTATTTTAGCGGGAAAATGAAAGTAAATTCCCAACCATTTCTCACAAAAAAAAACATATTAATAGATGGAATTAGGTTGTGCATTCTTACCATAATGAACAATTCATGTGTGACTAGATAAGGATAAAGAACTATAATTTTATAAAGAAGAAGTTTTCAAAATAAGAGTTCCTTAGAAACATATCCAGAAAGAATAAGAATATGGAAGAAATGAAATAATAGTCCTAAAATCATAATGACTCATCAGACAAAATTTTATAGGGTAAAGAGGAAGTGAATGAAAAATCATTTTGGGGTATTTTGGCAGACATTGTTTTTTTACTAATCAATTAGGCTAGGGAATCCAAGTGAGTTATCAGACAAGGTTTTTTTACAAATTATAGAAGAGATGTTATTACTTGATACTAGGTAGGAAAGTGAAGACTATTTTTGATAATTATCCATAGTTATTATTTATAAGGTTTCATGGTAACTCTTTCTAAAAAAACTGGTGATGGTTTCATTACAAGTTACCTGAACATGAATTACATCATTCGTTATAGAAGAAACACATCCACTATTGTATTGATCATAGTGAACCTTGATTTTAAGGGTATATCCTTCCCATTGAATAAAAAAAAGTATTTTTTTCTTGTCGATTTATAGTATTGTGTTTTTTACAAACCATGTTAATGACATACATACTCATTTTTATTAGTGAACCATGTAAATACTTGTGTTCCTGTGGATGTTTAGTTTTTGTGTTTTCCAAAAAGTGATAAATATTTAACATTAGAAGAAGTTTTTTTAAAATAATGGAAACAAAAATGAATAAGATATTAATATTTCAATGCTTCCCCTCTCAATTATACATTGATACTGGCAGGTCGGTATTAACATGTAAAAAAAATAATTTAATTGTTATAGATGTTGTAAAAATAATTTATTCATATACCCAATAACGGAATTCACTAAAACACTAGGTTCATGGTTATATAATGTTATGAAATGTAATGGATATTATTCTAAAATGATTTTATATTCCTGTATGTTATTATTTTGCTTCATCATTTTATATCAGATCATGTATGTAATGAGTATTTGGTTAGCACCCGGTCTGGGTGTATTGGTTCGGGGTGTCTCTATTGCTGTAAGAGTAGTGTTTACTTTTTTTTGGGATTAAGATATAAACTAAAAGAGGGTAAAATGTAAAATGACCTATGATATATAGGATAAACCTAATATTTAATAGGATTAAATGAGGTTTCCATGATTTAATACATCATATGAAATATTTTCTTTACGATTTAAAAAACTACACATTTCTTGATTCACATGGTAACCATTTTGGAATTTCCATGGATTGAAACTTTTGGAATTCATTTAAAAAAGAATGCGATGGGGAATTTAATGATCATCATAATGCATAAAAAACTAATATGGGATATTGAATATGAAATATTTTGGTTATTCTCACACAACTATCTAACGTTATGAACAATAATATTAACCTTGAGAAACTACCCAATGAATGAAGTATGAAACAAATAATTATTAAGTCCCCATATAGAAAATTAGAAACTCCTTTAGTGGGTCTTTTAAAAAATTAATTGTTGAGAAGTGGAATATTATGATGTAAAAATGTGTTCCGTTATCCAGTTCTAAGAAAAGTAGAAGGTTGTATTGGATTTGTATCTTATAAAAGGTGAAGCAGATCAGTGGTGGACATTTATCAAGAAGAAAATGAAGTAGGATTAAATTTTATTCATGGGATATGATGAGTTTATTATTTTTTTTATAAATATATTCCCAATAATCTTCAAAATAAGACGAATAAATATTTTTAGTACTGAAATAAAATGTGGTTGAGTCCATTGATACATACGAGGAAATTAATTAGAAGGCATTCTTATGCTTTTATTGTTATAAATATAGAAAATTGTTTTTTTCATTAGTAGTTTCAAAAAATTTCACTAAAAAGAATTTTTTATAAGGGTATATAGTAGCTAGGAAAAAATTAAATTTGAACTCAAGGAATAAATGGTAATTGATGACCACTATAATTCTCTCAATTTTTGTGATAAGATGAGAAAAATAGAGTATCATGGAAATTTTAAAAATAATAAATCCTCTATGATGGAGAATATTACACATCTTATATACCAAGAATATTGCAAGAATCATGGGATTACTATATCCAAGGAAATAGGTAAACACTTTATATATTGAATAGTGGATCATCTAGTAAAAATAAATTTTCAGAGTATATGATGATGATAACTAATGAAAAGGGTTAAAATAATGCTCTTCCAAATGAACAACACAACTATAATTATTTATTTATAAAGAGTATGGGAATTATAACAACAAATACATTAAACTAATGGTAAATTATGTAAACCAACATGAAAAATATATAAAACAAAATATTAATAGGGAAGCTGATTTAAACCTAAAATATGAAGTGGGTCAACAGAAGAAAGTGGTGAAAAGTGCACTTATCATCCAAAAAATAACTACTAATATATTATCTCATTCCATTTCTATCATTAATTATATATCTATATGATTTTTTAAAGGTATCACATCACCACATTGATGCTTTGATATTAATGTTTTGTTGAAAATTATTAATTGTATTATTATTGCTTCCCAATTATATAAATCATATCTTTTGGGTATTATGATACTTATAAATATTATTATTCTCCATATAGTGAAATTTGATCTAATTTATCACATGGATTGGATCTATCAATATATAACTTATATCAATTGTTGAGTAAAGAAGTGAAATTCATATCCTTAATCAACCTATGATTATATATTTGTGAGAGGATGAAAATGAACTATCAATGTAACTTTATTCTATTATAAGGGTATTAATACCTTATCCTAAGGGAAATTTATCCCAAATGGTAGGGGAGAATTCCAATATTGAAGATATTCCTATTGTGTAGGATTTCATTGATGTATTTCTGGAAGAAATTTCTAAGAGTTCCATATAATCATGAAGTTGAGTTTCCAATAGAAATGATACCTCAAGTTATGAATTTTTTAATGATTTATTCTATAATGGATCTAATTAATTTATAGGAATTGAAAAATAAATTCCTAGAGAACATGGATAAAGGATTCAGACAACCTAGTGATTGAGTATGGTACACACCGATTCTATTAATTAATTAAAAAATATGGGCCCATAAATCTCTACATTGATTATTGTGAACTTAATATGATCACGATCAAGAAAATGTATCATCTATCCCATCTTGATGACTTGTTGGATCTAATAGATTGGTATCAATAATGATCATAGATTGAAATTTGATCTAGATGTCATAAATTAAGGGTCACAAAGGAGTTATTTTTTAGGAAATACTTTCAATTGAGTTATATAAACTAGTTTTTTATACTAATTCCATTCATACATACAATTCCCCTACTATCTTCTTGTATTTAACAAATAGTGTCTTCATAGATTACCTCAATCAATTTTTGGATGTCTTTATTGATAATACTCATTACAATACAAGATTAATGAGGAGTACATTGATCATTTGAGAATTTAGTTTTAGAATGTGAGGAAGGGTAAAGTGTATGGAATATTTTTCATGTTGAATTATATATATATAAAGTCTCAATCATAGTCCATGTAATCACAAACAAGGGTAAATAAGTGGATCCTTAAACAACTGATGTTTCAAATAATGGATCAAACTAACCACTATGAATGGGATCCATAGTTTTTTAGGATCATCTAGATTCTATTTATTAATTATAGGAAATTTACCAAGACTATCAAATCCATTATCAATGTTAATTCAGGAGGGATCCATGTTACTGTGGATTTGTGAATTTGAAGAAAATTTTGATGATCTTAATAGAAGGTCGATCAACATAGTATTAATCACATTACCTTGTAGTAGATAATGTTTTTGGATATGTAATGATGAATCAAAAAAGGGGTTGCGATGAATCCTCATGAAAAATTACATGGTGGATTAATATTCCTCTTTCAAATTTATTATTCATGTGAAAATACACAATTCATGATTTAGAGTAAATAGTGGTGAAATATTACCTAAAAAACTAGAGACATTATATATTTTGTGAAAGGATACATGTATATAATGATATAAAAATAAAATATTATATATTCACATAGAAAAAGTTGAATATAAGAAAAAGGATATGGTGTAATTTATCAAGGATTACATTACCTCAATACATTAAAACCCAGGGAAGGAATACATAGTAGCTATTAATCTAAATAAAAGTAACCATACTACCTATTATTATATGGAATGAAAATTTTTCTATACCCATAGATTTATTGAGTATAGAAATTAAAACCATGAGGAGTGGGGATAAATTATATTGCTCAAATATCCACCCAACCATCCCTCTATGTGAATATCAATGATCCAATTAAGGATGATATGAAGATACAAAAGAATGTATAATTTTTTTTCAAATTTAAATCATTATCATGATTGAATTATAAATTTAATGACCAAAATATTTTTTCCATATTCCACATATTAAAGAAGGATCTATTAGATGAATCACATAGATCACTATTCCCTATCTATCCTAAAGGAAAAAATATTTTTTTATACCTCAATAAAAAATAATAGTGGAACACTATGGAATGTTATACCGAGGAGTTTTTATATTGATGATTTGTAATCTATGAAGTTATGGTTTAATGTATGAATTATAAATTGAGGATACAACCATTGTGATTACTAATACATAAATATAAAAAATCACTATATATTTCATCATAAAACTCCACATGACATATCATAACCATAATATCAATTTTTTTATATTTTACCGTTATATAATGATGGTGCATTTCATTAATATCAGAGAATATTTCTCACTCAATTGACATGCACAGATATACATTTAGTAATTGTTAATACTATAAGGATTATAACATTAAATTTCATTAGATCTTGATATGAGGTTTACCTCTATGTTATTGGGAGGAATTAATTAATAATTGAATGTAAGTTTTAACTATAGAACTAGAGATTATCCTAAAAAAGATAGGCAGTCTTAGAGGACAATTAAAAACATAAAATATATGATAAAATCATATTAAATGAATTTTAAATGGTGTTTGGATCAACAAAATCCTTTGGTAGAGTTCTCATATAGAAATAGTTTCCATTAAAACCTTTGGATGGCGATGTTCTTTGGAATGTGTAGACCATTAGGAAAGATGGGTTGGAAAACAAATGGAGATATTTTTTTAAAAAAATATAGTAAAATTAATATATGCAACTTATTAAATTTCTTATCTCCTTATCTATTTAACTTATCCTCACCCACATACAATGATAAGTAAATAGTTCATGGTATACAAGGTTTTTTATGGTTCGATACCAATTTGGAAACATAGTCCTCAAGTTCATTATGTCTTCTGATAGGATATATAATTGGGCCCCACAAGTTATATTTTATTCTTATTCTTTAGAGACAAAACCAAATTTTCCTATTGAAAACATCTCACTATGAACTATGTCCATAATTTATCGATGTTATGGCTCTCAATATAGAAATAATTTGTTTACTTCTTATTTATCTAGTAATTCTTTTTTTCTGGGTGTTCATGATCTAATCCACTCTGTTTGAAACTCTCAAAACTTTTCTCATAACCTATTTTTTCAATATTCTAAAACAGATTACTTCAATTAATTACACTCAAATGATATTAATTCTCTAACTCATTAACAAAAACTCAAAATGATAATATAAACCTATATATAGTCATACATCCACAAAAAATCAAGGCAGAATCAGGGGTTCCAATTTTTAATTTCCCGATCAACATAAATTTTTTTAACTACCTTTAAGGCCTCTATAATTTAGAGTAAAAAATCTTCATAATACCTTTCTCAAATATAATGATCAATTTTCATATCAAATAATTTTTGAATATCATCTTGATTTATGATCATTAACTATGTTACTCAGTATCGTAATTTTTTTGAGCATTCAAACATGAAGCTGTCTTTCTCTGATATAGTGTATGAACTTCTATTTTTGGTTATTTATAAAAACTCTCAAATTCAATGTGGATTTTTCTGTATCTCTTATAACCAGAAACTTATATTAGATGAACTCATGTTTAAATTTTATAAACACAATATTTTCCCCGTATGATGACTTCACATTTCATCCCTGAGTAAAATTAGGGTTTCTCAATCCTATGTTCTATATTGGTTTCCTCCATTCAATGATGCATATATAATAAACTCATAAGATTTAATTCATATTCATTTTCTCATCTCATTTAATGTAAGTCACATTTATCTATTTGTTTACCTTAAAATTTTTCTATTTGGTGATATTCAAAAAATTTACTCTTTATCCCTTACAACATTAGTCAATGAACTTTCTTAGGTTTCTATTATAATAGATTGAATTTTTTTCCCATTTAAAATAGAGACAAACTCCACATATGATTGAGTTACAAAGTATCTTTAGTTAATTCAATATTTGATCACAACTTTAGATATCAATATTTTTTAATATCATAACTCTATGAATTCAAAAAATTAAAATTTTCATAGTTCACAACTTCATTATTCTACAACATGAAATTTCTACAAACATTCTCTTTAAGAAACATCTTGAGTGAAATCATCTTCAACCATTATATATTTTACTAATAATTATGTTTGAAACATTTTGGAATATCATAAAATATTTTTATCCTAAATGAGATGTAACTCAAACTTATTCTAATATGTGGCAACCCACTTTCACATAGAAAACAAAATTATTCATAGATAATGTCTTTAAAAAAATAGAAAAAACATTATAAGATAAAACCAAATGATCAAAATATGTAATTTTATAAGCCTCCTATTATGAAGAGTCATAGAACTCCAACATGTTAGTATAATGTTTGAGAGAATAAAAAATTGGGACTTAATATTGTTCAATATATATGAGAGAATATTTAAACCACTCAATTTAATATTAAAACATCATAAGGTTGTAAAAAATATGTATTAATAATTTTTTAAGGAATTTAGATTTTAATTCTATATAAATTGAATTCCTTTGAATATATCATTTGAAGAAGTGTATATTAGTTTGAAAGAAGGGAATATTGATCCCTAAGAATATTTTCCAATTTGAAAAACATGATCTTGTGGGAGATATAACTTATCATTGTACATGTAAACAAAACCTCTCCCAAGTTTATGATGTGATGAATGTATGAATTTTGAAAATATATGTACATGACCTTTCACATGTGTTGATCTCAAAGGAGATACAACTGGATCCTGAAATTTCTTACAAGGAGAAACTGGCATAGATCATTTATTTTATTGATCCAGTACTATGAAATAGGACTAGTCTCCTAGATATAGTTCTATAGAATAATCATAGGTTATAAGAAGTAATGTGGGATCAAGTGGTTTTACTAAGGAAGAGGTATCCTTATTTTGTTAAAAATGTAATGGAATCTATGAGGTGAAATTATTTTAAAGGGGGTAGAATATAATAGCTTATGGTTTTATTATATAAATTCTTTCGAATTTAATTCAAGATTATTTATACATTGTGGTGTATGTAACACAATACTAAATTGAATAATTTGTTTTAAGGTAAAAAATGAAACACATTACAAGATATTGAGAAAAAGAATAAATAGAAAAATAAATTCTTTACTTAAAATTAATGGAGCATAATTCAATTATCAAATACAATTAATTGTGTATATTTTGATGAATCATTACGTTTTTGTTAAATATTTTAATTTTATGACACATAGTGTTGATGTACTTTATGGAATGATAATTATGATAAATTATTAACAACCATGGAATAATTTATAAATTTTAAGAAGTACTAAATTAATTGTATATAGCTAACCAAAAATGTTTTGTTCAGATAACATTATTATATATATGTATTATTTAAATGATAAATATCAAAATTTTATTATTATAATTTAATCAATTTAAAATAATTTTTGGATTTAACATATAAAAATTAACTAAAGGCTAATTTGTTGTTTTTTCAGGGATAAATGATTTTTATGATAATAAGGATTACTACTATTTTTTCATATACAATGAAATTAATGAAATAATCATGATATAAAAATAAAATAAAATTCTGTAAAACTACCTTCTTGAATAATTATTTATTTTAGAAGTAAAATAAATTAATTTAAAATTTTATTTTGAGTTTTCAATCATATGGCTAAATTTATAAAACTTGAGTTATAGTATAATATAATGATAATCTATATGCATTGTATTACTTTAATTAATAATTAATAATGATAAATTTTGTTTTGGATTGATTTTAATTTCATAAAATTATTATTTTTTAATCATAACCCAAAAATTTTCATGTGAATCAATACTATACTTCATTTGGATTAGAAAGCTTTTTTATGATTCAAAAGTCATTTTTTTTCTAAAAATGTTTTAGTTGTTTTATGTGCACATATATTAAAATAATTTTTTAGAACAACAACAAATTTAATATTGAAAACTAATTTTCAAATTTAAAATATAGATTATCTCATTTGTGATTAAGATCCACTACATTGTTTTCATAAAAGTAAGTTTCCATGAAAAATTCAGTCCTAACGGTTGAGGATTAAATGGATTGAAAGCCATAAAATTAAGATAAAAGGTCATAAGCATTACAAAAACATTTCACAAATTGATTTTATTAGTTCATTATTTACCTATTATGTCTTATCGTTGAAATGAATCTAATTTTTATCCACTTTCAATAATAATGACTCTCGTTTTATTATAACAAACAACTATATTTACAAAATTGGTACTCCCCAACTTATTAAAGAATACATCCTCTACCCTTTAATAAAAAATTAGAAAATAAATGTAACCCCTTGACACTAAAATTATTATTGCATTAAAAATCCTAAACCATGTTCCTGGACTTTTCCTCCCATAATGAATTCCCATACAACTCATGCCCAAGAGATCATTCAAGATATGATTCAAGCCTTCAACATAAGTGGTATCTTCTTCGTGATTTTTATTATATATATTCTTTATCTACATGTTATTAAATATAATATATCAATTTATTATTATATTTTTTATATCATTAATATTTTTACACATGGTATTATCATTAGAAAATATCATGGTATTACTCATTCAAACATTACAACATGATCTTTTTTGGGGTCATCTTTACCACGAACACGAATGATGTTATAATGTTTATGTCATGAATGATTAAGGAATGTTATATAACAATAATATTATGTAAATTTAATTATTTTAATATGTTTAAAGGATTTATAATTTCATATATAAATATTTTTTTCCTAAAAAAATTCAATTCATTTTATGGAATCAAAATTTTATAAAAATGAAATTTGTAAGAATTATAAGAAAATAGTTACAAAAAGTTAAATTAAATGATTTTAAGAATCTATAAATATATAAAAAACATAATATGAACATTCATGAACATTCTGTATTCAAATAAATTATGATCATGGTGAAAGGTATGGAACCACCGTATTAGATGATTTATGGAAAACCGAATTTTCAATGGATACATATTTATTTTAACAAATAATTAATACTAAATTTTTATAAAAAAATTATATTTGAAAGGTATATAGTAATAAAAAAAAATTTGGATATGATTTATATATATAATAAAATTATTTTTAATATAATTTATGTTTTAGAGTGTCCAACCAAATAGAAAACCACGATATTTGTTTTTCTACTATAAATTTTCCATAATTGAGATATGTTTTATATTCACCACATTATTTTATTATGTGTGGTATATACATTACTTGAATTTATTTAATGAATAATTTGATCAAACATATAATTATTAAAAAATCTACACAAGATTATATCATTCATGAGATCATGACTCAAAAGATACAAGATGGATAAGGCATTATATTTAAAATAACTTCTTAGGTTTTGATATATTTTAACCGAAACATTTTATTCCATATCCATATTCATGATATTTGAAAAGAACATTATTCTATATAATTCAATGATTGTTAATTATATTTTCAATTATATTTTAATTTATTTACAAAAGATTTAAAATAAATCTTATCATAGTATTTCATCAAGGAATTTTTTAAAGGTCTTTATGAAAGTGTAAAAGAATTTTTTTAATATTAAATGCATGAAATCCTTTTCTTTTCATTTAAAATTATTTTAATTTATTAATATTAGATGTAGGTTTCAATAGTTTTTCAAATAAAATAGTATTCCATTTATTATTATAACCATTCATTTTTAAAAAGGTACCAAAAGAATATGATATTTCATCTAGTTTTAAAAATTAAATTTCTAATGCTTTAATAAAATTATTTTTCATCTATGTCAAAATAATTTAATTATTTTTATAAATACATGGGAATATTTTTTAATCATACCATACAAATTCTTTCTTTGACATATAATTATGATTTTTTAAGAAAATTATCATAAAACCCCATTTCTTTTAACACTATAATTAATCTATGAAGTAATACTGAATGCTCTTACCTTTATTGGGGAATTAATATGTATGGTTTATGATTATATGATGTCTGGGTATATTATATATTTCCATTTTATTGGATAATTATTTATATGTTAGTAACATAAAATGGTACATGGGAAGTTAGAATAATCCTATCATTATACAGGCAATTAATCCAAGCCCAAGAGTATACAAGAAGTTAGACCAAGCCCAAAAGGTATATTGGTTCTTAATCCAAGACTGCTATAATTTCATAAGGGGGTTATCCTATCACATTATTTTATTAATTCCTTCATTTTTATCCTTCACATATGTTATGGTTCTAATTATTTTATTAATTCCACCCTTTTATACTGTATCTGGATACTTATGTTATCATTGCTTATGATTATTAACATATGACTCAGGTTTACTATTTTTTTATTTGATGATTAATGATTCATGGATTATTTTTATGAATATCCTATGATATTTTATATCACTATAATTATATTATCATACCAACATTCTCATGAATTCCTCCCTCAGGATCCAACGTTTTTATCTCCCATGTTTACAATAATGGGACATATGATCCAAAAATTTTATTATGTTTCTGTTATATATGAAATGATGAATGATATTACAAATGATATGTATAGAAAATAAATATACTATGTTGATTATTTATGTAAAATATCTAATAAATTTTAAAAAATTATTTTTTTAGGTACCAAATCTTTAGGGAGAACAAAACATTAGGTTATGGGGTGTGATTTATTTTGAGATTTATTGAATATTCATATAAGATGATGTAATAATTTTTTTTTTATTTTTAGGCCACATCATTTGTTATAAATTCTATAATGTAAATATTATGTTTTTATCACAAAGTCTTGGTTTATGTGTATGGGGTGTATCAATTGGGATCCATGTAGGATTTATTTATTTTTGGTGACTATTTTGCGAAGAAAAAGAGGATAAAAACAAAAAAACTATATATAAGTGGATGAAACTAAAATTTAATAGTTTTAAATAAGGTATTCATAATTTATTATATCCTAGTATTGAATTTGCTTATTATTTATTATTTTTAATATTTTATAATGATCACTAATGATGATGATTTTGTTGTTTTACCTTAGTCAATATTTACATTCCCTATGTATGAAATATATTATAAATACCCACTCTTGTTCTCTCAAGGATTCCCCTCACAATACAAAGGATTCCTATAATGAAAATTATATTATAAAAAATATTAAACTATATGAAAAATATTGATGGGAATTTTGAAATTCATGAAATAGAATGACTATAGAAATATTCAATGTAATAAAGAGTGAAGATAAAGGAATGAATGATGGAAAATGTACATGGGAGGTTAGGGTGATTAATATAATTGTTCAAAATGAATATCAATCTTCAATTCAACATATTGATCAAGGCTTATTACACTACACCTTCTCATTTTAAATCTAATTACCCCATACTGAGACCTTTATATATGGGGAAATACTCTTTTGAACATAATCTATTAGGCCTCTTCTCCATCCATCACCAATCATTCCATGCTCTACTATATGCACGAGACAAATAATAGAGGGAATAAAAATGAAAAATGATTAGAATAATTTATAGCTGATAAAATAGGGATATTTCTCACCATAATAAATTTAACCATAATGAAAATTCCCAAAATTAAATAATTAAAAATAATTAAATTATATGAAAATCAACTAAACCTATATTCCCACTCACTGAGAAATGTTGATATTTGTTCTCCATTTTTAATGGATTTGAGAAGGGATATATAATGGATGAATATAAAAAATAAAATTGAATGAAAGGAAATATGAATAATAGAGATAATGTAATGAACTGACCTGGGTTCCCGGCAACAACCCGATCTATCACATACCCGAAGGGCATTACCGATCCCAACAGGCTGCTGACTAGCACCCATGCATTGAATGAAAAAGCATAGGGATCAATTTCTCCCTACCTAAAAAACATCATGGCATATATATATATATATAGCACGAAAGGAATATCATAATACTAACAAATGTATACGCACTAAATTTGAGTAAAACAACAGAAAGAATAATTATAAAGTAGCGAAAAACCATAAAAAATCAAATCCAATTAAAAATGACTAAAACCAGGAACTTCTCAAAGTGATGGCATGAAAAACTACCACTATCTCACAACCAGTACCCAACTCAATTGACATGAATCATCTTCAACTCACTATGGCGCCATGCCTTTCCCTACGTTGGAAGATATGAAAAGTTCTATGAACCACCAAGGAGGTGGGAAAGGTGTGAGCTAACATGATCAGTAGGATCCCACCTAGGTGTTCCACATCAAGTATATTTATAAAAATTCATGTATTATTATTTTAAATGAAACATGGAATGATAATAGGTAATGATGTTTTATGGAGAACATGGTAAACGTTTCCCTTCTTCATAGTTCTAAATAAAAGTAGGTATAACTTGCATATCAAGGCCAACTTAGAAAGGTAAGTAGTAAAAAAATAAGTAGCATCACATCCATCATTACTACAGAACACTATAGATAAGACTAGAAGACTAACCACACCGAAATGAATCATGTGAAAAATTTGGTTTCTAAAACATAGTTTTGTAAAGCAGAGGAATATCCCATGAGTAAACCCCCCAACAATGTCAATATCTATACCCTAGAATAATTTTCCAAGGAAACAGATAAAATCCCCATCATAAAAACTCATGATAATAAAAAAAATGGATGATAGACTTAAGATAAACCTTCCATTTATGTACCCAATGTAACACATGTGTACATTTTCACATTTCAATTTCAGTAGTTCAAAAGTACCCATATCCTTTTCATTTATCAAAAACCATGTAAAACCCATTTCACTTCAAAAATCCCTTTTTCAACACACACAAAAATTAATTCCAATTTGATAAATTTAATTTATAAATCAAGAGAAATCTTGATAATTATCATAAACTAGAAAAAAACCACATACATCAAACATCTAGTCGCACATTCCCACAAAGGGATCTACAATCAATGAAACCCAACATCACCAATAGATACCCTCAAATCCAATCCATAAACCTTGGGATTGATTTAATTGAAAAAAAGGTTTGGAAGAGAAGATGAAACCACATACCTCAAGAAAGAAATCATGTTATACCATGACCAACATGGAACAACCTCCAGAATGAGATCACACAAAGGATCTGGGAATAAAAAAAAATCCCCAACTTAGGCCACCAGATCTAATAACACAACATAAGGGTACTACCAAAATTAATAGTAACGATGAAGTTGAAAGGTTACTCACCTGGAGAGCTGCACCCTAATCATGATGACGATCAAGTGTCGATCAAATTGATATAGAAGAAGTAGAGTTTGTCAAAAAACACTGGGTAAAAACTCTAGGTCGTGATCCAAGGACCTGGAGAAAATAAAAAAGAACAAATAGCTGCTCGCCTATTTTAAAAAATGTATGTGGGCTGTTACATGATGTGTAATATAGTTACACATGGTGAAATCCACAGTCTTCATATACGCTGAAAAATCCATCACCTCAAATTTAAAATCAGTTACATAAAACATTTACAATGAGAAACCAACATTCATGAAGTGTATCCTTTTCATAGTGTGAATATCCTTTCAGGGATTTTACCCATCAATAGATACATGATGTGTAACCAAGTTACATGGTGTGAAATCCTTCTGAATCATGTAGAAAAATGTGGTTAATGTTAAATTTACAAAAAATATCTTACTTCTCCATTATAGGTATCCTTCCAATTCTTTCTCAGTTCTTTCTATACAACGGGAAAAAGAAGAAATATTATGGGGTCAATATTATACATGATAGATCAATAATAGGATGTTATAAACTCCAAAAAATAAAGACTTCCCATCCTCAAAAATTCATGTGGAAGATGTAATACTTGGAAAACGATGAGGCAACTACTCCCTCATTAGTTACTCGCATTCAAAAGTACCATGAGAATACGATCCTTGTTTCCATATAAATCTAACCAATGGAATCGACTTCCCACAAAAGACATTCATTTGAGATTTTAAAATCTCAACTGGTTTCTCCAAAATAAAAACATCTCACTCTAACTCAATTTCATCCCAACTCAGAACAAGTTCAATGTCATGATGGTATATTCTGAGCTGATACTTGTAGAAAAAATCATGAATACCCATCCATGAAACTGCCAATTCTAACTGATAAGAAATATTTCCAAGATTCTTAGTGACCTTAAATAGTCAAACATATCTTAGAGCCAACTTTACCTTCTTTCCATGTCGACGATGACCCAAATATGGGGAAACATTCAAGAAAACTCAATCACATACTGAAAACTCCATAGGAAGATGCCTTTGATTTTCATACAATTTCTGTTGACTCTAGGATATAGCTAGACGTTGATGCACATAACGAATCTTCACAGAAGTTTCCTGAACCAAACTTTGTCCAACCAAAGATACTTCACCGACCTCATCCCAAAAAATACATGATCTACATGGGAGAGCATACATCGCCTCGAAGGGAGGCATTCATATTTTTGAATGATAACTGTTGTAGTAAAGAAACTCAACTAGTCTCAGATGGTAATCCCCTGATCCTTTGAAATCCATGAAACAAGAACATAGAATATTCTCTCGGATCTGAATCACATGATCCATCTAACCATTTGTCCGTGGATGGTAAGTTATACTCAAATTGACCTGATTTCCCACTACCTCATGGAGACTCCTCCATTACCATGAGGTAAACCTAGGATCCCTATCCAAAACATTGTAAGAAATACTCCCATGTTACCACATAATATCATCCACATACAACTTACCCTGGTATTCAACTTTAATGGTGTCTTTGATCTGAATGAACTTAGAAGACTTCATCAACCGATCAAAAAAACCCATATAGAATTATAAACTTGGGGATTACATGGTAATCGAACGAAAAAAATCCATATATACCTCATCCCATTTCCAAATCGATACTAGAAGAGTTTGAAGTGACTATACGGTTTCAAGTTGTATGATTTTATCCATTGGTAGGTGTAACAACGAGATAAAAACTTAGTGAAGTCATGCCTCATAACAGGCCACCATAATGGACACCTTAGGTCATTGTACATCTTCTTGGTACCTGGATGACCATACCACAATGAGATATGGAAATAAAAAACACTAAATTTCTTACAGATGCTGGGACAAAAACCTGCTTCCTGAAGTGAAGCATACCATCTAAATAAAGATTCCATCTAGAATTAGTCTATCCCCTCACAAAGGCTTTATCAAGTAATCTAAAACACATCATCCTAATGAAAAACTGAAAAACAGACTCTAGGATAGATGATGATAACTAAAAACTAGTAATAACCATACCTATAACATTCTCATAAGCATCCAAGTGAAACTGAGAAAAAATACACATAAGTTTCCACTCCTCCATTTATTACAGAATAGCATGTGACGATACTTTCCTGTTAAGGGTGTATACAACAACATTTCCCCTTCCTAAGGTGTAGGTGATATCAAATTCCAAATCTTGAAGGTATTCTACCCATAATCTCTATCTATGATTCAAGTATTTATGAGAAAAGTTATATATTAGAATTTTATGATCAGAAAAGACCATTAACTTCACCCTAAAAAGATAATGTCACCAACATTTAAGAACATGCATGACTGTGGGAAGCTCTAAATTGTGAGTGGGGTAATTATTTTCATAAAGTCAAATTTGATGAGATCATTAAACTACCACATGGTTATCCTGCATATGAACGAATCCCAAACTAGCAGATAAAGCATCACATAAAACCACATATCCCTTAACTATCTTGGGAATGATCAGAATAGAATCCCAAGTCTGAATCCATTTCAGTTCATTGAATGAAGGCTGAAACTTCTCATCCCATGTGAAATTCACCGTATTCCTCGCAGGACTAGTAAATGGTGACCCTGACATATATAAATCCTTGAAAACCCATCAGCAGTATCTAGTAAGACCAAAGTTTATTTGAATTTAGAAGAGGTTTTTTGGTCCCTTCCAAGACTAGATAAGATTCATTTTCTAAGGATAAACTGAAAAGTTGTGTTCCAAAATCCTATTCCCTAAAAACATCACTTCTTTAATCACAAAACTACACTTTGAATGTTTTCTTTACAAATAATGATTTCTTAGAATTTATAGAATGAGACTTAGATAGTGCTTGTGCTCACACTAATACTACAAATAAAATAGAATATAATCCACAAACACTACCAAAAAAGTGTCAAGATATTGATGGAATATCTAATTCATAAAATCCATAAAAATAGATGGAGTGTTAGTCCGAAAAAAGGCATCACAAGACATTCATAGTGGACATACCTACTATAGAAATCTATCTTCAGTATATTATACTCCTAAACTTTGATATGATGATAAACCCATCAAAGATAAATCTTTTAGAACAACTTTTAACCCTTTAATTGATCGAACAAATCATCCATGTGTGGAAAATGGTATTTTTTATTAAACATCACATTGTTTAACATCCAATAGTCTATACACAACAGAATTGAACCATATGATTTCTTAAAAGATATCACACGGGATTCCCAAGGAGAAACTCTAGGGTGAATGAAACCTTTTCCGAAAAGGTTATCCAATTGAATCTTGAGCACTTTTAGTTCCACTAGTACCATACAATAAGATGTTATTGATATCTTATGTGTACCTACCACTTGATCAATATTAAATACTACCGATCTCTCTGGTGGAAGACCAGATAATTCATCTCCGAAAAATTCAGGAATTTTCTGAACAATGATGGGAAGTTCAATTAAAGGAGAGTTATCATCAAGCTCAAACACAAAAACATAAAAAAGCTCATGAGATCTAGGCATGAAGGTCTTGTCCGACTTGATCTCGGGTCCCACTCCACCAAAAACATATGAGATATCCCATCAACAACATGAAATGAGACATGCCAATGATAATAATCATCCTTATCCCGATGAGTGAGATGAAAGTCCAGACCGATGATAATGTCAAACAGATCCAAATCAAGAATGAGAAAATTCTAAATGAACTATGTATTGACTATCATTAACGAAGAAGAAGGAAATAAAAACCCATGCTCATTCAACTTACTGATAGGTGTCACTAAATATATTGTGAACAAAATAAGTTCATATGGAAGTTTAAGAACATAAACTAACCATGTAGTTGTAAAATATTTGTATGCAAAAGTATTGTGTAAAGAAATTGAAAAAGAAGATGCAATAAGGATTGTACCTATCACTATTTCAAAACCTACATCGAATTCGTCTGGAAACTCTTCTACTGCATGAAAATTCCCCACTCTTTAGGCCTATGGTAAGATCCTTGTTGTCTTTGATGCTTCTGACTACACTGTAGTAACCTTTTGAGATGACGTACCCTAACCACAATAAGTCATAATAATTTCACGAAAACAATGTTGTAAGTGACCAAAACATGCACAAATATTACAAATATTCACTTACATATAACAATAACATCTTATGTGTACCCCATTTTCACACTGATATCAAGTTAGAGGCACACTTCTAGATGATACAGACAGTGCAGAGGAGGCTCACTACTAAGACCCCCCTCCACGAATTCTGTGATGATCCTTCCACTTCTTTTCCATGCACACCATTGAAACATCCACTAAATGGTTGAGAAGGGTTTTCAAAATCAACCTATCATGCCTTATTCATCACTTCCATAATATCTATGTCTACTGTATCCATATGGGTAGAAACATTACACATTAACACCTACGATCTGATATCTGGTCACAAACCCTAAAGGTAATTTTGAGCATGTAGCTAGTCATTCCCAACCACATTAGGAGAAAAAAAAGACAAGCTCATCAAATCAGTTGGTGTATGATGACACCAAACACTCTCCATGTTTTAAGGTTAGGAATTCCTAATAAATTTCTAGCATAAAGGACTCTAGAAAAAACTGCTAAAAGAATAGGGTTTTGAAACCCTTCCAATCCATGTCATGTGCATATCTTCTTGGACCATTGAATCCCACCATTGCTTATCAGAACACTCAAGCCAAAATTCTACACAGTTTATCCAAATATTCTAAGGTGTTTTCATAAAGTTAAATATTTGATTGATCCTCTCCAGCCAGTCCTCCACCTCTTAAGGGTTACTTGTTCCCTTAAAGGTTAGTGGATTCTCATGCAAGAATTACCGTGATAGATATTTCTCTCCACTAACTCTAGGTTCTAATTCAATAATAGAGTTATGTACTCACGGAACATCATTATTGAGAAAAAATACTTATCATATGATAGTATCAATGATATTTTGATCTATATGCAGATTCCTTTGAGATGTATCAGTTGCACCCTCATGAGAAACTCATGGAATACAAATCAGAGGCCTAATACTACAGACTGAAATAAAAAGAATGATCAGAAAAAAGATTAAACATCACCCTAAAATAGAAAAACCATAATCATATATTGATATTTAAAATGATATCCAAGAGTAGAGACAAACATCCCAACGTCTCACGAAAAATTTAGTCATGCCGCAAGTGTTGGAAAAACACTTATCGCAACAAACCTCTCAAGAACTAACAATCCCATCTCTAGTCTAATGGATATCATAAGCCAAGGACTCTTGAGGATAGACCTACTCTGATACAATATTTTTACAATATGAACCGGGTTACCCTCAAACCTAGAACATGACTCAATCTGTCACATACCCTAAGGGAGTTCCCGACCCCTATGGGATGACGAAAAGCACTCGGGTATCAAATGATAGAGAAGAGGGAATTATTTCTCTAAACTTTAATAACCACATAGAATATATATATATATATAGTTATAATGAAATAGTGAAATACTAATGAATTTATATTCTATAACTGTAAGAAAAAAAAGTGGAAAGAAACAACTGGAAAGTAGCTAATGACTCTAAACAAAAAGTCCAAATGCAAAGAACTAAAACCAATACCTACTCCAAGTGATGGTGTGGATGAGATCACAACATCTCACCACTAGATACCCAAATTATATGACACAAAACCTCATTGACTCACTATGGATCCATGCCTTTCCCTGCATTAGAATACATGAAATGGTCTACTCACCATAGAGGAGGTGCATGAGGTGTGAGATAACAGGATAAATAGGTTACCAAAAAGGTTTTATATAGCAAGTATCTTTATAAAAATTCATGTATTTTTATTTTAAATAAAACATATCATGATAATAAGTAAATCAGTTTCATAGAAAACCTGGTAAAATTTTCCCTTTTTCACATTTCTAAACAAAATAAGGTATAACATGCATATCAAGGCCAACTCAGAAATCCATTAAGTAAAAAAAAAAGTATAAGTGCATGCATCAGTACCATGAAATACTATAGGACAGACTAGAAGACTAATCTTACCACAATACATCATGTGCATAGTCCACCTCCTAGAACACTGGCCTAAGAATTATAGAAATACCCCATGATTAAACCCCTCAGAAATGTCAATATCCATCCCCTAGAACAAAATTCCTATAAAAAAGAGAAAATACCCATGAGAAAACATCTTAATAATCAAAAAAATGGATGATTGCCTCAAGAGAAACATTCCACCAAAGTAACCAAGGTAACCCACATGCTCATTTTCACAAATTAATTTCACTGTTTCAAAAGTACCCATATAATTTTAATTTATAAAAAACCAGGGAAAAACATTTCTCTTCAAATACCCCTTTTCAACACACATAAAAAGTCATGCTAAATTGATAAAATAAATTTATAAATCAATATAAATATGTCCAATTATCATATTCTAGATATGGAACTACCTACCTTAAAGATGGGGATGCACATGCCTGCAATGGGATCCATAATAAAAAAACACAACAACACAAAGGGGAAATCTAGAATTTAATCCATTTACCTTATTATTAATTTAATTGGAAAATAAAATGGTTGGTGGAGGTGAGGAAACAAAATAACTGAAGAACAGAAGACAATGAACCATGACCATTAAGGAATGACCTTCAGAATGAGATCACACAATGGATCTTAGAACAAATCAAGAAGAATCACAAACTTAGGACACCAAACCTAATAAAACAACCTAAGGGTGCTGCCACAATCAATATTAATAAAGAAGTAGAATGGTTTCTCAATAAGATAGATTCACCGAAATCGAAATGGATATTGTGTGTTGATCGAATCAATCTATAAATTGTGGAGTCTCTCAAAAAACACTTGGGAACAACTCTAATTTGTGATCTAAGGTCCTGAAGAAATTAACCTAGAGAAAAACAAATGCTCTCCTGTTCAAAAAACTACATGTAGTCTATTTCATGATGTGAAATATATTTAAATTCCTAGAAATATATAGTGTTCAAGTACGCCAAAAATCCATCACCTCAGATTAAAAATCTATTACATAAAACATTCACGATGTGGAACTATCATTCATGACTTGTAACCTTTTCACAGTGTGAATCCCCTTTTAATAATTGTACCTAGAAACAGTTACACGACATGCAATTATTTTGAATCCTATAGTAAAAAATTGTTAAATTTTAAATTCCAACAAACCTCTAAAATCACCATTATAGGTATCCTCTTAATTCCTTCTCGGTCCTTTACAGATAGTGGGAAAAATGAGAACTATGACGAGGTCAAGAATGTACCTGATAGATTGGTAAAAGGAGGTTACAACTAATATATTAAACTAAAAATAATATTAAAATAATTAAAATACCACAAACCTACTTAAAATATCCAACAAAGGTTTACCCATTGATTCCAACCCCCTGAAATTAATTGGAGAAACATTTTTATATGGAGGGGTTAAAATATTTCCCTAGACATTTTGTTGGAATGGTTTCACATTCTTGGTCAAATAAATTATTGAATTGGGAAATTTGATATTTATAAAAAAATTATTCTATGTGTTGATCATTCTCCAATGAAATTTTATCTTCATGGGACATGAATTGAATAATTTATGTTTATTTTACTTTGAAAAAATAATATGGTGATGTGACTTTTCATATTCCAATTCACCAAGTTCTCATTCATTTATGGAATTTATGATGGATAAATTTCACAAGGTCTTTGAAGTTTAAAATGTTCTCTAGATACTTCTTAGTATCTATATAGAGTTATATATCATTTGGGAGTCTACTTTATTAGTTATGGTCCCATTTTCTAGAGTTATCCATTCTGTGCACAGATTTTGAGGCCCATATTTTGACTGAGTTTTGGGTATTCAAACGATGGATTGAGATTTGGGTCATATTTAATGAAATGAATCAAAAGAAATATATAAGTCTATAAAATTGTAATCTCACAATTCAATTTTATGTAGAAAACATTATGTTAGAAGAACCTAAGAAAACTAAAATGGTTAAAATCCAAAAAATAGGACATTTTTTCAATTATACTCAAAATACTTATAAAACCTAAAATGTTATAATTTCTCACAAAATAATATTATAGTGGTATTAAAAACATATATATATATATATATATATATATATATATATATAATGTTAAAATATTTTCTTCATCACTCACCTAAACCTAAAAATTTCACATTGTAAATAATCAAATATTGAAATCAAAATTCACACAATAATCAGAAATGAGAAAATATCCACAATCATTTCAAAAAATTGAACTCTATCCTTTAGAAATTGTGAAAAACAATTCTATTTCATTATCATCCGTAAAATTTTAATTTTTTTGAAATAAAAAATCCATCCATGAATTAATCAAAACCCACCTCACATTTACTTTTATGTCACACTTTACCCAAGAGAAATTTAATCATGAGTTATGCTCATACTTGGACAATTCATTTATCGCCATAGGCTTTTGAAAATTCTCATTTCCACACACTATGATGCATGGAAATATTTTTAGTGTTGAGGACCTTTTATTTGTGATTTATATGGATTAGTGTGGGTTGAAAATGATTGAAATATTATATTCTAAAAAGAAGAGGTCAGACTCATAACTACAATGCCTAAATTTTCATGTGAAAACACATGAAAATAATCACTTAATTCCCTTTAAAAATGTTCCACACAACATCATCTAATTTTTTATTACATGGTACATGTGTAATTTATTCATTGTACTGAATTATTTCGTCCAAGTTATTTTATTTTTTGAAGCTCTAGAAACCCATATGATTAATGTTCTTTTCATAGAAAATAAGCTAACAATTGAATATAATTAATTATTTCCAATTCATTCCTTATATTTAAGTGATATACATGAATCATAAAAGTAAGAAAAATGAAAAATTCTAGACCATTTCCAGTTTTTTATTTCTTTTCAATTTTTATGTAGAACCATATAATGAAAATAATGCACAATGAAATAATTACTCATCCCCAATTGTATCTCTAGACGCGGCCCAAAATCAAGAAACAAAACTCAAACCACTAAAAAATGTAACAAATCACAAACAACGCACATGAATGACCATCCCCCCTCATAAAATCTTGAAATATCCAAGAAAATATTTAATAAGAGCTTGTACATATGTCAAAATAATCATGTGATGCCTCATAAACAAAATTCATTCCATATAAGGTCGAAATAAGAATAGATATAAATTTAGGTCTTAGGTAAATGTATGTCTATAAAAAAACCACTTCAATCACTTTTAAAAATATTCCATGAATTCTAATTATTTGAAAGAGAAATATAACAAGTTCTAATTCTCATAAAATATCCATGTTTCTCTCATGAATGTGTGGGTATTAGGTAGAATATATATAAATGGTATAAAAATACACAAAAGACTAGAAAAATATTTTCTTTCATTGTTTCATGGGAATGGATATGAAAAACTTGTAAAACTCATAATGAATCTTGAAAGTAAAATTCAATGAAAGAGGTTTTACACCAAAAATAATTTAAAATACATTTTATAAAAAATATTTTCAACTTTATTAAATCACTTCATGTGTGAAAAAAGATAATAATATTCCTATCATCTTATTATTTATAAATGATGAACAAAAATAAAAGAACAGAAATGCAACTAAACAGGTTGATACTTCCCCCATACATAGATTTCCCAACCCCTCACTTTAGTTTAGAAAAATAAAAGATATTATAGAAAAATAAAGTGATTGAAAGATATTATATGACATTATTTTTCAATGTAATCATGATTTTAGATCCTATATGGTACAAAAATAGACCTATAATTCAAAAAAATAATGAAAACATAAGAAATATAATAAAAAGGAAAAATAAAGGGAATATAAAATAGAACATGGTTTAGAACCCCATGTGGTTGGTAGGGTTTTACTTCAACAAGTATGGTATTTACAAGGGTTTAACCCCAATTTTATGATGTAAGGATTTCATACTAAAAAAACTCCATAAATTATTTCTACCAAAAGACATAAATATTTAAAAAGTGTGACAACCCCTAAATAAAATAAAAATATCCCTAAACCATAGAAGGTATGAAAGAGAGAATTTGAGGTGTAGTGTGGGAGGGAAAAGAATATAGGGGTGCTCCCTATATTGTTTTTCTAGAGGAGTGGTTTCCACTGGTGTTGAAGGTTGTATAATTTGACGTGTCTTCACTTATGGTCCTGGTTCAATAAATTATTACTCATTAATTTCTTATTTTTTTCCATCATCCTCATATACACTAATATATAACTCAACTGGTCCTCTATTTTTTCACAAAAATGAGAAACATCATCATCTTCTTCATCCATGGCATATAGCAATGGTATTTAATCTAAAAAATAATAATAAGGGATATAATTTTTCAACGGAAAATAAATAAGTTTATAATAATAAAAAGTCATAGAAATTGTATCTCCCTCTTGAAATTTAACTTCAAACTATTTTTTCATTTGACAGGAAGTGAGAATTAATTTTTTGGAGACAGATGTGGATCTACAAGTATTTCTTCAAAATCACTAATGTATTCTTGAAATGTAAGTGCAATGGGTATCAAAATCTTCATATATTTTTATTATTATAATTCCATCCATATAAATTTATCCTCGTTAGCTTCATTAGGCATCAATGCTGCTAGGTTTTTTTCCTTTTCGATAATTTTGACATTATCTTTAATCTTCATGACATATTATTACATTTGAATCTTCAATGTGCATTTTATTCTAGTCTCACCATCAATATTATCAAAATTCCAATAACAGGAATCATCATCATAAAAATCCATCTTGAACTACGACATAAAAGAACTGAAATAAAGCCCTTTTTTATTTTTTTTATTTTTTTTAAAAAAGTGTACATAAGACCTAGACCTCCCCATAAATGGATCCCAACTAATAATTATTTTAGATTATTTACCTAATTCAAAATTTTATTAACCCATGTATGGAATATATTGTTCACACCTAGGGCCTTTTAATCGAGGAGGAAACTCACAACAAACTGGATTCCTATTGTCAATATTATATTAAAGCTGATATTAATGTACTAAACTAATAAAGATGTGTGTTTGAAATGATTGAAATATTAATAGTATAAATATATATAACTTCACTTCAAAGCATAATGAATTTATAAGAAATAATAAAATAACCATTTAATGGAAAGTTATGATGATTACTATAATTGTTCGAAATGAATCTCAATATTCAATTAGATATAGTGATCAAGAATAATCACACCACACACTATTGTTTTAAATGAGATTAAACTATAACAATACATCCGGATATGGGGAAATAATCTTCTGATAGTTATCTAAGAGATTTATTATCTGATCTCCACAACTCATTCCATGCCCCACTCTATGAACTCCATTAATAGTGATGGGATGAAAATTATAAATGAGAAGAATAATTCCAAGGAAGATAAATTTGGGAGACTTCACACATTAATCAATTTAACCACAACTAGATACCTATCATTGAATAAAGAGAAATAAATAAATCATAATAAACTCAATCATACCACAATTCTTTCACTCATCCAAATGTAGTGGTTATTTCTCCATTTTTAGTTGAGTTAAGAAGGGAAATACGATTAGAGAATACATAAAAATAAAAATTAAAGAATGGATGTTTTAATTATAGATATTATATATTGATTAAAAAGTAATATACGATAATTAAAATTCTTCAAAGCTATTGAATATGGAAAAAAATCATACCCCCTATTTCTAACCCCTTGAAATAAAGTGAAGAATCATTTTTATGGGGAGATGTGGAGAAAATTTTATATAACATTCATCTTAATGTTTTACACATTATAGACCATTAAATTATTTAATTGGGTAATATGTATTCATTAAAATTATTTTTTATATATCTTGACTGTGTGACCAAAAAAGTTCAAATTTATTAGCGTAGAATTTAAGAATTTAATGTTGTTTTATTCCAAAAAATTAATCTATCCTAATGATTATTCATATATGAATTCCTAAAGATCAAATGTATTTATGGAATTCATATAGGCGTAATATTAATTTTCCAAAGAAGATAAAATGTTTCCATAAATTATTCACAACATAAATGTTGACATTAATATCATTTGAATTTTACCTTATTAGTTATATGCCCATCATCAAATGTTATCCATTTTGTGCACATATTTCAAGGATCAAATTGTGAGAAAGATTTGGGGATTCAAGGGATGGATTTTTTTAAATATTATTAAATTAAAAAAACTCCAAGGTTGTATAGAAGCCAAAAAAATAAATATTAAAATTTTATTTAATATATAAAAGGTAATGGTTGAAATACTGAAGAAAATTAAAATAGTTAAAATCTAAATGATTCCAATTTTTTTAAAAAGTAAAACTGTGAAAATTTCACATAAAATAATACAATGGATGGATTATAAAATGTTAATTATGTTTTAAAATTTATGAAAATATAATAATAATCACTAACATTAGCCATTTTAGTTTTAGTTGACGGATTTAAGCAAGAGGAATCAATTCAATAATGAATGTGATGGGTAATGAAATGAACATTCTTATCAGAATAAAAAACAATTAAGAGTTGAAATATGATATCCTATGGATACTATCACTCAAATAACTCATATTACAAAAAATAATGTAGATAATTCTTAACTTCTCAATGAATAAAAGAGGGAACAACACATCATTATATCCTTTATGCGACATCATCCACCCTACGATAATGGGTATTCTAATCCACTAATTTCTGAGTAGTGGATAATTATAATTGAAATAATACTTTTTATTCCATAGTTCTCAAAGAATAAAAATGTTTTATTTGTCATGTATCCATTAGAAGTTGAAAAACATTAATGGTGGAATTTTATCAACAACACAAGTAAGGAAAATGAAATAGTCTATATTGGATGTGAAGAGTTTAAAAATGTGTTTTTCAATAAATATTGACCATAAACACATAAATCTATGTTGGAGACCGATTTTTTGTAGAAAAAAGGATGATGAATCCCCTTGAATATATAAAAAAAATATTATATTACTCAAAAGGTATGATTTTAATTTTATCATTAAACACAAAATAAAAATTGACCACTTCATTAGTCTCTTTAAATAAAGAGTCCAAAATTCACTAGCAATAATGGACATTATACACTAATAAGAAATTGAAAAATGTTCTATCAAGGTAGATATAAAAATTACAGACTACCATAAGTCTCTCTGGTTTTGGTACAAAAAGTGAAAAACTTTGTTTCATGGAAACTCTAGAAAGAAGAATGTATATGGTATAATGCCAGATTAAAATCTTGTATGCCAAAAATATGGGAAGAGATATGGATAAAAAATTCTCCGTGGAATAGGAAAATTAGAATAGTGTGGTACAGAAGGTCACATAGCACATGAATACTAAGGGGATATAAGGAGTCCAACTGATGAAAATTTTAAAAATAAAGCTCCCCCAATTGAACCACCCATATGGAAATGATTCAATTATAAATTTTTCAA
This sequence comes from Viscum album, assembly GCA_963277665.1. Classification (NCBI taxonomy): domain Eukaryota; kingdom Viridiplantae; phylum Streptophyta; class Magnoliopsida; order Santalales; family Viscaceae; genus Viscum; species Viscum album. The sequence continues at coordinate 857,793,454 of OY728145.1, forward strand.
TAAATAAGAAAAATATTACACTAATATATTGGTTAATAATGATAATATACATTTAAACCTATAAATATTAAAGAAAATAATAAATACTTCGAAATCATAGTTGCTAAAGTGGGTCATAAGGATGAATTAATTAATGATACAATTTTCATCCGCTCAATGGATTATAATTTATTATTTAATTTTGGTTTTATAGATTATTTGATATCTATATAATTTTCTATATTTATCACATATCCATATCAATGATTAGATATTTAATTATCAGTGAAAAATCTGTATGTTATGATGATTTTATACCAAGTGTACAACTTTCTTTTGATATAATTTTATGGTAACGTGATTCCTAAAAATAATAATATTATCTTTAAAATTGTATTTTATTTAATTATGGTAATGGTTCGTCACACTCCCCATAGATCCCATATCAATTTTTTAGGTATCGAAGTCATACCTCATATCAAAAACCATCCTATAATAATCTATTAGTGCATGAGTGATTATGAAATAACAATGAAAATTACATCTATTATATGGAAACTAATTACTTATAATTCAGGGGAATTTTTTGAAATGGTTGAGAAGAAACACAACATTAAAGAAGTTTAGATTTTATGGGAGTTTATTGGATTCCAGAAGAGTTTTTTTGTATTCCATTGAATCTTGATGTTTACGTTCCTATAGAATATTATTTTGTGTTATGTATGTTTTACAGAATCCATGTAGAATGGATCTAATTTACTTATAGTATTTAATGAGGTAACTCCAAGAAAAATGAGAGAAGGAATACATATATATTATTTATTTATCACGGGTTAAAACAGTTCTTTTTGTTAGGAATTAATATGGAAAAATTAATATTCATATTTATTAACATGAACATAAAAATATCATGATAATGAATACGTATCCTCTACATCATTCTAATGACTTGGTTGATAAACTATGAGATGATAAGTACTTCTCAATGGTTGAGAATTGATTGAGAAATCATTAATTAGGGGTAAAAATAGAGGATATACCCTTGGAATCTTTTGTATAATGTATGAATTCCATGAATTTATAAAACTTTCATTTTTATCTATAAAGTTAACCTCTATATTCATCAATATATTGAATAGAGTCTTTTTAGATTACCTTAATCGGTTTGTGGTTTCCTTTAATGATGGTATTCTTATACATTGAAAGAGAAATGGGATGAATGAGGATCATTTTTTGATTTTGTTAAGGGCCTTTAGGTAGGATTACAAGTATTCCAAATTTTCATGTGTGAATTATATCCCAAAAATTCACATTCTTGGGCCATGTAATCATATTTGAGGTTATATCAATGCGTCCATAAAAAATGGGTTATTAAAAAATGGAAAACACCAAAAAAATATTACTAAGAATCATTATTTTCATAGATTGGATAGATACTATCGATTCTTGTTTTGAATTTTATCACTATAATAAAATCCTATTAAAAATCTTACTCAAAATATATCTATGTTCATTTAGACAGGTTAATGTTTAGAAATGTTTGAGGATATTATGTGACATTTGAACAACACACCTATAGTTACATAACCTTGTAGTGGAAATTGGTATGTGGTATGATGTGATTGATCAAAGAATAAATTGGTATGTTTCCAAAAGAAAAAATACATTGTGGTTTTATATATATCTCTTTCTAATTGATGTTTTATGAGAAAAATTACCTGGCTCATGAATTATATATAATAGTGATACTTTTTATATTATTATTATCAAGGTTTTATATTTATATTGGATGATGTGATATATATATATATATATATATATTTTAATCATAAAATAATAATTCATATATTTACATAGAAGGTGTTGAATGTGATATATAATAGATTTCTAGTGTTGATCAAGGATTTTTATTTCCCATTATGTTACCACCCTAGAAAGGTAAATAAGTTTTTTTATGCTTTATGTTTTAAGGATCATGCTACCCTACCTATGTTGTGTATGGAAAAAGATTAAATACTAATGGATTTATTGAGGGTAGATGTTGAAATAATATGAAAAGAAGATAAATCATAAATTTCTAAAATGTACACTCAACCGTCCAACCATCTAAAGATAAAATAGGTATATAAGGAAGATATGGAATTGAAATATCATGTTCAACATTGACTATGATGTATTGATGAGGTTTTAGACCCAAATATGTGTGCTTTAAATATCATAATTTATGAATAATATATAGGATGAATCACAAAACCCAACGCTCTCTATCAATTATTAAATAATAAATATATTTATTGACCACATGAAATATTTCCTATGGGACAACATGAAATGAGATATTGAGTAATATGGATCTTGAGAATTATATTTAAGTAAGTTAATTTTTAATGATAAAAGAATAAATTAATGGTGAAATCATTTACAATACCACTATGTAAATTCTAAAACATCTCTACAGATTTCATTACAGGACTCATCAATACATCTAAATCACATAATATCATTTTAGTTTCAGTAAATCACCTTATGAAGTTGTAACATTTCATTATTATTAGAGAATATTCCTTACATGAATAAATTTCCTAGATATGAATTAAATAAGTTATAACAATACATTGATTTACCATATCTATTATATTTTTATTAGGATCATAGGTTTATCCTCAAATATCAAAATAAGTATTTAAAAGGTATTGAATTTGGTGTTGAGTATTTATATTTTTTTATCATCCTTGGACTGATGTTTAGTCTAATAGAAACATTAATACCATTAAATATATATTTATATATTATTCAATGGATTTTTATGGTGGTATATATGACTTCCTTCAATTGTTAGAGTTCTAAAAAAGATGAAAATTTTTAATATAGGATTCAGATTCCACTATATGTGGCTCTTTATGTGAATAACTACATAACTCCATCAAGAAAAAGTGATTTTGTGGATTGTAATATGTTTGTACTCGGTTATTCTAAATATATTTAATTAAATATTAATACCATTCAGAATCATATTGAATCTGAAAAAATTAATCAAAAAATATATTCCAATAATCAATTATTAAATTTTCTGTTTTATGTAAGATAAAATTTATTCCATAAAATAAATCCTTTTAGGAAGATTATGGGATTTAGAAATATGGGAAATTTTTTTCCCTATGTGAATTTTACTTTTTTAAATCCTAGATCATGTTTTAATAGTAGCTTATTTTCTTTTACCATCACCGAACTTCTTCTAAGTGTGTGATGTGTTCCATGTATCATTTTTTAGTAAGTACCTGACTAAAGGAGTAGATGTAATGGACTTAGAGATTATATAGTTCTGTCATAAACTATCTTATGAGGAAATTATGGTAGTAATTTTGGATTTCATAGATAAATTAATATGTAAAATACCATTCACTTGGTAATGTTTCTATGTAAGAATCATATGTTTGATTAAGAAATGTGACAAAAGAATGATTTAATGAGGCATTGGTATCATCATTTGATTTAATAAAAATGAATTAATTCCCTAGTAGAAGTTAATTTATTGGTGATAGGATATAACACCCCATGATTTTACTATGTAATTTCTATTGATATAAATTCAAAATTTTCAATAGCTTATGGTGCATGTATCACCTAAATAATAAAAAACAATTATTTATACAATAAAAAAAGAATCATGTTATAGGATATATAGAAAAAAACATAATTAGATAAATAAATTCCTATTTTATAACTAAAATATTCCAATTCACATAGTAAATACTATTGAATTTAATTTTTTTGTGATTTTTTGTTTCCTAATTATAAGAAATTTTAAATTGATGAAATTCCCCAAATGATTAGTCAAAAAATTATTAAAATTCATGGAATAATTGAGTAATTATATGACTACGACTATAATTATTCATGAATAATAAAAAATGTTATGTTTAAAAACATGTTTTATTATATATTATATATTTTTTATTTTAATGATTAATTTCAAAAATTTTCAATTTAATGTTTATAATTTTTCTTTTATTTTTTATATTATAATTTATTCTTGGGGTTTTTTAGGATATTTCTAAAATTGTGGATATTCATATTAATAGGTAAAATTAATATATTTGTAAATAACATAAATTTTATAACATCATCATAATATATACAAGATATAAAATTTCATTAAACCTTTGGATTTAGAAAATATTTATTTACTTAGAAAATATATCAATTAAAAATATTATTTGAAGTTGGAAACCCATTTTTGACATTTTGGAACATAATTTATATTATATTCTAATAAAATGTATTTTGGTCATTTGACAATAGTTATATATTCACCATAATCCACTCAATATTTTTATTCATTGAAAGAAATAAAATATTTTTTATAAAAAATAAAATTAGAAATTTTATTGGAATCAATATTATATATGATTTGGGTGTAAATTTTTTTTTATAGTTAAAATTCCATTTTTTAGAAACTATTATTATCACATTATATGTACTTATATTAAAATTAATTTTTTCCACCTCTACAAATTGAATCTTATATAATTTTTTCAAATAGGGAATCATCAATTTTAAATTAGTTAATAAATTTATTTTCATTTTCTATTATAAAAACAATTTTCTATGGTAATATTTAGTCATCATGGTTGAGGTATAAATAGTCAACATGGTGTAAGATTAAGAGATAAGACCATAAATATCTTAAAACTTTGAAAAAATTTATTAGATGAGTGGATTGTTGAACTCTTCTATCATATCATTTATATTTGGTTAATTAAGTTTCACTTTCTGGGAAAATGAAACCCCTTTTTTAATAAATGTTTTTATTCAAAATAGTTCCACTCCAGTCATATATAAAAAGGATCCCCCTTTGCCACCATAAATTAAAACCAATAATTGTAATTATCCTCTACAATATTCTATATTTCCATAACTAATTATCCTATCAAAATATCATGACCATCTATGTAGAGACATAGTTTATTTCCACTGTAAGACCTTAAAATAATACTCTATATACTTCCAAAGCTAGGCACTAGGATAGCGTGGTATTCCGAGGCCCGGTGTGCCCTGAAATAATTTTATATAAATATGATATATATATATATATTATGTCTAAATAGTTTCTTAAAAGATATATGATAACTCTTATAAAGAAGCTCTGATAAGAGGTCTAAGACTATAGTTGAGTATGAAATACAGTGTTTACCCTAATCGTGACCTAAAAAAGATTAGCGTGGGGGCATTCAGACATCTCTCCCATTGGAGGGATGTTCAGTTGACTAATTAATTTATTAAATTCATTCATTCATTTATTTGAACTTAAATATTTTTCCTACATGTACATCATAAAAGAGAAATAACTAGGGTTAGCCTCATAATTATTGAATTTCCAAATATGTTCTTCCCCTCCTTCCATTGGTGGATTAAATATAATTATGACGAAACTCTGGATTAGAGATGATTTGGACAAAACAATCATAATGAATTCCATCAATCATTATCAAGGGGATTCTTTTAAAATTAATTATCCAATATCCAGGTAGGAGTCATGAATTTTTTATTTTCACTAAATTTTATTAAATTGATTGAAAAGATCAATCCCTTTCTTAGATATGCAACAATCGTATTCTTTGAATGTTCCATGTTATTAAAATATTAGTTGATTATTCTTTTTTTCTGACGCTGAATCCCTGTTCTTGATCATTTTAAAATAATTATTAACAATGATCATTCAAATTATTATTCTTGTGATTTTCCCCTCATTATCTTTGTGTTTATCACCAGTTAAACCCAGTGGTCCCAGTCCAACATTATCGGGCAGTACCGAGACCGATCAGACCCCTGAAATTGCAACGGATTTATGAACAAAGAGGGGATCAATGAAGTGGGGGTATATATGAGATTCTTTACGGCTTGTGGATGATATTTTCAATGATTGGAGGTCATATCTTTAAACATTAAAGGATTGGTTAATTACATGTTATACGAAAACCCCCCTGAAAAAGAATAGGATCCAGATACCATTAAAAGACAACCATAAACGAAAAATAGTTTATAAATCATCCAATTTCAAGTGTATAAGAGGTGGGATTCGTGGTAGAGAGGACCGATTTGAGGCCCAAATCAAGGATCTAAAAATGTTTTGAAACCTGACTACACACCATGTACATGGATGAACACATAGTGTGTATCCCATTTTTTTATGAATGCTAGGGATTTGGAAAATTGTAAGGATGGAACACCGTGTAGCTTACTTACATTCTGTGTACCCAATTATATATATGGACGAGCCATATAATGGAGAAAATAGTAAGGATCATGAAATATGTCAATTATACAATCACGACTAGTGAAAACTGGCAGCAACACTTGTGTATCAACACATTATGTTCCAAAGTACATGAACCTGATCATAAGGACGTGGACCAGTCCCAAATAGCTTGGACATGACGTTTATTCTGTTTAAATGGTGTGTGCTATTAACTGGATTGGGATATGTGTGTTTCATAGGGACACAAACATGATAATGAGTGGGACCACATGTTGTGTGGGTCCTCTCACACACTATGTACCCATTGGTTCCTTTTTAGAAAACTATAAGGTTATGTATTTTCATAATTTGAACATGGAGTTTGGCCCGCGAGTAGCCTATTGAAGGTTTTTTTTCAACGTCGAACACGATGGTTCCCTTGGTTGTGTATTTTGATATTCGATGTAAATTGTTTTGGGCACAATGCGTATTGAGCTGATTCCCGATGATGGTAGTGATTTTTTGGGATCATCAAAGGCTTCTTATTGAGTGTAACCCCCATCATCATGGACATGAGTCCTCTAAAACTACCTTCTAAGTGGAACCCCCAATCAGATAGGGTGTAGGTCCTCGATAACCAGAGTGGAACCACCTTTTTTTACTGAGTCACATGTACTATACATCCGAGCATAACCCTCTATCATAGAGGGTGAGAGTCCTCAATGACTAGAGTGGAACCCCTATTTAAACCCAGGTGGAGATCCTTGAACTATAGAGTAGAACCCCCATTAACTAGTGTGTGAGTACTCTACCTACGAATTGGAACCCCCTTTCAGCATAGGGTGAGGGACCTCATGATTCTATAGTGGAACCCCATAACACTCTAGGGAACATGTCCAATACATATACCTTTTGAGTGGAACCCTCCCAACGCACTAGGTTACGTGTCCTCTACTTATTGGTTTTGACCCCTCGTCTTTGTGGCATAGTGGTGATGCTTGGACCATAACATGTATACTTATGGGAATAGGTGTGATCTTTTGTGCATCGTTGATGGAGTTTTTTGAACTATTTTAAACTCTTCTTCTTTGGCTAATCGTTGAGATGGAGATCCATTTTTCTCTCGATTGAGATTCTTTTTACTGAGCATATATATATACATATATGTTTCCATACATTGGGATTTGGTTACTCTTATTCAATGGGTTGTGATAAAGTGTAGGGTATGCCTTTTGCTTTCCGTTTTTAGCTTCACATTGTTGGAAAAGTCAACTCTACTGCTATTAGTGGTAAAGACATGATGTGTAGATTATCTACTCACCGTGTTAAGCTCTTTTTTTTTTGAAAATGTTACTCTATCTTGGTTTGGGTTGATATTTTCTCTTTCTCACAATATCTTACACCCTTTGTAAAATATACTACCATTATATTCTTGTTTTATCTTTTAATACCCCCATCATCTTTCAGGTAATTCTACTGGTTATTATATACTCACACATGCATGTTCTTTTCCCGCACTTGTCATGACTTATGTAGATAACATACAAGACAACAGTGACTTTATGGGTTGTTAGGTGTATTGGGTGTTGTGGACCACAAATGGCGGTCGTATATTGGAGATAAAAATCTTGGATCTCTCAGTTGTTTACTTTTCCAATTTTACTTGTTGGGACATATTTATGGTTGGGTGTGTATTTTTCCCATTTACATTTTAGTGTACATTGTCTTACTCTTGTAAACCCTAGAGGTTTCTCATGCATGTATTACTTTATTAAAGTTTAATATTTTTATTATTTTTCCTTTGCACTTATGCATTGATATGTTCGAGTGTGTGTACATGTACTTATGAAAATGAATCCCATTAAGGATATGACTTTAGGTTCTTGTCTCCACTCCTGGCCTATAGAGGAAGACTTGGGTAGCTGTGGCATGAGCCCCATATTGGGTTATGGTGTGATATATTGGTATCATAATAGTTCATTCCTTGGGACAACATTCAGATTAGTCCCTTTCCAAGTTTTGGTTGATTGGGAGAACAATGTAAATGTGTTTTGAGTACGGATCCCATGTCAAGTAATCTATTGATGGTGTGGGTGGTCAATGTATCCATTCCATAGAACCTTGATTTCCTTCTTGTAGACTTGAAAAACTGATACATTGGTTATAGAGATTAATGGTATATGTATCATATATGATTTAGTCTTTATTTTCCTTCTTCATTTTGCTACACATTATTGTTATATATATGATCATCTAACTGTGGTATGTCTTGATGAATATATAGATTCCTTCATAATGGTTTCCATCTAGGATACTAGTTCCAGATTTAGATGAAGATCTATCAGGCAAAGAAGCCTTGGTTAAGGGCCTGTCCCATGAACTTATTTCTCTTGGTGGATATGTAGTAGAACCTCAATATGTCGAGCAGCAGATCTTCCCAGTAGACCAGGCAGAGAATGTGCGTTGGTTGAGCGTAGTTCTAGAATTCCAATTCGATAGGCTTCTTAGGTTCCATGATGATCAAGATCCTTTGTAAGTAGAGGATTGGACAGATTTTGTGGTCCATACTTTCATTCTCATCTAGACACCGAAGGATCATGTGGTTTCCCTGGTAGCTTTCTATTTCCACAGAGTGGTTCAGTGACGGTGGATACTTTTTATACAGATTCATGATGCGTCAACACTCTCATAGATAGACTTTTAGTAGTTTTTTTATGAGAAGTACTACGGATACTATTTTCTCTCAATTGGGAATCATAAGTTCTAGAGCTGTAATAGGGAGGTATGATAGTGTCTTAGTATACAGTGAGATTCAAAGGCTTTATGTGATACTCCCTTAACATGATATAGAATGGCTACATCCAAGCATGGATGTTTGAGTGGGGACTCTATAGAGAGATTTGAGCCAGTGTTTCCCCCTATGTATCTACACCTATAATGGGGTGTTCGAGTGGGAACTAGTGAAAGAGATATTTCTATCAGAGGGACATAATGTAGTTGGATGTGGAAGTGGTTGTCATAGGATCGAGCCATCTGTAGTAGATAGTAGGTGTTAGGTGGCGGGATCTCGACCCAAGAGACCTCCCCATTATTAGACTCAACACCGTGATTAGGGATCTCCCTGGTGAGGACTGGATGGTCCCATTGGAGGAATATATAGAAGAGGATAATGAGATGCTCAAAGTGGTGGATGATTCTATGAGATCCATCCACCAATGCCACTGGGTGGAACACATTAGGCTTAGGAAGATGGCAGTCATGGCCATGGATAATTGCACGCCTTGGATTCTTATGACAAAACAGTGCATGAGGTGATCAGAGGTACAATATTTGTTTAATATACTCAGGATTCAGTATTAGTATAAATATGTGCCAATAGTTCCTTTATTATTATAGTTCTGGTATGAGTGCTGGAGCTCCCAATTGAGGCATTATCCCAAAAGATTCATTTTTAGGATCATATAAGGAAAAAAAATTCTATATCTTTTTTCTAATGATAGTGAAAGCTATATCTCGTTGGATAGAGGATCACATGGGACCTTCAAGTCATCGTGATGGAACCCTATGATGTCATCTTGGGTATGTATTTTCTATCCAGGGTCTGAGCCCATATTTTCTATCACCATAAAGGATTCAGATTCCTACACACTTATTGGAACCGTTTCTCATTTACCAGAGAGATATAACTCATGGAAGGTAAAGTAGGGTTTTGAAGTATGAGGCTACAACCCATAACCCATCAGTTGGCGAGTGTATCTCTTGTTGCTACAGGCTCTTCAGAAATCTGGGTTCCTTAAGTTATGGAAGATTATATGGATTTTTATCTCGAGGACTTCTTGAGATCACCTACATAATATGAGATGATTTTTTAATTTACTTAAATCTCAGGACCACTCTAATATGTTAGGTGGAATATCTAATGTCCCCAACTGAGATCCGAGAGCTATGGTTATAATTGGAGGACTACGGAGATAAAGTTTTCATCATGCTTTTCATATCCCCTTGAGAAGCACTGCTGTTGTTCATGAAAAACATGGATTGGAGCTTGTGGGTTTTCATGGATTATAATTTCCTAAATTAGGCCATGATAAAAAAAAATTTACCTCTTTTTAATGATTGACGACCTTTTTTAATGGGCGAGATGGTACTCGAAGATCGATTGCAGTTTCAGCTACGAAAAGTAGAGGGTTTACAAGGGAGATATTACAAAGTTGTAATTTGGATGTTGATATAAACTCCATGAGATCCGTGTAATTCTATTTTGTGTTAAAAATTATCCCCACCATGTTTATGGATTTGATAAACTAGTTTTTCTAGACATAATTATTCCAGTTTCTGGTTACCTTTATTAGAGACTTACTCATCTACTCTACATCAGAGGAGGAGCATGCATATCACTTTAGGATAGTTCTGTATTTTCTTCTAGAAAACCATATTTATGGAAATATCTTGATGTTATAGTTCTAGATTAATGAGTTTCACTTTCTAAGGCATGGGATTTATGATCATGGTTTATCCACTGAACAAGAAAATTATGATATTGTTCTTTCTAGGGATCCAACTTAGAGAATATCAGGGATGAGATTTTTTTATGTCCTGGCAGGGTACTACATGAGGTTTTTTGAAAACTTTTCCAGAATTAAAGCCCTAATAACCACCCTAACATGGAAAGGGCATCTGTTTACTTGGAATGAGTAGTATAAGAGGGCCTTTTAGGAGTTGAGGCTAAGGTTGATGGATGCTTCTATGTTGGGACAACTAGAGGAATGAGTAGAGTACATAGTGTATTGTGATACATTAGAAGCTTGGATAAACTATGTGTTGATGTAGTGGTAGAAATCTATCACAAATTACTCAACACCATTGAGCCCCCACAAGTAGAATAACAAAAATCATGACCAATATCTGATAGAAAAAGTCATTTTCCTAATGATTTTGAAGAACTACCTTCTAGGGGAGCACTTCATGGATTATTTATAACATATGAGTACCAGGTATGTCTCCAAGTAGAGAAACATGAAGCTCAGATAGTGACATTGATTGGAATTCCTAGAGGACTATGAATTCAAAATTTTCTATCCTCTATGGAATAATTTTTTTGAAGTAAATTCTCTTAGTAAGATGTCACAGGCTCGCTTAGTGTGGGAGTATTTAGAGTAGTATGGCTCCTTGAAGATGACAATGGTTGAGTTGGTGGGTATCAATTTTCTTCAATAGGTGTTGATGAATACTCCTCTTGTCAATAATGTGATAGACTCCCAGTAGGGAGACATCAAATACAATGTCTTATTTGACCAGATATCTATTGGGTATTCACCAAAAGGATATTATTAAAGAGGTAATCAAATCATCATTTTCTAGGAAAAAATGGGGGTTCCAGTCATGATGCGAGAGGAGGTGATATGAGATTCCCAAACCTCTACAGTAGTTATACATCCCAGTTTGGGGAAGATATATAGAAACTGTAAGTGGTAGTTCTATGTTTCCTTCATGAGACAAAGAATAGATGATTTTTTTCCTCGATGGCTCACCTTTCAACAAGTGAACGTTGAGCACCATTTTTAGAAAAGTTTCTTGTATCCCCTTAAGATCCCAAAGTGGATGTGGAATGGAATATTCATGGAAATTTTGACAAGGTTTCCATGAATAGTGAAATTCACTGATACCTTCTGGGTGATAGTTTACTGACCCCATAATTTATCACACTTCCATGTAATCAGGGTGTATATTTCTTTTGAGAGTTCGGGGAAGTTATACATATGGGAGATTGTTTTCCTTCAAGGGGTTACTTTGATGATTGTCTCTGATCATGACACATGGTATACATCATGATTATAGAGAGGCCTACTAGAAACATTCAGAACCCAAATGAGGATGAGTAAAACCTTTCACCCCTGAACTGATGGGAATACTAAGTGCACTATCTAGGTATTGGAGGATATATTGAGGGCTTGTGTGTTAGTATTTTTATCGACTTGGGAGGATCAGTTTCCCTTGTTAGAGTTTTCTTAAAATAATATCCATCACTCTATAACTAGAATAGCTCATTTTGAGGCCCTGTATGGGAGACCTTTCATGTCACCCTTGTGCTAGATAGAGATCAAAGAGACATCCCTTGTGGGCCCATATATGGTGCATGTGTCAATGGAAAATTTATAGTTAATCCATGAGTATATGAGAAAATCCAAGAGTAGATATAAATATTACACAAATCACCATCATATGCTATTGGAATTTGAATAGGGAGACCACATTTTCCTAAGAGTATCCCCATGACAAGGATTATAGAGGTTTTTCTAGGGAGGAAAGCTATCCGTGAGGTTCATCAGGCTGTTTGAGATCATGTAGAGGGTTGGTGATGTTTCTTACCGCCTCTCCCAAATCCCAAAAGGGAAGCAAGTTCATAATGTATTCCAAGTGTTATAGTTATATAGATACATGCATGACCCCATGTACATCATAGCATTGGGAAAAGGGACATCGAGGATGGAACAAAATTTGTGGAGCACTCAGTGGAAATCAAGGATATATAAGAGAGGTCCCTACGTGGATAGACCATTCCCTTGGATCGTTTGTTGTGCCAGCAAGGGAATGTGATGTAGTGTTCCTGGGAGTGGGAGAGATTTAGGTGGGATCATCATCCTTAGTTTTTTGTTTATTTTTTTCTTTTCAGGGAAAAAATATTAATGGAGGGAATTATGTAGAGACATGGTTTTTCCCTTGTAATACATTGAAATATTACTATATATATATATATATTCCAATATAGTCACTAATATGAAGTTTTATTTCAATTATTGATAAGCTAATAATTAATTTTATAAATATAGTAAATTTATTTTATATTGTGCGTATATGGTTTTTATGGAAAATGGGATAACTCTTAAATAGAATCTCAGATCAGAAATCTGAGCCCACAGTTGAGTCCAAAAAGTGATTTTTCACATTAATCATGACCTAAAATATATAGGTTAGTGGAATTCATACTCTCACCCATTGATAGTATGTTTAGTGAAGTAGTTAATTTATTATATTCATTTATTCATTCATTTGAACAAAAATAATTTTTCTAAAAGTACATCATCACTAAGAAATGCCTAAGGTTAGCCTCAAAATCTTGGAATTTCCAATTATGATCATCTTCTCCTTATATTGGTAGATCAAATTGAATGATCATGAAATATTGGATCAGAGAATATTGAGATGTAGAAAATGCCTTGACTACCTTCAATCGTTGGTCAGAAAGTTCTTTAGTGACAAATGATCCAACCCTTAGGTAGGACTCATAAATTTTTAATTTCTACCCTATTTTATTGTCTTTATTGAGATAATCGATACCTTTCCTGGATTTGCACCTATTTAAACCTTTTAATGGACATGTATATTTAAATATTAATTGATTATTCTTATTTTCTGACCTAGTATGTCTTGTTCTTGATATTTGGCCATGAACTCTTGGAAAATATCATTTAAACAATTATTATTGTTCTTTCCCCTAAATTTCTTTTCATTTATCACCAGTTGGACCCTGTTGTTTTGGTTCAACATTTTCCAGAGGTACTGAACCTGATCTGACCCCCGGGATGACAACTGTTTTGCAAAAAAAAAAACAGATCAATGAAGTAGGGGTATATCTGTGATTTTTATTGCTTTTGTATGATATTTTCAACTATCAGATTCTAGAGATTCAAAGTATTAAGGATATTAAAAGTATGGGTTAGACGAATACTACCCCCCATCGCTGAACAATGTGATCCAATTTCTAGTAAATGATGACATGAAACTATGAATGGTTCCAAGATCCACCAATTTTGGTACGATTCAATGATGGATAATAGCAGAGAGAATGTATTCAAGGAATTGATCAGGGATCTAAAAATCTATGAAAACCCCAACTACATTCCCTTTACTAGGATGAATACATGGTGTGTAGCCACTTTGGTTGTAGTGGAAAGGGTTTTGGAAAATCACAAGGATGTAATGTTGTGTAGTTTTTCTACACGACATGTACCACAATCTTAGTATGATTGGTCCATGTGATGGAGCACATGGCCAAGAACATGCAATGTGGCGAGTACACAAACATAGAAATAACACATTGGAAGAACTCCATTTGAAGAAGAAAGTCATGTACTAATGCACATGGACATAACTTCAATACATGGACATGATTATAAGAACACGAACCTATCCTAGATAGCATGGATACACCATGTAGTTCACATGCATGAAATATAATCCTACATGTCTTGGAAAATATTTTCTAGCTAGGGACATGGCAAGGGGAAAGAGAGGGACCACATTCCATGTGGGTCCGATTACATTCCATGCACCGCTTTATTATTTTTAATAAATGTCATGGTTTTGTATCTTATTCATTTGAACTTAGAAATTGTATTCTGAGTAGTCTATCCTAAGTGATTATTCATATAGAATGAGATGGTGTCATCAGTTGTGGAATTCAAGATACAATGTAAAATATTCGGGGCAAGGCTCCTACTAAGGTGATACACAATGAAAATAGTGATTAGGTCGGATCACCAAAGGCTTCTTATAGATTGGAACCCCTGATCAGCATGAGCGTGGGTCCACTATGTCTACCTTCCCTGTGGAACCCCCTACAGTATAGGGTGAAGGTCCACTATTAACAGAGTAGAAAACATTATTATACCGTGGTGTGGTTTCTCTTCTTTCTAGTGGAACCCCCTATCAAAGATGGTCTATGTCCGTGATGACTATAGTGGACCCCCCCTCACACCAAGGAATGGGACCTCAACTTATAGAGAAGAACCCTCTAAAATCATGGGCACAATTCCTCTACATACCAAGTGGAACCCCATATCAGTGTAGGTTGTGAGTCCTCGTGACACCAGAGTGGAACCCCCAGATAATCTAAGGCATGATTCCTCTATGGATACTTTCAGAGTGGAACCCTCTTGACACACCAAGGCACATTTCTTCTATATTGAGTTTTCCCCCTTGACTATGCTGCAGAGTAATGAGGCATAGGCCTTCACAATGATACTTTTGGGAAGACATTTGAGATGCTTTACATCATTTATGGACATTTTGGAACTATTGGAAACACTTTTTCTTGGGATGAACTATGAGATGGAGATCCATTTTCTCTCTCAATTGGGATTCTTTTGACTGAGAATATATAAATACATATCGGTATACATACCATTGGATTTGTTTAGTATCCTTCCATGGGTTGAGAAGATGCATGAGGTATTCCTAAAGAATTCCTTATTTAGGTTCTCATAGTTGGAAAAGTATAATCTTATAATATAGGTGGTAAAGGCTCAATGAGTAGTTCACCGACTCACTATGTTGGTCCCATTGTTTTTGGACAAGGTTACCTTTTCTTTGTATCAGTTAAGATACTCTTTTTTTCACTAGATATGAATCTTGTGTACTATCTACTGTCTTTCTATTTCTATTGTGTATCTTAATACTCCACCATCATCTTCTGGGGTGTCTTAATGGTTATTTATATACTCACCATTGTTTGTGTTTTCCCGCACATGTCATGCCTTATATAGAAGATAAAAAGGTTGATAGTGACTTTATATGTTCTTAGGGATACTGGGTGTTGTCCACCACCTATGGTGGTCATATCATATAGATCTGGAGTAGTGATCTCTCAACGGTTTACTTTTCCAATTTTTTCAGGTTGGGACATATTTTTGGTTGGGCGTGTATTTTCTACTTTAGTTTTTAGTTTACACTATCATATTCTTATACAACCTAGAGGTTTTTCATTATTAATTTAATTTTTTGATGTTTTATATTTTTATTATTGTTTATTTTCACTTCTACATTGAGATGGTTGGTTTTGGGTTTACATATACTTATTCAAAGGAATCCCATTTAGGATATTATATTCAGCATTGTCACACCCCCTAGCATATGGAGGTAGGCTAGGTGTAGTTGCAGCTTGATCCCTATCTTGGATTGGGTCATAAAATTCTGGTCCCAATAAAGAGTCCTCAAAATCCCATTTCCCTCATTTCCTAAAAGTAGATATTCAATCTCTCGATTTAAGAGATATATTATTATTATTATTTCTATTAATTATTCATCTACCACCTCATAAAAATGATTATTCACATTCACAACATGTTTTTATAAAAACATAACCATATATAAATGTGATATTATCAGTGCAAAATATCATGTTTTTATCATTCAATTATTATTACATGATATTTATTAGGCCAATTTTACCACCTAAATGAACTATATTTTATACATGTAATATTATTTAAAATAAATTTATATAATTTGTCTCACTAATTATATAATGGTAATTAAAATATTTCTATTCACTAATAAAATCAATTTATTTTATGATTTCAAAATATCTTAGAAAGGTGTATTTTTCATCAATCTAAGAAATTAATAAATGTATGTTCCATAAAAGAAACATGGGTCACCAAATAAATATCCTAAAAAACTCTAAAACTTTATGAAAATTATTTAGATGATGAACCATGACCATCGTGTATGTATTAGAACCACCAAATCAAAAAATGCATGGAAAACATAATAATTGACACAAAAATATGTATTTTAATAGAGAATTATTACTGAACAGGTAATAATAAATTATATGTGAATGGTATGTAGTAATAAAAAACATAAATATAGTTTTGATATATATGTATAATAAATATAAATTTATTATAAAGGGTTTTAGAAAATATCTGATCAACCAGATGTTCGTCATATGGGTTTTTTCTCATCTCAACATACCTTCATTGTGATATGTTCTATATTCACCAGCTTCTTATTTTGTGTGATATATATAATTCCTATGAATATATTATATGAAAATTATAAGGATTTAAAAATCCATATATTTTTTTCATGATATCTTGATTTAAATATTTCTAAATCCAATGGTTTTATTTAAATTCACACCTTCAAAAATTTTCGTTACATTTAATTAACTCTTTTTCTTCCATAAATATTTTATTTATATTCTATAAATAATTTTATCTTATACTCATATTTTTTATGTTTATTTTTAGTTCTCTTTTATTTAATTTATATATTTTTTCAAAGGAACCATTTCAATGATTTTTATATGGGTTGGTATCTATTTTCCTTATAACTATGTAACATGTATATTTCTAAAAATTTAACTCATTAAAACCTTTTCCCTTATAATTTATTATCATAATTAATAATATTTATTTTCATATTTCTATAGATTAAAAAAACAACATTTTCAATAATTCTTGTGTTTTGATTTTGTTTTTTAAAATTTACCCAATGAAATTGTCATTTCTAATTCTTTTTCAAATTTTATTTTCAATTATTTTATAATTTTTTTAATAATTTTTTTTATTTAAGGGAATATGCTACAATGATATCATTCACCTTCTTAGTTTATGATTATTTTTAAAGGAAATTTTAATAAAACTACTTTCTTTTACCACAGATTACTTAGTCTATAAATGATTCGTGATTTATCTTATGTTATTGAGGCATAAAAAATATGAATTTAAATTATATTATTGTTTTATTTTTATTTTCCTATATTAAATTTGTGATTTTTTTGTCACATGAAGTCATAATGCTGAATGATTATTTTTTTGAAGCCATATGGTACATTGTTAGTAATCCAAAACCTATGGGTACAATGGTTGTTAACCCAAGAACAATAGAATTGTGGGTTGATTTTCCAAGAATATTTTAAAATAGGAATAAGGTTATTCGATCTCATTATGTGAGTAATGAATTATTGATAATCCTTGAGAAATGTTTTGGTTTATATGATTATGTTAGTGTGATACTTTTAATCCACATCCTACAAAATATGTTACCAGGGTATAAGAGTATTGAATTACGATTATTGTTTACCCAAATACTTCTATAAATTAACATAATGATTTATGATTCATGGATTATTGGGTCTTATTATAATATTAAATTTTACTCACATTGATTGTATTCTCATTCCAACATGCACAAATCATTCACACTTTTCATCTATGATTAATATATCCAATATTTACCCTTACATGGAATCTGATCTCACCCATTTTTTATCATTACATTCCCTAGTTTATAAATAAGTGTATTATGTGTGATACTTTAAAAAGGTTTAAATGAGTGAATAATAATTATTTGAAATGTTATATAGAATAATATAAATATTTTGTTCAAGTACATAATCATCGAAGATACTAAACCATTATGTTCTAGGATGTGAATTATTATGAGATGTATTGATTATTCATATAAAATAATGTAATTTTTATGAATTTTATTCTTTATTTTTCCTGATTTGGTATGGAATTAGTTATTAAAGAGTATTTTTTGCACCATATCTATGTTTAATAGACTATGGAATCTCTTTTAGTATCAGATCTTGGAAAAGATATTTTTTTGGATTGATTTATGATAGATAAAATTACATGACCTCAAATAACCTATGTGAAGTAGGATGAGGATAAAATTCCATATGTTGAAAGGAAGGTTCGATAATTGAAGATATCATCACATTTTGTTTCCTATTTATTTTATAATCATATTATTTTAGGGTGCTCATCGTGTCCTTTTTGGTTTTGGTTGATGGTTGGAACTAAGACGAATAAAATAGGGAACTGATGTGATGAGAAATGAAATGAATTTCATCATTTAAAAAAAATGAAATGGTATTTGAAATAAGAAATATTATTTCCATGAAAAATCTCTCACAAGATATAAAAAATATTAAAAACAAATTTTAAATTCATAATGACTATTTGAAAAAATTCACAATTAAGTCCTTCATGCAACAATGTCCACCCTCATATAGTGGGTCTTCTAATATATTAATTTTTCAGTTTTTTTATAATTATGATGGAAAATATATTATTAATTAACAATTTAATTAAGAATGAGAATTTATTACTTCACATGTATCATTTATATTGTAAAGTACAGAAGTGGTTGAAACTTAATCGGAACTTGTTCTAGGAAGTGGAAATTGACTCAATGGTATGTGAATAGTTTTAAAATGTATTTTTGAATAAATATTTTCATTGAACTCCTTAAACTGAGATAGTGATATATTTTTTAGAGTTGAAAAAAATTTATATTAATCCATTGGTTCTTATGAAGAAAACTAGTTTTGACTTGTAAGTTATACATCTATTTTTATAATTGACCCAATAAGAAAAATACACTATTTGTCACTTAAAAAAAATCCTAGAACTGATTCAGATATGATGAATTTTGGTAGCTATGATGAAATTGTTTGATGTTATATCAAGGTAGATGTAGAAATTTATGAACCCACCATTCTCCTATTTTTGGGGACTATAAGAGAAAAAAAATCATGGAATCACGAATAATAATAAACCCCCAACAGAAGGAATAAGGCTCGACTTCTTATCTACTAAAAATGTAGAAAGAGGCATTTGTAAAAATATATCCAATTAATAGTTAAATTCTTTGAGTGTGGAAAATAATTCTATTAATAACATGAATACTAAAAGAATAACTAATGAAATGTTATAAGATAAGGCTCAACCAAGTTCAATTTAATAACTTGAGTTTTAGAAAAAATATTTCTTCTTTAATAAATAATTTTTTTTGATATCATACTCCTCTTTAATCACCCAAAACAAAGGAAAATATATAATTTTGTAAGGTAGTTGTATAATGTTATGGTATAAATAGTGATAATATAATAATGAAATATACATATATATAGGGGAAAAATAAAATTCATGTTAAATATAAACTAAAATATTATAAATAAGAAAATAAGAAAATAGTTTATTATAAATACAATTCTATTAAAATATAATATAATTTTTATGAATTTAGTATTAACACTAGTTTAAAAATTAATTTATAGGAAAAAAGGAGAAGAATGGATAATATACAAAAAATCTATTTTTCTATAAATTTTTTTCACAATATTGTTTGACTACAAATGAAAATAAAATTTTAAATTTTGGGATGTTAATTAAAAAAATAATTTTTGGATTCATTATAAAAATTGTATCTTAAGATGAATTGTGAAAAATTTTCTAATTTTTTTTAGGTTAACAATTTAATATATTGTTTTAAAAAATACCATGCCTTTTATGGAGTTATTAGTTTATTATAATTATCTAGAAATTTATAATACAATTTTATATATAATATAAATTAATTTTATATGTTATATTATAAATTTGAAAATATTTAATATAGTTTATGGACCTATATTTAATTCATTATAACTTAAGAAACCTTTTTCCTCAAGAAACCATTATAATGAATTACACACTAATTATTCTAATATTAATTTCTATCAATTTTATAAATTTAATAAAATTAAATGTATTTAAAATTTAGAATATATTGGTAAAAATTATATAATAAGGACCATATTTATTTTAATCTTAAAGGGTATGTTACTTTGTAATAAATATTTACTGTCCTAAAAGATAAATTATTAAAAGCAAAAAACTAAGAGTACACAACCACAAAACTACATGGTAATGATTTGTTGTGATGTTTAAAAACTTTATAACTTCTACTATCTAATATTTATAAATTTTTTAGCTATATTACATGACATTAACTTGCCAGTTTTTAATTTTTTTTTCTATATTTACAAATATTCTATCCCATTGCACTTCTCAAAGGGGATCTCCACTCCTCACTTCACCACACAAACAAATACCCTAATTTTGTTTTAAATCATATAAAAACATATTATATATAGTCCTATAGAAATTAAAAAGTTATGTTCTTCTCAAAATATGATCCCTCACTCGTTTAAACCTCTTCTTAGTGGAGATAATCCAAGTACTAAGGTATAAATTTCTAATATATCCTTCATGTTTTTTGTTTATTTATGTTAACTTATTTATCCTAAATATCTGTTTCACAATATTAAAATAATAACATCATAATCACTATTATATTGATATGTTATTATAATTATTATATAATTATTAACCATAATCCCCTTTTTGATTTTAGAAAAATCAAAATGGGAATCATGCATGTCTACTGACTACGACCACCATGAATGAATGCATTTAATTTTCACTAAACTTATAATATATATAGAATAAAAGGGTAATTTAATAAATAATTATAATATATATAATAATTATTTAATATTATTAAATAAACCACTGTGTTTCTCATTTCTCATACTCCTCGAAAAAATGAAGTCATTATCCATGCATATGCATAGACTACTACCACAATGAAATAATTCTTCATAATTATCTCAACCACTATAATTGAAGGTTTTATTTCACAGTTGATGAATATATGTGTAATATATTTTTATTATATTTCATTTATGTGACACTTTATATTAATAATCAATTGAATTAATAATCATTATATGTAAATATGTAGATATTGAAAAGTAACCGGAAACTAGTTCATAAAAAATGTCTCTTTCACAAAACACACAATAACTCTCATTTTACAGAATTATAGCCTTATAATCCATTATAAATAATATATTCTGGTACCTTTAATCATTTTTAATGATGAATATTGGTAAAATAATAGATTATGATACTACTAGTAAAGAACTAATACAAAGGATCAGCACCCATTCATAAACATGTAATCGAAAAAAAATTATTACCAATATAAATATATATGAATAAGGTCTTTAAATAATTATTTAATTGTTTTATCATTATGATATTGTTTGATGAATCACTCCCATTATAATTTAGAGTAAATGAAAGGGAATTTAGTAAGTAAAATATCATTCTATTTTTTACACTATTAGACCTTCAATGTTTCCCGATTTAATGAAATCCTTTTACATTTGATTTCCACATTTATGTCCCAAGGTTAAATGTGTTATTAATTGAAATTCCATTCCATGAATGAATTTTTTCCATAAATTGATAATATGTTTCTAAAAATTCTCATCTTTTTAAGCGTTGATTTATGTTAAATTGATCTTTCTTTCAAGACCATTGTTTCACTTACAACAGGTGTTTTCCATTTTCATTTTGAAATAAAAATAGGTATAAATTCATATGATATACTTAAATTAATTTTAAAGATAATATTTTTTCCTCTATTTTATGATTGGGATTTTATTATCCTCTTTATCTCAAAGGGTATCTATTTTCCATGATGTTATGTTTTTTAAATCACACTCTAAATGATTCTATAATATTACTATTTTGGGTGAATATATTTTTTATCAGTTGATATGATTTTTATGGTAATTTATTCAATAGTATTTTAAAATTATTGTGAAACCCATTCTTATTCTCAGGTTTTAATGATGTGATGATGTGATGTTTTCTTTTTAAAACACGTGTGTATGGGTAATGGTAATGATATTGGGGGTCCCTATATAACCATCCATTGTAGTGGTTAAATCATTACATCTCATTATATAATAGTGAAATGATTAATGATGCTTTCTCTAAAATGGTAAAAAGGATGTGATTCCCAATACACAATGTGAAACCAATTGTGAATCCTAATCTACTAAAGGTAAGTTGTTGTGGTGAACAATATAGAATGGAAATTATTATGTGATTCTTATTCCAAATTTTTTGTTATAATTCTTATGTGGGTACCACAATCCATTGATATATGACTTTGATACACTTCCTTTCTCACGATTTAAGTCTAATATTTTTCCTACCTTATTATACGTTGTTTTTTATTCATATGGGATTACATGTTCACATATCATTCCATATGAACTATTTTTTGGGTTTTATATTATTTTAATCAGATATTTCTCTTCTAATTGTCTTTTCCTTAATTCTTATGATATCACCCAAGATAAAATGTTGATATTTATATTTCCCAATTATTGGAATCTTATCTTACATCATTGTTTTTTTTATTTCCATGTACATAAGTATGATATTAACATCAGATATGTTTAGAAGAAGACCTAGTATGATAAAATTATGTGGAAGTGCTTATAGGAATTGTAAAATAATTTAATTACGTAGCTAATCTACATTGACACTAAACCTATTAATTATTTTGATGTTATGTTTACTATGTAATTTAATGTCATAATTAAGGATATAATTTAGATTAATGGGATGTATAGATTGTGTCACCTCAATTTGAATCAGAGTAGTAGATAGTAATTTTATAGATTTTTAGTTATCTTTTATATTAGGGTTATATTAAATTAGTGAAATACTTATATATGATTCAATTTGTAAGATAAAAACCTAAAGTATTGGTAATTATTTCATTGTATGGTTTTTCTCAAAATACATCTCTATTTGGATACTACATTTGGATATAGGCTTTGGAATAGATGTACCTAGGGGTAGTAACTCTAAGAAAGGCATGTTTGGTATTTACTCAAATTTCACTTGGGGAATGGTAAATAGACCACCCTACACATCTAGTTTTACACTCATAGAAGATAATAATTGGTTTATCATGTACTCTTTTCAAATTTAAAAGAAGGATTTATTTCTTTGTTACATTGAGGTATTAGGTAGAGAAGTATAAGATAACCTAACATAAATTAACCTATGATTTATGTCATTTGAATTAAAGGAATTATATTATAACATGATGGTATAAATGGATAAAAGTTTTTATGGTTAAATAAATTTTATATTATTTATTATGATTACCCCCCTATTATGTAAAATTTTAATTAATCACGTTATCATGTTTTGGTATTAGAGATGATTGGGGTTAAAAATAATTGAGTAAGCAGTGGGTGTATGAGACAATGTAATGAATACCCCAAAAAA
Organism: Viscum album; assembly: GCA_963277665.1. Taxonomy (NCBI): domain Eukaryota; kingdom Viridiplantae; phylum Streptophyta; class Magnoliopsida; order Santalales; family Viscaceae; genus Viscum; species Viscum album. Next base: position 857,817,394 of record OY728145.1, read on the forward strand.
CAACCTAATAAAATGGGGGCTATATTACATATACATAATTGAAATTTTCTCCTAAATCTCACATGATTTGAATAATAATGAAAATCATGATAATATCCCAAATTTAAAAAGGAGAGATCATCTTTCTATTGGGAATTTCCTTTTTAAACATCCACCCTCCCTCAGTGGACAATTTAGTACAAATATGATCTATAAATGGATAAATGTGATGTAAAAAATATTTTTTGTTCTCTGATTCTCATTAAAATATATGGTTGTTCAATTTTATTAATGGTTAGATGTTTAGGTAGAACAGTGGTGGGATCTGATTAATAATTAGTTGAAGACGGATGAAGTATAAATTATGGTATATGAAGTGTCCAATAAAGTGTTATTTTCCAAGTATTTTCTTATAAATCTTCATATGAATATAGAGTGATAATTATTGGTGTTGAAACAAAATGGTGATGAATCCATTTCCACATACAAATAAAACATCACATAATGGGTGATGTATGCCTCCATCTTTGATGTAGATCCTAAGAGTAAGATTATATGTTTCTTTAATGGAGTTAAACCAAGTAACCAATTAGAATTAGATAAAAAGAGACATTGGTAGGTATGAATATATTTTTATAAGTGAAATTATAGTGGATACATACATTTTATAATATCATTACAATAGGTTCATAATGTGAAATATATAGTTTCAAGGGATCTCAGATTAAAACTCTTGGTAATGAAATAAGACTCAACTCTATTCATGATAGAAATGTGGGGAAAACACCTTGGGAAATTCCTAATAGGTTCAAGATTTTTTTTAACTGAGGTATATCATTCCACTAAACTCAAAAATATATAGTTAATGAAAAATTTCTAATGTAAGAGAATAAGGTACTCTCTAATTCTCCACCCACTCTTTAATTTTTTAAATTCATCGAGTTTTAGAATTGTAGGAGTGAATTCCCTAAAACTATATATAACGGATATTTTCTTGGAAAAGTGGTGCCTCGGTCAAAGAACAAAGCACATTTTATTGAATAAAAAAGTCGAAAGGATTACAGGAGATGGAAAGAAGGGATTTTTTACAATCTTTATCAAATAGCTGAAGTAAATCTTGGGGGAGGGTGTCCATCCAGGTCATAGTCTGATGAACACCCTTGTTGACAAGGGTATCAACAACAACGTTAGCCTCTCTGAAGGTATGCGTGGAAATGTAGTCTATATCATGCAGAGAGTCCAGGCACTACATCTAAAGATTGATCAAAGGCCAAGAAAGGTGAGTCACACCATTCCAGATTTCTTGGACAATGGTGGTAGAATCACTTTCAATCCATAGTTTCCTCTAGCATTTTTTAATGGAAAACTTGACAGCATGAATTAATCCCATCATTTAGGCCTCCAACGATGAAGTTATTCCGAAATTTCCAAAGAAACACCCATGACACTTGCCAACAGAATCTCTGAAAATGGATCCGCAGCTGGCAGGTCCGGGATTTCCCTTGGAGGCACCATCAATGTTGAATTTGATCCATCTCAGCATTGGAGTTTTCCAGAAAACATCAAAGGTGTGAAGAGGTTGACGGTATATGCCATCAACCCGAATCCTGTGCAAAATCTCCCAGTCACCAACCGAGTTGTTGCAGTGAGATTTTTGAATTAATGAAGCTTCTCGAATCGCAATGATGATCCATGATTTCCCTGCATTAAGATTTAATGAGCCTTTATTGTGTAGAATATAATTTATGTCATACCAGATCACATGAAGGAGCTCAGAAACAGAAGCTAGAAAAATGTTCTTAATTTGCTGAGAGGCTTGGCGCTTCACACAACATTTAAGAAGGGTCAAAATTGTGTCGGGGGAATTCTATCTGCAATCAAAAATTTTAAAAATATATTTCCAAAGAGCATAGGTTGTGGAAAAAGATAAAAATAAATGGTTAGTATCTTCCCTATGTTGATTACATAGGTGACATTTAGAGCATAGATGGATACCAAAATATTGAAGGCAGACCTCAGTGGGAAATATTTTATGAGCAATGCGCCAAATTAGAGTTAGTCTAGTAGGCTTAATCCACACCTATATATAATGAATATAATAGGCCCCAATATCCTAAAAAATATAGGGAATAAGGTAGATCATATTCAATCACTACCACTAAGGTTGGTCAGGATAATGAAGTGATGTGAGGTACACTTATCCTTTATTCATATTTGTGACAACCTTACATGATTATGATTATTTTCATTATTTTATAACTGATATGTTTTCTAAGAATATTAAATCATCACCAAAATTATTTTGTATTTAAATATCAATAGAAACATAGTATTTTATGTGAATCACTTCTTAAATATATAAATACTTGACGATCAAATTTTTTTACAATATACTTCAAGAAAAGCTAATTATTATACACATTGTTGAATTTAGGTAGTATTGGGTATAGATATGGTTATCCATACATGGATCCCATTTTAATTTTTGGTGGAATAAGATCTAATTTTATATCCTATATAATCTAGTCTCAGTGAAATATATAATGATGAACTAAAAATGGAAGGAAATTATAGTTTAATGAATTTTGATACCTAGAAAGGAGGTATTTCTATATTAAAGTATAATAAAATAAGTTATCATTCATGAAAATTCCCATAATCTATGATTAAACTGATGTATTATCACATGAAATACATATTATTCCCCCAAATAATGAGGCTGAGTTATCAGTTCAACATATACTTAGATCAATACATATCTAAAAGAGACCATAAATGATGAATTCTTTTGAATTAGGGTATTTAAACAACCATTTGATGAATAATTTGTATAAGGGTTTTATTATCCCATGTAATTTACCATGGGGAGTACTAGTTCTATTTTTTAGGAAGAAAGGTGGATCAATGCATATTTGAATTAGCTATTATGATCTTAAAAAATACCAAAATTAATAATCAATATCCTTTAAACTATTATTATGACTTGTTCAATCAACTCAAAAGACCTTAGTACTTTTTGAAGAATGATGTTCAATCTAGATATATTCAATTAAGGGTCTAAATAGAGGATATTTCCGAAATGGATTTCAAAATGGGACGTGAACACTATTATTTTACAGTGATTATATTATGACTAACTATTAATCTTACCATATTCATATATCTAATGAATATATTCCTTATATATTACCTTGATCAATTTTCAGTTGTCTATAAAGACATTATTCTTATAAACCCAAAGCTCATGGAATAGAATTAAGATCATTTTACTACTTTTTGAAGGATCTTGAGAAAATATAATGTATATTTTTTTCAATTGTGCATCCTAGATAAATAAAGTATTATTATTATTTTATGTAATCACAACCAATTAAAAATAATTATATACATATTGAGAAATGATGTAAACCGACCAGTTTAATTGATATCCTTATTTTTATCGGGATATCATGTTATTATTAAAACTTTTGATAAAAACACATGGATATAAAATCCTCTAAAAAGTTAATATGGATGGGATTAATGTTCCCTTGGATAGAGGAATGTGAGGAAAATTTCATGGAAATTAAAATAATATTGTTAACCACTCCTATACATATAATACCATGTAGCTAGGAGGGGTTCGTAATTTATAATGATTCATAAAAAAATCATCATGATATGTACTCCCATATAAGGATAAGGTAATTTCCTACGTGTCATTCTAATTAAAGATTCATGATGAAAATTACCCAATTCATGATTTATAACTCACAACAGTGATCTTTGTAATAAATATTTTGTGACATTATCTCTATAGAGAAAATTTTAATATATATACTGATCACAAGTGATTGAAATATACATTAAAATATAAGTAGACCAATATACACCAAATGATATTTCTATAAATTATATATTATTATGAATTAATAATACATTAATTCCAAGAGAAGGAGAATAAGGTTCATGATTATCTAAATTGAAAAGATAATGCTACCCTTTCCATGATAAGGATTGAAAAACCAGGGCACTCATGTATTTTCTATGCATGAATCCCGAAGTTTTAATTGGAGGTGGGAAGTCATATCTTTCACAAATTACATCCCAATCATCCGTTAATGTATATAAAAAAGGATTCCAAAAATATGATGTATATCTACAAAAAATGCAATTAATATTCCAGAGTACATCTCTGATAAATATTGAGTTATAAAGTTTGAAAAATGGATATGTTTCTAATTAAAATCAAAAATGAAAAATAGACTTTTGGATGATGTATATAGATCACCCTTCTCTATTTATCCATCATGTATAAATATGTATAAAAACCTAAAAAAATAATTATGGTGGGATAACATGAGGATATAAATAGAAGACTTAATATATCTATGCATGCTTATTGACACTCCATCATTCAAATGAATTTGAAAATTTCAACGTAAAATACAGTTAGCAATAAAGAAGTGAATGTAAACAAATATTGCGTGAATTTTCCAAAATTATCCTATGTAATACCCAAACTAAACCACTGATCATGTGGAACCTTCACACATCACATCACTATGAATGTAAATTTTTTACAGCCAATGTCATCGTGCATGTCCATTCATTCCCACCCAACGTCATCACACCTGTACAAGAATACACGCCCAGAGACTCATGTAGGTCACACCTATGTGAAAGAGCTATGAGAGTGACTTGTTAATACCACTTCCTTTTTCTAGAGTCCCAATAATTGTAATAAATTTGACCCTTGTGATGTTCATTTTACATGATTGGGAGACCAAAATAATCCTCAAACCTCCTCTAACATCTGTCCTTCACCCAAGTCCTTGACACCTTCAAGGTAGTTCTGCAAGACTTGAATTAATATGTAATTAATGGAGGTAGTGGGATTAATTATACTACAGTGTGTGAAATGTATTGGACCTAAAAAATATACATTTTACCCTAATACTAATTTATTGTGGAAAATTCCACTTTCTAAGGATGAGATATGTGTGAGACCCTTGTAGACTCTCCAAATGAGGCCCATGGATGTTTGAGAAAATCCTATCCTTATGATTATTTAAAATTTTATATTTATCCATTATCACCTATGTATCACCTATGTGAAGTATCAGAAAGGTTTACTAGACCTCAACTAAGTGAATATTTATGAATCTCACCCATACATCACCTGGGTGAAGCATCAACAAGCTCTATTAGGCATCACCTAGGTGAAGCGTCATCCAATTCTCCAAGGAATAAAATGGGTAAAGAAAACTTTTATAATATTTGGCATGATTAATCAATCATTTTTTATTATCCTCTATTCAATGGGGACCCTTCCAAGACCTCCCCAAAATCCTCCAATTATGTATGATTAGAACATAGGGAAAACTAGTATGTACTCTCAATTATATGTTCCCATGGTAATGTAGTAACTACATTTATCATAAATGATAGGTGGGATCCTATAAGTTTTATAAATTATATATTCCTATATTAATGACTATTATTTCCATTGGTATGGTCTCATATGTGTTCTTAGGATAGAAATACACATCAATTATCTGAAATTTGAACTAAATCTTATGAAAATCCCCTCTTGTAATCTTTCACCCCGCCCTCATCCTCTCTTCCACCCTTCAAAAGGGTATTAGAGGGAGATTATAATTTTTTAATCCCTTATGGAGTACCCCTTAGTAATTCCTAGTGGATGCTAAATTCATCCTACCTTTAATATCTACACCCTCATCCACCAATAGTTGACGAAGATTTAGTGGAATGTTGGATCGTCCGCTTCCTCTAGTTTCTCACAATGGACATGCCTCATGTGGGATTATTGGTTAGTGGAAATCACGTTATAATCATGATAATATATCTGTTTGGAAATCCTAATCTATATACTCCACAACTATACTTAGAAAAATGGACCTCCTACTGAGGTGTAAGCCCCAACTATACCGAATAATGTTGACTTTGATTCATGTACAAATGGGATAAATAGGAAGACACCCTGAGTTTCAAAACCAACACCACAAACTGACCCTAATATTATATGGTACACATTCCCAGTAGGTACATATCAATCCTAGTATTCTATATACCATCTAGTTCCACTGGGCCACTTCAACGTGCATCCCTCACCAACCTTGGCTAGAAACCTTCTGCCTAGACATCATTGTTGAATGACGTTAAATATCACAGTATTCTCTTCATCAAATAACCTTAAAAGGTATGGTTTAGCCCATTATGTTGCACCAAATTATGTGTTTTTTTAATTTCACAATGATATAAAGGAAACCCACCTCATCTTTCTAATCATGACATCAAAGAAACTTACATCTTCTTGGATAATGATAAATTCCAAATTGACCCACAATGAGGGTTAAAACTTGTATCATTACAATGAACAACATAATAATATATAATATATGTATAAATGGGTGCAATTGATGGATATGATTAGATATATATATATATATATATATATATATATATATATATATAGATGTCTCCATCAATGAAGAACATCATATACATACATAGGTTACTATTTAGGGAGAACCTCAGATAAATACAGATGTCTCCATTAATGAAGAACCTAAGATAAATATAGATGATCCTAAAGACAATACAAGATAACAATTAATTGTTAATATAAGGGTGAATTGGTTTATATATTTAATTAATAAATGAATTACAAATTTTTCTTAAATCTATATAAGAGCCTCAGAGTAATCAATAATTCTTCCCAAACAGGTGGGCTGAGAACTTTCTCCCATTGTCTCGACTAATGTGGGTCCCAAAGTGATGTTTGAACCATTTACCAATTAACAATTTCTTTTTAATATAGGTTCATGAACATCATTAATAATGTAACTATTGGGTTCTTATGATTCCATGAATAAACCCCTTTGGATACCCCTAAAAAAGGACACAAAAATATTAAGGGTATGTTTAAATTGAAGTGTTCTGCCACCACAACCAAAAATCACCATTCAAACCACACTAGTTTTTCTAAATTAAATAATTAATCTCTAAATTAACGAAAATTAAAATAATCTAAGAGAATCCTAAACCAAAATGACTATGAATCCCACATATCAGGCCCCTTCCATACTCTCACAAAATGCAAGTGGACCAACCATGGGTCTAAAAAACTGATTACACAAGTGTCTATTTATTATGATTCTTCTTTGATGGGGTTTTATTTTTTGTTTTTCAAGTATACATAATAACATTAAATAAGAACTACCTTCAATCAAATGTTGTATTTCCATATAAGGGGAATATATACAATGAATTCTGTATAAGATGGGTTCATGTCTAACTTATGGACACTCTTTCCATACCAACATCTTCAACACTGTGTTTCAAATACACTAGTTCCTGAGTACCACATGAAGTTTACCATCCAATACTTGCAGGCTTCTTGAAATGATCCCAATCACATGAAGCCCGACCAAAAATCCACTTATCAATGGATGGTGGGAAAGAAGTCAATAGCCTCCATTGTTGTATCAAACCATTTTGGGAGACACTATTCAAAACATAGAAACAAGTTACACCCATACCTCGAGGATCCATTCCATGAGGCCATCAATGGCCTCATCTTCCCAACATAGGATTCTCTAAAAATAGGTTCATCTAGTAGAATCTGCCACCAAATAATCATGACACTAAGTCCCAATAATGATGAGGATTTTTGCCTATAGGATCTGGCTTAGCTCCCAACGACTAGATAATATAGGACACCCCACTATGTTTTCTTATCAAATAATTAGGAAGAGGATCACATTCATGTTACTTATGGAGAATACCTCCCACATGATGTGGTTATAATGTATGAGAAGTCCTATATACCTTATCACTAGAATCATGTTCTCCAATAAAAATTGGAAGGAACTAGATAAGTATTCTAGTATTCTCTAACAATAGAAAAGGGGTACACCCATGTGTCTAACCTGACACCGAATTATTTTTTTTATGTCATAGTAAGAAATGGAGGACAAGAGTATCGGAAAATCCTTGATCCCAACATAAAATGGGCCTAAATTCATATTGCATCCATATAATTCCTCAGTATATCCTCACAAAAATGGATGGGTTGGATTCTATCCATACTCAAATTATAAAAACTTTAGATGAGATAATGATTTTGGTTAGGATTCAGGCATATTATAATAAGTCCACAACTGGAGTTCCTTGTCAGATGAATGAGAAGGTCACTCTAGAGAATACATGTATTCCTTTCCCCATCAATAATATTTCCAGGAAGGATTCTATGATAAATTGATAAGCAGATTATGAATATGTCGCCATTCCAACTGGAGGTCATTGGTCCATTCTATTGGCTATTCCAAGGCAGACATATATCCCAGCCAAAACAAAAAAAACAGAGCATGCTATGATGGAAACATGGTATTCACTCAGACCCACTCCCATATATGGAAGTCACTATCTATAGTACATGATTCTAGATTCCCAAGGAAGAACATCATGGATAAAATCCCACCTGGGGTAGATCAAAATTCCAGAGCTGGATGAGAACCCTACATTATTAATTGCTGATTTTATTGATTCCATCAAATTCCTATCAATGGTAGATCGAGATCATATTGTTCAATTAAAAAATATATAGAAGAAGCGATCATTGATTTAATGGTCCTCCTCCCAATGTTACTACCAGTATTTCTATAATTCCTCCCCAAAATATTTACCAATAAGGATCCCTTTTTGGTCATAATTTCATTGTTCTCGAGAACTCATCTCTTTGAAAATTGCCACAACATCTATCCTCGCATTCAGAAAATAAAACATCAAGGGTTTCTTCCCTCTGATTTATTCTACCCTGAATACCATCTATAGAGTAATTTTTCAATTTTACAAATAGATACTACCCTTTCTGATCAATTTTTAGAAAGACATAATATTTTGAGTTTCATTGGAAGATAGAACCATTAATACCTGGTTCCCTCCCATTAACAAGAACTATCATTTCTCAACTAAAGGATAGTATAATACATCAATATTCTTATGATCCACCAATGGATCATTTTTATTTTAGAAAGGATTAGGGGATCTATAATAACCCAAGTGTTTTTAAAAAATTAGCTGGTAAACACTCACTTTGGAATGATGAAGTGGAGGAATATATAGAATAAGAGTAGGCTAATACTTTACTTCTTATATTTAAAAAGGAAAAGGATAATATAGCCATCATGTTTTGGTTCTCATCCACTTCTCAAATTGACATTATATATGAAAAATCTGAATAATTCATGGATGTAATCCATCTAAAACATTGAAAAAATATTCATCATAAAAAATTGATGTTCCATCCTTATGAAGGACATTTAGAACAAGTTACCATATTAGAATTACTCATCACCTAATTGAGTTATAATCCCTTCCAACTGAATGTTGTTGAAATTTGAGAAAATAGAGAATGAATGTTCAGATTTCATGCCTCAATTAATTTTTAAAATTATGTTAGCTGATAATCAGTGCCCCACCCGGGGCCCATATCAAGGGATAAAGAAAACAATGATCTTTCTCTATCTGATTAAGAAAATGAACCATAAGTGAAAACTTGTAATGTTATTACTATGAGTCTGCTCTTCGATTTGATCCACACTCAAGAAAGATTATTTTATCAACATTAATTTTCCATAAACATGACACAGAGCCATTAGGCCTGATGATAGATACCTATCAAAATAATCCTTCATCTGGTTTCTAAAAACATTGAGAAAGATTATCACTCAAGTGAATCAAATCATCAGATACCACTGATCCCCTTGGAAGAAAGTGACTCATTTAAAGACTATATATTACACTTGGCATGTGCTTAGTAAATAATGTGTGTTTTCAAAAGGTCCATCAAAACATTACTAGCTGCGACAATACAAGAAAACCCCCATCCCAAAAATCTTGGGGATTTATTAAAACAACCATTGAGAATGAAAAACTAATGCTCACCAGGTTATGAAAATTGAATATGAGTAGACCTAGCCTATATGGATGTGGTATTTTTACCTCATCCACCTCTCAAATGGAAACCAATATTTTCATATTTAGGTGGAAATCCAAAAAAATGAATCCTCCCAATTCACCCAATCTCATGACCCAATTATCTCATCTAGAGCATGTGTGATGATGTTTTTTAGTGATTCCATTTGATTATCCCATTGAAAAAAAATCCCCAAGGGAATCTTTGAAGGGAGGGAAGATGATTAAGAATAATTGAAAACAATTGTTAGGGGTAAAACTTCCCTGATTATATCAGTGCCTTCAGTTGATTTCATGAGACCAATCATCACTCTTATAATTTTTCATTAAATATAAATACCTATATAAAATTATGAATTGGTGATTTTTATTGGAACTAATCCCATATATTCCTCCAAGGATGACACCAATAAGGAGGAGTTATAAGTGGAAATATTCATTTAGATCAGGGTTCACTCTGTGATAAATGATGAATATGTGTGTATCAGAAATCAAAATCTCACAAAAAACATGGTGATTTTGGTTAATGTTTCACTACAACATCCATTATGATAATCATACAAGGAAAAGGGTAAGGTCATTACTATATACCATAATCATTCAGAATGAGTCAAATCACTCATGATTGATGAGTGTTTTGTGTACATGATATGGACATGTAATATCTGAGGATGATAAAAGAAAAAATACATAGATGAAATATTTATTCTCAGAATGTCCTTCAAGGGGTGCCTCATCTCATACCCTTGGATGATACCCCTCAACATGAAGGAATCACTATATCAAAAAGTATGGATTTATAGCACCCACACAACCCTTAGAACAAAAAACCTATTGACTTGGTCCCAATTTTAGTAGGGTATTAGGAAAAACCTCCGTTACATAAAAACTTTGAAATAAAATTGACGAACATTTAAACTATATCGGGTTTTAACTATAGGTATTGGTAGATATGGAACGTTATATCCTACCTCTTTCTTACCCTATTCAAAATACTATTCATCTACACATCTTTGGGAAATTATCAATAATATTTTTTCATTGGAAACATGGATGGAAGATGTAGAGGAATAATATACACCATTACATCAAGAAAATAATCCTTAAACTGAATGGGTTGATGCGAACATTCCCATGCCAAAATTTGGAAGACCTATATATCCAATATTTAATTACTCAGGGGACCTAGAGTATCATATGATGCATTTTGTTTCCCATTATGATCCAATGATGGGAACCTCTATGCAACAAAGTGTGTTTAAACTCAGGTTCTTCGTACAATCATTATAATGACATACCTTTATATGCTTTACCAATTTTAAATATCAGTAAATCATAGTATTGGAATATCTCCATTGATAGTTTCTCTTTAAATTTAGATCAACACTGTAGAAGGAAAAAATCATCAACCTATCAATTTACAAATAAAGATATAATTATAGGATCTCAGATTAAATTTCAGAGTGTAAGGAGTTTACTTACATCTTAACCCTACTGCTTTGCTAATAATATTTTTATACCTCTTTATAGAAAATATTTATAGTGATTTCTAAATGTTTTTTCCCAATGAAATATATAGGCGAGTTTTAGGATCTTTTCATATTTTCTCAAACATTTTAATATTCTACCTTGTTAAAAAAGTACATGTCCCGAATAATTCCATCTTCTCAAGGGAATAGAATAGTGATAGTGGAGGCTTCCATTGTTATGATTAAGATAACCCCTATGACAAATCCATCTCCTAAGCCTCCATCGTATCATGAGGTACCCCATCCATTGCTTCAACAATAATATCATACTTTCTAGGACAAGATGAATGGAGAAAAGAAAAAATCTATAAAATAAATGGAGGAATAAATTTTATTCATTCTAAAATGAGTAAGTCCCTATCTACTTAATAGAATCTTCAGAGAATAATTGACTCAAATTTCCAAATACAAATAGGCATAATCAGGATAGTCTGAATGATCTCCCTCACTATTTCACCTTTCACCAGACACTAGGGAACACTATCTAGGAATTCTTTCTTTTCAGAGACACCCAACAAAAATTGGTTGACTATAGGTAAGTGAAGTTAGAATAACCTGCATCACAAGTGGGATGTGTTTCTATCACTTCCCTAGAATAAGAAGGTTATTGGAATGAATTTTATAGAAAATGCACAAAACATATCAATGATTGGATAACTAGGAAGAACATAAATAGATCTCATGATTTTCTCAAGGCATAGTAGAATCAACAAATTATTCAACTAGTTTTCACCTTATGTGGTAGAAAAAACCTAATTGGTTATACAAACCTATATGAACCATTCAACAAGGATGTTGTGAAAGAAAAGAATAAAATTTTATGTACTATAATAAAAGATAGTAAGGATAACTAGATCTTCCTTGAATCTCTAAGACATTATTCCTCTAGTTGAGAGGACATGAGAAATTTTCAAATAAATGGTACCACAATAGTTAACCAACTAAATGTAATAATCAACAAATAAAGAATTAATCTTATGTTAAACCGATTATATTAACTTAATGTGTCTCTTATATGATGATGAGTATGACCATGAACCCATGTTCCATGAACCAGATTGGGGAATTGGGGGAATAGGTACTAGGAACTGAGTGTATAGGGGAAGGAATAGTCACAGTAGAACACAAAATTCCATCAATGTCCCTATTAGGACTATCTATGCCACCAAAATTATGGGAGATCCTTCTAGTAGGCCCAAAATAAATAGGGTAACTTCCACAACATATACCAAGAATAAACTTAACCTAATAATCATGGAATATCAACTATAGTGGGTTTAATTTTTCGATCAACTTCAGCGAGATAACATACTTGTAACGACCCAATCTTTTGAGTAGTATATTAACTTACTCTTAATGATTTAATAAGATGTTAATGGTTAATGCAGAAAGAGGAGTCGATGGCTTCATCCAGTAGACTCGAACCTTATGAAGCCCACTTATCAGAGCTTGGGAAGGAGGTAGCATCAGTGGGCTTCGGTTTGGACCAAGCCCAAGCCGAACTCCAGCGTGTCAAGCTTGAACGGAAACGCCTGCGAGAGAAGTTCAAGTTAGTAGAGATTACTACTAGGGCAATGTTATCTGAGCCTCCGTCAGATTCTCTCACCATATCACACCTTACACTTAGGTCATATGCCGGTGTTATAAGGGGCTATGTGACGAGACCCTAGCTTCTTTGTGTAATCCCTTGGGATGAATGAATTGAGATTTCTTCCTTTAGTGATGTTTGTGAAATTTCAAATGTCCAGATAATTTTAGGATATATTTTATTGATGAATTTTGAAAAAGGGATATTTTAAAATATTTATGTAAACCCTAAATAATTAATGATGTGTAATGATTTTCAAAAAATAGTCTTCTACAAAAGTGTTCAGTAAGGAATTTGGAGTCTAATAAGATCAACTTAATTTTTGATGAATAGTAAATTATGAATAGTGATTTTACGCTTAGGATTAGTAATGTGACCAAATGTATTAGTAATTTCACTCAAAGATAGTTTTAATCTAATTTAGACACCTAGATTAAGTAATGTGATTCAATAAAATGGGTAAATAACGGTTTCATAAATTATTAGTCAAGTATTAGTTTTTTCGGATGAATAGTGTTTTTTAATTAAAAATATAATTAAAAATAATTAGAAAATTATTTTTATAAAAATGACTTTATTTTTGAGCTCAGAGCATCGATATTATGTTAAGGTAATTTTTGGGGATTTTTCTGAAAAAAATGAATTTTCGGTGAATAGTGTTTTTTAATTAAAAATTTAATTAAAAATATTTAGAAAATTATTTTTATAAAATGGATTTCATTTTTGAAATCAGGGCATTGATATTTGGTTAAGGTGAAATTTTGGGATTATTATGAGAAAGTTGAATTTTCGATGAATAGTGAAAATACAGTTTTTAAGTTACGGGTGTTTAATGACATCATTAAATGATGTATTAAGTATGTAATCAATATGGTCGACTTATGAATAGTAAGATAAGGTATGAGGTGTCCCAAGTGCCCAATACCATGGGAAAATACCATGGGCAAGCCCATGGTTTTTCCAAAACCACTAATGAGGTGTCCCTTGGCCATTAATGCCTTGTCCCCTCACTTTCCCTATAAATACACACCCTTTACTCCTTTAGTTTTCACTCCCAACTCTCCCCCAACGAAGTTCTGGTCTCCTTACCTTCCAAGGAGTCCTCCCAAGGTGCCCCCAAGCCCTCAAGGTCCAAACCTTTGAGTTTTAAGAGTTACGTTTTAAGGTAAGGGATCCGACCTCTCTCTTTTTTTTTCATGTAATCTCTTTTATGTCATTCCTTTTATGATCCATGTTCTTATGTGAGAGGATGTTCTTTTATATTCCTCTTACTTCCATTTTCATGTTTATATGATGAGAGATCCCCTCTTACTCTCATTATTTCGTTTTATAAAAGTTTAAGTGACGCCGTTAGGCTACCGAATTTTTAAGGGATTCTTTCACCCTTCTCATTCTTTTCAAAGTTCTACTTTCATGTCAAGTCTTTCAAGTTCCTTTTTAATTATATTGGGGTATGATATATATATATATCATACTGAAATCTTATGTTCATATGATGAGGGACCCTATTTGATCTTTTCAATTCATTTTTGTTGAAGTTTAAGTGACGCCGTTAGGCTGCCGAATTTTCATAAGAGAAATCTAATTTTTGTCTTCCTTCCATGTTTTTCATTTCAAATGGTATGTCCTTCAAATTTCATTACCATGTTCTTAAATCCCTTATATTCTGTCCCTCTACTGTTTTATGGATCATTTATGAGTGGGTGACCCATGTTCCCTCTCTTTTCAATGTTTTCTAAAACCTTGTAACATAGCCATTATGCTGCAGGATTTTCATCTCAAAATGCCTCTCTTTTCTCAAAATTGTTTTATGTTATAAAGTGAATACTCAAAGCTCTTATTTCTACAAGGGTATTAACATATATATCAAAATGTTCTATTTTAAATTCTATGATTTACATACATGAAACCCGCTTCCCCTTTCCGTGGGTTTAAAGTGACATAAAGATCATGTCTTTAAAACAGTTTTTAAAACGTTATGATTATGAAATGAAACCCATTTCTTTTATGCTATATGGGTTGTTTATGAAATGTTTGATGATGATATATGTGGTTCACATGATAATAAAGGCATGTCAAGGGTGCGCCCAGATAGCGCTCCAATGCATTGGGTAAAGACTTAATCTCTAGAGATGATTTTTTAGACTGATACCTTGATGAATAACCTTGGTAATTTTAATGACACCTTGGGGATTCACCTTGGTGAAACGAAATGATTGTCAATATTGAATGTTGCAGCCACATCTTCAAGTTATGAAAAATTTTATTTTTATTATGATGTATCTCATTATTTCTTTCTCATGCCTTAAAGTTCTTTTCATGTCATTATTGAAGTATCTCAAGTTCACATGTAAAATGTTTCTCTTGTTTCCCTTACTGGGCCTTCTGCTCACCCTTTCTTTTGATGTATGTCCCCAGGTTATGAGATGCAGTAATGAACCTAGGATGAACTTAAGGAGAAGCCTTTCAAGTGTTTAAGAATAATGTTTTATGTTCTTTTCATGTATTATGTTCCTTGTTTCCAAGACACTAAACCTTAAAGATCCTCAGTTCCGTGTAATGAAATGAAAGTTATGTTATAAAAAGACGGGATGCTATAATACTTTCGATTAAACCCATCTAGAACAAGATAACCTTCACCTTATATTATAAGGGTCTATATTCTAGAATAGATTACATCATCCCCTAATGTATTTTTTAAAGAGAATATTAATTTGTGGAAGCATGAACCTTTATCCTAGAAGTATAATATTTTGAATTAATTTTCCCTAGTTCAAACTAGTTTTTCGATCCTTGAAGATCTAGGATTATAAAATGTCCTCTCAGAATCACTCATAGAGGCTTTACTGATCCCTCAATATGTTGAAACTAAGGTTCCCAAAACTATAGTATATAATGAGGATATCGAACCTTTATAATCCCATACAATTGTCTCCTTTACAGAGAAAGACAAATATGTCATTATACAGGGACACATTAGATCCTTATATGAGTCTAGAATGATAAGTTATGTTGACAATCAATGAGATTTCATTGATAATAGTTCACGAGTCATCATAATTATAGTCCGAATACATTATCATTTGACCTACAATGAGACCAACATATCCCCTTATCCTATAATTCTATGAGGTTCTAAAAAATAAAAAAAATCCCCTTCATAGAATCAATATCAAAGATCAATTTAGGGACCTCGTCTCCAACTAAAAATTTCTGTTTGTTTGGTAAGAAATGAACTTCAATGTTTTATTACGAAGGACTTGATTGCATCAAAATGTGGAAGTCCCCTCGTCAGATTAAAAATTCCTCAAGTAATACATTGATGATAAAATATTGATGTTTCATGGTTATAATGTCTCATCTAATATTTCTAATCATAATATATTGATGTAGTATTCTATTAAATATAAGGAAAACGAACCATGATTGATGGGGTAGCTTAGGCCACTACTCCAAATGGTCTAGAAATTACCCAGAATAATATATTAAAAAAATTATGGAGGAATTTGTGCCACCCATCAATCAGATCAAACATATGAGTTCATATTTAGGTAAAGGTTCAAAAACCTTCATCATATAAATTGTGACAACAGATCCTACTAGTACTAAAATGGGCGTCAACTATTCGAATAGTGGTAAAAGAACTGGAAACAAATTTTTCCATTCCATACCTTGAGCTTCAATAGATCCCTACCTCATTATATGGATGAGAAAAATATATCATATCACTAATTGATAATGGGGATACTTCTTTTCCATCCCTCTTCTCCCCTATTGAGCATCAAATAATCCTCACCTTGTCAGTTTAGTTGGAGTAAATTACTTCATCTTCTGGATATAAAAATGATAACTCCTCTCCAAAATTTTAAAAAATTTATCCTCACCAAGTCCCACTAATACTAATGCTAATGTTGAAGCTGGAGAGGATTTGGAAGGGGAAAAGAACCTCAGTGATTACCCTACATCATTAAAGGAAGGACTATCAACCACTATTAATGAACTAAAGGAAATAAACGTGATTTTACATGAGGAACCAATTCCCACAATGATAGCATAACCATTTATTCTCAATAAATATATGAATATACCTAATTTGTAAAGATATATCTGAGTGTATTTTCAGAGAATTACAAAAAAATGATATGCATCGATCCCAAGGTGGTCACCCACTAACTTGGCCATCTGTAAAACCACCAGGCATACAAACAAGAAGCCATAAGTACACACTCGACACATTCATCCAAAATTAATGATGATATTGATTGTATAATTTGAGGAAAATCATTCATTAATTATAGAACACAATATGGAAGACTAGATAGTTATAGTTAAGAAGAAGAAAGGTCAGATAATAGTTTCCATTGACTCCAGAGATCTCAACTAGCATTTTATGAAAAATGGTTTCTCAGTTCTAATCACAGAACTACTAATTGATGTTATAGCTAGATTTTAGGCACATTAGTTCATGGATTGGTATTCAATGTATAACATAATATGGATGGATCCTAATGATGAGGAATACAACACATTTATATCACCCCAAGGGGTGTATTTCTATTGTGTAATTTCATTTATTTTGAAGAATGTTGGCACTATGAAATAATGTTCTGGGAATCACATCATCTGCTAATTTTTTGAAAGCTCTATCAATTGGAATTTCATTAACATGGTGGTTAGATCTCATAAATTATGGAACCACATTCTAATCCTGAGATCATATTCAATAAAAAATCACAGAATAGCCTAAAAATAAATTCCAAGTAATGTTATTTTGGAGTTACATCGGGAATGTTTCTTTTCATTATAGTAAACCAATGTTGCATTAAATTTGATCCTCAGAATAAAATGGATATCCATGATATATCACCCCTTAGAATACTCAAATAGTTGATGGAATTACATATATTCCATTCCTGTATTCAACTATTTATAGTAAAACTCACTGGAAACATTTTTTCCTTCACATTGTTGAAGAAAATGGGGGTCTTATATCTGTGGACTGAAAACTGTGTGAATCATTCGATAGTTTGAAGAAATATATTTTGAGTACACTAGTGTTGATGCTTTCTGTTGAGGAAAATCCAACCATTTTGTATGTGGTAGCCTTATAATGACCGATGGGTTCTCTCCTTTCTCAAAAGAATGACTCCCCCACTGAAAAAAATCCATTATTATCTCAGTCAAACCATGATAAATATAAGAAGTATTTATTTAGATATCAAGGGGAGTTATCTTGTGCCAATATTTGTGGTTTAAAATCCAAGGAACTACAAAAAACACCATTAAGTACACTTTTTCTCCCATAATAACCTACTCAAATAAAAACTCATCCATCTCATATGGAATAAATGATTTACACAATAAGAGGTCCTCTTATAATAGTTTTAAATTTACTGTGTTCTTCAAAAAGCAATAAAAGTATAGTTATTGCTAGAATTATTTATAGAAAATCCATACGAAGTAAAAACATCATTGAATCCCGAATTACATGACAAAGATATATTCTATATTTGAGATATCTCGCATATATTGGAGCTGTATTATGATTATTCATCCATATTCCCATCAAGGAATATAGTGGAAGCCCCCATGCTCAATAAAGCCTGTTTTGGGGTTATACACATCTACCCATCAAAGACAATCTTACTTTACTATTTACAATTTTCATATGGTTTCAAAACCAATGATGAATAGTATTAGTCTCTCATCATAGGTATAGATTATGTTCTTAAAATTCTAGTGGAACACTTGAAGGTAAAAGGAAATTAAGAATCGGTAGTCAAGAATATCAGTGGTGATTAGGCCATAAAAAATCTAGAAATAATCCCCTTGCTTAACTATGACTAATTAATAATAGTAGAATTCCCTTCATAGATGAAAATTACTCACATCAAACAATAATTGAATTACTAGTCAAAGGAATTGGAAAATTCGGCTAAGGATTTGGCAGATCAAAACTAAGATAAAATAGTCATTAACATTCTGCACCACCAATTGGTTTTACCATTTATTGGTGTCATCATATAAGAAATCATAAATATTAATTCCATACCTAAACTAGATTTTACTAAAACCAGTTGGATGATTCCCATTATGTATATCCTTCATAATGGAATAATCTATTTCGAGAATTATACAAAAGAGAAAAATCAATGAAGATAAATTAAATTTACACTTTTAAAATCCCAAATCACTAGAATTTACTCTATAAACAGGGATTTGATGAAGTATTTCTCTAGTACATTGAAGGTTAAGGTACTATTTCTATCATTAAATATGTACATTCACTGGTCTGTGATTCCCACCATTCAATGTACATGATTTTTCCTCAAATATAGAGTCTTGGATACTTCAGGCCATCAATGATGCAGGATTTCAAAAAAGGCACCAAAATATGTCATTCTAGCTAAGTTCACACCCTCTTTATCCATAAACCACCATAGTTAATAAAAAATTTCAAATTATCTTTCAAATTTTTAACATAGTCAATGTAACTTTTTTGTCCACAGCCTCTGACAACATCCAAGTAGTTCAAGTACAATCTCACTGAAACCAACTGTTTCTCCATGTGGGATAAGGCTGTATCACTCAATGATGTTAAAGAAATGATTTTTTTATCTTCATGGAATCTAATATAATTTATATATTTTCTATCACTCATATGATACTGATGTAAAATCAATCCAAATTCAGATATGTTGGGTAGTAATATTTCATTCATGAGTATGATATCGAATCTAATAATTTATCTCGATATTGTGAATCGACTAAGGGATATATAAAGGCCTTCAAAATGTACTTATCCAAAAAAATCTAGAAAATGGTCGATAAAGATAATTTTTTTTATTATGATAAGAGTTTCATACCCTTTAGAGTTACTTAACTATAACCTACACTACCACATAGGTGATCTCGTGCTCACTGGTGTAGAAGGTAGATGTAGTCCCACCCATTGGGGGTCCAATTTCCATAAAATACTATTTCCATCTTCAATTATCTATATATAATCATGAAAACCTGAAAATAATATATTTATTGGATAAAAATGATGATAAAAGATTTCATACCTTGAATTTCATTGAATTCCACCAAAATTGAATATCATGTGCTTTTAATAAGAAATGTTTTCACTTATTGTTCATCTAAGGGGAACTAGTACTGGTTCTCAGGACTCTGATGATACCAGGGAAGAATCCCCCATTTCTTAAACCAAATTGGGTGGGACCATATTCTATACACAAGGTCCACTCTAATGTATCTTATTCATTGATCATTATGGATGGGGATATTTTTACGACCCCCCAAAATGCATGGTTTCTTGAGAAATAATTTGTGTAATTGAATCAAGTGGTTTCATCAAATGAACATAAAAGGGATGACTTATGGTCCTTGACATATGACATAAAATTGAAAGACACTATTCATTCATACCACATGATTCTAACATACATGGATATGTCCTTGTCGCATGACCCTAAAATGCATGGATCATATAATCCTAGTCACAATACATTAAACTTACTTAAAATGTCTCCCACACTAGAAATTAAAATGTAGTCACACCATATGTACCAATAATATGATGTATTTTGAAACTATATTAGGAAGCATCATGTCTCAAAAATTGTATACCTCACATTAGTTAATTTCTAAAATGCATGGATAGTTTTTTGGGACATCACACATTCTTTTTCACGTTGTGTAACCATATTCCTTACGGTATAATGTTAAAATTCATTATTTGCATCCCTCCCATTCAACATTAATATTCTTTAAGATCAATGTGTTTCTTTATTCTCACTCTTATGAGATATGTATAAATAGAAAAAACTATAATCGTTATCCCATCTATAATAAATAAAAAAAATTCCCCCTTACTATATGTGGGTCAAACCCATGTAGGGTATTTTCATTCTAACAAATAATTATGGATTTATTCTCACCCTTATAAGATATATAGTGATTTTCAGATCCTTTATATTGGGCCCAACCATGATATCCGATTTCATTTAATCACAAGGAGTTCATTCCAGAATATATTTTTCCTATTCCAGGAGAAATAATCCTTTCATGATCCATATTCAAGGTATTTTTAAATTTGTATCCTCTCAAATATCCTCAAAAACCGAAAATAAGAATGTTGAATCCTAGGGGATTTTTTGTTAGATATTTATAATAAGTCATGGTTTGAATTTTTATAATGTCTTCCCCCACAAGGCCCATAAAAAAGAAGTAGCTTTTTCCTCAAGATATACCTCTTCTATTATAGTCTTCCTAGATATTATCATATTAGGAAAATTATCTCTGAACATGGTTCATGTTAATTTATTACATTATTTTCCTGTATGACCCTCAGATCTATGAATTCTAGGATCATGCTTTAATACTCTTCTTTTTCACATCCATTTGTGTTGGAAAATTTCAAGCCTGATGAAAAATAGTATGGGATCGATATAACAGTGATATAGAAAAATCTTATGGTGTTTATTGAGAATAATTCCAAACCTGTTATACTATATACTCTGGATATACCATGAATTTTATCATGTTTCTCACTTTGAGCATGACTTACATGAGCATAGTGATTTCAAGAATTTATCCCAGCTTCCATGGTTATATCAGGTCATAATCTAAGTTTTGAAGTTATTAGATCCGAATGAAATACTCTAAAAGGTGAATCATTGTTCAAATCTATACTACCATAAATGTCACCATCTAAAAATCCTCATCACATGAAACTAAACTATACTAAACAAACTCCAACATGATCCAACACTAAAGCCTCATTCATGTTAGGTGTCCTCTCCCAGCCCCAAAATATCACTTCATTTTGAATTCAATTTTTCCCTGGCACTATTTTTGACCAAGATCCACATAAGGGACCATATGTAAGAACTATGTGTGGCTTGATTGCAACTATAACAAGATACACATTGATGATAGGATCCCTTTTCCTAATTTAGACACAATTTCAATGGAAAAAATAAAATTCCCCCTCCCTACATATGAGACAACCTATTCATGGATCATTTACCCTATTCATTGTTGTTTTTTGTATAAAAATATCCTTCAATACTTTGGAACATTCCATACCCAAACAAAGATCTATGTTTGTGAAAATCCAAATCTCCACAATCATTCCCTATACAATGGTAATATAATGTATGATACTAGATGAAACCATTATTTTACTAGGAATTAAAGCCACAATATTACATTTTATACATCTCCCATAGAAATGCATGTTAACCAGAGGAACCTTTTGCCTTAGGAGAAACCTCTTCTATATCTAAATTCCCCAAAAAACATCATTCTAGAATCCCTTTTTCAAACATTATCCATAGTAATTCCCTTAGTAATTTTCCCATAAAACTTTTCATATTTACAAGACCTTAGTTTTTGGGTTACAATATTCTCTCTTGATGCCTTAAAAATAATGGAACATTCTTTTTCAGATTAGTATGAAATGAAAAATTACTAATCCTTCTAATATAACTTAAATTGCAGCGTCTTGAAAAACTCACCTCATTATGTTAAACTACATGTAATGGGATCCAAATTTCATTAACACTAAAATGTCATTCATTTAGGTTTTCATATCTGAATCAATGACATAATGCCATTGGTAATACACATTTCCACTGGCCATATGTGAGAGTCAGGTCTTTATAAGGAACCATAAGTAAACAATATGCATTGGTTGATTCTTTATCTAACAAGATATGTGGTGATTCCATGATCTCATATCCTGGTCCATTTGTAATTTCAAATGAAAAATAAAATTCCCACCCCATGTCTATGGGTCAGACCTGTACAGTGAATATTTTCTCCATTCATGGTAGATTTTGACATAAAATGATCCTTCCATACTCATGAACCTTAAACAAATAAATCTATGTTCTTGGACAAATAATAATCTCAATAAGATTTCCTCAACCATCAGTAATAGAATTTATGATGCCAAATGTCACATTTTTTTTAATATACATAATACGCAAAAGTTCGGACTTGAATAAGGTGCCCCTAGAATGTCCTGTCAACCAGAGGAAACTTCATCCTCTATAGAAACCAATTATATATCAAAACTTTATGAAAATATCATTCAATTTGAGTCCTTTCGGACAATAAATATGGACATTTCCATAAATACTTGTATGGTATCACTTTTTAGATCTATAATCCCTTCGATTAATGCTTACAATATTCCCTCTTCATGCCTAAAAATTGATAGAATATTCTTGTTCAGATCACCAAGAAATGGAAAATCACTAATATAATTGTAACATATAAATTAAATTAAATTTCATAACTCAATTAACATATAATATGACATTAAACAACATGTTCATATCCTGGTCATAAGATATTAAAATTCAGGATTATTCAACACTCATTTGGGTGGATCCATTCTTTCTAGTTCTGACCATCCACTACATCACCCTACATAACTATATAAGACATGACTGTCTATTAATTAATTCATTTAGTGACACTTAGATTAATCATCCAAATAATAGAAAGATATCATGAAATATGAAACACTCTATATAAAAGTTATATCAATATTGAAACTGGTTATTAAGAAACACATATTCCATGATTCTCATCACAATGAGATAGGTATATATTCTTAGATCCTCTTTTCTTGGATCGACCACTAATATATAAAAATCAGTGTGTTCCACCATTCATGGACATAACCCTAATCTAGGAAGGATGTTCAAAATTTCTTCTAGGGTACCTCCTTTTCAAGATCATTTTAGAAATATATTTACAACATCATTAAATACAAATAAAATTTTTTAGGGGGTGGGGGTTTCCCATCTATTGACAGTACTCACCCAGATGCTTTATTCACTCTCAGACACATTCCGTTCTCAACCAACCCTCCATGGTCTTTAGGAATATGGATCCTTATAAACCTCTCCTTGGGAATATGTGATAGAGATGCTAAAATATAAAGGAAATCATTGTTTTGACTATGCAGAATACTCCAGAATCTACCTTTCCTTATGTCACCCACAATAGGGCCTGTAAATCAGAGGAACCATTATATTTATGAGAGGGACCTTTAATATCTATACAACCAAGAAAAATCATACTAGAAACTAATTTTAAAAAATTATCTACATTAATTCCCTATAAACTTGAGACATATAATTTTATCATATCTATAAATCACAAGGTAATGAAGTGACATTTTCCTCCCTATATATGAGAAGTATTAGTGTATTCTTGGCCTATAATCTCTTCTCGGGTCGTTATCCAAATAAATTGTGGTCAGAACTCTGCAACCTAAAACATTAGTTAAATTTGTATATATTGGAAGACCTCACACTACCAATGTAACAAGAAATAATTCTCATCATTATAGAAACCCACAAAGGGAAGATTGGGTAAAATTAAAGTCTTAACTTGCATGACACGAGATCCGTATGATTTAGGAAAAATAGAGAAAGGGAAAGTAAAACAAAGAGGAAATAAACAAGTTTGGTTAAAACCCTAAAAAGGGAGGACTAAGAAAAATATGAGTCTCACTCTCTATATATTATTCATATATAAAATAGGGAAATAATTAATGAGGTCGTGAGATATACCTATAAGTTCATATGAATCATTATGTGATTCTTTAGAATGTTGAACTATTCTAACTAGGTCCAATGAACTAGGAAAAATTAGATCACCCTCCCATTATTATCATTGTAATTAAAACACATTTACATAATGATTTTAAATCAAAAGAGTTAGTTTTAGTGTTTTGTAATAATAACCATCAAGACCAGAACACATAAATAGAATTTTGAGAATAAAATTCTATTCATTTATATATCAATAATTCATTGTAACATTCCCAAACTAGATTCTATCTATAAGGTATTATGGATGGTAGTCAACATAATCATTGATATGTTGAAGGTTCTATGAGGCCATTTCTACAATCTATTCAAGCCTAGTCAACTGTGGGACAACCCTGTCCTCATCATGAATAATTTTATCCTTCTTCACAATAATGTATTCTATTCCCTATATATAGACTATAATTATAGTTTGGTAGAGTTGGAAAAGATCTACCATGAAAAAATATTACTATTATTGATGGTTTATCATATAATGAGACTTATCATTGAATTTTGGTTGACATTTCTCTACTTCTTTGGAATGATTATTCTCTTCCTGGGATACTATAGTTCTAAGGTTGTCAAAATGGCCATGTAGTTGCTCCTCAACTTTTTGCGAACAATTATCTTGATCCATGTGTTAGAATATCTCCTTCTTATCTCGATGGATTGATTGATAATATAATTTTCAATACCCCAATGTAGTGAACATGGTTTGAATTCTTTTAAATTGTGTGAGAAATCCTTTTTGTTGTGTCTCAAATACTAGCCTCCAGAATTCTTTCCATAAGAAATGATGTTTGATGGGAAATGAATCCTCTACATTTAAGTGTATAATGGATCCACTATTAGAAGGGGAGACATACTAAGAGATCTATTATATCAAGGAATTATCATGTGATATTCTATATAGAGTGACATAACCCCCACATTGTGCAATTAGATGAGATGAGGTGGAGGCTTTACCTTTTAGTTTGACCATTGAACTGATGGAACCAAATTATAAATGAAATTTCTCATAAATATTTGAAGACAATGAAAATAAGGATAAAATGGCAACCATAAGTGGTTGATGTACTCCGCCATTGGTGGACCAACCATTGGGATTGATTCCTCCATGACATCCCCAATTGCAATAAATTGTGTGAGGATATTCAAATGAGGAACATCCTATTACGTATCCCTAGAACCTAGGATGGAAGGCTCTCAATAATCTCCCACTTTGAGACCGTAAAATATTTTTTCCTAAACAATTGATGACTGAAAGACCATGGCTCCTAGGTCATGGACAGATTTGGCGTTTTTTTCTATGGATAAATCTTCACAAGTTAGGATAATTGATTTAGAGCATCAAATGTAAGGAGGTCAGCCATGGTTACAAATGTAAAAGGGAAAATCTATGTCTATCAAATTCTCCATTAAAATCGTCAAACTCATTTAAGGAACCATGAAAATAATAATCTGGATATCTTCTTCTATTTTCATAATTTCATTATGTTATGCTTCAAGTCTCATATCATATTCACAAGTAGTGTTATCTGACACACTTGTTTTTGAACAAAATTGGATCTTTCATTGGCTCTGTCCACCACATTCTTGATAGGTAGGAACCCTTTGAGATCTCATGGATCAAGATATGTACCAATTCATAATTACATGGTAAGGGGTCCCTGTAATCCACTTATAGGATAGTGAAAAGACCATAATCAATATTTTATGGGTCCTATAATGTATATGAAAGATCATAAATGACATAAAGAATTGATTTGATTGATAGGTACATGACACATGATGATATGAATTTATCATTACCAGGATCCTACTACCAAACTACAAAAATAAGAACATATGTGGTGTCATCCATTGACACTTCTCTAGTTGAAGACATGGAATCCCCATTTATAATCCTTATAATTTATGGAATATCCTCCTTAGTTATCGAAGGGTCATCTCCAATACCTTTAATATAGAATAGGAGAGTGGATCTAGTGACCCACAATCATGATCAAACACTTATTCTGAAAAAATAAAGAATAAATATTTTCATGAAACACATTTTTACTAATGATTCTCTTGCCTAAGGAAATTAATCTCTATCATTCCTTCACATTAGATGGTAGAATGATAACACTCTCCTCCTTCAATATAGGAACTAGAGGTGGAAACTGAGAAGAACCTCCCTCCATAAATTTTTCCATAATTCTATGGCCCAAGGATAACTCTAAGGACAAGGGAGTAGAAACCCTTACCAAGAGGTGAATACCCATTAGGAAATACCTTGGTTATTTCATTTCAGGGACCTCTCCCTATCCCCTCTAAAAGTTAAATGTTTTTATAACTTATACAACAAAAACTTTCTAAAAAATCATAAATGAAATGTGGAAGATATAAATAATAAATAATACATCATGAAACTTAACAAATTCATCAAATTCATTAGTGGCTTTGTCTGCAATCCCCTTAGTTTCACCTAGATTGATCATATCATCCACTCACCTCTTAGTGGGGATCCAATTATTAGTGGAATAAATGATCATCTCTTGATCCCAGATATGTGTCCCCACATCAATAGAGTTGTCATCAAAGTGATGTTCAAGGGGGATCATGCATCCCCATTCTACGGGATTAGAAATCTAGTGTGGAGAAATGAGCATCGATCCATGGTGTCTAAATTCTGGCCCTACCAACATTTAACCACCACTTGAAACATGTAATCTTAGTATACACTGGGTGATTGTGAGGAAGACCTAAAATATCTTGATTTTACTAGTTTTTTTCCTCTCTTTATCCATTGGAAGTTAAAAAACTAGAAACTAAATCTACCCTTGATGGTTGAGGTCTTGTCATACCAGCTCATCATGCATCATCATTTCGATTCTAGCCTATTGAGTAACCTGTGTCTGATATCATTTATACATTTTCATGATTAAGTATCATCGCCCATAGACTGATCATTCCATCCATGATTCTTCCACCCATAATTTTTCATGGTTTCAACATATGGGGCACTCTATATCAAACCGCCTATAGTATATGACAAAATATAGGCTCCATCATACCTAGTGTTCCACCCAATGTATACCCTCAATAGAGCGAGATTAATTAATAATTGAATAAAAACCAAAGATGTGAGGACTTATAGTTATCAGACCTCCTTTGGGTGACTCTCTAATAGGGAATGAACATTATAGGATACAACTATTCTCTACAAAATATTAAATTTGTGTGTGAATCATTAAGGAGAATGGGCTTCAAAAATAACCTCTACATCAATCTGGGATACTAGAACACAATATTTAAAAGAAATCATTTACGATCTCAATTCAGAATTTCCTTTAACATATAAAATAAATGTTTTAGTGGGAATATCACTATATAGAATGAAGTTAAATTTTCTCAATAGATTCATATTCTTAAAAAACCACCATACCTTAGAGATAGGGGTAGGATGTCAAAAAAACTCAAAGAATGCTAAAACTTATCCTATTGTAACACTAATATTACTTATTATGACATAAGAACTACTGTGTTTTTCATCCCACCTCCATAATACCTAATGTTCAACAAAAAGTTTAAAAGGTTCATTCTATGTATACATGTGAAAAAAAACAGGGGAATCATCGCCAACATGGTGCTTCCAACCCTATGTGTTTCCACTTTTCTAACTTAGACACCAATACCAATGTTCCCTATATTAAACCACAATTTTATTCACGAACTGAAAACATATAGGTTCTTAAAAACATTTCAAAGAAGCTAGTGATGTATGTCCTGATGGTTATTTCAGGCATGACTCTGTACCCACATTGTATAAATTTGTTTTCTTCCAATGTGGGACAAAATATTTTAGTAATGCCACACTTTTTTCATAACAATACACCCGGTTGGATATTTTCATTTGGGGATCACCCCTTGATATCCATGAAAATGATCAAACGTCCTCAAAATTGAAATCTACCCTTAGAAGAGGGTCATCCTTCTTGATATCCCAGGCTATCTATAATATATAACTAAATAAAATATTCAACCATTCATCATAGTCCCATGCTTCTTCAGGGTAGATAAACTCATCATAAATCTATCCAAGTATGGGTACTCTAGAGATATTGTAAAAATTCCATAAATTAGTTCCATCTTCCCTACATGTAAAATTAAATGTGTCTATATGTGGACTCCATCATCTTAATAACACTGGGAAAATATATTATTTACCATCCAAGATCACTACATAACTAAGAGGGGGTGGGGTGAATCAGTTATATATTTTTCTTATAAGATTACATTATTTTGAAACAAAAATGGCCTCATATTAAAGATATATTATTTTTATAAAAAAACACAACTCTAAAGGAACACAACTATTTAAAAGGTTCCCTGCTCAACAAAAGTAGCTACGTCCTTGGTACGATATAGAAAAAATCTAATACCACGTAATCCACTAGAAATATTTTTTTTTCTATGGATAAAAACTAGTAGGATATGCCCTTACACTTTTGTACCACTATGATCAATACAACAATGAATTTACATCATGTAGCACCAAATAATGTAATGCAAGATCATATAACATGTTAATAAACTTACACTAATTTCTAAAAACATGTTACAATGATTCCATTTCATCATTCACAAATATAATCATTAAAAAATATTCACTTTCCCACCTAGAAGTAGGAAAGATATTCTTTATACTTTTAAATTATACTCATTAAGATACCCCCTTCCAACTATTAAATTTGATTGCTAAGTCCGAAAAAGTAACTCTACTATAATACCGATAAACAATTCATAGATTTTTGTATCTCAATCCTAAAATCTCAATCCAATGTCATAGTCTGGTCTAATAACCTTTGAATACGAAGTTCTTACTTCTTATTCTTCTGTCCAGAAAACATCCTCATGAATTATCAATCCAGAAACACCTTCTATTGGAAAACATTCAGAACTCATCCTTCTCTCTTCACCCATGAAGAATAAATGTTTCATAAAGTAAAAAAATACTACCCTCCATTTATAGGTTCACCAAAAATGGTTTATATAGGAATCTGAAATGTTTTCCCACTATACCACATTTCCAAAAACCTAAAATTACCTTCAATTTTAGATACATATTTGAAATATTAAATGCTAATAAAAAATCAGTGATTCTTCTCGAACCTTCTTGAATATTCTCACAACTTCAATTCACTTCATAATTTCTATCCATTCATTAATCTGATTCCATTTTTTGTTTTGATTTCCTCACTATGATGTATACATATTGACAATAGTAATTTCATCCTTATGTTGATCCCAAAAAATTTAAACATAAACAACCATTAAGAACATTCTTCCAAAAACATTGTTTCTACTTATTTAGATTGTGGTGGAATTTATTTATCTATAAAAAAGTCTCAGCTTCTAAAGATTCTAGAACCTCATTAGAAATACATCAACACCAACTACATAATCTATTGATAATACTATTTTTTTTATATTGGCAACTATATCAAACAATTTTCCTTTTTTAATTTTATTTAAACTAATGATCTTATATCTAATGAAGTAAAACATCTGATTACTTTTATTAGTTTCATTCTACACATCATGGACTAGTCTATGTCTTCCTATGATAGATTAGTGTCACCTTCATTCCGATAGTCATCACTACATGTTGTTCGATGAATCTTGACCCATTTGATGAAAAAAATGTTCTTATTTCACTTTGGATCCACTTTTCAAGGAAATATGACTTCTTTTCCTACTGAAAAAATTAAAAACATATCATAATTATTCATTTTTCCCTTGATCCACTTGACAAAAAATTCAACAGGATGAAAATGGTTGAATATATTATTTATTAAATTATATTCTCATTTTGCATCGGTCCTAATAACTTCTACATTATAATCAATCTCAATAATCTCCACTTACTTTTTTTCATCAAAAATATTATCTACCTATGATTCTATTTTGAAATTGTCACCAGATCTGATTATCAGTGTTAAGAATACTTCTATTATTGATGGAACACTGGATCTGATAGACCACTATCAGCATTGAATTCTTTACTTACCAACATATTTATGAAAATTTCTCTTTCTTATAGATTATTGATCTGACTAAAAACAAAAATATTTTCCTTCTCACAATCTGAGTAAAATATCATGGACTTTAAAAAATTCTTTGTTGAGTGATCTCACACCGAGGAATTAAGACCAGAATACTTTGACTTCGAAAATAGTCTTCTTCTAAAAACATTTGATTGTATAATTATTTACTCATGAATTTGAGAACATGGGGTTTATAATTTCATCATAAGAATTATATTGGAAATTATTGTAACCTCTCATCCTTCTTGTAACTTCTTTCTTCCCAACAAAAAATCGATCTGATTGGAAGAAATTGTTCCCCCCCATTTCTATAGAAGGATTGCATTAGAAGTTTTACAAGAAAATTATGTTTTTTATAACTAACAGAATAGAAAAGAAACATCATATTTTTATCGGATCTATACAGACATGGATTACCTTCCTCATTATGATCATATCTTTCTTTCTCATACTTACTGTGAGTCCAATGGGCCCTTTATATGAGAAAACATCTTCTCAAACCAATGGTATATCTTAATATTTTTTTCATCTGATCACCTAATTACTACTGTGAGTCTAATAATAATCTTTTATAATATGATAGGGTTTATCTATTCTTAAAAAACAAAACAAAACACTTTAAAAAAACAATCTTTCATATTCCAAAAAACAACTTATATCCATCATGGTCCCAATAATCGCCCCCTTTGTTTTTTTTCTACTAAGGTTCATAGATCACTAAAATTTGTAACATAATGCATTGGATTACTAATTAGTAATTATAATCCTTTGTTAGATTACTCATTGTAGGAAATGAGAGTCATTTCTAGAAAAATCATATTGTCCAAAAGTTATGAATCATGAAATATATTTATATTTTATTTATATCTTCAACTTTACTAAGAACATGTTTCATATAACCACATACAACAAAATGTTATAACATTTCACACACTTACATGTTGAATTCAAATATTACCAACAACTCCCACTACATACTTGTTTCCCTAAATGTTTTATCACATATCAATGTATTTATTTAAGAAAATATACCCCAATAAAAACACTATCCATACACTAAATGAGGGAGAGAAAAAAATACATCAAACTTAAAGAGAAGGTGGTTGTATGCCCACGTTCAACCTCATTTTAAAAAATTATTAATTTAGTAAAGGTTTTGTAATACTGTTTGCAACATTTTATATTGTAGAAACATAATCCATAATCAATTCATTCTTCTCCACATGATCTTTAATAAAGTGATTTTTGTTATTAACATTTTATGAACAATAATTTTGTACATTGTTTCTTCTATATTTGAGGGCACTTTAATTATCACATCCTAATAGAAAGGCTAACAATACTTCAACAAGAAAGTCTTCCAGCAGATACTTCATCCACATATGTTAGGTAGAAACTTCCGTAGCAATGACATACTCAGCTTCATATATGATAATATCTACTAAATGTTTTTCTTTGTATTACAACTAGAACAACCTTTCCGTATAAATAAACTCTACTATATGTGCATCTTCTATCATCAACATAAACTTCCCAATCAATATCTGAATATCTAGACAATTCAATACTTTCTATGTTGTTATAACTGATTCTAAAATTTTTGTGCCTTTGATATATCTGATAATTGTATTTCCAGCCAGTATATTTGATACTTTTAGATCACTCTCAATCTTGAACATAAGGTAACAAAAAAAGTCTTGTCTTGAGGTATTCAAATACAAAAAACTTCCAATCATCTCTCAAAAATCATTACAATCAATTTCCTTGTCGTATCCATCTTTATTCATCTTGGTTCCAACCAAAATATGTGTGGAAAGAGGTTTTAAATTATATTTTCTGAACTTCTTATGACTCTCCTTTGAAAATGTTTATTGAGAAAAAATATGTTCTTATTTAATGATATTTTTTACCTAATAAAGTATTTTGTTTCACCCTGCAAGGAAATATCAACAACGTTTTCATTTTTTAATAAATTTTTTTATATATTATATCATAATTACATGAAAATATAATGTAATCAAAATAAATAATTATAATGAGGGAATCCCTTAAATTTCCTTAATATTTAGATTAATATCAACTGCTCTTTTCTTAAAACTCATCTTTTTTAAGTAGGAATCCTATTTGGAAAACCATTTCCTTAGTGTTTGTTTTATCCCATAAAAGGATTTCTTCAACATTAAAACATAACTTTCTTCCTTACCAACAACAAATCCACATGTTTGTTCAATAAAAACTTCCTCATAAAGATCAACATTAAATTTTTTTGAATTCACATTAATCTTAAAAAAATTGTTACATAGTTGTGTAGAAATTAAATGAATGATTTTGATAGTTTATTACATTTTCATTAGAGAAAATGTATCATAAAATTAATTTCCTTCAAAATGTGAATAACCTTTGAACACTAATGATGCATTGTTTCTTATCACTTAACCATCACCATCATTCATGTTCTGGAAAACAAAATTTTACCCATAGATTTCTTATTATTTATATTAGGTATGAGTTCCCAATTATCACTCATCTCAATATGATCCAATTCATAATTTATATCTTGAACCCATTATAGATGATCAAAAACTTCATTAACATATGTTGTCTTAAATTTTGAATACAAGGATGTATGTGTAATATATTTTGGTGTTATTCTTGTTTGAACCTGTTGATATTGGTGCCAATAATATTTTGAGTTTACACTTGCTTCCTCATCCTAGAATGTGATTTTCAATATTCTTCCACATAATAAGAAAAATTTGTGTCTGATTCTTCGTTTTTAGTAGGATTAAAATTGTTTGCATCCTTATCAGAATTGTTTGAAACAAATTTTTCATCTTGTTCACCTTCTATATCTTCACAAATTTTTTAGCACCCACCTCATCATTTTCAATAAAATTCTCATCAAAAGAGTCAGCTAATATTTTTGTATATTTTTAATCATCTATATCCTATTCCTTGTAGTGTATATCTAAGAAAAAATCCATCTTCACCTCCCTTATCAATAATCTTAGGGTTTCCTCTTTTATTTTTGTATGCATGGAATTCTAAAAAATCCTAAGTGTTTTAAACATAATTTTTTTCATAAAACATTTCTTATAGAGTCATATCTAAACATCGACAATATAAAAAATGGTTTTGAAAATAATTAGAAGTACTCATATTATTACACCAAAAGTAACGAGAGATACCATCTTCAAGTAACATAATTCTCCCCATTTCAAACAAACCGCTATTATTCCTTTCAGAAACACCATTTTGTCAAGGAGTGTATGTTGTACTAAACTCATGTAGAATTCAATGATTCTCAAGAAAAAAATTCAAATTCTTTATTTTTTTATTTCCCACCATTTCCATTTCTAAACTATTTTAATGAATATTCACATTAAATATTAGCTTTTCTCCTAATACATTTTCATATTTTTCGAGCATCTTACTTATGTGTCATATGCAAAACCAAAGTAATGCGAGTAAAGTCATCAATGAAAGTGATGAAGTAATTATATCTATGATTTTATTATTTTTTCATAGGACTAAATATATCACAATGAATAAAATCTAGGGTCCTTTTTGAACAATGTAAACTTTCATATGAACAGTTTTCATAATCATTCCTTTCTAAAAAATTATAAAACATCAAGATCTTGTTCTTGAAATATAAGGAATACCACAAACACTATCTAATTTTAATTAATTTCTCATGTTTCTCAAGCACATGTGTTAGAGAATTTTATTCCAAAAATTGGTTCTCTTCTACATTTCCAATGTAAAAAGTGTTTTGATCCTCTCTAACATGGAACAAGTTTCCTTTTTTATGTTGGCCTCTTGTAATTATCTTTCCATCTTCCTTACTTTAAAAAAAATAAAAGTTCCTAAAAATAACTAATTTCTTTTCATTAAAAACTTACGGAACACTTAGAATGTTGTGTTTCATACAATCAATAACCAAATCATACATATATTTGAGCTTTTATTCCCTAATTATAATTGATCCAACACCTTTGGATCTGAAAGATTCATTATTTCCAAATTTCGTTGCTCCTTTATCATCATTATTCACATTCTCAAACTATTTTATGTGTCATGTTATATGATAAGAACACCCACTGTCCATGATCCAAGGATTATCTTCTCTTTTAGCATTGAGAGTGGTTTCTACAACAAGATATTTTTCCCTTTATCATTCTTCACATCTAGATTTTGATAATTGTTAACAAACTTTTGTTGTGCATGTAAAAAAACAAGCATACTTCTGTGATATTTCAAGTTTGTTCAAATCTTTCACAAATATTTTATAGAGTTTCCAACTTATTTTCAACCTTTACAGAAACTTTCTCATATTTCTTCAAAACATCCTTCTGAGAATAATTTTTTTGATAGTATTTCCTCCCCATCAAAATTTTCGGTCTGTAATTTTTTTGAACAATACAAGTGTTTTTTATTAAACCAAAACATATTTTCCATCTATCCAAAACCACCACAATACAACTAGTATCTATAGAAATAATATTTTCCTTGATAACATCAATACTATCGGGTGTTATGAGTGTGTTTTTTCAAAAATATTTTTATTTTTAATATCATATCATTTTTGACCACTAAACATTATATTATCACCTGAAATCATATTTTCCATCAAAAATTGTTTTAACTTTATCAGAACTAGAATTAGTATAAATTTTTTTAGAATCATAATTTTTAGAAACACTGACTTTGTTGGTTTTGGCCACATACATAATATTCATAAATTTATTCTTATCAGAAACAATTCTAACTTTCCTTTTAACCTTTGAAGGTAAATTTTATACTTCATAGTTTCATCTTCACCAAAACTTTCACCAACTTTAGAGATATAATTCTTGAAATTTGTAACCATACTCTCACATTATATGGTTTTATTGGATTATTTCTAGATCTTTTTTGTATTTCCTTAGACTAAACTTCCAATTTTTCACTATTGTTCTATTTTTACTCTATATATTTATTCAAGACTTCAGTCTCTTCCAGAAGATTTATTTTCTCATTAGGAACACATTATTCATTGCTTGTCGAAGAATCTTCATTTTTCTACTTCATGATTTCTTCCTCAATACTCACAATCTTTCTCAGACATTATTTTAATTCTTCTTTCAAATTAAATTCTGTTTTAGTTTCTTATTCTTCTTCTTTATAAATAATGTATACATAATCACCATTGTTAACTATTTTAATGAAAGTATTCTTTATAGAATTATCATCAGAATTTTTGGATTTATCTTCACTTTCTTCTTTTTCATTATATGTAGAAAAAAATATTCTCTATTTAGATATTGGAATTTTTTCATCATTACATCTATAATAGTATTTATCCTTATTACCATGCTTATTACATTATGATATTTTACATATTTCATCTTTATCACTATCCTATTATTTCATTCTTCAAGGACAATTAGCCATAAAGTTTCTAATGGACACACCTTCTAAACAACTAATGAGAAATTTAACATTATATTTATATGTTCTTGTTTTTCTATTTTTAGAAAAAAGTATAAAAATTCATCAATATTTTTACATATTGTTTTTATAAAATTAGAGTTAGTAACTTAATATTCTCTAAGAGACTTCGTAAAATTTTCTCTCTTAGAAGCCTTGAAATAAATTTCATGATCAAATTTTGTTTTTACCATCATAATTTCTCTATACTCATTTCATAAGTAATGAGAGTACTATGAAAATCATTTAGATATAATGTTCCAGGATCTCTATATTCTAATAAGGAAACCTTTACATAAAACTTTTTAGGATGAATACTAAAGATATAATCAATAAATGTATAATCTTATAACTTTTCATCATGACATCCAATAGTTATAGTAATATAATTTACCGTGGTAAATAATTCTCAACTGATTCATACTCTCCCATTTCAAGATCTTAAAAATTCAGAAACCCGAATTATAAATATTACTTATTTAATTTCTTATTTCATTCATAAAATTTCTTTAGATTATCCTAGATACCTTTATATTTGGAAATACCCTTCACTCGTAGAAAATATGTTATAAAATACGATGAGAGTAAATAATTCTTAGTTCTTCCATCATTCTTAATATTACTCTTATGAACAGATGTAATAGGAAATTTTTCATCAATTAGAGGAAATATATCAGTTGAACCTTAAAGAACATCATACCCAAGAGATATTAGATTAGGAAACATTCATTATATCGAGATATTATTATTCTTACCACTGAATAATGGTATCCCCATACTGTTCACTCAATTGAGATTCAATATCAAAACATATTATTCAAAAACATCATCAAGTTGAAAATGAAAGGAACTCTTGGACTAATTCCACTTGATATTTCCCATATAGGATAATTGTATCAAAGAGGGGGAGGGGTGAATCATTTATATATTTTTATTTTAATCTTCTTTAATTTTGAAAAACAAATTCCTCCAATTAAAAATTAATCAAAATGGAGAAAATGACACAATCACACATCCATAGGGACACTATTATTTATAAGGTTCACTACAGGATAAGAGTATTTATGTACTTGGTATGGAAGGGAAATAATCTAATACCACATAATACACTTGAAAAAAAATCATTTTTTGTGGATAAAAACAAGTAGGATATGCTCATACACTTGTGTATAACTATGATAAATACAATACTGAATGTGATTTAAGTAACATGAAATAATTTTAAAAATTCTTGTATAATAAGTTAAGAAACATTTTCCAATTTCTTAAAAAAATTACTTTTTCACCTTATCAACATTCAAAAATATAATCTTAAAAAAATAATCACTTCCCTACAATTATATAAGTTAGAAAATCTCTGGATGTCGTAAAGATACTCAGTTTAATACACCAGACTGTTTCTTCAGTGTGATTTCTTAGTCTATATTAGTAACTCTACCAGAATAGTGTTGAAACAATTCTAAACTACTTTTATCTTAGTATGGAATTCCCAATATGATTTCCATGTCCAGTTTCAAAAATTTCTGAATATGATCTTCCTTTTTATTCTTCTTCTATCTGGAAAACTTCCTCATGAATTTCCAATCCAAAAACACTGTCTCTCTAAAAAAATTCAATGCTATGCCTTCTCTCTTCACTTATGAACAATACAAGTATCATAAAGTACAATATACTATCCACCTTTTATAGGTGCACTGAAACAATTTTAGGGGGGAATCTGGAATTTTTTCTCACTTATCCCAATTTATAAAAACATATTATTCCCTTTTATTTGAGATACATATTTGACTTCTTCATCACTTCTTAGTACTTCTTGATTCTTCTCAAACCATATTAAGTATTATCAGAACTTCATATTGATTCAGGATTTATAATCTTTATTTAAATTTATTCCAATTTTAATTCTTATTTCCTCAATAAGATGTATGCATATATACAACAAAATTTTATTTATTACCTTACTCTACACCAATTCAAGCATAAAATACCTTTGAGAATTGTTTTTACAAAAACATAGTTTGTACTTATTTAGACTGTGGTTGCATTTATTTTTTCATAAAGAATAAAAAAACTTATAAAGATTCAAAAACCAATAAGAATTTACTTCAGAACAAGTTTTAAACTCCTTAACAATACTATGGTCAATATTTTTTCAACTACATCAAACAATTATCAGTTTCATCTTTTATTTAGACTGAAAATCATGCATACAATGAAGTCTATCATCTGATGATTTTTATTGATGTCAGGATAAACTTGATGGATCTGTCTCTATCTTCACCTAATAGATCAGTGTCACCTCATGTATGATAGTTAGAACCACATGTTCTTTGATGAATCTTGACCCATTTGATGAAAAAATATTCTTATTTATCTATTGGTCCACTTTTCAATAAAACATGACTTCTTTTCCCATTAAAAAAAATGAAAACATACTAGAGTTTTTATTTCATTATTGAACCAATTGAAAAATAATTAAACCTAATGAAAATGTTTGAATACATTGTTTATTGAACTCTGATCCCATTTTTCTTTAGTCCCAACAACTTCTAATTTCTCATCAATCTCAACAATCACCACTTACTTCTTTTCCTAAAAATTATTTTGTACCTCTGATTCCCTTATGAAATCCTTACTTCATTTGATGATCGGTATCAATAATACTATAACTATTGGTGTCACACCACATCTGATAGACTGGTGTCAGCAAAAACTTATTTTCTTACCAACATCTTTATCAGAATATCTTTATCTTGTGGCCTATTTGTTTGAAGGAAAACTAGCATCTTTTTCATCTCATGTTCTGAACAAAACATCACGGCCTTGAAACAATTCATCATTTGGTGATATCACAATGATGAACTAAGACTATAAATATTTGAATTTATAAAAATTCTTCTTCTACAAAAATTATATTAAATCTTTATTTCCTCATGAAGTTAAGAACATTTGGATTAGTGTAGTGTCATATGACATATACTGGATATTATTGAAACTTCCCATCCTTCCAGTGAAACTCAATCTAATTGGCATCACTTGTTCTTTCATTTTCTTAATAAGTATTTCATCACATATTTTACTAGAAACCTATTATTTTTAGAACATAAAAAACAACAAAGAATCATCATTTTTTCATTAAATCCACTAAGGCTCTGATTAACATCCTCATTATGATCAGAACCTTCTTTCTTAGACTCAAGGTGAGACTTATGAGCCTTTTCTCCTACAAAAAATATATTCAAAACACTATATATTCTTAATATTTTTGTGTCTGATCACCTAATTATGATTGTGAGTCTTATCACTCTATTTTACAAAGTGATCTGATTTCATTATTCTTTGAAAAAAAGACAAAACTTTTAAAACAACCATCTTTCAACTTCTAAAAACAAGTTCCAGCAAACATGGTCCCAACATTATATCTTGATTCTTATATACACATGTCTGGGCCACCTAGAATACCCCATTAATGCTAAACTACATCATATTGATCTCAAATTCATCATATGTTTGGCACACCCAGTATACCCACATCCATATTGGTTTTAAAACACCTCTGAAAAGGAAGTCTGGGTATTCTATCCTCTATTTTTATTTATCCATATTGGTAGCATGAAAGTTAGAAGAGTAACAATGCATCTTTGAATCAAAAGTGCGAGGCTTTAAATTTGGGGAAAAAATATTATGATAGATAAAAAAGGTAGATGGTATCCCCCCCTCGATGATATATACACCCATTTTATAGATATTGGTTGTGGTATAATTTTTGTACCCCTAAAATAGATAATGTTTTAGGGGATTATTTAGCTCTAGTATGAGTATGTTATTATAGATCCCATGGATGTAATGTGTAAAATGATCACTCTAAAGGTATTATTGATGATATTTCATCAAATGATTCACCAAATTTGGGATAGTAGTGTCACATGCTTTATAATAATCTGGCTTGATAATATCCAACATTGCATTGATGTGTTTAGTTGTTTGATCATGATAGACTCTAACTGTATGAGAATGCATTTCAAATATTTATGGAAATATTGAGATTTAAAATAGAGTTAAATTATTGGTATGGAAAATTCAGAAATTAGGAAAATGAATGAATTTTTCAGGTCACATGCCTAGGTGACCTCACACAATTCTATTTCCTAAGTATCTATGTCACAGATAAAGGCATACCATGTGTGCATGATTAGAAATTTAGTGGATGTTATTCATGAAACACTACCATGATAAAATAATAAAAAGATCATTATTGTTCATCTGAGAGGAAATACTATTGGCTGACCATGCTATTTATTTATGTTTGTGAACATACATGGAACACCTACCTTGAATGAAAACAAGATAAACCTTTAAAATCATCATTCAGGGATAATTCAATCACCTTTATAGCATGAATAAAATGTAGTAATGACCACCATTCCTGACCAAGAATGTACATGATTATTTGGAGTCCTATAAATGAATGATCTATCAACATCAACATTTTTTTTGTCCTCATTACTATACCCTCTTCTTCTAATTGTATCTAATCATGAGGGGGGGGGGGGGGGGGGGGGTTAAAACTCCCTCTTTAAAATAGAAATGAGGTTTTTAAAAGATAAATATCTCAATTAGTAGAGAAGTGAAAGACATAAAAAATTTCATTTGTTCACCAAAAAAATCTCGTGCATGGCCCAACCTGTATCATCATCCAAGTTAAACCTCCACACCCTACATCATTGTGAAATTAAAACCAGTGTTCCCCAATCATCATGTAGGTCCAGACCTACCCACCTTGTGTCATCATGTAGGTTCAAGCATGGACACCCAAAGACTCATGTTTGTCACACATGCATTAGATACCTATGTGAGTTACCCACATAAAACACATCCTTTACCTAGGATCCAAATTCTTAATAAAAATATGACCTTTGGGTTCTTCATTTTACATGACTATAATACCTAAATAATCATCAATGGACCTCTCACCCAAATCCTTTACTCTGGTACTCAAAACCTTCTAGGATGTTCACATAGCCACAAAATAATATTGAATTAAATAGGTTTTGTGGGATTAAAGATCCTATAGTGTATGAAATACAAAGGACACGTGAAATTATCCATTTTCCCCATGTCAAAAAGTACTAGGATGGAGGCCACTTTCCAAGTTGAAGACATGTGCGAGACCCTTCCAGAATTTCGTAAGGAGTACCCTAGAGTTTTGAGTAACGTGTAACACTTCGACCCCAGTTACCCAGAGTCGGTGCATTATTACATAACATTGGCATTATCACAAGGAAATCATGTCCCAAAAGACCAATTAGTTTAGTATTATTGGAAACAAGATTCATACATAAGTTCAACTTTACAACTTGAAAAGAAATACAACACTAGTTTTTTTATTAGAAACATCCAAGAATCCAAGATTATTCCTGAAAGTCACTCATAACTAACTTCTTCATATCTTGGGAAAATGAAACATAAGAAAGGGGTGAGCTCAAATGCTCAGTAAGGGTAAGCAATACAACGGAAGATAACATAAATATTGAGCATGGTGAATAATTTAAAACACATGCCTTTACCAATAATAAACATAAAAACTTTTATTGTAGGAATATGAGCTCAGTAAATAATGCCATAATAAAACATAATCATGGGTATTGTACTAGTTGAACGACCACATGAACCATCAATATTATTTTCATAATGAGGAAATGTATAATGCCGGACATTCTGAAACATTTTGTCAAGGCCTCGTCCAAGATGTCTAAAAATGATTAAGGACTCGACCAAAACCATATATCAAATTGGGAAAGGCCTTGGCCGATTCCATGTCAAAGTGTCTCATGAGACCTATCAATGCATCGAGGAGCTATAGTGGGCTCCACTAATCACTTACGAAGTCCAATACATTTCTCATATGAAAAGGTTGGAATATAACATAAAAATTCATATTTAAACTAGCATATGAAATGTAATACATTAACCATAAACCAAGAATGGTATAAAAATAAAAAATCCACAGTCAAACATATCAAAAAACCATCAATACAATATGGAATATTTGTATCATAATGAATCAACTTCAAACAAGTATAAAATCTATCAAAGGATGTTGACCTAGATGAAATCAAAACTATTTGTGAGAAATATATCTTTCTTTTTTTGAAATAATTTAAAGTTACATAATTATAAAAGAAAAAATTTATTTTGAAAATATTATTATAATCTTGTAAGGTAATCTTTGACGATGTTATAATGGTGAAGAATAACCGCACCCGCTATATAAGTTAAAAAAGACATTCTTACCTTAATTTTGTCGAAAAGGTCGTAAAGTACCTTGTTTGGAAAACGACTGAAAGATTCCTTTCAAAAAATATAAGTTCAAATAAGGGTATAAATAAATTTAACCCATTGTCTAGTAAATAGTAAAAATGTTTTGAAATACATTTTTAAGAAACAGGGATGTGAATGATAAAGAGGTCCCAGAAGATACTTACATAAAAACAACCTCGGTTAATAAAGAGATTATTGAATTAACCCTTACCTTGTACTTTTACTTGGTTGAGGGTAGGTTAACCTCATGTATAATGGTGAAATAATTGATATTAAATTAAACAATAACTATATAAATTAATATTATATCATATATTATCTTCCAATATTGCTTTGTTAATAATATTTTAGTATTATCATCGTTTCTGGTGTTAACTGATTCGTTTTCCTTTATATGATTTGTTATATAAGTAATGTTTTTTATGGATAGGATGTATATTATTAATATTCATAATGATATTAAGTCTTTAAACATTATTTTTAATCATCAAATGAAAATTATTATTGAATGGATATGAGGGGGAATGAATCTCATCGCGTTAGTGGAGACGGTAATCCGTACGTACGCACGAGTGAAAATATCATTCTTTTTATATTAAAATTGTATCTAATTGGATGTAACATCATATATACAGAATCCTTATGATGTTATATTTGTTATTTTCATCATTTAAAATCATTATTATACCCATCCAAATGATGAAGTGTTTGAATAACAAACTACACCACGACGTGGAGACGGTAATCCGTACGTACGCACGTATGGTGGCATTGTAATTTATAGGATGGATAGAATAATGAATATGGTTGTAAAATTTTTATAATAACATCACAGTATATAGAATATACTGAAGTTATTATTTTATAGTGGAAACAACAAATAAATAGGAAGTGGAAGAAGAAATGAACTTGACAGAGGTGATGTAATATTTACTTCTTTTTCGGGTTCTTCCTTTTTGATTTGATCAAAATGGATCATTAGATTGGCTTTCTGACTAAAGTAATGCCTCTAAGATGAAGGGAGGATAGTTGGGAGGATATTAGGGTAGGGTTTGTCCTATTCAAATGGCTTTTAAGGTGTGAATATGATAGAAGGACAAGTTCTACTTTATAAGAGGGGTGAGGGGCATCTCAGAAAAAGATTGAAATATTATTTTATAATAAAATCATTTTTGATTTATAATAGATCAAAAATGATTTATTTCTAGGATAAGGTGGGTATGGGTCGAAAACCACTCAACAAATAGGTTTTAGATAGTTTTGGGTCACTATATTAACTTTATCCTTTAGATTTAACTCTTAGTTAAATAGTTTGACATTTACCATGTCTCTTTGTATTTTTATATTATATGGTTAATAAACATACTATAAACTTCCAAGAGAACCCCAAGTGGTTAATTATTAATATATATAACCTTATATAAGTCATTTTTCATACCCTTATATTTTTAGTAATATTATATCAATTAATAATATAATATTTGTTTAAAAAACTCTTTTATGTCAATTTTGACACTATTTGGTATTTTTTTTGCGAAATTCATAACAACATTATTACTTCGAAAAAATTCATTAAATCAACCCTAAAATTTCATATTAACCTATAAAATTATTATAATTCATAAAAAGACTCAAATTACATTTATTTGGGTATTTATAATATCAATTATTTTAATATTTCATTAATAAGGTAATTACTACATCATCATTGTGTCATAAATAAATTTAATTATTTAATGTATAAAAATTAAAAATAAAATACCCTTATGTAGGAAATCGTTTTATATTTCTTATGAATATTTATATTCTAATTTATCTTATGTATTACCCTATTTTAAAAATTCTTTAGTTATTAAACTTTGATTTTAACTCTTTTAACTATTCTTTAAATAAAATAATAATAAGTTTCATAATCTAACCCATGTGGACCAAAGAGGTTCATATTTTATTAATAAGGTTTTTTTTGGTCTAATTATACTTATCCAATAAAATTAGGACATGTTTTAGGGTAATAATAATATCATTTTTACCCTTAATTACTCTATTTTCTTTTAACCATGGTAAATAAAAGTAAAACATTACTATTCACCAAAAATTATTTTCATCTTATTGAACCAAATTTTACTTACTGATATCAACC
Organism: Viscum album; assembly: GCA_963277665.1. NCBI lineage: Eukaryota > Viridiplantae > Streptophyta > Magnoliopsida > Santalales > Viscaceae > Viscum > Viscum album. Next base: position 857,862,114 of record OY728145.1, read on the forward strand.
GCGTCTCTCGGATTTTTTAAATTCAACTCACATAAGTAGTAAAATTAAGTTTTATACAAATTTGGAAATGCTCCAAGGAGGTGGGTAAAAGACGGTAAAAAGTTTTATAAAATTTTATATATCCAAACTCATTATAAAATGACTCCAATGAATTACATTGAACTTATATAGGTATTATGTATCTATTTTGTCCTAAAATAAATTTAAATAAAATAACTAATTATTTAAATAAAAAGTTGGTTTTAAATAATAACTCAGTGTTTTTCACTATTCATCAAAAATTGAAAGTTTTCAGAAAAATACAAAAAATTCACCCTAAGATAATTTCGATATTCCTAATCAAAAAATTAAGTCCATTATGAAAGATAAAATTTATAAAATTTCAAAAAGTGGGTATTACTATACACAACGGCTAGTTTGATTGGTCGTGGTGTGTTAGAATCTTGAAGTGGTGTACAATGCAAGCTATTGCATTATTCAAAAGGAAACGTACCTTAGAAGATTGGGTTGTTACATTCTCCCCTCCTTCAAATAATTTAGTCCTCAAAATTTCTAGAATATTACTGCATAAAAAGATTCAGGTGGTTCTTCATCATAAGTTCCTCTGGTTCCCACGTCACCTATTCCATTTTATTGTTTCTCTATAGAACTTTTAGCAGATGCGTCGTCCGGTTTCTCAAAACTTGTTCTCTTGTATCATGAATCTTGACAGGATCTTTACAATTAGACAGATCGAGTTCTAATTCTAATTCCTCATAGGCGAGTACATGCGTTGAGTCAGGCATGTATTTTCTCAACAGTGATACGTGGAACACATCATGAAATTTGGAGAGACTTGACGGCATTTCCAAATAGTAATATACAACCCCAATTCTCTCTAAAATTTTGAAAGGTCCGATGTAACTAGGGATGCATTTACCCTTCTTAATAAATTGTATAATTACCTTCCATGGAGATACCTTCAAGAAAACATGATCTCCTACATGAAATTCCTATCCTTCCTTAGGTTGTCTGTATAGCTCTTATGCCTACTTTGAGCTGCTTTGATGTGGATTTAGATTACCTTCACATTTTTTATAGTTTCATCAACAAGTTCGGGGCCTAAGAGTTTTTTTCACCAACATCATCCCAACAGGTTGGTGTGCGACATCTCTTTCCATATAACGCTTCATATGGTGCCATCTAAATACTTGAATAGAAGCTACTGTTATTGGAAAATTCTACCAGAGGTAAATATTGATCCCACATACCTTGAAAGTCAAGTGAGAATGATCTCAACATGTCTTTTAAGGTTTAAATAGTCTGTTTTGATTTTCCATCAGTTTGAGGGTGGTAGGCAGTGCTCAAACGAAGTACATTATCTAGGGATTTCTGAAAACTTTTCCAGAATCATGATGTAAAACAGGGATCATGATCAGAAACATTCAGTAGGGGTACACCATAAAGCCTTACAACTTCATTAATATACAGTCTTTCTAAACGTTCAAGTGTTAAATCTTCTCTTATAGCAAGAAAATGTGCTGACTTGGTAAGAAAATCAACAATGACCCATATTGCATCGTTCCTTTTAGGAGTCTTTGGTAGTCCCATGACAAATTCCATCGTAATATTATCCCATTTCCACTCAAGTATGGGAAGCGGTTACATGACTTCTCCAGGATTTTGCCTTCCAGCTTTCACTTATTGACAAACTATACATCTTGACACAAAATCATAAATCTCTCTCTTCATGTTGTCCTACCAAAAATGTTCCTTCAAATCTCTATACATCATGGTGCTCCCAGGGTGTATAGAGAAATTAGAGTTAGGAGCATCATCTAACAATTCCCTTTTCAGATCAGGTATATTGGGAACACAAAGTATCTTCCAAAATTTCAAAATCACATCTTCATATTTGAAGTCAATCAATCTCCCATCATTCATAGATTTAATCTTCTTTTGAAATTCCTCATCATCATCCTGAGAACTTTTTATCATTTCTAGTAAAGATTGTTTGGAAACCATTCGAAAAATCATTGATGTTTCACCTTCCACGGTTATTCCCATATCCATCTTTACTAGATCCATGAAAATAGGATCCCTTTCAACTCTCATCTTGTTCAAGACCGCACGATCCTTTCTGATCAAAGCATATTCCACCTTATTTTCTTTCCCCAGGTGGTAGTGTATCGTGTAATCATAATCTTTGAGTAGTTCAAGCCATCTCCTTTGCCTCATGTTGAGTTCCTTCTGAGAGAAAGTATACTTCAAAATCTTGTGATCAGTATAAATCTCATACTTTTCACCATAGAGATAGTGTCTTCAAATACTCAAAGAAACGATTACAGCTGCTAACTCAAGATCATGAGTAGGATAGTTTTTCCCATGAATTATTAGCTGTCATGATGAATCAGCAACAACTCTATCATTCTGCATAAAGACACAACCAAGTCCTTTCTTTGAGGCATCACTATAAATAACAAACCCATCATTCCTGGATGGTAGATTCAAGATTAGAGAATTGACTAATCTTCTCTTCAATTCTTCGAAACATTCTTCACACTCTTTTTTCCAAACAAATTTTACCCCATTACGTGTGAGCTTCGTTAATGGGTTATCCAATCGGAAAAAATTCTGGACAAAACATTGATAATAACATGTTAAACCAATAATAATGTGTACCTCAGTTATACTTGTCAGTTCTAGACATTCTTGGATTGACTTTTTCTTAGAAGGGTCAACAGAGATTCCATCCTTAGAGACAATATGGCCAAGAAAAGAAATCTCTTGAAGACAAAATGCACACTTTCTAAACTCCCCATATAATTCATTTCTTCTGAGGATTTTCAGAATGGTGTGCAAGTGATTTTCACGATCTTCATATATTTTGGAGTATACCAGGATATCATTAATAAATACCACTAAAAATTCATCAATATATTCCATGAAAACTCTATTTATTAGATCCATGAAAATAGAGGGTGCATTAGTCAGCCTAAAAGGCATTACTGTAAACTCTTAATGCATGTACCTGGTTCGAAATGCTATCTTTGGAATTTATTCCTTATTCACACACAACTGATGATATCTAAATCTAAGGATAATCTTTGAAAAATATTGAGCTCCATGAAGTTGGTCGAATAAATGATCAATTCAAGGTATATGATACTTGTTCTTTGTTGTTATAGCATTGATCTCATTGTAGTCAATGCACAACCTCATAGATCCATCTTTTTTCTTAACAAAAAGAATAGGGCTCCCCATGGAGAAACACTAGGGAGAATAAATCCTTTATTACTCAATTCATCTAGTTGTTTATTTAGTTCCACTAATTCCATAGTGGACATTATTTAAGGGGTCTTCGATATGGGCCTTGAACCAGGAGTTAAATCAATGGAAAAAAATCAATTTCTCATTCTTGAGGATGTCCAGTTAAATCATCTAGAAACACATCATCGTATTCTTTCATAATAGGCACATCCTCTATTTGAACATTATTTTCCTCACACAAAGTTATTTCATTATATTCCTCCCCAATAATTGAATTTAGTTGAGCTACTGGGGGTGGATCTAGATAAGAATGAGGTGGTGACGTTTATGCTCTAATGATAAGGCACTCCTTATCATCATCGAAGATTATAACCTACTTCTTCTTACAATAAATTTTTGCATCATGGTCCGAAAGCCAATCCATTCTGAGGATTATTTCAAATTAAATCATGTGTATGATGATGAGTCTAGTAGATAAAGAACATTTATACGCCCTAATGGGAACTGATTCACAAAACATTATTTCAATGATACTTCCCTTAAAAGTTTTGACTAAAAAATCCATTATTAAATCAAATTATAAATACCTAATTTTCTTAGAAAACTAGGAAGATATGAAACAATGATATGATCCAGAATCAAATAAACCATTGGATAAACTTGATGAAACCATTAAATTACCTGCAACCATGTTTTTCAGAGCTTCAACCTCAGCAGTAGTGATCACATAAGCTTGGCCTTGATCCCTTGGAATTTTCTGAGGTAAGTTTCCCTGACGCTTTGGAAATTAAGTTTAAAAATGTCCCATCTCCATGCAATTATAACATTGAACATTGGTAGCATCTTTCTTTCAGTTAAAATCACCATTAAGATGGCCTTTCTATCCTCATTTGTAGCATACTCGTTTTCCTTTTAGATAGGCACCAGGGTTCTTCCTTCCACAATTATCACAGGGTGGAAATTAAATTATTCCCTTATTCCCTGTTTCTTTATTTCCTTTCCCAGATTGTTTAGTAGATCTCTTCTTCTCTTTCTTTTCTTTAAACCCATAAGACTTAGAGAATTCATTTTCTATCTTTATAGCACACGAGAAAATATCTTCGTACGATGAGAAGGATTGTGATACTAATTCTTTATGGAGAAATGGTTTAACCCATCAAATAAATGATCAATCTTACTTCTTGGGTTACATATATAATCTACAACATGCCTTGATAACTTTTTAAAGTTAGCTTCATACTTTGTGACATTCTCATCCTCGTTTTGCCTCAGATTCAAAAATTTCCTTTCCATATCTGCTTGATGGTCACGAGGAAATTATTTTTCTAAGAAAAGTTCTTTAAACTCCCTCCATTACATACTAGACACTTCTTCATCTTCCTTTGTGTTTTGAATCAATGACCACCATTGATCAACATCTCCAATGAGGCGATAAACTACAATGAAAACCTTTTCCCTTTCGCTACTCCCCAAAGCATGAAATATTTTCTCTAAGAAATTTATCCATTTCTCATCCACTAATGTATTTTTACTCCCATTGAATGTTGGTGGTTTTTTCCTCATGAATCGGTCTAACATTGATCCTCCGCATTGTGGATCGGGGTGCTCCATTTGGGTAAGGTTATTATTCATAGCCTATATGAGTTATCCTAGTATGGAGATAAGCTGATCAGCACCAGTTGCATCACCAACTCCGCTATAATTATCTTGAGTAGGATGGAAATACTTACATGGATTATGTGCATTGATATGGTTTCAATTCCTTCCACTAGGTTCCATTTCTAAACAATGGCATAAACTAGACTAGGTTATGAATCGAAATACATAATTCCATACTTGTAAAACACTTAACATAAATTTAATAGTTTATGTATATAATTCATAATCATAAAAATGTTTTCTTTAAGGAAGTATATACTCATAAACCCTTCATAATGGTTTGTTAAGAAAATGAAAATTATCCTATGCATATCCCCCGGGAGTGTTGTAACCAAGAGTGCAGCAAGGCCTGTTGTCATGAACCAGTTCCCATTCGAGTCTAGCTCAAAGAAATGTTTTCGGGTTTTACCCCTAGGTACATTTGTGCCAGAGCCACCTCCACCTGCTCGTATCCAGATAGGGATGTATTTCTTGGAAAACTCACAAAATCTCTATAGTACCAAAATTCTGAGAAGTTCTTCTATACTAATCCTCAAAGTCTATCTTAGGGATATGTGCTCTAATCAGAGTTTATCTAAATCTAGTTTCAAAGGTTTGTTCTAAACATCTTATGATACCAACTGTAATGCCCTAACCCCAGTTACCCAGAGTCAGTGCATTATTATATAACATTAGCATGATCACAACGAAATCATTATTGAAAGACTGATCAGTTTAGTGTTATTAGAAACAACATTCATACATAAGTTCAACTTTACACCTTAAAAAGAAATACAACACTAGTTTATTCCATTAGAAACATATAAGCCTCCTAGATTATGCCTAAAAGTCACTCATAATTGACTTCTTCATATCCTGGGAAAATGAAACATAAGAAAGTGGTGAGCTCAAACGCTTAGTATGGGTAAGCAATACAGCAGAAGATAACATAAATATTAAGCATAGTGAATAATTGAAAACACATGCCTTTAAAAATAATAAACATGAACACTTTTATGGAAGGAATATGAGGTGAGTAAATAATTCCATAATAAAATATAATCATGGTTATTCTACTAGTCTAATGACCACATTAACCATCAATATTATTTTCATAATGAGGGAATGTATAATGACAGACATTCTGAAACATTTTGTCAAGGGCATAGCCAAGACGTCTAAAAATGATTATGGCCTCGACCAAAACCATATATCAAATTGGGAAAGGCCTCGACCAATTCTACATCTAGTTGTCTCATGATACCTACCGATTCATTGAGGAGCTATAGCAGGCTCCACCCGTCACTTACTAAGTCTAATACATTCCCCATATGAAAAGTTTGAAATATAACATAAACATTCATATTAAAAATAGCATACGAAATGTCAATACATTAACCATAAACCATGAATGGTATAAAAATAACACATCCAAAATCAAACATATCACAAATCCTTCCATACAATATGGAAGATTTGTATCATAATTAATCGACTTCAAATAAGCTTAAAATCCATCAAAGGATGTTGACATAGATGAAATTAAAACTATTTGAGTGAAATATCTATTTCTTTTTTTGAATTTTTTTGAAGTTACATAATTATAAAAGAAAAAATTTATTTTTAAAATATTATTATAAGATTTTAAGGGAAGCTTTTATGATGTTATAACGGTGGAGAATAACCGCACCCGCCGTATATGTTAAAAAAATAAATTCTTACCTTTATTTTGTCGAAAAGGTCGTAAAGTACCTTATTTAAAAAATGTCTGAAAGATTCCTTTCAAAAAAGATAAGTTAAAATATTGTTATATATGAATATAAACATTTTTTAGTAAATAGTTAAAATGTTTTGAAATACATTTTTAAGAAACATGGATGTGGATGATAAAGAGGTCCCAGTAGATACTTACGTAAAAACATCCTCAGATAATAAAGAGATTGTTGAATTAACCCTTACCTTGTACTTTTCCTTGGTCAAGGGTTGGTTAAACTCTTGTGTAATTGTGAAATAATTTTTTTAAAATTATTAAAGAACTATATACATTAATATTATATCATATATGATCTTCTAATATTTCTTTGTTAATAATATTTTAGTATTATCATCGTTTTAGGTGTTAACTTATTCATTTTCCTTTATATGATTTGTTACGTAAGTAATGATTGTTATGGATATGGTGTATCTTATTCATATTTGTAATGATATTAAGTCTTTAAAAATTATTTGTAATCATAAAATGAAAATAAGTCTTGAATGGATACGATGGGGAATGAATCTCATCGCGTTCGTGGAGACGGTAATCCATACGTACACACAAGCGACAATATCATTATTTTGATATTAAAATCATATATAATTGGATGGAATATCATATATAAAGAATAATTATCATGTTATATTTATTATTTTAATCATTTATACTCATTATTATACCCTTCAAAATGATGAAGTGTTTGAATAACACACTACACCACGACGTGGAGACGGTAATCCGTATCTACGCACGTATGGTGAATTTTTCATTGATTGGATGGATAGAATAATGAGTATGGTTGTCCCATTTTTATAATAACATCAAAGTATATAGAATATATTGTAGTTATTATTTTATAATTTAAACAACAAAGAAAGAGGAATTGGAAGAAGAAATGAACTTGAAAGAGGTGATGAAATATTTACCTCTTCTTCGGGTTCTTCTTTTTGATTTGATCAAAAGGGATCATTAGTATGGATTTATGACTAACGTATGGCCTCTAGGATGAAGGGAGAAAAGTTGGGAGGATATTTGGTCAGGTTTTGGCCGATCCAAATAGCTTTGAATGTGTGAATTTGAGAGAAGGGGAAGTGCCCTTTTATAAGAGGGGTGAGGGGAACCTTAGGAAAAGATTGAAATATTATTTTATAATAAAATAATTTATGGTTTCTAATGGCTAAAAAATAATATATTTCATGGAAAATGGGGTATGGGTTGCGAACCACTCACCCAATAGGTTTTATACAGGTTTGGGTCAATATATTGACTTTATCTTTTAGATTTAACTCTTAGTGAAATAGTTTGACATTTACTATGTTTCTTTGTATTTTTATATTATATGGTTAATAAACTTACTATAAACTTGCAAGAGAACCATAAGTGGTTCATTATTAATATATATAACCTTATCTAATTCATTTTGCATAATATTATATTTTTAGGAATATTATATCAATTAATAATATAATATTTGTTTTAAAAACACTTTTATGTCAATTTTGACACTATTTGGTATTTTGTTTTTGATAAATTCATAACAGAATTATTAATTCTAAAAAAATTTATTTAATAAACCCTAACATGTCATAGTATCCTATAAAATTAGTATAATTCATAAAAAGTCTCAAATTACATTTATATGGGTATTTATAATATCAATTATTTTAATATTACATTAATAATGTAATTAATGCATCATCATTGTGTCATAAATAAACTTAATTATTTAATGTGTAAAAATTATAAATAAACTACCATTATGTAGGAAATCTATTTATCTTTCTAATTTATATTTATAGTCGAATTTATATTATGTATAACCCTATATTAAATATGGTTTACTTATTAAACTTTGATTTTAACTCTTTTAACTCTTCTTTAAATAAAATAATAATAAATGTCATAATCTTACCCAAGTGGACCAAAGAGGTTCATATTTTATTCCTAAGGTTTTTTCTGGTCTAATTATACTTATCCAATAGAATTATGACATGTGTTAGGGTAATAATAATATCATTTTTACCCTTAATTACCCTATTTACTTTTAACCGTGGTAAATAAAAGTAAAATGTTACTATTCACCAAAAATTAATTTCATCTTATTGAACCAAATTTCACTTATTGATATCAACCGTGTCTCTTGGATTTTTGAAATTCAACTCACAGAAGTGGTAAAATTAAGTTTTATACAAGTTTGGAAATGCTCTTAGAAGGTGGGTAAAAGATGGTAAAAAGTTCGACAAACTTTTATATATCTAAACTCATTATAAAATGACTCCAACGAATTACATTGAACTTATATATATATTATGTAACTATTTGGACCTAAAATAAATTTAAATAAAATAAATAATTATTTAAATAAAAAGTCGGTTTTAAACAATAACTCAGTGTTTTCACTATTCATCAAAATTTAAAAGTTCTCAGAAAAATACAAAAAATTCACCCTAAGCTAATTTTGATATTATGAATCCAAAAATGAAGTCCATTTTAAAAGATAAAATTTATAAAATTTCAAAAAGTGGGTATTACTATTCATAACTTCTAGTTTCATTGGACGCGGTGTGTTAGAATCTCAAAGTTCTGTACAATGTAAGCTATTGCATTATTCAAAGGGAAAAGTACCGTAGAAGATTGGGGTGTTACATGATGTCTCTCACTAGTTTTGTTTCAAAGGTTTCTCTTTATATAATCTCTTGTAGATATCACCTATAAGAATACTTAGTAATATCACCAAATAATACTTTGGGTTAATAATTAGCAATCTCAATTAAGAATCAATTATGTGATGCATCAGTAAGATCACCTAGGAATCACCTAGGTGGAGCATCAGCCATCTTACCAAGGAATCACCTGGGTGAAGTGGAGTCTTCTATCTTTTCCCATGATTAGTAACTCCTTTGTACCAATCCCCCATATGAGGGGGACCTATCCAAGACCTCCCTTTATGGATCCAAATATATATGATAAGGGCATAAGACACACCATTGGGTCCTCTTGTTTATAAATTCCTTTTGTAATAGAATTCCCATACTTATCCTAACTAATATGTGGGATTCATGGAGTGTTTCAATTATAAATTCCCTTAGTAATGTGGATCCTAGTCTAATGGATGGTGGTAGATGGATTCTCAGGTCATGCAGTGACATCGATTGTCTGAAATATTAAGCGAGTCATATGAAAATCCTCTCTTACCATCTATCACCCTGACCACATCCTCTAATACACATGTCAATATTTGAGGATAGTTACATATTTATTAGGAAATATATTATGTAGTAATTCTCTAATCATTCTTATTGGATATTGAATTCCCCATTCCTTATATATCACCCCTTTTCTACCAGTGGATAAAGGGAATTGTGTGGATTTCTATATCTTACACCTCATCATATTTCTCACACCATGCATAAGTCATGTGGACTTAGAGGTTAGTGAATATTATGTCATTAGAACAAAAAAATATCCAGTATGGAAACCTATTTGGTATAACTTCCAAATATTATCACTAAAATGGGACTCCTCTATAGGCTTAAGACCCAACCATACTGACTATGTGGTCTTTGATTCATGTCCAAATGGGATATATACGAAGCCTCCCAAGGATGAATTCCAACAAAAAAATAAACCCAATATTATATGGGAAATATTATTTAATGGTTCATATCTAACATGGGAGGCTATAATATTTCTAGGTCCCTTAGGCCACTTCAGTTTATGTCCCACACCATCATTTTCTAGGAAACTTATTCCTAGACAAATTTTATCACAATGATAAATTACATGGTTTGGTCCTCGTCACATGGTCTTAAAAGGATTGATATGTCCTTTTAAGAAATATCAAACTATCTGGGTTCTTATTCATCAAATAAAGATACCTTGCAACCCATCTCATGGGTCTGATCCTGATATCAAATCAACTCCTTTATTCCTGCATAATGATAAATTTCCGAGCACCACACTATGTGGATTAAAACCAATATCATGATAATTAATGAAAAAAATATCATATTGTTTTGAAAAATGGTACCATTGATTTAGAACCTCATATTCATAAATACGTATCCATCGATGAAGAACCTAGAATAGATACAGAGGGTACCATAAATGGACATCCTTGAAAAGATATTGATTTCTCCATTTATGAAGAACCTCATATACATACAGATGGTTTAAAAGTGAATACATACTAGTAGTTTATTTCTAATATAAGGTTATCCCTCTCTATATTTGGGATATAATATAGTATTCATTAAATATGTCTTTAATATATAATAGAGTCATGGAGAAGGTAATAATCCCCCAAAAAGGTATTATGAGCATGACTTTCCATTATCTTAACCAATGTGAGTATCTATGTGTTGTTAGAACCATTCCCTAATAAGATCCTACATTTATTAATTAGGTTCATCAAAATCCTGAATACGGTAACCAATGGGTGTTTTTGATTCTATGAATAAACCCCATTGGAAACATCTTGTAAAGGAAATGAATATAAAAATGGTGTGTTTCATGTGAAGGGTGATAACGTAACCCCCAAAAAACTCCATTAAAAATCACTTGATTTTCTAAATGAGGAAAATATTTTACAAAAAAATCATTGGTATACCAAAAAGTAAAAAAAAGAAAAGAAAATTTAGAAGGGAAAATTGTAAACATTTCTTAAACCAGTATGAAAATGGGAAAATATCACCCTAGATTTTTTCTTATGACTCAATTAAATTTCTAAAGTCTATAATGATATCAGTGTTTTAGTTGATCACCATATGATTTTGGTGCATTTTATTTCCAACAAAGAGTATATATCCACTGAAAAACTCACCATGATATATATAAGGGAATATATGAGGATTTATGGCGTATGACTATCCATTTTACATAATCTAGATCCCATTTTTATATTGATATTATTGGGAAGTATTTAGAAGGAATCAGATATAAGCAATGTTTTAGCACAACTTATCATCCTCGGATGGATAGTCATTCTAGATATACCATTAAAATTATGGTGTATATGTTGATATTTTGTTTGATGGATTTCTAAGGATGTTAGGATTACCACATTCCCCTGGTAGAGTTATCATTTAAAAAATTTTACATTATATCATTCAAATGGCAACATTTGAGGCTCCTTATGTAAGAATATATTGGGATCTAACAAGAAGGTATGATATTACAGAGAGGAAGATGATAGGTCTTGTATGTTCCAAATAAATGATAAAGATGGTTCATACCATTTAGTGGAAAATGAAAGTCAAATTTTTTTGATAGAGTAGTTATTCAAATAATCATCAATTATATCTATAGTTTGAAATTGGGGGAAAGGTTTTCAATCTAATATTATTATAGAAGTGGGTTATATAAATTTTGAATAAATGGAAGTTGATCCCTTGATAGATCTATCCCATCAAGATCCTTGAATAGGTTGGGGTTTTAGTATATCACTTAACACTCCCTTTACACATTTTATAAGTGCATGTTTCATTCCATGTATCATGTTTGAAGAAATATATACAAGTTCCATCACATTTACTAATCTTGAAAGCTATATAACTAGAACACAACCTTTCAAATGAGGAGCAATATGTGGAAATATTGGATCTAATTGTTATAGTTTTGAGAAATTAGATCACTTATCTATTCAACGTTTTGTTGTGAAATCATAATGTTTAGGAGGCGACATTGGAACCTAGGGATGTGATGAGAGATAAGTTCATGAACTTGTATTTTTATTGTTATATGATTTTTGGGATGAATTTTAAGGGATATAAGGACACATATTCAGTAATATATTCTCCCCTAAATAAATATTAGGTTTGATATCATATTCCACACAAAAAACCAAAACCAATGAAACTTAGTCCACTATAATGTAGTCAAAGAATTGGGAAGTGTAAATTATGGTAACTTTGTTATTAAATATATATAAATATATAAATATGAAACGAATAAAAAATAAAATTCCCTTTAAATATTGACTCGGCTAGTGAATCTAAGAATCTGAAAAAATATTTATTGTAAAAATTACTTTTCTCGATGCATAATATATTTTAGTAAGAATTTTGGATTAACACTAGTTTTATTTAAAATTTATAAGAAAATATAATAATAATAAATAATATATCAATATATATTTTACTATAGAAATAATTTTTTTTATATTTTTTATGTTATTAATTAAAAAACTATAAATTTTATGATTATATTTTTAAAAAATTAAATTAAAATTTTGATCTATCATAAAAATATTAGCATTAGATAAATATGTTTCATAAAAAAATTAAATTTTAAGTGAATAGTGAAATATACTATTTTTATAAATACATTTATTTTTATAGAATTTTTAGTTTATAAGAATGATTTGTAATGTTTAGAAACCATTTTATAGAAAAAAATTTATATTTCATGAATTATATTATAAATTTTTAAAAAGGTATTGTAGTTTATAAACCTGTATTTATTTAAACTTATTTAATAATTTTCATTGGAATTTTTTTAATAAGTTATATACTTATAAATTTAAAATAAATATTTTTATCAATTTTAAATCTTTTATAAAATAAAATGGATTTATAATTTGGAATCATTGGAACCAAATTATATAATTAAAAAAAAATATTTTTTAGAAGTAATATGATACATAAAAACTAGTTGCTGTGAAAAAAAGCTAAAATGGTAAAGCTAAGAATCAAAAATTAGATAACCTAAGATCTATTTAAAACATATGTGTGAATGTGGGGTTGAGGAATTAATCAATAATATCACTTATGATATCTATTATTTTAAAATTTTGGATTCATTTTTCATTGTTATCTCAAAAGGATCCATTTTTAATGATGTTAAATTTTTTAAATCACCCAATTAATAATTTTATGATATTTTTCGTTTTTATGATTGATTTTTTTAGGTATTTATTTATTTGGAACCTTTTGAAATGTAATTTTAAACCCATTCTTATTCATGGGTTTTAACCATATAATGATTGGTGTTTTCTTGTGTAACTCATGTGTATTGTTAATATTTATGTGATGAGTAGTCCCTATATTTAAAGCCAATGTATTGGGTAAAGGATTAAATATAATCTTAAAATGGTGAAAATAGTAGTGATTCTCGATTTAAAATTTGAAACAGGTTGTGAAGTATGATCCTCTATTGGAAACAAGTTGTGATGCCTAATCCTCTATGGGAAAGAGTTTGTGATATCTAATCTACCAAGGAAACCAAATTTTCATACCCAATACACATTAGACAACAAGCGGTGGTGGCTGATATACAATGTTTTGTTTCTAATATTTTATTGGTTCCACTATTATTTTATATTTGATGATTCTATACTCTCTTTATCATGATTTAAGTATCATATTTTCCCAATATTTATTCCATTTAATATGTTTGATCATATGAGATTACTTGTTCTTATATAATTTCTTATAAACCATTTTTATTGTTACATGTTATTTTAATAAAATATTGTTCTCAGATTAAGATTTTCTCATATGCTTCTTATCTCACCCTATTTAACACATTTATATGTTTAGTTTAACCATATTTTTCATTTTAGCTCACTCTTTTCTTATATATTTACTTATGAGGGAATAATGATTAATATTTCTTGGGAAATGTTTAAAAAACACCTAGTATGATGAAATTATTTTTAAATGTCCACAATAATAGTTAAATAATTTTCATATATATATACTCTCCAAATACACTAAACCATTTGATACTTGGGATGTTGAGATTATTATGTAATATAATGTTTTAGACATGGAAAGTATATATAATAAAGGCTTGTTTATCTTGAGTTAGCTCCCACACCACCCACAATCTAATGATTCTACTCTAATGAGTATAATCTTATTCAAAAAACATTAATATATAATGGGTTAGTAATGATAATAAATGTTAGCTTCCTTTAAATTTGTAGGAAAATTTGAAGGTCCATAAAATCAAAAATATTGAAGTGGATTACAATAATTATGTTCTGAAATGTACACTTATCATATACTCAAGAGATAATAATTTATTATTTGATTGTACTTTTACCCACTATTTTATATCTAGATAATTTTCTAATGTTATAAAATTAACACCAAAATTATTAGATATTTATTTATCAGTTAATAATCCTAATGACATTCTGATTTCATGCCAATAATATAAATCTTATCCAAATTTGGTTTGTTATAATATGGTTCTAGGAAGTCTTATTATTGTCTCTATAACAATATTTAATGTAATTTTGGGTGTGTTATAGCTCTCTCAATATTGAGATCATATTAATTGTAAAGGTACAAAAGTCATATTTTATATCCCAAATCATTTTATAAAAGTTAATTAGTATAAGGATGACTATGAAATTCAAATTGAAAATGCTACAATATTATGTCTATTAATACCTTTTTATGAGGGATATCTATCCCAAATGGTTAAATAGAAACTTGAAGTTTATTATATTATTATTTATGGGTGTTTATCAATGATGTATCCCAAGAGTTTCTTGGTCCTCCACCCAATATTTAAGTAGAATTTTTAATATAAATTATATATTGTGGTGCATCTATTTTAATTAATATTTCTATAATATATTTGATTCAATTGAAGAAAATGAATTATAAAATCCTGTAGATTTTTTAAAAGGAATTATTATGCATTTGTGCTTCACATCCTGGTGCACTATTTCATTTTTAGTAATAAATATTGTTCAAAAAACATCTATATTGATTATCATTAACATAAAATGATCATAGTTGAGAAGAAGTATCATCTTCATAGTATTAATTATTTGTTCAATCAATTATAATGGGATCAATATGCTATTTAAATAAAAATGAAATACTTCCAAAATTAAGATCCTCTAGTAGGTTATATTTTCATTTTATACTTTAATTGTGAAATCACCAAAACACACTTAGTTATTTAAGAAACACTATGAATAATATTTTTTCATGTATATTCATGGATATATATCATTTATGAATTTATTTTGTATTCATAAAAATATTGAAGAAGAATAAACATACCATACATTGTCTTATTAATTTATAACCAATGGTGTATCATATAGCCATATGTGTAATAACTAAAAATTTATAGTAATATTTAAACATTTCATCACTAGATAAGGGTTAAATAAATATAAAAGATATAAGTTTATTATAAATAATATGATTAATAATTGGTAATAAAAAACTATAAAATAATTTAAAAATAATGTAAATATTTTCCACACCAATTCTCTATTGCATATCCTGATAATAATAAGTATGTTATGTAAGAAAAATATTATAGTCTATGTAATAAATACTATGAGAGAAATAAAAATTTTGAATAAGAATTGTAAATGAATACAATGAATTTAATGGAATTTACTATTTAATTTAAAAACAATATTATCACTGCTAATTTCAATCAATGGAAATATTATTATTTTAAAGATATCATTAGGGTTGGTGTATATTAATGGGTGTTATAGAATAAGTTAATTTTTATACAATGTGAAATCCATGGATTTGAATAATAAAAAATCTCATATAAATTAAAATTTTCTAATCTTGGAAATAACTTATGATCACTTTGTTTTTCACTATTTTAAGCTCAAATAAAACATCAATAATTTTGTTTTTAATAAAATTATCTTTGGGATAAGTTTAACATGGTAGAAAAAACCAAAAAATAAATATTTTTTGAACCACTATAAAATATTTCCCCCAATACAAAACATTAAAACAGATCTTATGAAATTGAAATAAGGCATTTTTTATTTAGGAGTTAAATTGGTATTTTTTTTAGAAATTCATCTAATAATAAAATATCATTTACAATATTATTACAATTTTTGTTAATAATATAGTCATAAAATAAGATAAATTTTGTATAAATAAATATTTATTTTAATAGTATCTATTATATATTCATGATAAACACAGAAAAAGTACTCAATATTTATTTTTTGGTATGTTTATGAAAAAAATTAATTTTTGGGTGAATTGTAAAAATGTTGTTTTGATAGAAGGAATGGTTTATGGTCTTACTTTTATATAATAATTCTATAATGACATTTATAATATTATTCATGATCAAAAAAACATTTAAGGAGTTATAAGATATATTTTAATAAAATATATTAAATTTCTAAACATGTTTAGTAATTTAAATAATCTATTAGTTATTTTTCGCTTTTAAAAACTATTTATTTAGGACTTAAGATCTTTTCTTGGTCAATATGAAATTAAATAAAGGATTTTAACCATTACTATTTTAAAACATTCAAAAAAGTGTCTTTTTTTATAATATCATTATCCAAAATAATGTAAAGATAATTTTAAGTTCATTTCCCACAAAATAGTTTCCTATGACCTATAATCAAGAAAATACTAAACAATTCTCAAACTTCACCAATAAATAACACCTCTCTATGAAAATATCCTCACGACTAATTAATATATAATTATTTTTTCTGCCTAATATAATCACTCCCAGAGCTCCCTCTATAACTTAAATATAATTAGAAAATATGAAAGGATGATGAAAATGATATGAATGATCTAATTAATGTATGTGTTCATTATTTCTATGAAAATTCAATTTTCAATATTATATTATAATAGGCAATAAAATTCAATTTCATATTTATATATTATTTTATATCAATTTATATTCATCTCTTTTTTATGTGAAAATGATATATATTTTATTTCCGTATACTCTATTCAGTAATAAAAAAATTATTCATTATAGTATTTGTATCTTTCTAGAGGGATGTCAAGAATATGTCATTAAAAAGCATAATTTATAGTAATTATGGGTCACTAAACCTATATAACTATCCATTGAAAGATCAATCATCCTATGTATTATCTAATAAGGTCCCCCTATGATCTTTTCCTTGGATTCACTTTATAATGTGATAGATATAATTTCTATGTTGATAATCCTTTTTTATACACTTTTGTAATAAAATTTATTAAGAAATAATCTACACAAGTAATACCCTACCCATAATCATTATTATTAAATGTTACTCACAAATATAGATATTTTATTTGATTATTTGAGTATTTACTAGATTAACACCCAAATTTATTACTATTGAGTGGTCATTGATCATCAAGATTCCCTATACAGACACTTCTGGATCATGTACAAGACAATAAATATTTTTTATATACCATATAAATTAAAAAACCTCCATGATAAGAAGTTTAGTGTCATTGGGAACTAGTTATATATCAATCTTACCACTCAATAAAATGTTTTTTTCATCCAAATTAATTCTTAACACATGAAACTTTAAACTATATACCACTCCTTTGGAATTCTTAAATAAATAAGGTAGCATCTAAAATGGGTTATCTCAAACACATAGTAGTTGGTAACAAAAAAGAAAAACTATAATGGAATAAGAAATTCATAAAAAATATGGAATTAATAAATAATTATAAAATGACTCCATGAAACTCATAATATGGTCATGGAATATAAACACGAATAACATAACTATATAAATGAATAAAAACATGAATAAAAATAAATGTATTCATCATGAAGTAATTCATAACAATGGGAATCATAAACACACCATCAAGGCCTAGTTCCAATAAATCATATATAAATTCATAAAGAGATACCCAAATACCCATAATTTTTTTCTCATGAGACCTAAAATTAAATCGATGGGTTATATAATTTGAGACCCCACATATCACATAACATATCTAAAGAAAGCATCATATGAAGATAATGTATGAAAAATAAATACCATAATATTTCCTAATTAATTTCATACATATTTGTGGATAATATATAAATTTATTTCCTTATATAAATATTGGGTATATAAAATATAAATATTTCCCCCAACAATAGAATAATAATTCTATCTAGTTGAATATCCCTTATACATATTAAAATAAATTTGATATTAAAAATATAATAAAATGTTACCTTATCAATGTAATGATTAAAAGGTAGTAGTGAATAGTGATTTTAGGATGTAAATACATTAATATGAAATAATTATTCATTAATTTTATAATGAGTTCTTAAATTTTCCAAAACATGTAACCCATGAGTGTCAAACTAGGTGTGAAATTTACCTATTTTCTATTGCACCTTGTAAAGGCTGAGTTCAAACCCAACCAATATTTTTTTAGTGTGATTACCCGTATTTGAATTCGATCCAGATACCTCATACACGTATTGTTTTGTAGAAATGGATGTCACTGCTAAGAAACCATATTCTCATTACATCACAAAACATTTGGGATATTTAATGATATGTGGGTGTTTGAGCATTATAACCACATATAATGGTTTTATAATTCTATATAAAAGTGGTGAGTAATTTATAATAAAATAATGAATTTTTAATATGAATCCTGATAAAATTTATTATAGAAAATAAATGGAAATGGAAATATTAGAAGAATAATGTAGGTGACCCATTATGAACCCTTATAAAGAAATTCAAATTGTAAATAATAAAATATAAAATAATTTATTAATTTAAAAAAAATTATCCACAAAAAACAAGTATAATAAGATATAAAATAGTAAAATTATATATTAAAAATTATTATAAAATAATAATATTTGTAGATTAAGGATATAACTCAATGAAAGGAAATTGATTTAAGATCCCCCTTAGTTATTTGAAAGGAAATAAAAAAATCAAATTGAAATAGTTATTGAAATATACTTTTAAATCACAATAATAAAAGGATGTTTATCCAAAGAGAATTAAACTAAGGTAATTTAAATAATTTAAAAATAATAATAGGAACATAATTTGAATTATGTTTTAAGAAAATGAAATTTTGTGAAATAATACTTACAACTATTAAATTAATTGAATCAAGAGACATTAGAAAAAAAATGATATTTTTTTTCAAATACCATTAATTCTATGAAATATTTTTCTAAAAAATTAATGGGTTTGTATGTAAACTATATAAATGTAATCATGATGAACTATCTAAGACATGTATCAAGTAATTGAAAATGATACTAACAACCACTACCCGAAATCCTGGCTCAATTCGTAAGATTAAAAAAACCCTTTCTATTAAAATTATTTCCATAATTTAATTTATTATGAAAAAAATATTCTAAATTTAAATATTATTTTTATTTCCTTTTAATTAAGGTAATCTAATTTTTAATTAATTTAATAAATTATTGTATTTTATATTAATAATTTTTACGTTTCTCAATTTATAGTCCCCAAAGCCTCCTCAGTATATTTGTTTTCCTAAAATATCATATTAAAATGGTTACATAAACTCTAGGAGTGTCAATTAATATTCATTTTATCATTCATCAATTTATGGAGTTAAATAGGTTATGAAATATTAATAACGAAAATACATACTCTTGATAATCATGTGTCTTAAGATAATAAAATGTTTATATTACTTTTGGTTTCAACTATATCACCTATATTTTACAATTCCATAATAATAAATAATAATTATATATTTATAAATTTAATATTCAATCATGATTTTTTTAATAATACCCATGGTCAATAATGTTTCAGAAATAATCATCATTCACATGGGTAGCATAAAACATCCACAATTAGTATTTTTTTCAAAAATACTATAAAAGAATGGAAAAAAATAAATGTTTTAGTTTATAAAAATAGTTCTATTATTGTTAATATATTATTTTTAGGTCACATTTGATAATTACCCTGGTTATTTAAAATATTTAAAGATAAATTAAAATTAAAATACCACTTTCATGAATAACCAATTTATCAATATAATAATGACATATGAAATGGGTTTTATGATAGAAAACGGTTAATATTTCATCAAAAAATATTTAAAAATCGTGGGAAAATATAAAAATTGTTCATTTAAAGAATATAAATAAATTAATGAATTGTTTTAAATATAATAAATATAATAAAAATTGAAACAATGGAGTTATGAAACCGTTATTTAGGAATAATAATAGATAATGAAAAGGGTTCTATGAGAAGAAATCATTAAAATATAATAGAAAGGATAAAATTTTTGATAATAAAATGAATATATACGAATTGAATAATTTTTAGTTTTTTTAAATGAGATCTCGATACGTTGTTATCAAATGAAAGTGAAAAGTCTGGGAATAGGAACTGTTAACATGATCTTGAGTCACTTTTTTTATATTAAGATTTATGCCTTTAAGGGATGGGTTTTTGTCAATTCTATATGATTAGGGACATGGGTAAGTATGTTCATAGACGTATTATGGATGATATTTGTAAAAGTTAATTATTTTTAATGTGCTAATGAATAGGTAGAGTTGTGTGTTTATATAGTCAGGGGAGGGGTATTTTTGAATATATTATTTCATTATTTTACCATTTAGACTAATGAATTTTGAATAGGGATGAATAAAATAGATTTTTAGCTTATTATTAAACAAAATTTTTATTTCTATAATTATAACCATATTAAAACCAAATTAAATCATTTAACTAATTCATTAATTAAAAATATAAAAAATATTTTTTATTCAAATAAAATATAATATAGGCTTTAAAATTTCAAACATAGGTTTATAAATAAAACATAATAATTTTAACTTAATTATTTTACTCCTAAAATGTATTTTATCACATTAAAAAAAATTTATTTTGAAGTCCCTATAATATCATGGTTATTCCATAAAATTTATATCATGGAAGAAAATAATATTTTTACTATTCAACCAAAAATTAAAATTATGTAGAGTAATCCAAAAAAGTACCCTCATATATTTTCTGCATAAAAATTCTAAAAATAAATTATTTTTATGAAATTCATGTTATAAAATTTATTAATTTATATTATAATTAAAATGTTATAACACATGTGAATAAATCCCATATAAAATAATTTTTCATATCTTTTTATGATGGTTTATGTTAATTCCTGTTTTTAAATATTATTGGTTAAATTATTTATAATTAATTATTTTAAAAAATAAATCAATTTGTTTTCATATATTTAGTATTCTAATTTAGTTGAAATTATATTTTAATTAATTAATTTATAAAATAGTTTTAATGAAACATACTTTATATATTATGATTTCAATACTATGCCAATGGAAAATTTAATTTAATGAAGTACATATTATCAAAACATAAAAAAATTATTTAAAACAACTAATTAAAAAAATTATATTCGTATCATTAAATAAAAAATAAATTTATTATACTATTATATTGTTATAATAACTGTTACCTATCGTTTAAATAGTAAAATTTTAGATAATAAACCATTTTCACATTATATAATAACAACAACTTTAGAACTAAATGAATTATTATGTAAATTCAAAATAAAAAACAATTTTTTAAATTTTAAATTTGTATTTAATCATTTTTCATATATTTCACATAAAATGTTACAAGAAATTATCTTAAAAATGTTACAACTTTGTGACATTAAAAATATGTATCATATTACATTAACCATTCGATAATAGTGACTTAATTAATAAAATGATATTAAAAAAAACTTGTTTATAAAACTATATATTTAAAAAGAATTATTAATATTGTAAATTAGATATAGTTATATATAAAAAGTGTGAAAAATTATTGAATGATACCATGTAAGAAAGTGGTAGCTGCTATGCCCCTATCACAATTCAATCATAGGTTCGACCCCTAGAGCCTTACTGGGTACAATGAGATTTCACCCATCTGATGGGATAAATTTCTATCATTTATTATTTTAATCAATAAAATTCCATTATATGTGAAAACTATACAATAAAATAACATAACATATAAATAAGTTTACAAATGTTTGTTTGTTATTATTAAAACAAAAAAAAATCATTTTTCATTTTAATCTATATTTTATGAATAGAATTTCATAATTATTTTCATATAATGTCTTTGATGTTGTAATTTTGGTTATTTGTTGTGAATTATTTTTTAATACTCCCATATGTAAATGTATTTTCAGTAATACAATTCATATTGGGATATTATTATACGAGAGGGCCTATTTATGTATCCTTATAATGAATTAGTTAATGTTTAATCTATGGAAATAAAATATATATGGAATGATTAAAATATATTGGTATTTGCAGGTTACTAAGGTATATGATCCCTTTTGATACTATAAATTTTGTGGCTATCCATTCTCTAACAGTTTATATAATATGTTATTATGATCATATAATTATCACTTATTACTAGTTGATGATGTTTTAATTTACATCATGTTTTTACAATGTTTTATGATTATGTATTGTTTTGTATAATGTAATATTGAATTTCATTTTTTGATATATTATAATTCCATTAAAACCCACTTATTAAGTGTTTTATTCCACTTATTTTTTATATTTTTTATTTATCCCAGCAAAAATTATTCTATAGTGGTTAATAATACAATATATCTATATATATAGGGTGATTTAAGTATTTAACAGTGCATTATTTCCTATGTGTTATCTATTATCTCTGAAAGATGCTGAAAATAATGATTATAAGAGTCATTTCAGGTATTGAAATGTATGCTTTGTTTGATATAGTATTTTTTCACAATATATAATAGTGTAGGTATGGGGAGTTTTAGTTTCTATTAGATAATAGATTTGTTAATTTTATGAATTTGGATAAAAATCCATAGGTGTAAAACCTTTTTTCTAGTGAAAAAGTATAAATTTATATGATTTAGATCATGTACTTAACTATATAACGAGTTGTATTGTCTATGATAATGAATTTATCCAATTTAAAATTTTCATATCACTAAGATAGTTATAGGAATAAAATTTCATAATAGAAAAACCTAGTGTTCAATTCCATAGATAAAACCCCTAAAAATTACCACAACCAGAGTTATATTTGACCAAAATTACACCTCATTTTATTCTAGAAGATAATGTATAAATATGAGAGTTTATGATCAACATTGGGGAGACTATACCCTCTATATTATTACAAAAAATAACAATAAATAACCAAGCATAATCCGAAAAATATTATTATAGTATAAATGATCAATAATACAACATGTTATAAAAAATGAATGTTTATGTATAGTCACGTATCACAATAGATCTCCCACTAATCTGATTGAAAACATAAAATAAACAAAATAATAAAAAATAAAGAGTCTCTACTACTATATCCATTCCTCACCTCCATACCACATCAACACCCAATTGAGTATCTCTGTCTCAATCCATCATGTATCTTCTTCTCAATACTATATATAAAACATAAGGTTTATGCACACAAAAGGGTTCCCATATAGGGTGTGAGAAATAAAACATTTTAGGTTCACCTAAAGTTAACCTAATATATTCCACCATATATATTTAAATTCAAAAATATATATATATAATAAATCAATTCGACATAATAATTTAGGTTGGGTCTTCATGTTCTAGCCAGGATTCCATGACTCTTGACTATACAAGTGTCAACCAATGTCTGAAGAATACGTCACATAACATAACAAACCTCAACCTATACCCTGTAACTCTGAGTACACTATCGAAATTTGTCTTGAAAACTACCCTCTTAGTCAGGAAAATATTTTACAGAACCTCGACTACATTATACCAAGTCATTACCTTTATAGCCTGAATAATTGCAAGGCTTCACAATAAAATCCAAAACCAATCCACTTTCAATCAAGGTGGTACTCTCCCAAAACCTATCGGTTAGGATGATGTATGATATTATTTCCCATACCATTTCACATTGACCACTCCCCTCTCACTCGAGATGGGTCTTACAATCATAAAATATACTGATACCCTTCTAGTCAGGATAGTCCCTTCAAGTACCCTTTAACTAAATGTGAGTCATAACACATAGTCTTCTTGAATATTACCTTAACAGTTCTCCACTTTTTTAGGATTGAGCTAATAATAATAAACTATTCCAATACACTCTCAATCAGGATGGTCCCTGTTAACACACCATCATTAAAGAAGAAGACATGTATGAATTCTCACTATTTAATACATGGTCAAAGTCAATATATGAATATAGAAACTATCATGTAATCATATATCAATCTATATAAACCCAAATGAATCATAATAATATTCCCTATTTCACATCTAGCCTCTCACACTATCATCATATCACATACCTAGCTCACAAAGATACAATTGTAACTCACAATATCGACCAATATATCTAGATATAACTCATCACCCCCTTTTCTTGACATAAATTTTCCATAATACATACTATGTCATAAAAAGAAAATATATCTAACTCATCATCACCATCATATCTTCTATAACAGAATTCCTTGGATTCTTTTAACCCAAACCAGTTTGTTCCCATTAAAACCAATCATCACATAACACCCCATGGTTACCCCATTCACCAAAGTTCCTTTGTATACATGGACTCATGTATCCATGTAAAATTCAACTTTCAATACCCACATCAAAATCTAGTCCCACTAGCCAAGAATGTTTTCAATATAACACATATTAAGCCCTCAGAAAACTAAGGACACGATTTCAGGACAATTACCACAACCAATTTTTTTTCTATTACACATATTGCTCAAGAGAGGTTCAAATCCCCTCAACTATAAGAAACTATCATTGGAACACTAATACTATACTTGGGTTACATATCCCACTCACAGTACACACAAATACAATAATTCTCTCTCAATAGGTTATTCCCAACCAAGCATGATATGTGTAACCATATCACCTTTCATCCATTGTCATAAAACCATCATTCCTTTTATACTACCTCTATGAATCATATGAATGTGATTAAAAACCCATCTTGATCACCATGACATATGGGATGTATCTCATAAAAAAACTGATATCTGTGCCCCCTTGGTGGGAAATCATGGGAACTTCAAAAATAATAAATATATGAAAAACCACTAACTCCCTCTCTAGATGAAACTATGACACTTGTGATCTCTACCAATAACACTATTAGTAATAATATATTATAATCAAAACTATATTCATATGAACAAATTTATTGTCTTGAAGAAACTAGAACACATTTATATATTATAGGGACCACCTACCTTATATATAGAGATACCACCTTTTTGAAGGATCTCTCATCCTCATCCAATAGTACTGCAGACCATATAAAGACACTCCCACATCCTGATTAGCTATATCAAGGAATAAATCCATTTAAACTAATTATAATAATTTAAAATTAAATTAACAATAAAAAAAGGAATTATTCCCAAAAATCTCCCTAAATCACATCATTTCCTTAAACCTATGGCCTAAGAAATAAGAAATGTACAAGGAAAACCCATCAAATTTTAACAAATATAATCACCATCACCCAAAAGATTATCAATCAATAATGTAGAGTAATTAAATTGAATTTCTCAATGAGATTCATCATGTGATGTACCATAAGATAAACACATAATTATTATATATGAATCTTCTTCTAGGACCTTATGTGTACCTGTCACCTAGAAGATGATCTGAATGGGATTATCCTACTATTATCTGGTAGAATAATCACTCAAATACCATTCTAAAAATATAAAAAATTAGTGTAATCCAAGAAAGAATAATAAATTTGGAATGAGACGTGGAAATACACCTCAAATGAAATAGAAAATCTCATAGCTCGTCTATTTTTTATGAGGGCCTTCAAGGGAGATGATAGGGAAAGTAAAGGGGAATGTCTATCCATTATGCCCTTTTAGGATCCCTTACTCATTGAAAACCCGAGGGGGTTCTATGTTGAACATTATTTCATCCCCCATAAAAATCCACAACCATGACAAATAGGTACCGTATCACACAATAGAAGGTACCCAACCTCATAATGGCCACCTAATTCACCACCCTCAGGTGGCCATTGAATGTTTTGTGGTTACTTCCCCCTAGATAGGATATCATGTCCTAGTACCTCATAATTGTGTACTAAATGGCCCCATTTAATTAATTTCAATAGTATTCCCACCACTACCCTACATCAAGACTCCTTTAGAGACCCATACAAATCATGATCCTACAAGAAAACATGAAAATACCCCCTACAAAAGTTCTCATGCAAAAATTTGTAATTTGAATTTGACTCCTCTACCCTTTTCTCTATGTTGAAAAAAATAAATTTATTCATAAATTAAGGAACCTTAAATTAATGGATAATTATAAAATATTTATCATAATACTTCTTGATCCCAAGATATTATAAGGAACATATTAAGACTTCACATTCATCAATAATAATTCATTTTCCCCATATAAAACACATGTACTATATCCATGAATACATTTGATTCTCAAATCCGGTATTTAAAAAAAACCAGATAAAATTTCATATACATCTACACAGTAATTTTAGTGTCATCTTGAACACCAGATAAGATATTTCACTATAATCATGGACCATCTAGCTTGAGGATTTTACACCCATAACCAAATAAATTCTTCACACCAAAGAAGTATCCTCATCATATTCCCAATGAACAAAACAATATATTCTCTATTGCATATGTCCAATTTAACATTGAAAATATTGGATGAATGTGATCTACCCACTCATACCAAAGATCCAACCAATGAACCGATCATCACCCACTTCCAATTTATAAAAAAAATCACCCAAGAATTGTTTTTAAAATTGATCTAAAACAGGGGTCTCACCCTACAAAAACAATGGTTTATTCCCCAATATATGGGTTCACTTAGAAATATTCTAGAGAATAATAAAAAAATATCTCACATTATTCATGTGTAACCCATATGATTTAAAAAACATCTTATATGTTAAATTTTTATTATCTATGCACATGAAACTATAACATATTAGAGATATAACCCTTGGGTTTCTATTTACATCGATTATCCAATACTCTTCCTTGACACCTTGGAATATTCACCCTACTCTAATTTTCTCTATCACTATCAAAATATAGCATTCATGATATTATTGTGAAACATATCATATCTAACAAAATTTTATGTCCTCATGGAAATCTAATATTACTATAGATGGAAAACCCCATATACTCATAATTTTTATTTCTACTAATCTTTTAATCATTCCACCCATTCCATCTTTTCTAACCCCCTAACAAAACTAAAAATACACATATCAACCATAATCACTCTATACGTGAGATCATGCAATAAAATATACTTTGATTCTATCCACCGAGAGTTTGAGAATTATCAATACAATCTCCACATCGCCGATTTAATCACCTTTACTGGGAATCATGAAAATTCTCAATAGACCGATAAATTTTCCACTCACTGACCATTTAATCAATATGAACCACGAATAAACAACACACACTTTACCTCATGTATCAATAATTTTATTTAGAATTAAATTCCAACCCTCACTCTTCTCTTTCTATGAAATTTAACAATCTAAGAACCATATCACCAATTCTTATTCCACCACCTATATTAATACTAGAAAAATCCCAGTAGATATACCCAACTATATCACATTATTACATAACTAGACTTTGTGTTTAGTGAGTTTAATTCCCTAAATACTAGTATCATTCACCAAATAGAATATTTTTGAATCCCGTTCATGTTTATTCATAATCCCAAGATCACTCTAAGTGTTTTCTTTTTATATATCCTATGGAATATCTCTCATTCCAATGCCATCCAAGTTATCACCCACAAC
Organism: Viscum album; assembly: GCA_963277665.1. Classification (NCBI taxonomy): domain Eukaryota; kingdom Viridiplantae; phylum Streptophyta; class Magnoliopsida; order Santalales; family Viscaceae; genus Viscum; species Viscum album. Next base: position 857,890,388 of record OY728145.1, read on the forward strand.
CATATTTTCACTCTAAAACAAAAATCATCCACCCATACTCAACCCTGTCTAGAGTAAACCATCTATAATCACCACTCTTTATACCATTAAAGATACACCTAAAACTAATAAGGCTAGGAATCCGATTGATCATTCCCTCTATACAAAACCATGAAAACAGAACTACTGTTGGTGTTTTACATCTAAAAAACCAAGGAATCCCAAATTAATCTCTATACCATCTCAAGGGAATAAAATTATTTAAGATAACACATTACCATTTTAAAATATCTCTCAGTAAGACATCTCTTACATCTAATATCCCCCAAGGAATCTAATATCGGTTCCAACACACCAATTGTTTATACGACTCAACTGAACTAAAAGACAATGAAATCATGATCTAATAATGTACTATGAAAAGAAAAAAATAAAATTTCATAAGTAACACTACATTTCAGATGATTTTAATGTCACTAAAAGGTTATATACTAAAAACTCTCAATATGTTCTTCATGAAACATTAAACAACTGGATCCTCTATCCCTTATAAAAATAAACCACAAAAAAGAAGAAAAATATCTTGTGAATCATATATGATAATTATGGTGTATATACAGTCACATGTTTCCACTATAGGATAAGGTAAAGAATACAAATAAAACATTTAATAAACAAATCATAGTTTAATAAATATCTTAGTTGTGATAGTGAGAAAAATAATAGAAATCCTAGAACAAAAGTAACCTAGAATTCCCTTAAGAAATGTGATTATAGGTCACTAAACTATGGTCCATCACATGCCCTAAAATAATTAAATTCACATATACTATTACCCATATAGTAAAATAAACTAAAACCATTGGTTGGAGTGAGTATCTCAAGAGGGGGTGAATTGAGTACCCAATAAAAACATCTTTCTAAAATGGATTATTTTGAAATACCCAATATGTTTAAGAGTAGCCCAGTTTATCAAAATATATAGTATGATATAGATATTAATATTTATAGAGATTTATAAAAATAATTATTAGGTCTCAGATAAATAATATAAAATATTATCAAATCCAAGGAAATCAGAATAATCGATCAAAATATGACATGAACACAAATTATGAAAAACAATCAAAGTATATATTTTGTCTACAGTTAAATCAATTTTTAATTATTAAAGTATAAATAAATTAAAACAATATTAAATCACATGGTGAAATTATTGAATACAATTGTTTTAGTCTCATGTAGAGACTTAGTCCTCTCTACTTGGTGATCACCTGCAACAAAGCAGTTTATATAAATAAAAAAGATGACCTACAACCCAGATCAAGTTAATACATCCATTTTCAAACTGTCTAGGTAACACAAGACCTATTCCTATGTTATGTATGGGATTAAAAATAATCAGGACAAACAAGGAAATCTACCACTCTTATCTATGGTAGAAACAAATTTAAAATGATTTTGAGAAGATATCGAGTATCTTTCAGTTCAACATAACAGAAAGTGTGTGTGTGAAAAAATAGAGTACACATACAAACTACTCATAAATGTAATAAAGATAAACAGAACAGTGAAATCCAAAATTATAGAGTTTAGAATTTTATATTCTCTTACAATGTATCTTGAGACTATTGATATGAATCTACAGTGAAGCTTGAGTCAGGTTCTCTTGAAAACATCAGGAAAAAAAATATCACATACTTTTGTTCTTTGACTTGAGGAAAGAACTAGATGAGATGTTGTAGTATGGATTCTTATTCAAGTATTTGTAATAGTTGATATTTTTGAGTTTTCAATAAGGATCAACTCTATGTGAGTTCAGAAAATTCTATCTCTTAGCTTCTTATTGGTCTTCTTCATCGACAATTGTATATCTTGATCCATGAGGGAGTGTGCTGCACTTTTATCAACAATATCACTGAGAATATTTAGAGTTACTTATTAATACAGAACATTATGACACACTATTTGAGGAATTATATAAAAAATTTAAGACTCAATCATTTAAATAGTAAATGGAATTATGTTTGATAAATATATCTTTTAGAATAATGTAATTCAAAAAGATATGTTAAGAAAATTTTAGTGGTGACTAAAGGTCTGACGATATCTCACTCTGGTAGTATGTTGTTATGGAGGCATGATACTGGTGGTGTCTTATAAAATAAAAAATTTCCACAACACTGATTAAATTTCAACTCATGTTATCTTTTATGGAATTGTTTGGACTGATGAGGTCTTAGAACTAGATTTTTTTTTTGTGGTGTAATATTGGTGGTTCCTCATCTTGAGGAATCTCTTAATTAGCCAATTTTTTTGAAATCATAATTCATTAGAGGAATCCCCTAAATTTCATATGAGAATTTAAAATTTACATCAAATTTCATGTGTGGTATAAATCCTTAATAGATATAATTTGATCGACTTATTAATGGTTTCTCTGTTAGATTTCATGTCATGGGAATAGTTGGTAATCAACATGAGAACACGATCATAATTATATCTAATTATACTCATGGCCTCTTAGACTTAGTATATAACTTATCACTATGAGTAAACCAATGTCTTTTATATGGGTTCTAGAAAATCATAATCCTTGAACAAGTAGAACATGTAAAAAAGAAATCTCCATAGTCTGTAATTGAGTTTTCATCCTCTGAAACTTGGTCACTGGACTTTAACATGGAACAAATGAAATTAGGGTAGATCGGGGAGTTAGATCTAGAGGATGGTTTGGTCATATGACACATATGAATCATGAGTTATATACATATATTGATTATGTGACCTTAATTTATAAGATGTAGAATATAACCATCTTAGTACATTAAATTTTCAAAATCACCCTTTCTTTGGGAATAGCGTGTGCTACAAAAACATAAAGATAATCCTACATTCTCCATCATGATCTAATGTAAGAGGCTTTCTCATTGTGCCATATAATTGTCAGCATATAAAGAACATTATCATATGTAAAAAAATAAATAGATTCTAGAATAATACCTTGGTGGTAATCATAAATTCTATATTGTGGTACACCTAGATATTTAGACCATTTCCATGATGAAAAAACCAATAAATTTCCTTTCACATGACTTCTGATCCAATCTGCACCATCTTGATCAAATACAAACTCTACTGATAAAACTTGTAAACCAATATAGGGTAGAAAAGCCTTTTGTAAGAGGAAAAATATTATAAAATCCTTGGTTTTGGATAATATTGAGTAATAGAGACTCACTAGTCATCTACCGCTTTGGTTCGACTTATTTTTCGAGTATAACAACTCAGTTTGACAGTGTATGATTAACTGGTGCAATGGGATCAACTGAGGCAACTTCTGTAGGTACACTCAGTTCTATCATCTTCTTGTTAGAGGATGTTAATTCTGAAAGAGAAAACTCAAAACAATGCTTCATTCATGGAATGAAGACTTTTTCTGCTAGCTCATTTAAAAGAGGAGAATGTTTTTAATATTAGAGGAAAAAGGTTGTATAGGGCTCAAGAGAGGAATATATTGGAGTGTCACACTAGTCTCCATGTTTGTTGTGAATAGAAATAATTTCTTTTTTAATATCATTTGGGATTATAGGTATCCCAAAATTAAATTAATACTTGAAATATAAATCCAATTACTTAGAATAACATGTATCCGATTACATGAAATAACATATACTGTGAAATAACCACGTGGTTTAAAAATGTCGAAAAATATTTTTTTTTGAAAATGTATGAAATGAAATGACATGAAATATCAGTGAAATGAAAATAAAATGACATGAAAATACTACAATATAACATGCCAATGGTGTTTTACCACAACATAGTTTCATCATAAAGGTATGTCATACACAACGGTATGTCAACCACAACGATGTGTCAAAAACAATAGTATTTCAAAAAAAAATAAACTTACTAAAAATTATCATTCTCAATTCATATTTTATATAAATAATTCTATCATAATTCAAAGGTAGCGTAAATATATCATCTTACTGATGTACTATGACTATAAATCCATTTTTGATGCTTTTTTTGAAAATCATCTCTAAAAAATTTATGTCTTATATCAATATGTTTTTTCATAGAATGAGTAAAAGATTATTTAAAATTTTAAGTTTACATTTATAGTCATAATTTATTTGGAAATTTTGGAATTGAAATACATAGTCTAGTAGGGTGTGTTTCATCATCAAAATTTTTTCACACCAAATACCCGCTGCTATGTACTCAACTTCAGTAGTATAGAATGCAATTTTTTTTTCTTTTTTACTACACCATGAAACTAGAGACTTTCTGAAAAAGTGACATGTTCAGGAGGTGATTTTTATATATGACTTGAATCCAAAAAAAAATCATCATTAGAAGAACCTACTAAATTAAATTCTTGTCCACTTGGGTAAAATAATCCTAAATTGGTTGTATGCTTGAGGTACTTGAAAATTCATTTTACTATAATAAGGTGTGACACTTTTTGGTTTTCTTAAAAACAAGAACATATACACACACGAAACATAATATTTGGTCAGATTGAAGTCATGTAAAGAATGACTCAAATCATACCACTATAAATATAATGATCAACAAGTCTCCCATCTTTATCAAGATCCAATTTAATGGTGGTACTCAAATAAGTATAACTGCATTTAGTTTTTTCCTTGTTAATTTTTTTTAAAATTAGTTTTTTTAAAAATTATTTTATTTAAAATATTTCCTAATTTGTTTTGAAATATTTTAAATGAAATATATAACTTAAGTTAAACCATTATACTCATTTCAAATTCATTTTTTTAAATTTTAGAAAAATCATTACATAAAAAATTTATTAGTGTTCCAAAAATAATATCATCGAAAAATATATGGACCAAAAACACATATATTGAAACTCAATTTATGAAAAGGGTAGGATCAGATATTAATTTTTAAGAGACATTTTAAATCATAAAATTGAAAATCCAATCATACCATGATATAAGAGCTTATTTGAACCCATAAAAACCTTTAGTCAAGTTAAAAACTTTATTTGGGAAATGAGGATTTTAAAAACTAGGGGTTGATCTATAAAAAACATCCTCAATTATAAACCCATTCATGAATGAAATCTTTAGATCCATTTGATAATGCTTAAAATATAGAAGTGCAACATAAGAAAGTATAATTTTTATAGATTAATTTCATATTAATCATGAATATGATTCATCATAGTATACCCCTTCTTCATGGCTATAACCTTGTGTAACAAATATATCCTTGTTTATAACTATATTTCTTGACTCGCCATAATGTTTCTAAAAAACCATTCAATTCTAAAAGTCAAGGCATCCTTGGGTCTGTCGGCAAGTTCAAACACATTGTTTATTTAAAACTGATTAAATTATTCTTACATTTCTATCACTAAAAATTCATTATTAATATATTCATTAATGTATTTAGGTTTCATTAGAGACAAGAAAGCCTAATATTTAACCTGGTTTCTAATAGAATCTCTTGTGTGTACTCTTCTATTTATATCACCTACTAAAACATCTAAATTATGGTACCTAATGGTTATGATAGGTCTATATATTGATGGACTGGTCACTTCTAGATTTTTAGGTTCAGTTTCATGTCATTTTAGAATTTTTTTTATAGTAGGATGATTTTTCTACTTATTTTACTGCAGAGTCTAAACATTTATAATTTACACTCAGAAAAGAAAACCCATCCTCAAGGTTTTATAAGGAATTCTTAGGATCATTTGGTTCAATTTTATCGAATTTTACATGGACTGATTCTTCCACAGTTTTGGTCATCATATTAATAACTTTATAGGATTTTCTAGAGTTTGAATAACAAAGGAAAATTCTATCATCAATTTTGGAAGAAATTTTTTAAAAATTATATTTAATGTTATGAATAAATACTTTGTAGGAAAAATCTCTAATGTAATTAAACATAGGTTTCTTATTGTTTCATTGTTCATAAGGGGTCTTCTTAAGGATAGGTCTAATTAAAACTCTCTTGATAATTATATAGGCTGAATTGTAAGCTTCTTCAAAAAAATATATAGGAAGTTCATACTCATTCAACATGGTTCGGGACAACTCTTTTAAATTTTTATTTCTCTTTTAAATAAATCCATTATACTGAGGATTCCTAGGTGAAGAGTAGTTATTAGAATATCCATTTGGTAGAAAAATGATTCAAAATATTGATTTTCAAACTCATGGGCATGATTACACCTTAAGGTGTTTATTCTAATTCCACTGAGATTTTCTACAAACTTAGAACACTTGGTAATGTAAGAACGTGATTCAATTTCATGTGCGATAAAATACACCCACTTATATCTAGATAATTCATCTATAATAAAATAAACACATAGCTTCTTGTTAACACATGAAACTCTATATGGTTCAAAAAAATCCTTACGAACCAACTCAAGGGGTTGAGAAGTTTAAAATTATTTCTATAATTTAAAATAATATTTGGTCTATTTACCTTTTTACAGGGGTTACTGACTTTATCAGTTAGGAAATTAATCTTATGTAGATCCCTAAATTATTGAGTCAATAAGGTTTTTCTTATGACTTTTCCATTCCTTCTTGTTTTGAAAATCACTAACACATTATACTTAAGAAAATATAAATTTTACCTCCATAAGGAAAAGTTACTTCTTTAAGGAAATTTACCATATCCTAGATTTTCTTATACATAACAATATTTTTCATTAGTACAAAAAACAGATTCATACCCAAAATCCCAAAATTCATATAATGTAAAGATTTTGAGCATTCTTTTTTTAGGATCCGAATTCTGGATGTGAACTGGATTGAAGTTCCAATCCGAATTCTGGACTCTGAACTTTCATGAGTTCGACTCCGAACTATGATGAAGTTCTACTCCAAACTTTCATGAGTTCGACTCTGAACTCTTAAGTAGTTCGGCTCCGAACTCTTAAGTAGTTCGACTCCGAACTCTTATGAAGTTCAACTCCAAACTCTTAAGTAGTTCCACTCTGAACTCTTATGAAGTTTGAATCTGAACATTCATGAGTTCGACTCCGAACTCTGATGAAGTTTGACTCCGAACTTTAATGAGTTCAACTCTGAACTCTTAATTAGTTCGACTCCGAACTCTTATGTAGTTCGACTCCGAACTCTTATGAAGTTTGACTCTAAAATATTAAGTAGTTCGACTCCGAACTATTAAGTAGTTCGACTATGAACTCTTATGAAGTTCAACTCCAAAATCTTAAGTAGTTCGACTTCAAACTCTTATGTAGTTAGACTCCGGACTCTTATGAATTTTGACTCCAAACTCTTATGAGGTTCGACCCCGAACATTTACTAGTTCGACTTCAAACTCTGCAAGTTCAGATTCCAATATCTGGTGAAACTAGACTCCGAATTTCATTTTGGTTAGACTCTGAATTTTTAATTTGCTTACACTCCGAAATTTTTGTATGTCTTTTACTTACATATGATTCATTTAAAAATGATGTAGTGAATTTAGTTATACATGATTTATTATTAAATGATGTCATTAATTCTGGTTCTAATTAACCATTGGTTGAGTTACACGTGTACAGGCTCCTCCGAATTTCATGGAAAATATGACCATTGGAGGAGGGAGCCGACTGTTGGAACTTTGCCTATAAATAGGATCTCATTTAAAAGAGCTCAACAACATGTTGATCGATCTAGATATCACACGCTTTTAAGGTGATTTCTAGAGAGAGAAGTTTTTCATTCCTTGTGTGTACTGAACCGATCGTTCAAATTGCTTCGTGTGACTCCGAATGTTGGTGATTACATTTGAGGACTTCCGGGGATAGGAAGACAGAGGTGCCGACTACCTTGAAGTTTGAGGGCTTCCTTGCCGAGGAAGACAGAGGTTCCAACTACCTTAAAGTTGAGGGCTTGCGGGGATAACAAGACCGAGATTCCGATCTTCGTATCGAGGGCTTACCCTGGTGTGGGTAAGACAAACTTGCTTGAAAGTATAAATCGAGGGACCTTTATCCAAGGTTGTTGGATACCCTTCTCTTTGGGTTAAAAAAGTTATTGTTTGTTACTTGTAGTTTTACTACTTGTTTGTTTCCGCTGTATATTGTATTGTAAGGAAATTATAACCTTCTTGTATTTCCTTACACCTGTACTCTGATTAGTTTAGATTCTATAAGCTTTAAGGTAGAATCTTATATTGTAAACCTTGGTTCCAATTCTCCAGTTGGTGATTAGAAGTGTTGTGAATTTGTTTAGTTTAACTTTGTTAAACTTAGATCTTTCCTTGTCTAAGGAAAACATTATTATCCCTAACCAACTTTAACGGTTACAAAGGAATTTTTTAAAGTGTACAATTCACCCCCCCTCTTGTATGTTGAGCATCTACATAGTTATTTCGATCCTACATAAATAACCATTTTCTAGTTCTCTTCTATGTGAAAAAATGTTGCAATTAGCAAGTATAGTATGCCAAAGCCCTGAATCTTTGTGAAAGTAACTTAAGCATGAATTGTTTTGAGAAATCAATGAATTTAAATCTACAACATAAACTTTTCCATTTAAAAAAGTTTAATCAATTAAGAAATTATTAGAATCATAAACATTTGAAGAATTATTCTCAATCTTTACATAAAAACCATCATTACATAACTGAGAAATACTAAGCATGTTATACTTTAAACCATTAATATATAATACATTAGAAATTAAAACTGAATTTTTCTTACTGATCTTGTCAAGGATGATGAATTTTTATTTTTTTCATTATCACCAAAGGTGACATGGCCACCATCAACCGTTATTTGGTTCTTGAAGAATAAATAATATCCTATCATATTCCTTGACCAACCACTATCCATGTATCATAGACTTATATTAGATGTCTTCAGGCATTTTTTCCTATAAAACAGATTTTATGAAAAGAATGACTTGGGTACCCAGATATATTTGGGTCTATAATTGATATATTTTAGAGATTTGGGAACCCAAAATTTGATTATGGGTTTACTATAAATAGATTTTAAACTTTTGGAAATAAAAACATGGTTAGGTCCCTTGGAAAAATAGTTTTTAGAATAACTCCCTAGTTTAGATTTAGGAACAATAGATTTTTTTATTTTCCTTTTTCCAGGTTGATATCAAATTCTACTAACCTATTTATGTTAAAATTTCATTCCCAAAATTTGTATGAGAGTGTCTACACCATTTGTAATATTTTCAATATATTTCATCAATTTATCGTTTGATGGTTGATGTTTAGTGTTCTCTTTAACCAGTGGAGAATTTTTATATGTTTCTATAAACATTATAGATTTACTTTTTATAGTTAGAGAATAATTTATTTTATGTATTTTATAGTTATCCTTTAATTCATTAAATATGTATTCTAGTATATTTTATTTTTCAAATAATTCTTCATTTGACATATTATCATCATCATTTGGTTCATTTTCAAAATTATCATAATTATGAATAGTAAAAATGTTATAAACAATATGTAATGCAAATAAATCACCGGAAGTAGTCATAAAACACATATTTTATCTTTCTGGATTATCTTCAGGTGAAATATCAGAATCACTTGAACAATATTCATGCGAACTATAGGTTTCCTGTTAGGACTTGTTGTAACTATTTCCCTTGTCCTCATACTTCTTTTTGTACTTAAGACTTTGATAGTCATATTTTAGGTGTGTTTTCCTTTTACATTCATAAAATACATATTCCTTTGGATCATCATACTTTATAAAATATTTCTTCCAATTTTCAAAATTTTCATACATTACATTATACTTGAAGATAATGTTGAATATTTCATGGGAGTAAACACCCTCGACCAACCACAGAAGAAACCCAATCCTTTTTGAAAACATGGGGATCCCTGATGCAAGGTTATTCACTGATGTCTTAATGGGTCGTGGTCTTTACTCTGAAACAAATACCTTTGAGCTCATTGACCCTAAAAAGTACTGGCATCATGGTTTATTAGCGATTTCATTCTCAAAGGAAAAGGTCCATCTTCTCTCTGCATATATTTGTTTTTCTCTGGTTAGTGAATTTTAAAAACGTCAACCCTCTTTATTATTTCTTTAAAAAACCCTTGAAAGCATTGGATTCACAAATTTCCATATCCTATTATTTAACTCTTTGCATGTTCTTTTCCAGTTTATTTCTATTAATGATATCTATAGACACTGGACTCATGGTTCATGGTCATTTGGGGGTTGTTACATGAATTTTTTTAAATGGGTTTTGGAAAAAAATACCTCAACACATCATTGAATAATTTTTGGGTTTGTTGTGTTTATTGACAAAGCAGTCCTCGAAGTTTGGTTTGTTGATATGGTGGGATTTTTAGTTCTTTTTTTTTGAAAAAGGGGGAATCCATATTGATTTTTAGGGTTCAAGAGATGTTGTTTAAAATACATGATTGATAGGAGAACCTCAACAAAGGAACATATGACTTGGAGGTGGTACAAAAAGAGCAGATACAAGGTGCTACCGTTTTGGACGTGTTTGCCAAAATTTGGGCCTAAAAATCCGAAAACAGAGAGATTTTTTTGGAAATGGAAGGTGTACGAAATATTGGCGTGGTTCATGAAAGAGAGTAATGGTGTATTTATCCCAAGAGGTGTTTCGAGATCAAAATCCCAAAAATTGACAAAGGCAGCAGGTGCATGAAAAATTGGAGCATTGTGTGAAATACGGTGTTGCACGGAAGGTGTGTTTTCTGTGCTCAAAGAGGATTACACGGTCAAAGAGGTTTTTTCGCACAGGGGTCAAGTTTTCCTATAAATATGTGGTTAAACCCTCATTCCATAGGGATCAAGACTTAGAGATTATCCAAGCTCTGGCGCATGAAATTCGAGTACGCAAGGGAGTTGTGCATAAACGACATCTCTGCGCGTAAAAGAGGTGTTTGTGCATAAAGAAAAGGTTGTACTTAAAAGAAGTTTGTTGCGCGTAAAATAATTGGTTGCATGTAAAATAATTGGTTGAACATAAAATAGGTATTGCATGAAAGGTTTATTTCATGCAAAATTGGGGAATTACGCGTAGTGAAGGTTGCACGTAAATATTGGAGTTGCCCGGTACACCCGGTGCAAAGTGAGATTCATCTGTGGGTGAAATATGGACATAAACAGAGAATCTATCAACAATTAAGGATGAATATTTCCATAGTTATAAATAAAGGACATACAAGTCCATAAAATGTGAGTGGATCCTTTCCAGGGCAGTGAGAAAAGGAAGAGAAAGAAGGTGATATTTTCTACCGGCAGTGAGACAGAGAGAGAAAAATAGGGAGTGACCCTTTTGAAAGCAGTGAGCTAACCCTAAACATTGTAAAGGCAGTGATCTAGAGCATAGAAGTGATCTGGACATAACATTGTAAAATGGCAGTGAGATTTAGTGGATTTGGTACATCATCACATCATCGTTGTATTCTCCTTAGACATAGCCCAGTGAGGGTGAACCAAGTAAAAATCTTAGTGTCTTCCTACTTGAATCTCTATATCGAATTAAAAAAATTATCATCAGATAAAGAAACAAATAATAAGATAAAAAGTAAAACATAAATGGAAAAAAAGTGACCCTTATAATAAGGAGTTCATGATCCAATGGGGTAGAGATAATTTTGAAAAGAATATCCATGCCCTGATTTACCCTCCCTCTAAAGGCATCTAGGACCCTTTTGGTCCTAACAATTGGTATCTGAGGTAATGTTTATTTTATCTGATTTTTTTCTCTAACATGGTTCAATAGATTTCTCATGATAAATAACTAGTCTACTCTTATCATGGTGCGTTATGGAATAGGGAAGAACTTCAAAGAAGGAACATAAGTCTTGTGAAATTTCCCAGTGTGGATGAGTCAAAAGAAAGAATGTGATTAAGTTGAAGGAATAAAATAGTGAACATAATAATGATTTGGATAAATCATACACTGAAAATACTTACTCACTCAATAATGTAGACAGATTGAGCCAAGAACATGATATTCCAAGTGATGTTTGAACTACTGATGATGAATAAACTCATAGAAGGAAAAAAGTGGAATTTGTCTATGAAACAAAGGAATTGGATCAGAAGTTAGATGTAGTGATTAAATCTAAAGATATCCAGATCCAAGAAATAAAAATTGAGGTAAACAAGATAAGAGGATTAAATCAAAGGATTATTGATATGAAAACTGATATGAGGGAGAAGAATGATTCTCATGCTGAAGAACTACAAAAGTTTTATATATAGAGGAAAATCTCAAAGCTAAGGTCAAGGGAAAGAATTTGATCTTAGATGAAATTCAGAATCTGAATGCCTGAAATGATGATCTTGGTACACAAATATCTGAACTAGTTCAGAAGAATAAAAGGCTATTACAAGAGAATGTATCATTCTCTAATTCTGTTGCCCAAAAAAATGAAAATAAAAGAGTAAAGTGATATAGTAGATAAGATCACATGAGAACTGAATGATGAGATGAGCAGCATAAGGAATCTCATAAGAGATCTCAATGCTCAACTTGAATCAAGGGATAAGAAGATTCAACAACTGGAGGAAGAGATAGAATTAGTTAAGAATGAAATGTAGAAATCAAATGACAAAGGAAAGACTAAGTTAATGGATTCACTGTACTTACTATTTGATTGTACTTCGACATGTGATTATAAAATGAAAAGAAAGTTTTTTATTTCTAAATAGAAGAAAAAACATATTTTCTCATCTCAAAGACTACATAGTATGGGAAAGTCCATAATTGGATATGGTAATACCCCTCCTATGAAATATGGGAAAAGAGAAGTGAAGAGTTCCAGAGATAAGAAACACATTATAGGTTCTAATGATAGACCTATAAAGACTATTACTTGAAGTAATGATAACATGTGCTGTTTTTGTGGGATTAATGGTAATACATCAAGATTTTGTTCATAGGCTTAGGAATACATTTCATAGAATGAAGTTAGAAATTATACTAAATCTTATAATAAGAATAAGAATCATGAAAAGTCTGAGAGGAACACCTCTTATAAGAAATAATTCATTAGATACTATTACTGTGGAAGATTGGGACACACTTTGAGCATGTGTCAGGAAGATCATGATCTTAATATTAGAATAACTGCAGATTCATCAACATCTCGACTGATAAATGATGAAATGAGTTATGCCTTTGATGGAAGATGTTTTGTATATTATGATTATGGGAATTTGTCAAGACATTGCAGTAAGAAGAATGCAGGAAAGGAAAAGGGGATTGAAAGGAGATTCTTGACTCTAGTGGCACATCATGAGAAATTCTACACTGAAAGTCAAAGTGTAAAGTTGATGAATAGGCTTACAACCTCAGAAGAATCTAAAGGATTTGAATGAATGGCATATTAATAACCTCCTCTAACAAACTCACAATATATCTCTTGGAGAGAATGTGAATAAACCTCGAAGATTAAGGGGAGATCTACTCTAATTGTGAGAAAGAAGAATGTTAAATCATTGGAAAACTCAACACTAATAAGAAAGGGTGGCATGATTCAAACAAAAAATAAAAGAAAAATGAACAAATAATTCATTGAGAAATTCACATGTCATGTGCCATTGAGAAAAGTGGAGGAAAGAGGAAAATCCTTGCAATGGTGGAGGAAAAAAGGGAATATGTCAAGTAGAGAGATTCCTACTTAGATAAGGAATCATGGGAAATGAAATTTTGGTGGAACATCAAAGAAGGAAATGTGTACTAGTGGGTTTAAACCCTAAATGGTGAGAAATGATAGGCCAACAAAATGTACATATCAGAAAAAGGTTCAACATGTGGGTAATGGATGCTTAGTCATATGGCTAGAGGAGGTGAAGTTGTCTAAGAATCTAGAAGAACATAGGAAGGAGTGTGATGCTCTACAAGATAGAATCAATGGTTTGACCCATCAGGATCAACGAAAATCCTTGTCTTGAGGATTCTAGAAGATCCCCTATCCCTATGTGTTTAAATGATACTAAATGATGTTCAAGTGTATCAGTTTTTTGGGGAATAGTGATGTGATGTGATCCAGAATGTCAACTAATTCAAATCAGTAATTAGAATAGAAGATGAAAGGAACTGATTGAGTAAAATGGATTGTGATGGTGTTATTAACACTATCTCTTGTTTCATAAAATGAGTTCCAACTCAGTAGTCTTAGAGGTTTTGTTAATGGATCATTATTAAGGGTCACATGATGAAGAAATGATGTTGGAGAAAAAGATTGTTTTTGGGTCTAAACAGTGGGCTTAATTACAGGAAGAGTAGTACATCAAAGTGGGGGCATTCTATCTCCTAATCAGAAGAAAGAACTCAAAGGTATATAAAGGATGAATGTTTGTGTTTTATGACATTAGGACGACTGATTGGGTGATAAAAAGCAACATTCATGTTTTTCATGATTATCTATTTTGTTCTAAAAATATGGTATCAGCTTACTGTTTTCAGGATACCAAGAAGCTACGAGAGAATATCAAAAATGTTTCAATAGGAAGATGGAAAAAGGGGAAGTTGAATGAGATGAAATGACACAGTGTCAATATTCTTATTGAATATAATGAAGTTGTAAGATATTTAGGGGGATCAACATTGAAAATTCTGATTTCGAAGAAAATACAGATAAAGAGCATGAATAATTCAAGTCTATATCTGCAAAGATGCCAAATATTCAGGCTGAAATTGATAGGTAGAGTATCATTGGTGATTAGATGGTGCCAGTGTAGATGAGGAATATGGAAAATATATAGTAAGAATTAACAATATCAAAGGTAGAGCCTAAATGATTTGAAGAGGGAATTGGTTATGAGAGTTGGGTTCAAGATATGAATGAAAAGCTTGACCAAGTTGAGAAGAATCAGTCATGGGAGATTATATCGAGGCGGACAGATAAGATGGAACAATGATTAAAAAAAAGCACGACTAGTGTGTAAAGTTTACTCCCATATATATGTTATTGATGTCAATGAGATTTTTTCACCAGTGATGAGGATGGATACCATCATATTATTCTTGGCCAATATAGAATAATGGAGGTTTATAGTGTTCTAGATGCATGTTATGTCCAAATTTTTTATTGGGGTTATGGAAGAAGAATTTAATATTAAGCAGCTATAAGAGCATGGTATTCAATGCTAGATTAGTTTGTGAAGAAACTCAGTTTTTGGCGTGGTGTAATTGATTACAATTTATATTTCAAAAATGATTGTAATCAAAGGATTATGATTCTAATATACATCAAAAACATAATACTCAAAGAATCTAATAAAGCATAGTGCATGCTGTTTCATTGGACGTATACTGTATCTGATATCATCACAGCCTAGAATTTTATTCACAACATTATAAGAAGAGAGATATCGGAGTAGTCCCACGGAAAGCTAGATGATTGTGGTGAAAAGAGTATTTTGATTGGACTAGATAATCAGATGGAAAAAAATAAACATCAGGAGTTGCTTTTTTATCTTGGTGGGTTGTGTATTTTTAAGCAGAGCAATATACAGGATTATTTTTCATTGAGAACCATAGAAGATGTGTATATTAGGGCTACTCAAGCTTGTATACAATTATTGTGGATGAAGCAGCATCTTGATGAGATGGGCATGGCAGTGTAGTCTCTGGTCAGAATTCAGTGTGGTAACTCATGTGCTATAAATCTTAGACAAAATCATGTACATCACTCTTGTACAAATCACATTGAGATAAAATATCATTTTATCAAGGGGAATGATGAAAAGGGAATCATGAAGTTGGAGTACGTGCCTACAGAAGTACAGGTTGTAGACATTCTGATAAAGACCTTACCCAAGGAAGCCTTTGAGAGGCATTACATGGATTTGGAAGTTCAGTTGACTCCCCACACTTGAAAAAAAAAACACAAATAAGTGACCTTTGGGTTCATTTACAAAGGGGGAGGAAAAGAGCGACTCTTAAATGGGGATAAAATGTGGCTAAATAAGGGAGACTATCACGAACCGAATCTGGTTTCCATCAAAACCAGCACCCGACCCGGCCCGAGACAAGGCCCGAAGGATATTCCCAATCCCCACGGGCTGGCACAGTAGTCCGAGTATCATAAAATGAAGTTTGGGAATGATTTACCTGAGTTTATAAACATTAAACAACAAACAAACTCAATAAAATGAATCTAGATTTTTCAACTAAAACCATATTTTACAAAATTCATAACTGAATTACATGTTTTAAAACAACTCATCAAGACTATAAAAAAGGTACAAAATCACAATGAAACAGCCCAAGAACCCTCATGGAAAGGGGCGATTCCCTCAAGCCATCTCCACAGGACTTCACCACCAAGGACCTGCTAGAAACCTGAACCACTAGAACTAAAACCTATATCCAAACCTCCAAAAACAAAATAAACAAGTCTAATTACAACCAAGGGTGTAATTAGGGTGTGAGACAATGCCCAGGAGGATGACATCAGTAATATATTCCATGTGATAAACATTCAAAGACAAAAAACTTGCAGGTTTTCATAAACAGAAAATGCTAGTTACAATTTCTAAAAGATTAAACGAAAAAATATAATTGTTTTCATGTGGGTTATCATTAAGAATAAACACTTTTAAAAAATAATGTCAACAGTACTGAATTTTCCAGCCAACTATTCATTATGTCGATGGTAATTACAAAGTAACTAATGAGCACAAGCAATAGGAAATAACCCCTAGGAACTAGCTCATTGTGGGTCTCAGGTACCTCGTATCTCGGTGAGAGTAACCATCACAATATTCGTTCTCATGCACGAGACACTAGTAGGGAACATAACCATAACCTAGTGGTCCCCAATCATCATCATCATAGTTTATTTATAGTTTTAAGCATCAATCTTGCTAAGTGAAACTGAGACCAAACCCCACAGATTCACTAGCATACTAGTACACGTCCACCCACCTAGATATCTGGGTTTTCCCCTTGTGC
This sequence comes from Viscum album, assembly GCA_963277665.1. Taxonomy (NCBI): domain Eukaryota; kingdom Viridiplantae; phylum Streptophyta; class Magnoliopsida; order Santalales; family Viscaceae; genus Viscum; species Viscum album. Next base: position 857,907,304 of record OY728145.1, read on the forward strand.
TCAGACAAGTTCAACAAGTCAATAAATATACTTTGGACATGCAACTTTTAATTTTCACATCACAATTTCACCAAACATCTCACATGTATTCCACACGAGTCTAAAAAAATCCACTTTTTTCCTTCAAATGAATTTTGAAATCATACTCACACAAAACATATCCAACAACCGATTTTGCACATCTTTCAAAATTCAAAAAATCCATTAACAATTTTATAAAATCTTTCCCAAGATGCTAAACATCACATAACAGCCCACTCACATGTTACATAATACCCTTTTAATAAAAAAATTCCATTTTTCACATCACACTCATGCAAAACAGCCCGAAAACACGTTTCGCACCCACATCCCAATTTTATAAATCACCTCGACAAATTACAAAACATTACCAAAATGTTTCACAACAAAACTAACCACTTTATGTTTAAAAAACTCATTTTAGGAACATACTATCACAAAAACAGTACATAAGAAACCATTTCACACTTTGTGTAACGCATTAAATCATTTAAAATTTTCATAAAACCAACCCAAGAGGTGCAGCCATGGTTTGCATAAAAAACCCATTTCAAAACCCTAATTCAAGACCAAAACAATGCCAATAACAATAAAAAGAAGAATTTTCATCCCTAAAAACATTTATTAAACCAACCCCAGGTTTTATAAAAATACCTCAAACAATACCACAAAAGGTACACATTAAAAACACATGTTTTCACAAATCACGTTCAAGAAGTACAACATGGTTTCAAACATTAAAACCATTCAAAAACCCATTTAAAAGGAACAAATGACATTAAGGAATTAACAAACCAGAATTTTCAGCCCCTTTCAACACTAATAAATCACTTTCATATGTCATAAAATACACCCAAACATTTCCCCAAGAGCCACGCATTAAAAGCAACCAATTCCAAGAAAAAATGCAACTACAAAATTAAACACTTAACCAAATCCATCAAAAAATAGTTTTCGCACCACAAAAAATAGATTTTAAACATACTAAATTAATAAACCAATCAATATAACTCATCATAAAATGGTTATACATGGAATCACCTGCCTTTTATGTCAAAACACTCAAAACATGGTGCGAAACATAAACCGCACCACCGCCGCACCTCAAGGAAGTGAAATCCTACCTAAAACAAGAATATTTCACACAAAAGACAAGATATAAAACCCTATGATTGAACCCTAACTTCTGGAAATTAGGAACCTAATGGATAAGGTATGAAACCCTAATCACATTGAATGTAACCCTAAGAAAATTGAAAGAAGAATGGAAGAGACTAAGTTACTTTAGGGATCTTGAATAATCACCCCTAATATACTAGTAGCTGAATTTTAAAGCAGCCAAAAATTCAGGGGTTGTTTGAACAAGATTTATGAGGTCATTTAGGAACTAGAATGGAGGTAAAAGAGTAATAATTGAGATAGTTAAGAAGGGATGAAGTTACCTCTTCAATTCTGGCCGATTTGAGACACCCTATGAATTTCTGCCCTAATTCGCGATTTTAAATAGCTCCATGGAGGGGGGAAAGGAAATGGGAGTGCGGATGAGCTTTTTAGGGTAGTAAGAGAGGTGGAATCACCCGAAAATTTATTATAATTAATAAAATATTAAAAAATTTAAAAAACAATTTAAAACTTGAAAATGAGCTTTTGGGTTGGACCAATTCTTAAATAAAAACCCAAATACCCCATCGTTATGGATTCTTAAGGGCTCACAACTACAATGTAAATGTTACTATGTTATGGGATACCATTTAGGAATTGGAATGAGTGAAAAATATTAAAAAATGGAAACGTTATAAAAGAAACAAAATTTATTTTTAAATCTGGAATTGGGCTCACTGTTTGGCCCAATTCAGGAAAACTCACCCATTCCACCATAAAAGCTTGAGAAACCCCAAAAACAAAGCATAAATAGAAATTAAATTAAATTTAACACAAAAATAAGTAATATATATGAAAATTATCCCCACCATGAAATCTTTTCATCCCCAAAAAGCTACAACAAGGCCAGATACCAAATCCAAACCCAACCGATAAACCAAGATGTACTTCTTTGTCAAGATTTGCCCCCAAGGGCCAAACTCCTCCAGTGATCAATTAAGGAATGACTAATCTCACAACCCAAAATTACACCACTTTCCTAAAATTATCAATCACATTCATACTTTATCCCAAAATGAAACTCCTCGAACGCTATCCGAACAAGACTCAAGCAATTCACCCAAACGGACAACAATTTTGAACAAGGTTACACTTACCATACATTAACTAAACCTTTGGGAGCTCTCCAATACCAACGTTTACTCAAGTAAGATGTTGGTATCTAGATATTTTTGAACTATACTACCTACCACCAAGCCAAAACCATGGATAAATATGAGAAATTGGTATGGGGGGACACAAATATGCACCCCACCATAAGAGGAAACCTATATTATTTTCTGAGACAGAATCAAGACACTAACAGGGGGGCCTGAACGAACTCACTAGTTCAAAGGGTAGAATTCCATTCATAGTTTATGAAGGAACATACATGAGAATCATAGTGGATCTCCCCACCATAAGAACCAACCATCTTAACCGGCTAGCATGGGCTGACACAGAAAGACCCAATTTTTTTTAAGATTTGGGAATGGCGTAGGGTTAGTCCGCACGGTTTGGGGAATTCTACCCTAACTGTGCAGATCACTATTTTCGCATGGATTCTAGGAACATGGTCACTACTAATCATACAAAAAATATGTCCTCAGCACGTCTATCCAAATTTCCAACCATTATCTAATGACTCGATGGAAACCAAAGTGGGATGGAATTACATTAGGTGATGACATGGGTACAAGGCCCTCAACCTATTTCCACTGAATGGGAAAAACAGAAGAAATATGATGACACTATAGGTTCAAACTCTTAATATCTTTCATATTGAGTATAATACATTTTACATGGGTTTAAAAAACCCTGGGATTTCCCCTGACTAGGATTCAGCTTCTCTCCGAGACCTATGGGTGGGGCTCAAATGATTGAAGCATCTTCGACCTCGTAGTTTGGCATTGGAAACCCCCCCTAAATGAGAATTCTTCTTTCGATTCCACCAAAAACTATACTGAAGTCCCCGATAATATTTCCAAGACATAACACATTTCAATCTCATTTTACCTTAACTCGATATTTCACTGAAACACGGGATTAGAAAATGAACACACATCCCACCTTGTTTCTTCGAGTGAGAAACTATACAAGTAAATAAAACCTATAATCACCTTCCTCTAAAATTGAAGATTTTGAAGTATTCCCAAGTGATACATTCTCCCAAAATAAAGTGACTCTCATAGGATTTCCTGACTTTCACCTTTAAAGTCAATCAGGTGCACGAAATCACAAGGCTTCACCGAACATGACCATTGCGACTGATATAAACAATGCATGGAGTGGGACCTTATAAAACATCCCCAAACAACACACAATTATAGAAAGTGGCCACAATATCATCTCATGACCAGATTTCCCACACTGGTAGTTTATTGTGCACTACTTCTTTGAAGAGACTACGATGGACCGAGAGGACCTCTTAGACACCCTACAGATACTCATCCATGCTAACAACCCCAGACCACTTCCACCTTCATCAAATCAGAAAACTTAAGAAGCTAAGGTCTCTTTCAACCTTCCATGATAACAATCACACTACAATTGGATACACAAAACTAGGAATGGAAAGGGTGTAGACTCAATCTAAAAATCTCAAGAAAAAGATTCCTTATATTGATCAACTGGAGGGTCTTCGAATGGAGAAACAATCTGGGTTGCACTTCAGTTGTGCACTAACCCTTAATCCATTTCTTAATGGAATTAATATATTAAATAATCTTTAAAAAATTAATCTGATATGTTCTTCATTAGACTATTGTTAATTTTTACTGATATAAATTTCTCTTAAAAATATTAACTTTTGTGTGTGTGTCGCATAATTAATTTAAAAAAACATAAGAAATTATTAGTTTTTAAATTAAATAAATGATTTTTTGATGTTGTACTCTGTGTTCTAAAAATTTATTTATATTGAATTTTTTAGTGGATAAAACATAATGTTTCAAAAAGGATGTTAATAGTTTGAAAGAGGAAAAATATTGAGGTAAGAAAAAGTTATTGGTTTATATTGTCCATAATTTTTCATTGTATCATGGTCTCCTTACCAAGTCTTTTTATAAGTGGTATAATATGTGGTGATTAGATTTTGGGGCCTTCCATATTGATTATTAGTTCATAAAACAATAGTAATCCTAAATCAAAATTATTGAGTGAGAAATAAATATCCATCATTTTTAGGGGATATCCTTTTCCAAGGGTAAGAATATTATTTATTTAATAGAGATATTCCAGTTTTTAAGGTCTATATCTTAGTAGTTATGTTTTTTATGGTTCATTCCTTCGGTTTGGTGATATTTGGGAATTATATTTTATATATTTATGATTTTTGGTTTCCATTTCCTATATCATGTTCATGTTTTAGTGATTTCTCTGTCATTTTTTGAGAGGTTTCTCTTATGCAAATATAGTTTTGGTTGTTGGTGTTGGATTCATTTTTCATATTTTCCCCAAATAAAAAACAAGGACTCATAGAGTTTAATGCTAGAGACCATGTTCTTTTATGAGTATCCCCTTGATGGCGGTTTCAGAGGTTTTTTTGGTGAGAATGTATTATCTCATAATTTTAATTCCATTAAGGATGTTACGGTGCACTGTTATGTTGGCATATATTATGGTGCTTCCACTGTTACTAGAAAATATCCAAATGTTTTCCATATGTCTTATTTGTATTTGTTTATTAATTATTGATCCCTTTTAATATTTTAGGGATATTTATATGATAAGGGTGAAAAATATTTCATGGATTGGTTAGTTGAGAAACTAGGATTTTTGAGAGAAGGTTCAACATAGTAAAGTTACCCACTTACACTGTGTACTTTATGAGAATGGTTGTTTTGAAGATAGTACTTGATATCCTAAGATGAAGATTCATGATCAGTATCCCATGTACTTATTATATCTTTTTATTTTTCCTTGATACTTTTATATTCAAATTGGGACTTAAATATGATTTTATTTATTCTAATTTGTGATTTTTTAGTTGGTGGATTTATTCTATTTGAGGGGTATATTTACCATGAGTGAAATAGTTAGATGTTGGTGTAAAATTTTATGAGTTCCCAATTATTTTTATGAGGTGGTAATGTTTTGTTTTTAATATGGTTCTTAAGAGGTATCAAACTGGATGAATTTTTATAACTTTCTACCTTCCTTTAGTTTATATGTTTGTTTATATTATTTGGGATGAGAATCATTTGAGAGGTATATAATGTAATGGAAAAGACTGTATGGCCCATTACATTGTGTGAATTCTTGTGTTATGTGTTTCAAGTGGATTTTTTAAGAATGACTTGGAAGATTTTGAGATGAAATTTCTTCTAGAAGAGGATATTATAGAGTTGGGTTGTAAGCTATAACATAGTGAAGGGTCTTGTGAAAAAATGGAGATATTCCCGCAAAGATTCCAAGTATGATGGGATTTAGAAGATCATAGAATTTTGTAATGGATAATCCATTTGGGTGTGATGTTATGTGTATCCTTCTTGTGGTTGGTTTTGATGTACCGATATATTTTGGGAAAAGACTAGTGAAATGCATGAGTTGAATTGCACCCTTATATTGGATATATAGGATATTGGAATAATTGGTATCATGGATTCTAAAACCAAGTTGTAATTATGATGATTATGATATATCACCTTGTATTACACATTAACTTAGTGAAAATCTATATTCACTATAGTATTGTGAATGGAATTTCTCTATGGACATTGAAGAAGTATACACTGTATAAATTTGAATCCCCCAGTAAAACTGATAATTTCATCACTCTCTCACAATATCTATATATATATATATTCAATAATCTTAATTGATTATAGGGAAATATATTGGTCATAGTGGGTTTAATTTGAGGCTTTGATCGATGGAATTATCCCTTATCCATTAGAGTTAAAAAAATTGTTATCCAAGGAGTTTTGTTTACATTTTCTTATTGTGTTTCATCTTAGTTTATCTTCATTCCATCATAGAGATGGACTGTGGTACAAATTGGAGTTTTTTTGTTTTCCTATGGATATGTTCTTGATGAGGGTTATTATGTTCATGATTTCTAGTATACCCCTGAGTGATTCCATTTAGTGATCATCATCTTGTTTCAATGGTCTCACATAATGATAAAGAAGGAATTTTTTTTATAGGGGATCCATGCTCCCACTTTAATCTGTTCATATATAAAATTTTCATTCCATTATTTCCCATTTTGTAGAGAAAAAGGGTTATCCAATGAAGAAAATAAACCCTAATTTAAATGATGGGTATGGGTGAATTCAAATGTCTTTATCATATATCATATCAATGGTATTGATTCTCCCTAACTTGGATTTGAAATCTATTTATATATACACATTGTTTCTATAACAAATTGAGAACCCCTTTTGTAATATGTTTTTCAAATTCAAGTTTCAAAAAATTATAATCAGATATGCATAGTTTTGACCTGTTGTTTTGAATATTTGAGATTATTTTTGAAATCACCCATTGAATATATGATGAGATGTTACAAAATACGTCTTTAAATTTAATTATGGGTGTTATAAAAGATGAAATATGTTGTAATGATTATTTTATTATGGTTTTTTTCATCCATGTGTTTGTGTGGATTCTATAGGTAATTGAGAAATGATGGTGTTTAATGGTTAGAATGAAGAATGAATTTGGAATTTGGGTTATTGTTTTTTGGAATTGGATATGTTGATGTTAGTTTTCCATGGTTGTTAAATGGTTTTTGATGCATAATAGTTTAGTTTTGGTGAAGGTTGTTTCATGGGATTTTGTGTTTGTTGTTTTGAAATGGTTAGGGTGTTGTGTCACATATTATTTTTATAGTTTACTATTACTTATGGAATGTTATTTGAAATAATGAACATTAAATTTAATGGGATGGAATTTTAGAGGAATGACTTATATTAATGTGATGGATAAAATAAATGGGTTGTGTATAAAATTTAATATGTGGCATTCTTATGAAAGGGGTGTTATTAAAAAGGGGATGGAGTATCTCAATAAATGTAACTTGGTTGATAAATAGTAAATCTATACTTATTTTATTTTTCTTATTAAATAGGAGTATCATGGTCTGTGTGTGTGGCAGTTTTGGGTGGCGAGTTACATTTAGTGGTGGAAGCAATTTATGGTGGATGTTGTTGGGTAATATTATAGTATCATGGAAAATTATAACATAATTATCTATGGAAGCTTAGGTTGAGTTTATGTGTGAATATTTATTTATTTTTTCTATACACGCCCTAAATTATTTGGATATTATTTCCAACAACCAAATGTTTTTAGTTCCTGGTGATTTACTCAATATCCTGGTTTTCTAGTAATAATTCATGGATGTTACCCTTTTCTAATCTATCTCTTCAATAGTAGTGTATATTTATCAATAATTTGATGGTGAATCCAAGTGAAAATGGAAATAATTTTATAAATTCTTAGAAATAATAATATATGGTATATTGTGGTGTTCATACATGGTATGAGTGGGAAATTAGGTTGATTCACTTTATTATCACAATACGCTACTTCTCTTTATTTATTATGTGATGTGTTGATAATGGTGAAGTTATGATATGTGGATTCACCTGATTTCAACACATGATTTTAGGCTCTACAAGAGGCTAGGGAAGGTAGGGTTTCGACTCGATAAACATTAGGTATGGATAAATAGATGTGTTCTATGGATATATTGATCTCCCAAATTCCAACATAATATTTTCAATATTGTGATGGTGTGGTAGATATGGTTTCAATCCTACACACATTATGAATATAGAGATGGAAGCATAAGACACTAAATGTTGGGGCGTTATAGAAACTTTTCAATAGTGAAGTGGTTACATGATGCCCAAAATTATGTTATTTTTTATTTTATTTTCCTATATTGGATGTGTTACTTGGAATGTGAGCCTAGGTGACAATGGTAATGGATAATAGCCCTTTTTATATCTCTTTTATCACTATTATTTGTTAATTAGGGAGTTATTATGCTCTTTTAACATATTAAATAGAGACCTTTAGTACGATCCTACAGAGTATACATGAAATGCTCACAATACACGTGTGCACACACACATGGATATATATATATATATATATATAATGTTTTCAACATTACTGTAATGTTTTAGTTAGTGAACTAGACAACAATATCTTGAATATTGGAGTTATTGTGGAGTCTATTATTTAGGATTTACCTCAGTACTATATTATTTTGGTATATTCTATTTGTATAACTTGATGTGTATTATGAAATAATGGTTTTTTATATCAATATGGCATAGTTTTGATTAGAGTTTTTCATCTTATATCTTTCAATTGATTTATATTATGAGGATAATTCCTCTAATTGTTTGTTTTATACCCTAAATTTAGGATTCCAACTCATATATTAAATTAATATATTTTATCCTTGAAATCTTTGAATTGATAAAATTTTCACATTGATGAAATTAAATTGTTTTCAATTACAAAACATCATATTTTTTAAATCTCTTAGTATTCTATAATAATTATTATTAATCCATATTATTTGAATTATGTGAAGTAACTCTATCTTATTTTATAATAGGAACCAAAATAACCCAATAATTAATCATATAAGCATATTCCATCCTCATAGAAGAGAGTTTTCTATAATTCTTTTAACTTATAGTATTAATGATCTTGTTTGTATTTTCAAGACGATAATGAGTCGTTTATTAATAATCCTTTAATATATCCAACAATATCACCATTTTCATGTCTAACCCCCTTTACAATAATAAATATTTTACATTTTTTGGGTTAATATATACTTTACATAATTTTCATCTGAGATTATAATGACATATATTTAGAAAAAAAATATTAATGCTATAAATTCCAAATCATGAGATGTGTAATTATTTTCACCAATCCTATAATATTGAGATTTTTATATTAAGGCCTTCTCATTTAATATCAAAAAAATGACCAAAACCTTCTATTATGTTTCATTATAGATAAAAAATCTTTCAATATTATAATTTAAGCATAATGTAGGTTCTATAACCATACTTTTATCAAACTCTTAGATTCGTTCCTCACAACATGTGATATAAATAATCATAACCATCTTCCCTGGTAAATTGGGTTTTGGGATTGATAATGGTCATATATTTTATGAAATGTTCCAGAATTACTCAGATAAATTAATAAATATATGGATTTTATCAATGTAAAATTCCTATACCATTATTCTATAACATTATGTTTTGAATGATCAACTAATATACTTTCCTGGAAAACAACTAAAAAAAATTTCCCATATAGTAGCAACATTTTTTACTTACTGAACATGGTATATATCTTATTCCACCCTTTAGTTTATGAAATAACACATTGATTACTTTTATGCATCATATTAATTTTAGAGTTCCTAATAATTTCATCAATAATGACCACCACAAGATTTTCAAACAAATCTATATTATTATTCGTTAAATAAATAAATGGATCACATGAATTCATCGATCAAAATGGAGTTACCATAAATACATTGATATCAAAACATATTTAAAATGAATTCATTGAATATTCATCCATTCTCACGTTAAGTTGATGATAACCATATCTTAGTCCAATTATTTAATAATATGAAACATCATGATATTGATTATATAAATAATCATATTTTAGAGTGTGATATTTATTATCACTCCTAATACTAATGATTTCTTGTTTATAATTATATAATCATATAGATCTATCCAAATTTCAGAAATATAAAATTGTATTTCCAAAAGGTGATACTCTTGGATAGATATAACCATTGTCTAAGTGATGGTAGAAATATTTATTGGACTCAATCAGTTCAAGTGAAACCATTATATATATCAAATTATATATTTCAAGAGAATCACAAACTAGATCAATAAAAAATACACTTCCCAATCAAAGGGAGAACCATGAAACAATTTTGGGAGAAAATATATAAATTCATAAACAATGAGAACATTTCAAATTATTATTCCTTTATTATTATATATTATTGAGTTACAACATCAATACTTAATACATTATATTAAAATTTCCATGTCCCAAAAATTTATAAAATCATTATTTTCATTCTCCTCTATACACATAAAAAATAATTTAGGTTGCTATAAGATATTAAATACAATAACTTTATATTGAATTGTTATATTTTCTTATTTTATGATACGGTGTTTATAGAAAAAATACTTTCAAATAAAACAATGGAAAGAAATATTATTTTTGATGTAAAAATCATAATTGGGACATATTTTATTTATATTCAACAATTAACTCACAATTAAATATAACTAATAATAATTCAACCCTTAATCATTGAGGTATGGGAATCATTTATATCAAAAATTGGAATGATATTAATGATTAAATATATTTTGAATGAATTAGTGTATAATCCATTCTGAAAAAGAAGTTATAATCCCTATGAAAAGTTCATTGGTCTACTCCAACTCTATAACTATGGAACCATATACATGAGATTAACCTCACATCTTTGGTAGTTGATTTTGTTGACTGTCATCTATATAGACATTAATAGTCTATTGTTTAGAATAATAAATAAAAACATTACACAAAAATCATAGAACCTTTGTAAAATCTTATTTTCTTCATCATGGTTCCATATATGTAGACTTACATTCTATAAATTCATTACTTTTATAAACTCCAAGGCTTGGAAAACATTTTTCCCAAGTTAAAAAACATTTATTTCCATTTATAAAATTCCCTGAAATCATTTTTCTATATAATCTATAGGATAAAAACTAAAAATTATTAAATTATTTATATTTATAAGATTATAATCCAACATAATTCTCCCCATATTAATAGTTTTCAGAAACCCCATATGACAATTTAGTATTTTGGAAGTATATTTATATATTCTCATTACAGTGAAAAATTTCCTAAAAGTTATCAATAATTTGATCACTAAATATTTACAAATGACTGGATTTAATTAGTTAAAAAATATTTCATTGTATATTTCTTGATCGATGAAAATTTCAATAGAATACCTTTCTTGATAAATAATGTTAGCTTTATATAATGTTATGGATTTATCATCCTTATACTTCATAACATGGAATTTTCTCTCAAATATGATTAATATAGTGAAAGTAATGTATTTGTAAAGAAATTATTCTTTAAAATATTATAACATGGACCCAATATTATATTCATTTTTTATTTTCTTTTTAAATATCCAGCATTCAAGAAAATTAAAAATTATGATAAAAAACTAGAAAAACCCTTCATTGTTCATAGTATTCCACAATTATAAATACCATCTCTTATAAGGATATAGAACATTAATCTATAATTTGTTCCGTGGATCCACTAAATAATATAGGTTTTCTCCTTATTAATTTCTGAATGACCCAAGGTCCATGTGATTTTAAAGTACTAAACATCACTATGTTATTTCTATTATACATTACTTGAGTTATATTAGACCATGTCGCAATGTGTTTTTATCTTTAATAAGTGAGATTTTTGTATGAACATAAGAAAAAAGTTACATTGAAAATTATATCAACATAATATAATGAACTAGGAATTAAAAGGTCATTAATTTCTAATATAATTTCAATTTTTTATCCTACATAATTGAGTGATCCAATAATTCAGATTTAGATCAAAACTCTAAGCATTTGAACATCTATTGCTTGTGTTTTTTGGTGTAGTTAGTATTTTAGAAGGTGGATAACATGATCATTAATATTATATTTTATGTTTGAGGAGGATATACTATATAAATTAATGTAAGGGGGATACTATGTAAATAGTATATAGGAAGAAAATACCATGAATCTTTCTTATGGGTTAGTACCCCATATACCTCAACTAACTACCCAGTAAAAGTATACTAGCTGGATGATTTATGGACAGGTTCCCATTATAGAATAAATAGGTAATTATTAGTATTTTATGTAGTTTCTTTAGTGATTTGATCAAATTATTTCACATTAGACCCCCCAATAATTTTTTTAGCAAGGGAGTGAATGGTTATTTTTAGTTAGACAATCCCCTTTATTTTACATCTTTTGTCCCTTAAAGACACTCATAATGTGGCATGATATTTAAGATGTTTCCACAATTTTTAGGTTTGTATCCACATCTATTTTCTCCTTTCATATTATTACGTGGTTTGATACTTATATTTTCTGTCTCTAAAATATGGTTGGTTTTAAGATTTCATTATTTCATTTTGAAATTGTCTTGATCATTGGCAATTTTGGGTGCAATGAAAGGTGGATGTCCCAAAAAGACTTCCTATGAATTTATTAATAATTTACCTTGAGGTATTTCACCCATTAAATTTATTTAATAATTTAAATTTAATTAGTTTAAATTGATTATTTTTCCGGTGTTAGGTTATGGGATTTTTTTCCGTAGAGCCATCGAAGGTGTGCAATGGACCATTCAGATGCTTAATTCTATAGGTTCTGTGTAGCAGGGTGAGTCTGTGAGATTTTGGGAACTATTCCAATTTATTTTAAAATTTTTAATTATTTATAACATATTATAAATACTAAATAAATATTTTTTTTGTCCGATAGAGAGGCTCAGAATGCCGATGTCGCTTAGTGTAGATTAGATTGGGCATGTCCAGTGTATATAGAACTTTGCAAATAGGGGTAATCGATGATTATGTATTCAGTCATGATAATATAGATATAGGTAAATTGTATTTGGATTTAGAGAACCCAAGTTAGAGAAGATATGTGGCCTAGTGCCTTATAGTGATTGAGTATATTCTCCATTAGAGATTTAGTATTATAGATGTTTTTAGGGATTTCCATCAATAGAGTGAAGGTACTAGTTTATTTCCCAAGATACCTAGAATAGGTCTCCACCTCAACATAGGAGATTAATTCCCTACGATGGATTATTAGGGTTATTATATCATGCATGAAGTGACTAGCACTAGGTTTTATGGGTTATATGGTTCAATGTATAATTCGTAGTTTTGAATACCTTTATGTTGATTTATTGGATCCTTTATTTATGTTATGAGCTAGATAAGTCCCGTAGAGATAGGTTTGGTGTACCATGGAGGGTGTGATTTAGGTAATGCGATTGATATATATTCTAATGGATATGTGAAACAGGACCCAAGTGAGGGTCATAGTAATTTTATTAACAACTTTTAACATGTTTTCTAAGCGTATTAGTGTGAGTTAGTTTTGAATGGACCTTGTATAGAGGGACCATGTTATTATGAATTAATAGGAAGGATAATTTGAACGAACAAATTTATTATATAGATGAAATGGTCCAATGGATAATAGGATCAGCATGGGGTGATATGTGTGGATTGATACTGACATCTAGAGACCATATTAGGTACAAGGAACTATTTTTATTCCATTATGGGAAAGATAGTGTTTTCAATGATTATAAAATATTATGCGTGTTTAACTAATTTTAGATTAAGGGGATGATTTGAAAAGTCTAGGTTGGTAATGGGATGCACTTTATGGTATAGGGATAGGTCATGAGTGACTAGAAAGGGGTTATGAGCTAAGTATGTTATTGCGAGTGGTATGAGTGGCTGGGAAAGATAAATCTAATGTCCATGTTATCGATTAGGGTGAATATTTAGTGTGATATGTTCCCATGCTTATTTTTATGTTCATATAATGATTGTGAACATATAGTTAAGGATATTACTTGATGTAAGGAATTCTTTGAGAGAGAGGGTGTTGTAAAGGACAACTATAAATGAGAGTGTACTAGTATAGGTTTTGATTGTTTGACCCACCCAAATCATATGGGTATAGTAAATGAGTTATGGAATGTGAGTAGTTATTAGTTCTCACCTTTAATAATAGGGTGATAAAAAATCACTCTTTCAATGGGAGGGTAAAGTTCTAGGTTATGATTATGTGGCTAAACCATAATGATCGTTGAGTAGTCGATTTGATGTGGAATGATTTTTGTTCCATGGACTCACCCTAAGTGAGGGGATCCTAATATTGGCTAATCATAGTGAGAGAGTATTGATTTATGATGTGATTATTGTACTATACCCTTAGTGAAGGGAATAAGGTAAATATTTTTTGTGATATGACTGATTTTTGTATGGACCCTTCTTTTATGTAGAAGGATGTTTTCAAGGAATAATATGATATCATGCATTGATTTACATGGTATAAATTAGTAATTATAAAATGAAAGGAAGTGTTTTTCCATTATTATCTGCTCCAGGTTGGACCAGGTGTCATGTTGTCTGGACTAGCACATGAGGTCCCAATGTTCAAAATTTTATATTTTTAATTTCTATTTATTCATCATTTGTACACACATTTATGATGTATTATATTATAGCCACATAGTGAGAACATATTGAGATGTATTTGTAATACACTACATGGGCTCCCTAGTTCACGTGTAGAACATATGACTAATATGAACAAAGATCACAATTACATAATGAATCTGGTTGGATCAAATCGATTGTATTTCAGGAAAAGATTGAATTTTGGGTCATGGATGTTAGTAGAGCCTCCCAATTATTTTATTATTTATTTATTTTATGTTTGTTATTGGTCTTGTGGGGGATATGTTAGAATGCATGAATCTATAACTATATACTCATTTGTTATGGTGGTTTTTATTATTGTTCTTGTGAACATTGATTAACTGTTATTGATGAGTTTTGGTTTATTTTTATTATTAGTGGTACTAACATAGAGAGTATGGAATTTTAAATTATTATCATTGACTCTTTCCAATAGTTAGTAGCCTTTGGCGTGTTGAGAGGTATACATGGTGACTTGTGGTAATATAGTATAAATACCATCGAGTAATTTTTTATGATTAATTAAAAAGTGTTATCAAAGAATATTGATGGAAAAATAATTGTTTTAATGACCAAAAAATCACTACTCTAATTATATTAATGCATTTTATGTTTCTTTGTAACTAATATGTATTCTTATATAAGTGACAAAAAATGTATAAATATTGGTCACCTTTTAGAATGAGACGCCAACAAGATATCAAACTGCCAATCGAAAAACCATCTAGATTCAATGCCAATATAACAAAAATTTTGATAAGTATTATATACCATATGAAAAGGCACAACCAATGTCATACCGCCACGTAGAATTTTGGATGAGTTTAAGAAACTATCAGACCAAACACAAATAGACCAAATACCTCCAATTGAAACACCACTGGCATAATGGAAGTTTGTGTACATGTGTGATACCACAAATATCATGATACCAGAACAACATACCACCAGAGTGAGACGCCCTAATACCTTGAGCCACAGACATTCAAAGACACGACTACTATTTTCATAACTTATCTTTTTGAATTTCATTATTCTAATGACTATATTTATTGTACTTAATGCCATATACTATTTGAATTATTGTCTCTTAGTTTCTCGATATAATGAAATGAAGAGTGTTCCATAATCTAAAGTACACAAAAGAAGCTTCATATATTATCCTTGATGCTACTGAGAAAAGTTCACCGCACTCCCTCGTGTTGCAAGAGATGCAATAGTGGATTATGTGGACCGAGAGAAATATAATATATTGAACTTTCTAAACAAACATAGAGCTGCACCTGGTTCAAAACAACAAGAGATCACCTATTATAAATAGTTAACTGGTAATCCATACTACAACATCACATCTAGTTCTTTTCTAAAGTCCATGAACTAGAGTTTATGACACACTAGTTTCATGAATTTTTCAACAAAAACCAACTCAATATTCAAAGAAGAATCAAATGAAAATTCACAATACAAATTTCAACAGACCGAAGATTTATAAATTCTACACATTTAGATTTATCTATTTTGATTATCTTTATTACATTTACAAGTGGTATGTGTGCATACCCTATTTTATCACACACACATTGTCTCTTGTACTGAACTGGAAGATACTCGATATCTTCTCAAACTTTTTTCATTATTTTATCTCCTATGGATAATAGTTGTAGAGGTCCTTATGTAGACTATTTATTATTACTCCCATGTATAACTATGGAAGAAGTCCTTAGTGGGATGAATAATTTGTAAATTTTTGTATTAACCTAATCTAAGATGTGAATTATCTTGTTTATTTAAATAAACTAATTTCTTTCAAGTGATCACCAAGTGGAGTTGATTAAGTATCTACTTGAGTATGAACCTCTTCTAGTTAATATTTTCACTGTGTTATTTATTTTTATTACATTATTTTTTCTTTTAAACTAAAAAATGTAATTAACATTAAAAAAATATATTCTTTGATTTTTAATATTAATTTATTTTCATATAGTATTTTGTCCAAGTAAACTGGTTTTGAAGGATTTGATAATATTGTATATTATTCATCGGAGACCTCATCAATAATTAATGATATATTTATAAATAGTAAGATATATATCATACAAGAAATTTTGATAAAATGAATCTGTATTTAAACATTTGGGGTATTTCAAAATAATTCATTTTAGATAGAAATTTTCTTGGGTACTCAATTCAACGCCCTCTTGAGATACTCACTTCGACCAATAATTGGAATCAGAGGATTTAATTCTTTGATGTTAATGTTTTCAAATAATTTTCAAATGCTATTTTATTTATGATTTAATGATCGTAAAATTTCTATAATTTATAAATTTATCCCTTTAAAATGGATAATCGCCAAGAAGGTTCTGCTACTAACATACATCCTTTCTTTAATGGTACAAATTATGCTCAATGTAAGGTTAAGATTAAAATACATATAGAATTAATGGGTTTTTATGTTTGGTATACTATAGATGATGAACATATTATACATAATTCTGCTAGTGGTACTTGGTATGATCCTAAACAATTGTATTAAAATAATAATTGTAATGATATGAATAACCTTTACTATACACTAGGAGATGAGGAGTTTCGTAGAATAACTTCTTGTAAAAAGAAATAAAAATTTGGGACACTATTTATGTTTCCAAGGAGGGAACTACAAAGGTTAAATAGAAGTGGCTTAATTCATATACTATTAAATGTGATAATTTTAGAATAAATCCTGATGAACCCATTTCTGATATGTATCTCAGGATTAATGAGATTGTCAACATAATGTTCACTCTTGTAAAGTAAGTTTCTGATAAAGATCATATTATGATATTACTGATATGTCCACCAGAAAGATATACTGACACATTAGTTTCAACCAGAGAATAATGTGACATATGTAAGATGCTTGTGATAGAGGTGATTGGAAAACTTTTTAAGTACTAAGTGGAATTAAATGTAAACCATGAAGAAGATGATGAGCCTAAAATAAAGTCAGTAGCATTCCAGACTACTTCCCCTATAAAAAAAAGAAAAAAAGTACAAACCATTGATTTAGGTGATGGTGAATCTATTTTAGATAGTGATGAGGATATGGATCACCTAGCCAGAATATTTAAGAAGTATTATAGGAATACAATTTTTTTCATAAAATCAAAGTAAAAAGTAATGTATTTTTTAGAAAAGTGGTGACATGAATTAGTCACCCAATTAATTCCCCAAATTAATTTATTAAAAACTATTATAACAATACAAACACAAGGTGTAAATAGTTTACACCAACATGGGAGTGAGGGGAATACAATATGAGATTTTCTAGAAAAACAAACAAAATCTTGGATTTCCTGAGACTTGTCTATGACAACCTTTCACTGATCTGTAAAAGGATTCTTCCATGAAGGTAAGTGAAAGTTCTACCCACTACATGCTACCTAGCAAAGAAACATCCAAGAAATGTAGAAGATATGATGTAAAACACAAGAAGTTACAAGCAAAAATAAACTCCATCAGCTCACCCAATGTCCAGTAAGTGTGTTCGAAATATGAAACTAGTAGGGTGAAGAACATACTATAGAACCAAAATACCACTGAGTGAGACAATGTGGCATCTACATCAACAAAATTTAGAGAAAACAAAAACATAGAGAATAATCAACCACCTGCTAAGACCTTCCAGAGAGAACATAAAACCAATTGTAGAAATATTAAGCAACATCTCTAGGTGAAGTCCAGAAGATACACATCAGATCCGCTTCAAGAGAAGGAAGCCCAAAAATATAATTCAATCCAACCTTCTTCATGAGGGTTGAATCTCCAAGAAATCACAATAATGATCCAACATCCCAATGAAAAACAATACCAGGTGGATATTGAAGTGAACCAACTACATGAAAATAAATATTCATGGATTCCAGATACATCTGAACAAAACAATAACAACACCAAACATCTGAGAAGAAATCGAATCTTCTAAAAATGTGGAAAAAAACCATTCTAAAAAAATGATGGAGAGAGAACCAAATAGATTTCATGAAAACTAGAATCCATAACTTCTTTCCAAGGAATATCTTTGAAGTCAAAATTTTTCTCCTTCATAAATTTCACAACGTAAATGAACATCATTTTTCTAATATCAAGATAAATATCAGCAGTCATATCACCATTTTTATATTTTTAAAATTTAGTTGTTTCATTTTCCTCCATCCAAGAATCAAGATACTTTGGAAATTCTAATTTATCCTCTATCTGATAAGTATCCATATATGCTTTATTATTTTCGGTATCATAACTTGAGGAAGCATCTGAGTTAGAATTTCCGGATGAATTTGAGGATGCATGCAAATTTTCAGTAGGGATGGGTTGTGGGGGTAAATCATTTTTTTCATTCATCAGGGCAGGTAAGGATCATGTGACAACTATCTTCTCAATATTAACATTGTCTCTATGTTTCCTAGTTTTTTTAAACTTGGAGTGATGAAGCCATCGAGGTCAACAATTTATTTTTTTTCTTTTCTAGATATTGAATTTAATAATTCATCCTCCACTTTATAAGAGTTTTCATGGTATTCTTGTAAAGAGTCATCATATTCGGATTGCAGAGCCACATTCTCCACATGATCTTCAGGGGTGGGAGTTATTTTTTTCCCCTTAGAGTTCATGAGGATGTGAAAAATATTAGTATTACATATATTTTTAGATTTTGGATTTGGAACATCCATCAAGATCCAAATGTTTTTATTATCATTAGGAATATATACCTTGGCAGTTGGGTAACTTTTGGAGCATCCTTTTCTTCCAAAATCAACCTGAAGTGGGCTAGGGGCATGGGGGATTCCTTTTAATCTCACATCCATTTATAGTATGACCAATTCATAGGAATTTATTATAAAATTCTGGAATATTTTCAAAGACCACATGTTTTAAAACCCCATTATCCTCATTTAGAATTCAAAACTACGTTGGAAACACTTGGGAAATGTCAATTTTAGTGCATATCCTAAGAAATGAGGGTCATGATAGGTTCAAAGTAGTAGTGTCAAGCTTGAGAGGGTAACCAAAGAGTCTAAAAATGGATAATAAAGCATTCTACTTGAAAATATGTAGATTCAATCTCGAGATTCCAAGCCATATAAGAACGATAGGGGGTTTAACATCAACATTGAAATCTAGGAACAATTGTTAGGACAAAAAGTGACCTAGATACATTGATAGGGGGTTGAATCCAGGTATGGATATTCTTTTCAAAATTAGGGATATTCTATCAATTCATGTTACTTTATGAGTATAATAACATAGTATGAACATATATAATATAAATGTATTTCATTCTTTGAAAATATTAGATTTTTTTTCATGAAATATTATGTTTTGGATGCATTCCATCACTAAAATTTGAATAAAATTTGGTGTATGAAATTCTCTCCAGCACTAGTTGTGGGTGACTTATACTACCAGGGATTTATTATTCGAGTTATGGGTTAAATTAACTAAATATTTAAGACAATAAGTATCCAAAGATAGGTTTATACCACTATAGAGTCAAGGAATTGTGGGAATCATGGATATAATTTGAAGAAGCCAAGACATCATAAAAGAGTTCAGGGAACCATGAGTTAATGTGGTTTTCTAGTAATATGCCTTCCATGAGACTCTTATAGTAGTGTTGTATCAAAATATTAAAGACTATGAGGTGAGGATTAAATGATACCTTCTACTGGAATACTCAAGAGATAAATAATTCTTATTCTTGTAGTGAGGGACACCATGGTTTAGTAAATTAGTAAGATACATTTTATGATTTGATTAATTAATCAATATTGTCAACATTTGTATTCAATATAATGTACTAATAGATAGTTTTTTGTTCCATATAATAATGAAAATCACCAACACCAATGTATAATTATCACAATGATCTATTTTGGATAAAGAAATTATCCTAACCATCAATAACTTTTATGTGTGGTAAAGACACTTACACCTAGTACTATGATAATGAAGGAATATTTATGTGTTAGAGTCCTCAGTTACTATTGATCCTCCTTAGGGAGAAAGCATGGAGGGTAGAGACATGTCAAAAAATTATCTTTTTGATTCACTAGATGTATAGTGTATCATGTTATCATGGATATCCAATCAATTATTGAAAATGCATGAGGATGAATTTTCTTACAAGATGATAAAACATCCCCAAAAATTATGTATGCATTGAGCCTATAAATAAAGTTATGATATATAAAGAGAAATTTATAGGTGTAATTTAGATTAATGGAATCAATAAGGACCACTTTTACTCAATATAATTGGGTACATCGAGAGACATACAACACTTTGTTCAAATAGAACCATTAAGTAGAAATTGATATCATTCTTTCCTATTTACCACCAATATTTTTGACTTTTATTTTTTATTATTATATGAATATCATGAAACATTTATCCCAGATCTTTTTTATATATTACTCCATGATGAAAAGGAACTAAAGAAGACCAATTAATAAATCCTTATCATGAATAAGATGATTACTGAAAAGGATAAGGGATCTAAGACTATTTCTAAGACAAAGTAACCAAGGAACTATACTTCAAAATGATGAAAGATATAGAGGGTTGGAAATGAGTATGTGAATTTTTACATTTTTTTTAAATAAAATCCTCTGGAAGAATAAATATAGTTCTGGAAAAATGAACCAATATGACACTTACATAACAAGTATTTTTTTATTTGAATTCAATATGTTATTATCTAAAATTTGGTTATTTGGTAAAATATTTCGATCACACATTGTTTTCAAATAATGTAACCTAGTCGATTCCATAAGATGGAAACTAATGGAGTCTATTTTTATATATAAATGGTGAAAGTATAGTAGCCTTGGTAGTGAAATATTATCATATAACCATTATTAGAGGTTTGGTTATTATATTGAACAATTTTTATTATGCTCCTTCGGTTACCAGAAACAAAATCTAATTGACATGTTTGGATACTATGAGAACTGTTTTTCAAGTTTGGAAATATTTTTTTCTTTTTTATAAGGATAAAATAAGTTATTATATGGTTCATGTTAACAATGTATTTTATATACATGAACTAAAAAACAATGTAATTATTTTCAATGAAAAAACCAGTGAACATGATTTATAAAACACACTGCTAATGGAATTCAGGCATGGTCATATAAATGAGAATCATTTAATGAAATTATATAAATTAGGGTATTTATAATCAAATAATTTAAATACCAATGATGTATCCGACACTTTTTTATAAGTGAAAATGACCAAATCACCCATCTATGGAAAATGAGAAAGATCCATTGATTTACTTGAATTGGTTTATAATGACATATGTGGTTCATTTCCAGAATAAAAAATGGGTGATTTTTCGTAATTCATTACTTTTACCAAAGACTATAGTAGGTATGGTTATATAAACATAATAAATTATAAGTAATATTCAATATAAATTTTCATGGAATAGTAATATTAAGTATAAACCCAATTTGGGATAAAGATATGGAACTCTGCTAAGACTAAGGTAGTGAGTATCTTAACCAATATTTCATTGATCACCTAAAATAGTTTGGGATATTATCCTAACTCACCTATAATTATAAACTATAGAAGATTGGTGTTAGTGAAAGGAGGAATCATACATTTCTAGACTTGATCAGATCAGTGATCATTAAAATAACTCATCTATTATCATATTAGGGATACACATTACAGACTATGATTTATACCATTAACCACATACAAAATAAAGTATTATATGGTATTACATGAGATGTAGTGTTGAAAGAAACCAAATCCTTCACACTTACATGTATGGGGTACTGAGTCTTATTTAAAGTCTATATCTAATGAAAAATTGGCATCTCGAAGCATTATGTGCATCTTTATATGTTATACTAAAGAAAATAAGGGATATTACCTATAAGAAACTTTAGATTATAACGTTATTATGGAATTAAATTTAATATTTCTATAAAGTGAGAATATTTACATTGGAAATTGTGGTGGATGGATTGAAATTGGTTATGATGATGCTCTAAATGCATTAGAGATAGTACATGAACAATCTCCATAAGAGAAAGTGTGGGATGGTGATGTTATTGAGACAGAATTACTACATATGTTTAATCAAGAGGTTTGGGAACTAGAGCATTATTATTTTATTTTCACTGAGTAAGGTTAGAGATTACCCTTAGATTATGATGAACCTATAGCCTATAGGAATTAAGTAGAAGGAAATGATTCTACTAAATAGAATAAATCCATGCATTCTATGTTGGATTTGAGGTACCAAAGTATTATTTGGAATTTAATAGAGCCTCTAGCTAGAATAAGACCTAATAAATGATATTGGGTATTAAATAAAAAGCTACTCATGGATGGCATGATGAATACTTATAAGGCAAGATGGTTAGAAAAGGGTTTCAAATTTCATCATGGAATAGATTACAATGAATCCTTCTCACTAGTAAGGACGCTGAAATCCATCATAATATTACTTGCAAAACTAAAATTACATGATTATGATATTTTAAAAACACATTACAAAGATACTTCTTTAAATTTAAATTTTCTTAAAGATGTTGATATGACTCAACCCGAAGGGTTTATAAATCCAAATAATTCCAATAATGTGTGAAAGATATAGAGATCCATTTAAGGGTTAAATAAGATATCATGATCATGGAATGAACACTTTTGATAATGGTAGAAGTGTATTTTGTTTTGAAAAAATTAATGTGAGCCATGTTTATATAAGAAGGGTAGTGTGAATTACATAGTATTCTATATTTCATAATTTGATGAAAATTTAATTTGGGGGAATTAATTTCAGATATTACAGTCAATTAGTACTTGGTTAAATGAGTGATTCTACATGAAATAATTTGGTAAATTATCCTAAATTCTAGGTATAATTATCTATTGAGATAATTATCAAAGACTTATTTGGCTAAGTGAATGTATATGTATTGGTAAGGTACTCAAAAGTTAAAAAATGGAACAATCCAATCTATGGTTTTTCAATTTTCATATTGTATCAATATATTATGAAAATGGATTCTTATACATAAATATGACTTTTTTAGATAAATATTCGCTACCTTACAAAAAAATATGCCTGATGCCCATCATAGTTTACTTCTTTTGGATACTAGTTATACAATCTTATAATTTTTTGAAATTTATTCAATGTCTTGAGTAGATATAATCCCATTTATAACTCCTCATAGAACCCTACGTAAAGCCATTATCCATAAACCAGGGAGAGGAAACATAATAAATGGTGATATCAAATGCTCAGTAAGGGTAAAAAAATAATATATCCATATATACAAGAACAATGGTATGGGAAAATTAGAATATCATTGTCGATCACGCTCTGTATATCATAGATCATAAACATGTGTCATGGAATAAATATTGGTAGTTCATAAGACATTAATCATAATGGAAATAATGACCATGATCTGTGAGAACATAAAACTAGAATAAGAAATAGATTTTGGAATACACGTTATCTTATAACATTGTGGACAAGTATATTTATATAAAGGTTCACTCTTTATGTTAAGGAAATGAAAGTAGTCCCTTTAATAAACTTCTGGATATCTAAAAAATTCTATGAATAACAATATGGACATAAAAGATAGTTCCATGAAAAACATGATGAAAATTTAAATAAGTTTATAGATAACATTATAAATATTTAATCAGGATCATGCATGAAATTGTGAACATGTAATCAACTTCACTTATAACATTGTGAACATGTAATTAGGTCCACACATAACATAACATGTGTAAAATAAATAGGTTTTATAATTATTTCATCATTTCATCGTAGCATAACCCATAGAAAAAAGAATAGGTTTTCATATAAATTTTATCATTGTATCACCAGTTGAATCGAAATGGGTTTCATAGATATATTTTTATGATAAATTATTTATAGAAAGAGAATGAATGGTATCATTGGTTTATATCCCCAAAAAATAACAAGACACATCAAAGGATGTAATCATAGATGGAGTTTTTTCTTAAAGATATTATTTAAAATATTTCATGATGAATATAAATTTTCATTGAAAATAATTAATTGAAACGTAAAACCATTTTGAAAATCCATTTCTTTAAATATAACATTAAAATAATATACATGAATATTTAAAAAATAATTTAAAACATTTCATTTGGAAAATAACTTTTCTTGGAAAATAATTTTTTTAAAAAATATTTGTTTTGGAAAATCCTTTTATTTAAAACTAAAATTTAAATCCAATAATACAATATTAAAATAAAATAAATATGATCGAATGTTTTGGTCATGTCATACATGTTAGAAGAAATGATTCCTTCTACATTTTCGGGTATATAAAAATAGGAATTGTGTGAAAAATCACATGAAAATTAGTTTAACTATTTTCAAGTAATTAATTGGTAAAAGTTTATTTTTAATTTCATAATATAATTGTAAAATAAAATTCAAAAAAATTATTAAAAATTCGTTTTGAATGAAAAATGATTTTCAATAAAAGCGATAAATTATATCATGTTTTCTTAGAAAGAATTTATCAATTATTATACGTTTTAATTATTGGAAAAATTTCTTAGATTACTTTACAATATCATGGTTATCCAAATGAGATGAAATATAATGAGTTTCATTAGAGATGTTTCCAAATATTCTATCATTATAAACATAATCATGACAAATCTTGATAAATGATGATATTGTGACATAAAATCATTACCACTTTGGTATCACTGAACTGTAATCAACATAAAGGAATATCATAAAATTTGGAATAAAATATCATGAGGATAAATATATACATGATATTGAAGATAAAAGGGGTTTTATATACACCTCATAAAATTTTATAGTGGTATAAAATAATACATGTCTCAATGAAGAAAAATTGACACCAAAATCACATATTGCATAAGTAATATTTTGAATCGTTATCCCCAATAAATAATAATGTAAAATAAAACATTAAATATCATTAAAATAATGGTATTAATGATAAAATTTATATAAGGGGAAATATATACACCAGAAAAAAGAAATGACTGGTGAATTTTCATATACCTCCCAAAAATAAAAGAGAGACTAAAAATCGATTACCTTAAATACCGAATTCATCATTTACAACTAACAGAACCTATATAATAAGTATATTAATATTTAACATCATTTAAAGAAAAATAATCATATTTTACATACCACATATTTTATACTTTTGAAATTTTATTACCAATTTATTATGAATTTCTTGTTAAAATTATGTTTTGGGTAATAACGTTATCTTTTTTCTGTATGTTTTGGTTTTCTATTTTTTTTATTTTTAAATTTATCATGGTTACATAACTTAGATAATGTTTAACATGATATAAAAAATATTCAATTATGTTGTAACTCACCTCCAAACAATATTCATCCCTATAGATACTCCATAATCAATAAGGAAATCAATACTAACCTCTCTTGGGTGCTATGTTGCAACTCACCTTGACAAAAAAGTTGTCCCAATATTAAAAAATCCCCCAAATCCCACCATCCCAAAAATAAATTCTATAAGACCTCCAAATAAATTCAATTCTTATCATAACAACACAACATATTTGTCCACGTCACAAGGTCCTCCTTCAGTTGAGATTTCATCCCCAACTCATCACATCCCCCCTCAAGACACCTTCGAACTATATTTTCTTCTGAATTCCCATAATTTAATTGGATAAATGTTCTAGGTAATTAAATTTATATTTTTTTGAAGTAGATAGTAGGATGGACTCAACTCAAATTTTTTTTTGATAATAGTTCCAATAGAAGTAAAATGTTAAAAAAGATACAACATGTACTAGGTGATGACTGTTCTTTATTTTCTGATGTAAAGAATAAATTCCATCAAAATGGAATTTTTATGAAAATTAAGATGATCTATCATCCCATGGAGTCTAATATCTTGAAATATAAAATATATAAAATGAATAGTTCCACCAAATATAGATCTAAAAGAAAATGTGCATCTTGGTGGAGGAGTAACTCCTGAAATCTATCCTCAATGATGTGAAATATAGTTTCATATTCCTATATATAGAATTTTTTTTTCATTATAAGAATGTAATTTAAGTATATTAATATCATTATAGGGAGAATAAAATAAATGAGAAAATTTAAAATTTAGAATATCTAATTAGATTCCATAATATTAAATGTGATATAATATTTAATATCATAAAGTATATTCGGAGAAAAGGATAGTCCTTGATGAAAAAGGATTATAGTATACCCATTATGGTAGAGTTATTTATAATTCATTCAAAACCATTCATATTATGTAAATTTAGTATTTTGGAAAAATATTATAGAAGGTTTCATTAATTATGTATACTTTTATATTCCATTATCCTCAATTTTAAAGTAACAATTCTTATGTTTAGGAATAACATTTTTTGAACAATAATATAGAAATGAGAAAATAAATGGTTATTTCTGAAAATCTATATGCTAGTTATATTTTAATGTGATTAATATATTATTTAAGATGAGTATTATAATTTGGGTTACAATTCTCAAGATAATATATTCGAAAAATTTATTATTATGAAAATATTTTAAACAGTCCCTAGGAAATTAATTAGGAAGTTTCTTTCAAATTCTAGTTTTTTATAGATAACATATTTTTCTATCATAGTCTCTCTTGTTTTCGACAACAATAATTTCTAACTTATACATAGAGTGTAATTATAAATGGAACAAATATTTAATAGAAATGAATCCATACCCTCTCGAGTATCTTTTTATTTATTTTCAATAAGTGGCTAAGAGACAAAAATCAAAGAAGATTTATTGACATGAATTTTCAATTTTTCTATTAAAAAATATAAGGGGAGACTTTTGAACTAACTTTGGATTATGTTTTATTTCATATTAATAAAAATTATGTGGAAAAATAATGTAAATATATATTAGGATAATATTTTAATGAATGTAGGGTACCAAATCATATAGGGTAGAAACATAATGAATTACCCACATTATGTTTCACTATATATTTTTGAACATTGTATGAGGATTTAAGAAATATATTTGATTTTTTTAGTGAGTTAAAATCATTATTCATATGAAAGGTATGTGATCGAGTTGAATCCAAAATTTTATGAAGACTCTATTTTTTTAATTGTTGGAAAATATCGTTAATGTGTGAAGATAATACATAAAGGTTTCTTTTAAGTATCGATCTAATAATATTTTTGGAATTTGAGAAAGTTTAGTTCCATATAGTTTGGTGACTGTTTAATGTTATATATTTATGAAACACATATTAATCAAATAGTAGAACTTATACCCCCATAATTTTCATGCTTGATGAGTGTTATATAATATGGATATATACATAGATGAAGCCTAAGGAAGATATTTTGTTGGTTGTGGTAGTGAAGGAACTATGAAAATATTTTATGGATTATTTATATAAATCATAAATATATTGAAATATTTTCATCAAAATTTTAGATTATTTGATTTTATTATAATGTAATGTCTAAGATGTTTCAAAAAACTATAGATAATAGTTATAGATATTATTGATTTTTTTAAAATTAATGTCTAAAACATAATGTTAATACATAATTTTTTTATTAGAAATTTTATTTATAAAAAGGTCCTTAATACACTAAGTTAGGGGGCATAAATTAGGAATTGAATAAGTTTCAAAGTTTTTTGTACTTCAGTGGATCTTAAATTGATAAATATAAGGGTCACATATTTTACTCTTTAGTGTGTTTGTATATCCAGTTACCAGACAATAATTTATTTAACAATTTTTCTTTAGATTATCCCTATATACACTATTTAAGGATGACTTGCACTGAATAAATAAAAAAAATCCAAATGACACATGGGTTTTCACATGGTTTACTATTATGGACTAGTCTATAGATCACTCTACAAACATTGTATTGGTGAACCAAAATCACTAATCTTGTTACTTTTTTTCTTTATACATGGTCACTCCTACCTTAGATCACTTTAATACATTAGTTTTTTTGTAAATAAATAATCTATAAGGGTTTACTTCCCTCATACTTCACTCTTAATCTCACTTCATTAGATGGAAAAACAATTTGCACGCAAGCTCAATAAAAATATCTCATATTGTTTGATAGTTTCACTGAATTTAGATTAGTTACCATTGAGTATCTAGGATTCTTTTTCAAAAATATAATTTGAAACTAGCCTTTTACAGTTTATTCATCATTACTACTTGAAATGTCATGGAATTTCTTCCCACCTTGGATAGTTATTTAAGATAATATTGGAAACCTTCATTCCATAATAGTTCCTAAACTATTCTATTTTCTATTAATAAATTAGAATACCATCACATTTTTTTTATTTTAATAAATCTTTTTATTTTATAAATTTTTATGAAATTTTAAAATATAGATCAATAAAAAATAATTCATTCCTAAAATCCATTATATTCTTATTTTAAGGTGAGTCAAATTTTATGTTTTCTCTTTTATTATTCTTCTATATTCTGGTGTTCTTATATTTCAAAATCCAATATCTCATTTAACTATTAATTTAATAAATTTAATTAAATATTAAATTATCTATGTGTATTGTTTTATAATTAAGTTGTAATTATTATATCTAAAATATATAACTACTAAAAATATTATCCATTAATAATCATGAATATCATTATCTACAAACATGAAAAAATGAATATGCATATAGACATGATCATGTTCATTAGCTTTTATTTCTTTATGGCCCATGATTATAAAATATCCATTTGGTGTATATGACCTTCCAATTATAAATAAATTCTTACATTCATGCATGTATGTATAATTTAAAGTCTCTCACAATAACATCCTTCATTTAGGAATAACAACTGTGGTGTAGTAATTAGTTCCATGGCATAAGCTCTAGAGTTCAAATTTCCAAATTCTGGATCAAAACATTTATAGTGTGGATACAATAAGATAAATAGTGTTGAAGGAATTCAGTTATGGTGTATCTTTTACTTCAATGGTGTAGGAACCTCCAAGTCTCCAAAACCACAAAAATGAAATAATTATATGGAATAACTACTTATGCATGTTTTTTCTACTCTTATGTGATATAGTGTCATGATATTAGTGTTCTCATAAATATTTGATATGATTTATCCACATATTGCACAAACACTATACTCTAGTAACATAGATTTCTTAATTATGGAGACGTAATCACCAAAATTCCATTTCCAAACATCTCATACAATAAAAAATGCGTCTCTATAGTGTTAAAATCATCTCCTATGATATGGTATATTCTATGTATTGTAGTTTCCACTACCACTGCCTTTAATATTGTGTAATTCCACACACTAAAACATAGAACTATACTATATTAGAGATCCAAAATTTCATTATATATTTTAAATTAAAAACCTCCATGAGGAAAGGAATAATTTATGAATGGGAATATCATATACCATGGAGACTATGCTGTGATGTTCCTTCCTGTAGAATAGAAAACATGCATGAAATCTCAAATTAGTGGACAAAGATGGATCACAAGCTAGACCAAACTATGGGGTGATATTAATGATATAACTCATGTAATAAGTGTATTTTTTTGGAAGTATGAACAGTGAACACTTCCCATATTCGTAAATTGGAATTCCACTTCTCAAAATCATGCTTAGTAAGCTACTTAAGGTTTCCTATCTCTCCTGTCATGAGTAATTGGGTCATATCCCAACCTCTTACGTGCTGCCTTCTTATAGCATAATTCACTTCTCCTTTGGGAAATCTTATTACAACATGTGTTCTCACCTGTTCATGTGAATTCATGGTCTATCATATCCATGATTGCAACTTGGGTTCCATAATGCACATCTAGGCCTTGGATGATAATTCTCATGAACTACATAGTTCATTTATTCCTTGGCTCAGTAGGCTATGGATAGAATAATTTTTTGAAATTATTTTCCACATCCATTAGAGAAAAATAGAACACCTTCATCATTTAATTATTCCAATATATAACTCCTTTATAATTATTCTACCAAAAAAGGTATCACCTATATGATTTTTTATTTTCATCTTAAAGAACATAATCCAAATTCCACTGAAATCAATATTGTAGATTGAATTCATCCATTAAAAAAACAATTAATTATCACCACAAAAATAAATATTTTAATATTAAAAATTCTTGAGTCACATAAAATCAAAAAATCAAAATTGAATATTGTTAAAAATACACTTCAAACTTATATGGGTTAAACAATATCCCCTTAGATTTTGGTGAAAATTTACATTGAATCCAAGACCAAAATAAAAATCCATTTTTAGTCTCCCCTATATTGTTAATAGAATAAAAAGGAATAGTTTATTTGATTTCTATCCTCCCATGTTTCCAAATTGGATATTAAAATATATATTGATTCTTGAATATTATATCAATTTTTCAATAGCTTGTTTTCATCATTATTTAATATGAAATATCAAAATATTTTTCTTTAATTTCCACATCCATAATCCTGAACTTGTCAGGAATTTTGAAACCATTATTTCAATAATATCTAAGTAAAATTTCCAAAAATGATAGTGATAATGATTACCAAATAGCACTTGAGATGTCAATAAATTATTTAGGACTATTAATCTAGGAATTAGTGTTGGAAACAGATGTCATAGAAAACACCTTCATGGTTTTCCATGTAACTCACTAGGTCCAAAAAATTTGGAGAAACCATTGAATTCTATTTTCTCAAAAAATGCTACTATCCAAAATAAAACCAAAATATTAGTAGATAAAATATTTTTGGAAATGGATTTAATGAAATAACATTTTCATTCGTAGTTATTCCACATGTTAATTGCAACAAGATAATATAATTTTTCATTTGTAGTGATATATAAATATTTTATTTTTCTAATCTTGACTATATGAATCTTCTAGATCAAGATCAACTTTAGAGTGCCTAAAACTATCACTAAATTTCAGAAAAATGATTTCAATATTATGAATTACCAATAAAAGTATTGATTCTTCTTTCATCAAGATTCATAGTATGTTACACTTATTTTATCAGAACAACATATAAAATGGATTTGGGTTTCCAATTAATTAATCATACTTTACTGATATAATTTTACTAAACAAATAGCTTTTATAACATCAAATTCAACTCCCCTTGATTTTTCATAGTTTTTTTGATGATATTTCATTTTTGAGGAAATTATATGTTGAGTAGAACCTTTTAATTATAATTAATTGACTTAAAAGAAGATATAAGTAATATATTATGTAAGAATATGGATTGGTCAACTCGATATCCTTACTTGTTTTACCCTTTGTAAATTCTACACTTTTATAAGAATATGTCCTATAAGACCTCATTAAAGGATATCTATATCATACTATAGTTGATTAATTTATATCTATCATCAAGTTTTATATTATATTTAAATTTAATCTTTTTTTATGAAAATCATCAAGGAAACCTCAACCATTCAACATCATTAAACTTGATACTAAATCGAACTATAAATACATCAACCAAATCAGACATTAGAAAATTTATATATAAACATTAGACATGCTTTTAACATTATTTTATTTGAATTTGTGTACATTTTTACAATTTATTTTCCCTCCTTTAAGTCATACACCTCATTACATTAGTTATGATCCATGAAAGCATAAGGGAAAATGGGTACATACCATATTCCTCATGTTGTGGAGGAGGGTGAGTGCTTAAGGAACACCAAATTCTCATTATATTTCAATTTAGATTCCACTTTTATGATTAAAACAATTTTAATTTAATCCAATACCTTTTCCACTCCATTGGTCATAATCTTTTACATGAAACCTAGCTCACAATCTTCCCCTTCTTAGGTAGTATTTCAATCATGGATTTCTCCATCAAAAATATGTTGAATTTTATTTTTCCATCCCAAAATTATAATTTTCATTTACTTATAAGGATTTTTTTCTCATTAGATAACTTCTATTGAGTTATCCCATTCACATGAACATCTCTAGACATCGGACCATGCGATCCGTTCCTTTCATGACTCAAAACTCTTCCCTTGTTTCTCAAATAGATTTTTGATTTGGTATTGGATTATAACACCTTTTAAAATTACATTAATAATGATAGTAATCTTTATGTGGATTATAAAATCCATTTCTTAATGTGATATATTCATCATTTTATGAATACTGAATTCTATATTCAATTACTAGTGTAAGTCTCCAGAAATTTCCACTTGTGGAATTGTTAGTAATGTAAGAATAAATAGAATTATAACCGCACCATGAATATTGTGGAAGGATTATATGAGTAAATTTTTTTCTATTCTTAGAGTATGATATATATCCAAGAGGCTCAAAGTCATGACCCAACCCAATGGGGCTCAAGCCATGACTCCCCAAGCCCGCCTCCAATAGGCTAGGGGCTGGCGACTACTGCCAAGTAGGCTATCACACACATGAGAGGCATTAGCCCAAGGTACCGATACACATGCACCCAAAAACACCTCTATGAAACGGTGCAGAGATATATATAAAAACTGAAAAGAAATGCATGTATACATCTAACCCACAACCAGAGTACAACAAAAGTACAAAAGGAAAAATTAGGGCCCACCAAAAGTAAACTACAAAAGCGTCCAACCTGCTCATAAGTAGGGGATCACTGTCAAAAGCACCCACCGGTAAGCTCCTCGGCATAGCTCCGGTAAACACCCTGGTTAGTCTTGCTCACAAAGCTTCGCCTGCTCCGGTCCTCCTGGGACTTCATCAGAAGGCCTTTGGTCTGCACAAGACACACACATGTGCGGGAAAAGGCCGTGAAAGGGTGAGTATAAAAATACTCAATAGGCACCCCATAAAAACTCAAAAATAAATGGGAGAAAATAAAAGGCAACAATCCGCTCATCCCAGCCAGAGGGAACCCAAACAAGAGAGAAACTCCATCTTGAGACCATCCTCGACTAAACACGACTAGTCAGCCTAGCTCAGGTGTATGCCCATACATATACCATGAACATCTGCTCAAGTATATGCCCATAAATATATCATGAACATCTTCTTAGGTATATTCCCATACATATAACCTGAACATCCTCTCAGGTATATGCCCATACATATACCATGAACAACTAGATATACTCATTTCACGCACCAAGCCTCATAAGGATCTGACCTCATAACCAGTGAAAAGTTCTACACAAAACTAGGAGAACAGACTCCACGAGCTCTACCATCCCAGATGACACTCATCCCAGAGATAAACTCCATCATGTCTCACACCAACATCACAGATTCCCATGATAGAGATCACGCTCGTCAGATATCGTCACTGAGAACATCACGCTAAAATAGTGGAAACCCCAAACCTCACGGATAGGGGATCACTCCTAGGGTTCTCTAGGGGATACAAGAACCCACTCTGGTATCTCAAAGATATCACATATGGAGGATCACTCCCAAGATCCATTGGGGAATACCAGAACCCGATCTGACATTCTATAGTTCACATCACTCGGATAGAGGATCATGGCCTGTGTGAAGATGGTCACAACGATGCCGGAAACCCCATATTCTATAACTCATGATGTAGGGGATCGAACCGACGATGCACCATCCCTACCAAAAACCACACGTTGAGTAGGAGATCATATAACCAACAATTTCAAAACCCTACTGAAACCATGCTCTTAGTGGGGGATCATATACCCGACAATTCCGTAACCCTACCGAAACAATGCATTGAGTAGGGGATTGTATACCCAATGATGCCACAACCCTACTATGCATGACCCACTATGTAGGGATCATATTCCCGATGATGCCTCAAACCGTACGGGATTAACCTTCTATATAGGGGATCACCGCCCATGGATAAGAGGTAACAATGATACCAAGAAACCGATCCAAGGAAGCGAAGCTAGAGGATACCACTCTAGACCCACTGGAGGGATGCCACAACTCTATCAGGAAAACATCATATCGAGGGGATCAGAAACCTATAATAGGGTTGTAATTCCACCCAAAACCTCATTGGAACGAACCCAGGGAGTACACTCAATCACTTCGGGTCCAAACATCGCTAACCCAAGTGGCCCACAACATCGGCACACTACGCACCTCTTAGGCCTATTCCAAGGCCACCACCATGATCTACATGAAAAAACACATAGAATATGCTATTTAGTCGCCCGAAATGGACAACTGGTGAAAAAGGTATAATTCAACATAGCTATACCAGGTGGGACCCATGCCTCGATCCCAAAAATCATCAAGTGGACTGAACCATTGCGATCTCCTCGGAAATGCACACGAGATCCACGACTTGTTCGTCCAAAACAGACACCCATCGAAAAACTCACGTTTCTCCGTAAACACCCAAAAGAAGCCTCATGGGAACCATATTTTGATCTCTGTCCCAGAATCCATAAACTATCCTGAACGGTCTGCCTTACTATCAGGATCACAACGTCACTGATAGCACGTCAATCAGATGCTCCATGTAAAAGTTACGGCGGGTCGAAGTTGAAAATAATAAAATATTATTATTATTTTCAATGTCTCATCGTCCCGGGCCAAAAAAATGACTCATAAAATATCCTAAGTGAGTTCAAAAGGTTTTTCTCGATGCAATTAATGCGTCTCCATAGACGGATTGCAAATCAGACTTACAGTTTGTGAGTTACAAGGCTTTAAAGAACCCTCCGAAAATTCTGGCCGGACCACCGCCTGCCTCGCCGGAATCTGCTGTGCCGCCAAAATCCACTACGACACTGACACCATCGCCGGAATCCTTCATGCCGCTACCTCCCTCACCGGAATCCGCCATGGCCGCTGCTGGAGACCAGAATTTCCACCAGAAAACTTCTGAGAGCCATCGAGATCTCCCCGGTGCTCCAAATTCAGATCCGTAACATGTTTCCGAAAGCTTGAGACCCGAACTACACAACTCTTATGACGATTTGAAGAAGAAAAAACGCATAAATGGGATATATAATTTTAAAAATCAAACCACCTACCTTTGGGTGGTTCGCCGAAGCTTTGCGCACTCCGCTGCTGCTGCTGCTCGATCTATCAGCGATCGTCGTCAAAATTTGAGTCTAAAGGCACCTCGTTCGCTCGATTGCGGCCATTAGTCATCAATAGAAGGAGGAGAAAGGTAGTAGGAGATCCTAGAATGTGCAGAAAAGGGTAGGGGTGTAGTGTTGATTGATATTCTTTAATTAATTAATTATTTTAATTAATTTAATCAACACCCTTGACCAGACCTCCCGACGCATAGAAAATTAGGTCACCCCTAGGGTAAACGCGGCGTTCTGAACGCAATGACGAGCTCATAATTTCGATCCGAGACTTAGTTCAGGATTTATTCGAGCCGATGCTCATAAATAAACTTTTTCATTTATTTATGAAAACACCCCTAGATTCTTTTTCCATAGCAGGCCCGCGCCCGCAAAGTTTACACCCCGCCTAGGCTAAAGGACACGCTCCGAACGCAACCATGCTCTCAGATTTTTGATCGTAGCTACAGTTTAGGAGAAAACACAATGATTCCACGTGCATAGTAAAAAAATACTTAATATTTTTTATTAAATTAATTCCAGGCACACCCGAACTTAGAATCACACAACGTCTTCGCGCCTAACTCTGGAATTATTTATAGAAATATTCCAAAGTATGACAGTGCCAAAACACGAGTCGCCACATCATCCCCACCTTAGAACTTTCCGTCCTCGAAAATCCATAAGCATATGGAATGAAACTGAACTCTCAACTGGGTCTCCCATGATAGCGAGTTCACCAACACACATCCCTGCCTGAACACAAAAGTTAGAGGGACTCATCCACCACACCTCAACATTATCCGCTTTGGGTGGCACTGACTCTCCCACACAGTTTTAATCATGTCACAAAAATTTGTCTTGGTGGGGGAAGGATCCCTCTTCCTCATGAATTTGAAGCATGCCGAACAACACCCATACAGGGTCTTACCAACGCCCTGAACAACACTCGAGAAAGAAATGAAAAGGAAAGAGTACTGCTAAATAGTGTCTATCAACACTACTACAGAAGTAGAAAGGACACAGAGCGTACCTCCATCCACCTACAGAGCCTCTGGGTCAACAACCTCTAAGGCTTGCATCTATCCTCATCCTCGCCCTCCAGCTCCGAGAGTTTGGCGTGGACCAACTGGGGGTGGTAGTGGTGGAATCTAATACCGCCTACCTCCTCCTGCTGTTGCACTAGCTCCAACTCCATGTCCACTGCCCTGTGAACCTTCATACTAAAGATGTTGTCGCTACCAAGGTGGCCTTCCAAATGGCTCCCTCTCAGCTATGTAGCGGGTTGGACACTCCCTAGAAAGATTTCCCCAGCCATCACAAGTGTAACACCACCTCTCCTGTAGCTGACCAAAACTAGCCTGAGAGCCCTGAGATCCCGATCTTCAGATCCTCCATCTCGGGGTCGCCTCCCGAAACATCGGGAACGTCCAGACCCCTGCGCCTATTGT
This sequence comes from Viscum album, assembly GCA_963277665.1. Classification (NCBI taxonomy): domain Eukaryota; kingdom Viridiplantae; phylum Streptophyta; class Magnoliopsida; order Santalales; family Viscaceae; genus Viscum; species Viscum album. The sequence goes on from OY728145.1 coordinate 857,944,366, forward strand.
CGACTATCAGATGCTGAGGTCTTAGATGCCACGTGCCCAAACCTGAAAAGATGAATCTGCTCAGCCAGAAATCTCTCCACCACCATGTCTCGCTTGAGCACTCCAGCATTGGTGGGCACGCACAAGGAAACCACACCTACCTGGATATCTATGCATAGGCCCTGGTCGAAGGTCCGAGCCCTAAAAAACAGGTGTCGAACCATATCCATGGAAACACGAGATAGGTCTATAAACCGCACTGATTACTCCAACACAGTCATGGCCCCCTGTCGAAGCTGTAGAATCTCTGGAATCTGCACTGACCTCAGCGTCACCAGATAGAACTCTTCTCTGAAGAGCCTCTCAAACTCTGACCACATGAGCATCTCCTCATCATGGGACTGCGCCACTAAACTCCACTATCAGCTAGCCGAACCATGAAGAAGGCTCACAACTAGAACCACAATCTGATCTGGAGGTGTCCTCACTAGGTGGAAAATTCGAGTGACTGCTTCGAGCCAGTCATCAGCTGCCTGAGTGTTTGTATCACACCAGAACCTCATAGGTCACTGCCACTGGAACTCGTGCAGTGCACTCAGACTACGCGTATCCTCATCCTGCACTGTCGGCACAACCAGCTGCTCAACATGTGGTAGCTCAACTGCCGGACCACCTAGAGGTCTAGCCTCAGAACCTGCGCTCTGGTCCACAACTTCTACACATGGCGGATCTTCACCACAATCCCGCTGTGGAACCCTCGCTGATTTTTGTGGTGGTGGAATCCGGAAATACAATCATGACACACCATGATGAAAGATTATATCTAGGGATTTGACTCAAGAAGAACATGGGAACCCAAAACCCAGTCCTATATGATGCATGTACCGTTATGTCTCTACGGCTAGTGTCCTAATGTCTCGAGTTAAAAGGAAGGCTAATAGAGTCCTAGTGAATGGATACATTGGTCGCCGCACCAAAACTGGAGTCCCTGGACTGAAAGTCAAACTCAAAGCATCATAACATTGCCGCGATGCAACCCAAACCAAACACACAGCTAGAACACCTACACTTAGGGATCCCAATGGTGGAACCTCCTCTGATACCACTTTGTAATGACCTGAACCAATGGGGCTCGATCCATGACTCCCCTAGCCCACCTCTAATAGGCCAGGGGATGACGACTAGTGCCAAGTAGGCTATCACACACATGAGAGGCATTACCTTAAGGTACTTGTACCCATGAACCCACAAACACTTCCATGCAACGGTGCAGAGATATATATAAAAACTGAAAATAAATGTCTGCATACATCTAACCCACAACCAGAGTACAACAAAAGTACAAATGGGGAAATCATGGCCCACCAAAAGAAAACTGTAAAAGCAACCAACCTGCTCAGAAGGGGGGATCACCTTCAAAAGCACCCGATGGTAAGATCCTCGGCACAACTCCAGTAAACACCATGGTCAGTCTCACTCACAAAGCTCTGCCTTCTCCGAGTCCTCCTAGGACTTCGTCGAAAGGCCTATGGTTTGTACATAACACAAACATGTGTGGGAAAAGCCCTGCAGGGTTGAGTATAAAAATACTCAGAAGGCCCCCAAAAAACCCAAAAATAAAAGGGAGAAACTGAAATGAAACAGTATGATCATCCCACCCAGAGGGAACCCAAACGAGAGAGATACTCCATCTCGAGACCATCCTCGACTAAACACAACTAGTCAGCTCAGCTCAGGTATATGCCCATACATATACCATGAACATATATTCAGGTATATTCTCATATATACAACATGAACATCCACTCAGGTATATTCCCATACATATACCACGAACATCCTCTCAGGTATATTCCCATACATATACCATGAACAACCATATATACTCATTTCACGCACCAAGACTCATGAGGATCCGACCTCATAACCAACGAAAAGTTCTACAGAAAACCAGGAGAACACACTCCATGAGCTCTACCATCCCAGATGACACTATTCCAAGAGATACACTCCATCAGATCTCACACCAACATCCTAGACGACCGTCCGAGAGATCACGCTCATCAGATATCGTCACTGAGAACATCACGCTCAAACAGCGGGAACACCAAATCTCACGGATAGGGGATCTCTCCTAGGGTCTGCTAGGGGATACAAGAACCCACTCTGATATCTCAAAGATCTCACAGATGGGGGATCACTTCCTAGATCCGTTGAGGGATACCAGAAGCCGATCTGACATTCTACAGTTCACATCACTCAGATAGAGGAGCATTGCCCGTGTGAATATGGTCACAACGATGCCAGAAACCCCATCTGGTAAAACTCGCAATGTAGGGGATCGAATCGATGATGAACCAACCCTACCAAAAACCACGAGCTGAGTATGGGATTGTATAACCAACGATTCCACAACCCTACTGAAAGCATGCACAGAGTAGGGGATCAAATACCCGATGATTATACAACCCAACCGAAACTATCTGCTGAGTAGGGGATTGTATACCCGACGATGATTCAAACTTACTATGCACGACCCACTATGTAAGGGATCATATTCCAGATGATGACTAAAACCCTACGAGATTAACCTGCTAGATAGAAGAGCACCGCCCGTGGATAAGCAGTAACAGCGATACCAAGAACCCGATCTAGGGAAGTGAACCTAGAGGATCCTACTCTGGACCCACTGGAGGGATTCCACAACTCTATCAGGGAAACAACATATCGAGGGGATCAAAAACTTATAATAGGGTTGTAATGCCCCACAAACCCTCATAATTATGAACCAAGGGAGTATACTCAACCCCTGCGGGTCCAAACGTCACTACGCCGAGCGATCCACAACATCGCCACACAACGCACCTCCTAGGCCTATACAGAGGCCACCACCATGATTAACGCAGAAAAACACACAGAATAGGTTGTTTAGTAACCCGAAACAGAAAACCGGTGAAAAAGGTACTATTCACATTATCTATCCTGGGTGGGGACCACACCTTGATTCCAAAACTCATCAAGGGGACTGCACCATTTCGATCCCCTCAGAAAAGCTCACGAGATCGACTACTCATTCATCCAAAACGGACAACTGACGAAAAAGTCGTGTTTCTCCGTAAACGCCCAAAAGAAGCCTCGTGAGGCCCAAATCCTGATATCTATCCAAGAACATGGAAACTATCCTAAATGTTCCACCTTACTATCAGGATCACAACGTCCCTGACGGCACGTCAATCAGATGCTCCATTTAAAAGTTTCGACAGGTCGAAGTTGAAAATAATAAAATACTATTATTATTATCAACATTTCATGCCTTGGGCCAAAAAACCGACTCATAAAATTCCCAATGTGTGTTAAAATTGTCCGTCTCAATGCAAAGAATGTGTTGCCACAAATGGATTGCAAATATGACTTATGGTTTTTGAGTTACGGGGGTTTAAAGAACCCCCTGAAAATTCTGACCGGATCACCTTCTGCCACGCCGGGAACCACCACGCCACCACCAGAATCCGCCGTGCTACCTCCGCCCTAGCCATAATCTGTCACGCCACCTCCGTCCTTGCCAAAATCCGACCTGCTACCAATTCCCTTTCCAGAATCCGCCATGGCCGCCACTGGATATTGGAATTTCCGCCGGAAAACTTCCAGGAGCCACCGGGAGCACCCCTGTGCTCCAAATTCAGATCCGTAACATGTTTTGGAAATCTCGGGACCCGAACTACACAACCATTATGAAGATTTGAAACAAAAAAAAAAATCATAAATTGGATATGGAATTTTAAAACTCAAACTTCCTACCTTTTGGTGTATCACCGAAGCTTTGCGCGCTCCGCTACTGCCGCTGCTCTATCTATGAGCGACCGCCGTCAAAATCTGAGTCTGACGGCACCTAGTTCACTCGATTTGAGCCGTTAGTCATCTATTGAAGGAGGAGGAAGGGAGGAGGTGCTCCTGGCCTGTGCAGAAAAGGGGAGGGGTGGGGTGTTGATTGATTTTCCTTAATTAATTAATTAAATCAACACCCCTGACCAGACCTCCCTGCACATAGGAGATTAGATCACCCCTAGGGTAAACGCGACATTATGAACGCAAAATCGAGCTCAAAATTTCAATCCTAGACTCCTTTTATGAGTTATTCAACCCAACGATCATAAATAAACTTTTCCATTTATTTTAAAAAATTCCCATGGTGGATTTTTCAACAGTAGGCCCACGTCCGCAAAGTTTACACCCCGCCTCGGGTAAACAAAATTCTCTGGATATAACCATGCCCTCAGATTTCTCATCCAAGCTACCATTTATGGGAAAAAACAACCCCGACATGTTCATAGTATAAAAATACTTAAAAAATTTTTAAATTAATTCTGGGCACACCAGGCCTCAGAATCACACATCGTCTTCGTGCCCAGCTCTAGAATTATTCATAGGAATATTCCAAAGTCTGAGAGGATCAAAACTAGAGTCACTAAACTCAAATAATATACATGATATGTTATCATGCATCACATGAAAATAACACAAGTTTCAATGTCATCTTATTAGGCACCTCTAATTTTCATTTCTCTTTTTAAGGATCGTCAATTTTTTTAATACTTATAGAATTTTTCCAATCATTTTGATTTTTCATGGATTTCCTCATTCCATTTATTGTATGAATTACATTATGAACAAAGATATCTTGTTATATGTAATATGGAATTTTTTCATGGAACATTTTTTTCCATTAATTCATCACATGTTACAGAATGGTCAAATTGTGAATGTAAGTCATCCTTTGATTTAGGATTACCCTTTCCACTAGATTTCTCTTTTTTTACTAATAATCAACTTTACCACAATTATTAAAAAGTATTATCCCTATATTCATGGTAAACATAAATTACTATTTTGAGAGTCATCCCACAAGTCTTCCCATCTTCCAATGGTTGGGAGATCTTATCCATCATGTTTGTTTAGCCATTTATTTTAAGCTTGATTTGATAATTTTTTTTAGGCATACCTTTTCTTATTTAATCCATTTATTCTCCTAAAAATGTTATGATAGGTGTCTGTCATGATGATTATCCTATTATTTATAATTTTTAACCTCTTTTGAGTTAATTTCATTATCATTATAATCAGATCTCATTTATTTACCTTTGTGGAAATATCCTCTAAATCTTCATCTTAGGAGTTATTATTTTCCCTCTATAACATATTTCACAATCGTTATGTTTATGATTTCTAATATATCAACCTCAATTCTAAATAATTTACCATTGATCACTTGAGACATGTTCTCTTCATTCAACTTCATATTGTACAATTTTAACTTCAGATCCAATTACTCAATAAAGTGGTTCAAATCCACTTTTCACCTCTTTGGGTCCTCCTCACCATTTGTTGTTCCAATATCAATTTTCACATTAGCCTCCTCACTAATTTTTGAGGCACCATTCAATGAATGGATGGATTCATAATATAAATTTCCCAAACCACTCTTCCAAAAACTATTAGACTCATTTAGATAAATATCACAATATAATATAATATTTCCACACTGATATATTCTAAAAATATTCTTCTTCTGTGAAGTTAAATATTTTTCTAGGGAACACCAGATTATAAGGGAAAATTAAAACATATGTTTTAGTAACTACATGATCAATGTAATAGAAAAAATAAAAGAATGTAACATATCCTTTGATACAAATTTTTTATCTAAATGGATATTAGATCCCTTTAGGGGTTGAATCAATGTATCAATTAGTTCCAATGTTATTTATTCCCAAGTAGATCTTAACCTATATAATATAATGGATCTTATTTATCCCTATTGTGGGTGTGTAAAACAAATTATATTAATATCCTTTATATATAAATTTAACTTCTTATTATCTATATCAACATTACCTAATGACGATGCATTATTGATAAATAAAAATAATTACACGAACTAAAAGGATCCTTCTTGGTTCACCACAATGGGATAGTTAAAGGATCATGCAACCAATATTATTCTTGTGCACAAAAATCACTAAGATCACTATTTTTTAATTTATTATAAGTCACTCCTTACTAGGATCAATGACTTACAACCATTTTGGGTACATGCACCATCTCCATTAGATCAATTCCCTTACAATACACTATCATGCTCCCTACATTTGAAGGAAAAAAAATGCCATGTAGTGTCACCGATAATAGATTGGTTACCTTTGAATCATTATGATACTATTTCAGATACATAATTTGAAACTTCCCTTGAAAAATATCATATTCACTCCTCCATGATATGAAATGGAAAAACTTCCCTCCTTTGTTATTTCATCAATAAATCCAACGAAAACATAATTCCATAAATTTTTTTGGAATACTAATGTTTCTAATTTAGAAAGTAGAACAACTTGAATTTCTTGTAATAAATTTTTTTTTTCATCAATTATTGTAAGTGCACTTTTGGAATATATTTCAATAAAAAATATTTCACGGAATAACTCCTTTCATATTCTTATTCTATATGAATTTATAATGATTTGGATTCTATTTTATTCTTTTGTATATTTATGTTCTCCTTATATTTACAAACCCTTTATCCCATGTGATAATAAATTTAAGTGTTTTAAATAAATAACAAACAATCTATGTTTCTTGTCTTATAATTGAATGGTTATTATTATATCAGAAATATTTTACTACCTGAGAAATTCCCCACCTGCAAGCATGATTTTACATACTTTTCAATATGTTAAACTGAATATAGAGAGGGCCACAATCATGGTTTTGTACTCTCGATTCTTCAGGACCTACACACATAAAACTACCATTATATTTTTTTAACATACATTTATGAATAACCAAATATGTTCATGAATTCTTGAATCATTTTATGTATCATGTAATATTCTCCTTCAATCATGTATAGTCACTATAGTATAGCCATTATCCCCATGGTTCATGCTATAGTTTACAAAATCCATGTTCCATGATGAAACTCATTTCAAAGTGGATATCATAATACTTATAGTATCAAAAAAATTACATTATGGTGTAGGTTGTACTTCTAAATTTCAATAACCTATAAATCCCTAGAATTTAAATACTGAAATAATTATATAAGATAACTACCCCTCTACGTTTTGGATGACTCTCAAAATCTAGGGCTTAATTATTTTATGATTATTGGATTTTTGTGGAATAATGTATCCATATGTGACAAAAAAATATTCAATTCAATTGTGTAAATTTATTATTTATGGTAATGTTTTCACCATAAAACTGTTTTCAAACAAGTCCCAAAGTTAAAACTATTAATCTATTCTATAAATATAATTTATACTAACATAAGATATTCCCTATATTGTAGCCTCCACTTCCAATTCATTTCTTATGGTGAAATATCATACACTATAAAAAATCCATATTAAGGATTATAGATAATTTAATTCATTAAATATATTAAATCTAAACCGAACATGACTCAAATCATTATTATGTCATTGGAATATAATATTCCATGGGAATACTAAGAGGATCCCCTTCACATGGTGTAGGTAATATGCATGAACTATTGAGTGAGATGAAAAATAATAATCATAAGATATATTTAATGGTGGGGAAATATTTACTAAAGGTCTCTAGTAGGAATAATATTTTTTAATGCTAATGAACAATTACTTCTTCTTAGAGTCCCACATCAGACTTCGACTTCTCATCGTTATGATTAACTAGATTCTTTATTTCCTTGAATCACCAGTTGTGATGGACATGGTCGACTCAATAACTCCTCCACACTTTTATCCTACAGTTTAGACTATTAATTATAACCAAAATCCAATTCATCTATTCAATATCACTTTTGTGTACTCATCCATTCTCTTCATTATCGATGTCTATAACTATGGTTCCTTCTTTCTTCAGTGTGCCTTAGATGATCAGTCCATCCCATTTCAGTGTTAATTGATTCCAAAGATTTAGTAACCAAAGATGTATATATATTTTTAATTCCTCAAAAAATCCCTTGGAAAAAAATATTTCTACATTAGTGTATAATTCCACCTATATAGCACTCCTTTTACAAAATTCGACAAAATAAAAATTAATCTATCACCTCCTTGAATATTTATTTTTATTCTTATTAAACATCAACAAGAATATACCGATGATTAATTTTATAGATTAAAATAAAATATTCCATAATTACAATCCCACTAATTGCCAATAATATGTAATTTTTAATAGTAAATAAATCCATGAATCACATATCTTCAAAACCCCAAGTTCACATGTTTTTAATAAATCAACTTCCAAAATATTGTGTTTCAACATTAAATATTTAATATATATATCATAACCAAAAAGTTTTAAATGTCCATATATTCCTTAAACTAATATATGTAACATCCTCTAAGTAATATGTATGCTTTTTTAGTTCATGAAAAATTTCGAAAGGACTGATTTTTCACTTAGATGCATAAGGATTCTATAGTTTGTATGTAAATTTTTCCAAAATTTTGTAGTTAGATAAGTTTAAAATAATAAGTATATATATATATATATTATTCATATATTTTAATTATTTTCAAATGTATTGGTGAGTTTATAATGATTCATAATAATTTAAAGACCATGCATACAATTTTACCAAACTGAATATTTGGTAACATATGGATTATATGTTATAATGTTATATAGAGTATATTAAAGGAGTATATATAAAATATTTGAGGATATGTAATATCTTTTAGAGATATATGTATGTTTTTTTTCACAATTTGAAAAAAAAAAATTAGATCAACACTATGATGGCTAAGTAATTTTTCATATGAGTTTTTTCAAATTGTAGAGATGAAAGAGATTTTGAGGTTCTAAATGTGACAATGTTGATATATTCTTTGAAGAAGAAATATCTCTAGGATTTTTTAGGTAATAATTTATTCAATAATGTTATTTTAATAATGAAGAAATAATAATATGACTTAACTATGTTCCAGGAATAAGAATATCACACTATAAAGTAGACTAAGGAAAAGGTATGAGACAAATATAGTTCAATTATTTACGATGCATTTAGTCCGTGGGGAGAAGGTCATGTAGTAATTTATGACAAATAGAGTGTCATGGGAGAGATTTACACCAAGATAGTACTTCCACATGTTATTATATAGATGTTCTATTTTTCAATTAGAGTATTTTGAGAAATAGTATTTCATTATAATTATAGATATCACATGAGGATAAAAATATGAATTACAAATATTTTTTTTGATTAGTTTAAATGGGATATGAATATCAAGAATGATGGAGAATTTATATTCCATGATTTTAGGGTTTTCATATACAATGTACAAGAAGAATATTATGGAGAGATATTGATCATTAAAAAAAGAGAGTATAAGAAGATGTGAAAAATCATGTTACCTTTATAACAGGTACGTTCTAAAACATGTTTTGGTTTTCTTTTTTCATTTTCTAGGTAGGGTTAAGAAGGTATTCGAATGATAACTATAACGACGATGTCATATATTTGTTTGATTTTAAACTTTCACCAGTCATATGTACATCTCAATGAATAATTATACACCATTTAATATTTTTAAATGTTTTTTAAATCCTAAAGTTAATATAATGAGTTTTTAGCAACTGGCTATGGGTTTTGGGTGTATTTGAGAATTAAAAATTAAATGACATGTAACTAGGTTACAAACTATGTATATAACCGAGCCTTGATTTCTTAAATAGGAATCTGGATGAGTTCTATTTTTTATCCCTCTAGGATTCCTTACTGTTGATCTTGGGCCTTCCCCAAGTGATTTTGGGAGCCTCCATCCCCTCTGGACCTTTTATTTTGGAAATTTTTTATTTTGGTGATCACATGTGTCTTTCCAGGTAAGCGTTCTTCATGACTATCTATCTATTTCTCTATTCTATCCATGGATTTTAATTTATCATCTTCAGTTTGATGGATATATGACCCATGTTGTTGAATATAATTTCTAGGTTGAGTTCCTAGATCTTTTATGCCTTATTTCTTGTTAGTGTGTTTCGTTGCGGGTATTGTGTTTTTTTAAGATGGAAGGTGGTTATGTATTTGGTTTCTAATTTATTTAACATTTAATTGACTGATTTAAATTTAGTTTTATTTAAAAATATGTTTCCATAAATCTGATAAATTTTATTCCATAATTTTTTTAAAAGCCAAAATCTAGAAAATTGGGGTTTTTGTTCGCTTTGACATGAAATTGGGAAAACCTCCATTTCTTAGGAATTGGGGTGTTTTTGAAATGAATGGAAAATTTTTGAAAATTAAATTGTAGGAATTAATTTTGAAATTTATTGTTAAATTTCTTTAATTGGTTTAATATCTCTATTTTTGTTAAAATGGATTAAAAATGTTTTTGATGGAAACTCATTTCTTCATCTTAAAAACGCATGTTTTCGATTAAAAACATGTTATGGTTTTTAAAAATAAAATTGAAATATTGAAAATGGGGGGAATGAAATTTTATTTTATTTTAAGTAGAATTTAAATAAAATTTCCAGAATTTTTTCTTCTTCATAACATGAAAGCCTCAGGTATTTAGTGTGTTATTTGGACAACACATTACAATGTACAATGTTGTAAAACATCATATCATCATATCCCATTCCTTAGGTGATATTGATGAGTCCACTTTTCCTTTATACCAATGGGGTTTGTATGCATACTTTCTATTTCACAGTGTTTGGTCCCTTTATCCTTGAACATTCGTACCTATTTTCTACATGACCATATTTCTTACTTGTTTGTATTTCAAATGTATATTCCATTTTTATATAAACTATTTTATATCCCTTATAAATTTATATAAAACGTTTTATATAAATGTACTTTTCTGGTCCATTTTATGGAATGTTCCATTTTTGCAAAGAACCCTTTTATTAATGGTAAATTCCATCTTATGAAATATATTTCCATATTTTAAATAATATATCATGATTTTTATAAATATTATTTTGTGAATTCTAGACATATTTATTTAAAAATTGAAATTAATTTCTTGGTTAATTTTTTAATAACTCAATTCTTATTCTTGAGGTACGAGTTTCTTCTTTTCCTTTATCCTTAAGGGTTTCTGAGAAAATAGGGAAAGTGGGGAAAATCCCAAAATTTGTGGGTACACGCTGTGTACTTTTCCACACGCCGTGTACTTTGGCAGTGTGGGATGAGTACACAGGGCATGTAGCCCTGTTAGTGATTAACGGTGTAAAAACTGACTACACACTGTGTAGTGGGTATTTACACACTATGTAGTCAGTCGACAGGTGAATAGTAAGTCGGTGGGAGTAGCCACTAGCTAAGCGATAGTACATGCTATATAATTGGAAATACATGCCAAGTACACATGTCTAAAGATGAACAGTTTGACGGTGGAAAAAGTAGCCACCAGAGGAACAGTTAAATGTGAAAAGTACATGCCGTGTACTTGAGAGTACATGCCGTTTAGTTTGTTTTTTCAATTAAAATGGTAAATAGACACCTTTGTTCATATAGGAAGCTTAGACTTTCATTGGAGCATGGGAGGATGACCGAAGCTTCAGGGATCAGCTGACCACGCACCGGGAATCAGTTTCCGCTTCTTCTGATCACGTTGGAACCGCACAGGTGAGTTCTCTCTTCTCATTGCGCTATTCTTACCAATTCTTCCTCTAAGGGATGTTATTTTAATTTTAATGAGAATTATTTTATCCCAGATCTACTACATTCTTAGATGATTCGGAAGGTGTCATTCACGTATACCGATCAGAGCCAATCGAGGTAGGTGGTCTGGTGTTTAAATTCCAACTGTTGTGTGTTTTGTGTACCACTATGATACGCGCCCATGTTGGGGGTGTCGTATGGATGAGGACTTTCATAATTAAATACCTAGAATTGCATAGGTAGTTTAATGAATATGTATAAATACTGTTTGGGATCGCTGCTTGGATCCAGGACCACCCCTGGGGTGCATTCCTTTGTTTATCCATTTGGCCAGGTTACCCGAGGGTAAAATGTAAAATTTAGAATGATTTAAATTGCCTTTAGAGGAATTTTAGATAATTGCTTGCTTATCTATTGGGCTCGGCCCGGTTACTTGCACCTTAGGGTAGTGTTATTTTAAGATGAGGGCGTGGTTATTTTAGCCTGAGGGCGTGGTGCTATTTAGCCTGAGGGTGTGGTTATATTATCATGTGTGCATGATGCTATTCATCCTGAGGGCGTGGTTATATTAACCTGAGGGAATGGTGATATTTAGCCTGAGGTCATGACTGTATTATCCTGAGGGCATAGTTACAACTAGCCTGAGGGTGGAGTTTTTTTTAACATGAGGGAATGGTTATGATTATCTGAGAATTTAAATATATTGAATTGTTAAAAGAATATTAAAATGGAAATGAAAAATGGTAGTGATAATTACCTTGAGTACTTACTAGTTTACTGCATTTTAATGTTGCACACTATTGTTTCACATTTTCACTGACAGTTAGGCATGAGCCTTTGGTGGGTGCCTACTGGGATTTATTTCTCACACCCTATTTGGGGTCATGTCTGCGGCCCCAAACCGATTACATTTCTGAAGGTATAGATAAGGGAAAGGTTCCCTATACAGGTACTTGATTGTAGTAGAGGAGTAGGAGAGCATGAGACTGAGCTTAGGCTTGTGATGCTGCTGCGTTTTGTTTACTCTACTTTGTTTTGTTTGGTTGTACCTTATACTTTTTATTGTATTATATTGTATTGCAGTGTGTCCTGTTCTGGCTATTTTCATAGAATTAGTGACATGCTGCATCTTTATATATATGACGGGTGGTTCTCTTTTACTTCAGTTGTCCATTTCATTTGAATATTTTTTATCGATTCTGCTATTGTATGTTTATATATTTTATTCCGCTGTTCTACACTTTTAAAAATGAGGGTATAGTTTCCCCACTATCAAACCTGGGCCCTCGCTGGAAGTCAGCAGCCTCTAGTGTTTGGAGAAATGTTCTTGAGGTCATGTGACCAACCGGGTTCGGGGAACTTGTTGAGTGGCACCCGGATATGGGACATTACAAAGTGGTATCAAAGGAGGTTATTTTCTTTGACTTACTATTTGGAGTCTTAGTCCGGGATAGGATGTGAATGGTTTTTGATAATAAACTGTTCTCAAGAGTAGCTAACCTGTGTACAAGGAAAAACCATTTTACCTTGGTTATTGCAATTTTTCTAATTTTGAAATTTTACAGTTAATTTGATTTTCACCGTTGGGTGACGTACTTGTGGTGTGTTTTTATATTTTTATATTGGGTTCTACTTAGTTGCAATCCAATGAGATGAGGGTGTGCCATCTCATGCATCATTTAGGCACATGCTAGAAATAACATGTCATGCATTCTTCCATGCCATGTAGGTGCATTAGAAATTGCATGTTGTTGTGATAACTATTGTGCTAGAAAAGCATGATGTTGTGATATCTGCATTGATAAATACCTGCTATTTGATAGGGTATGTTTGTGTGAGGCCTTGATAGAATGAATTCCAAACTTCGGTTATTGAGGAGTATGATCCCTCATTAACTAGAATTTGGTGGATCATTGGATGTTTACCTTATTAAATACACAGATAAGATGCCAATCATTGATTCACGAGGAGTATGAGACCTCACGAATTGGAATTTGGAACTTAGGTGTTGTTTCAGTGTTTTTTTGGGTTCTAGAGTAGTTTTGGAGGCTTACTATCCCGAAAACCCAGGATACATACAGTGTATTTCTATGATTACATGCCGTTTAAACTTATGTTCGGGAAGAAATGAAAACTTTTTAAGTACACTCCATGTACCCTCAGTACACACCGTGTAGTCTCTTCCCATGTCATAGATCGTGTGGGCGGGGACACGATGTAGGTAATGGCTTGGGGAAAACACGTCGTGTACCGGTTGTACACGCCATGTAGTTTAGACCCGGTGTCTGCCTGTGTAACTAACAACACAGACGGCGAAACCTTAAGACATACACGCCGTGTTAAACTTGAACACGCCGTGTAGTCTGACCTAGGTACCAGGACGTGTCAATAATAACACGGGTTGGTGTTACCTCTTCCTGAACACACCGTGTACCTGTGGGACACGCCATGTAGTCTTGACCTGGGAAAGACCATGTGGACCTGGCTGTGTGGCTGGGAAGACGGAGTGGTGTACACTCCGTGTGCGGGTGTAACACGCCGTGTAGTATTAGTCGAGTATTCGGTGATGTCATGAACGACATGGGAAATTGGAAATTAAAACATACTCATTGTGTAGTCTTGTTCAGAAGAGATCCATTTGGCTAAGCCGTGTAGAATGACCCGGGCATGGGAAGAAAAGTCAGGTACACACCGTGTAGTTAATATACACACCGTGTAGTCTTGTTTTTCAAATCTTGAATGCCTTCTTCCTCCTGTTCCCTTTTTGGTCCCCTAGTTTTCATTCTTTGATAAACATAAATCTAAGGCATGTTCTTGACCTTTTAGAGTCATGCCGCTGAAACGACCACTGGTTGTTCTCCAAGAGAGCGGAAACGATTATACTCCAGAGATGGTAGGCCATGGGCTACCAGTTGATCCTCCAGTAGTGCCAGGTGTGGTGTCAACCATTATACCGTACATAGGCGCAGAGGCATAGTTACTTGAAGGAATTATGTGGTTCATGCAGACCTTCCAGGGAGCACTGTAGGTCGCCACATCTATGGAAGAGTTGACGCGTATATTCCAGCAGCATCATCCTCCTACGTTTTTAGGGGATGGCGGACCACAGGTTGTGGAGTAATGGCTGGATTCAGTACAGAATATTTTTGAGCATCTGGAGATGCCTCCATGGTGGAGGGTCAAGCTTCCTACATATATGATGCATGATTCCACCAAGAGGTGGTGGGATGTTACCACACAATCAGAGCATCACAGAGACATGGTGTGGGAAGATTTTCAGGTAGTGTTCTACGAATTTTTCTTTCTGAAGACACTACTGGAAGATCAAGCTGAAGAGTTCATGAATCTGTAGCAGGGTGCCATGTCAGTGATGGACTATTCTGCTCACTTTACCAAGCATCAACATTTTTCACTCGTTCTGGTGGGTGATGAGATTTTGAGGGCCAGACGCTTTGAGGATGGTCTTCAATATAACATCCGAGCATAGGTGAATGTTTTCAGTTTGCTGGCAGTGCATGATCTTGTGAACCAGGCACTGATTACTAAGTGGAACCTGCAGGAAGCTAGTGGTGTGGGCAAGGGTATTTTGAAACCAGATTCTGGAACTATTTCTACCAGGAGGAGGAAGCGACATATGAGTTTCTCTCACAGTGGCAGTACTAGCCAGGCGATTACTTCAGGTGGCCCGGTCATTTACTACCAGTGTGGTAGAGAGGAGAATAAGAGACCTCAGTGTCCTCGAGACCCAGTGGAGTGCCGAGCTTGTGGTAAGATGGGTCATCAGCAACGGTTTTGCAGGGCAATTATACCAGTGGCTAGTGAGAGGGGTTCTGTGCAGACTCCACGTGCAGGAGTAGGACCAACAACTTCTTACCAGTCGGACAATTGGGATACATCAGGACATATAGGTAGGACTGGTGGTCATGGTCGTGGTAGCCAGACACCAGGATCTCAGAGGCAGCAGGGCGGGACAGCTCAGGGTAGCCAGGCTGTATCGTAGGGCCGCGACACTGGGTAGGCATATGCAGTGCAACAAACCCAACAGGAGCAGAATCCCGGACCTTCTACTGTCAGAGTTACTATTCTAGTTGCTTATATTTTATATTCTGTACTTTTCAATACAGGTGCTACACATAGATTTTTATTTGTGCCTGTTGTGGAGAGCCTTGGGCTTCGTGTTTCTTCTTCTTTCGATGTCATGATGCTAGACACTCTGTTGGGAACTATAACGGCTGGTGTGCGTTAGTGCAAGGAGTTCCCCATAGAGGTTGGTGGGGGTCACTTTCTATGGGACCTCTATGTCTTAGAGATGATGAGCTAAGATGTCATTCTCTGGATGGACTGGTTGGTTCCCTTTCAAGCCTTTGTGGATTACTATCGTCACAGGGTGAGTTTAACGTCACCAGAGGGTGGAGAGTTTCTATATAAAGGTAAATGAGATGTCCAAGTGAGTCGAGCTAGACCCGAGCATCATGGGTGAGGTGGTGTGACAGCCCAGATTGTAAGTTTATATCTTGATGATCAGGGGAATTTTCAGAAGGATTTTCCTCTAGTGGTTGATCGTTTTAGGGATGTCTTCCCGGATGACTTTTTGGGTCTACCTCCAAAGCGAGAGGTGGATTTCTCTATTAATCTTGTACCAGGAGCAGCACCAGTGTCCATTCCTGTAAAGACCCGTAAAATTCAAGGGAATTTTTTTATAAATTTTCTTTGGAATTTTACAAGAACGCAGTTTCTGATGGCGCCTGATTCCGAGGCCCGGTGTGCCCGGAATTAATTTCCAATGTTTAGCTCGGGTATGTTCAGTGAACGAACGAGCGGTAATTTCTAACTTTTGAACCTGTTCTCGGAATCGAATTCCGAGGGCACCGATGAAACTGTAGTGCCGGTAATTTCTTAGAAACACCTTTTCTGGAGTTTCATTTCCTCAAGAGAAGTTGATAAAAATTGTGGAAGTTAAAAATAAAAATTTAACAACAATTTTTATTTTTCTCTAAGTGTTTAATCCTTTGGAAGAAAGTTGGGTAACTACCCAACCTCCCTTGGGAGGTTATGAGGGTGGTGGGGCCCACACGAACCCCACCCCTTCATATCCTCTAACCCCCTCAACTCACCATTAATATTGTTAACTTAAGTTAATAACATATGAAATTAATGTAGTGAGTTTAATGTGAGTTTTTGAAATTCAAACACTTGAATTTCAAAAGCCATGTTGAATTAATAAATTAAGTGTGACTTAATTTATTTTGGGTTAGTTTCTTTGTTGGTTGGGAGGATTTGGGAGGCTTGAAGAACATCTCCTTCAACGACTAAGAACGTGAAGAATGAATCGGTCTCCGACGAAGAACACCATCCTTCCCCGAAGAACGACGACGTGCCTTTCTTCCTCTTCACCACAACACGTGAGGAGACGCCGCTTCCTCATCAGACGCACCCCGACGTCGTCTTCAAATCCTCTTTCCGTGACTCCGCTCTTGAAACCGAGGTAGGGGGTTTACGTGTTTTCTATAGGTGATTTCTCTTCCGTCTTTTATCTGCGTCTTTTTGGACCGCATGATATCAGTTAACGGGAGGAGGCCGGACCGCACAAACACGACCGCCCCCTCCCTTATTGTTTTCCTTTTTATTGTGGATCAAATTAAAGTAACGTGGTGCCGTCGCACCACGTGGGATTGAGCGGAAAGAAATGCGCGACGTCATCATGCCGCACATTCAAATTTTTGAACCAATTCCGCGGCACCGTCGCGCCTTGCCGAAGAACCGCAAAAGAACCGCGGCCGGAGTCGGGCCGCAGCGAAGGGGCGCGGTGCCATCACGTCGCGCCAGAAAACCACAAAGACGGTACATTTTGTTAATTGACTTGCGGAATGATGGGCGACGACAAACGGGGCCGCAATGTATTTTTTGAAGCTTGCGCAGTAAAGTTCCAGACCCGAGATGAACACCGGCTCAGACGGTTTTGAAAACGGACCACCAGAGCAACTCTGGTGGCCCGCGGAAACACTTGGAGGCGCGGGTCGCCGGCGCGGCGCCGCTGGCGACCAGGGGCGGCGGCCGGAGCCGTCCGGCCGCCAGGAGGTGGCGGCGCTCAAGCGCGCCGTGAGAAGATTGGCGGCGGCGGATTCGCCGCCGGCCACAATCAACGGCGAGGGCGGGCCGCACACACCCCCGCTCCACAGCTTCCGCTCGGTCGCGCTGGCCGAGCCGCAGCTGGCCGGTCGGGTCGACCCGGTTCGGGCCGACCCAAGGGGGGCCGGGCCGGGTCGGTCTGGGCCCAGACCCCCCGTTTTCAGACCCTCTTTGGTTTTTTGACCATATCATGGGCTACAGACCTTTGATCGACGCACCGTAAGTTGAGTAGCGATCCTTGGAACGAGACGGTCGTTTTGGTATATTGCACTCAAGGTTTCGGAATACTTTGGGTTCGGCCGGGTTGGTTCGGATACGAAACCAACCGGGCCCTCGGAGCGGAAACGCTCGTAACTTGAGCTTTGGATGTCCGATTGACGTGCCGTCGACTTTATTGGATACCTGTTAGTAAGACAGATCTTTTGGCTTACTCTGCTCGAGGTTTGGATGACGTCCGAGTGCGGTCGGTTTGGTTCGCTCACGAAACCAACCGGGCCCCTGGAACGAAAAAGCCAATAACTCACAGACCGGGCATCCGATTGACGCGCCGTCTGTCTCGTTGTTTTCCTCTTGATGAGACGGAACTTTTGGCATACTTCGCCCGAGTTTTGGTTGCCGTTGGATAGTGGCCGGGTTGGATTGTACCTGAAATCCAACCGGGCCCCTAGAATGGAAAAGCTGATATCTTTCAGACTAGACGTCCGTTTGACGAACTGTCAGTGGCGTTGGTGATCACATTGAGAAACGGTCCCTGTGAGTATACCCTATGAGAGTTCGGGGTATAGTTGAGTTACGGCCGGATTGGTTCGCACACGAAACCAACCGGGCCCCGGGGACGAAAAGGCTAGTAACTCACAAACCGGTCGTCCGATTGACGCGCCGACTGTTGCATTGAGACCCCTATGAAGAGGCGGTCCTTTGAGATACTTCTTCATGGGACTTTGTGATACTTGGAGTATCGACTTGTAGCTCGTGGAGCGGACCCTCCCGGAGATGAGCGTACCGAGTACGGAGACCGTGTAGCCGGCTGAGACCTGACGACTGCTTGACCGAATCGACTTGGAGTTAGTCGACTAGCCCAGTGGATGGAGTGCCCGGTATTTGGAGACAGACCCACGGCGGACGGAGCGCCCGGTAGTTGGCCACAGACCCGCGGTACTCGATAGGAGGAGTACCTATGTAGGCTATTAGGGGAACCACCCGGTATTTGGCGACAGACCCACAACGGACGGAGCGCCCGGTAGTAGGCCGCAGACCCACGGTACTCGACAGGAGGAGTACCTCAGCACTCTTAGGTTAGTGAGCAGTACCTCAGAGTCGTGACAGGACCACTATACACTCCAGATACGGAGCTCTTCAGTAGTTTCAGTTTCGATAATGAAAATCCTGGTTTGAGCTGAGACTTTTGACCTTTGTGTTTACCTCATGATTGAGATGGGTCACTTGATAACTTAGGTATATGTATGGGCATATACCTAGGTAGTGGTTATCCATTGATTTCATGATCTTTGTGTTTCCTCATGATTGAGATGGGTTACTTGATAACTTAGATATATGTATGGGCATATACCTAAGTAGAGGTTATCTGTTGAGATCTTCTTTGTGGTTATCCTTGTTGGTTTTAGTGAGACCTTTAGGGTCTCGGGGTCCATACTGAGTATCTTTATACTCACCCCTGCATGGGATATGCCCGCACCTCGTTGTGTTGGTTGCAGACGACGGGTAGTGCTGACTGAGGCCGAGTGTTCGAGGACTGGACGGTACCCGGAGGTGGACTACACGACGAGTCAGTACCCGGAGGTGGACTACACGACGAGTCAATATCTGGAGGTGGACTTCACGGCGAGACGACACATGGATGAGGTTGACGGGCGAGAGCGTTGTGGAGGCTATCTGTACCTACCCTTCAGGTAGGATCCGTGGTGGACGATCTAGGAGCTGCACCATATGTACCTACCCTTCAGGTAGGATCCGAGGAGGATGACCCAGGAGCTACTTCCTTTCTTCCTGCTATTGTCTTTTCCGGTTGTACTTTGTTCAGTTGTAGTTGTACTTTCATTTGGGTTTGTATTTTGACCCATTTACCTTTTGGCACTTCTCTTTGTACTTAGTGTTTTACTTCCGCTTGTACTCTGTAGTGTTTTGTTTACTTTTATAAAGGCAATTCCTTCCGAGTTATCGGGATTTACGCCTTTGGTGCTTATCACCAGCCCCTGGCCTATGGAAGGTGGGCTTAGGGTAGTCACGGCACGGGCCCCGAGGATGGGTCGTGACTAATTGGTATCAGAGGAGTCGGTTCTACCGTAGAACTTATAACTCTGATGTTTTCTTTCTGTGAAGCAATAGTGTTAAGAGTACCAAGTGTGGTTTTCAGTTCAGGGAGTCCAGTGTTGGTGCGGGCGGCCGACGTATCCATACACCAGGACCCTGAAAACTAATTTCCGACTTTGTTCATGAAAACACTGATTGCGTGTGTGTTTTCAAAGGTTTTCCCTTAAAATAGCTCAAACCATGTCAGCTCACCAGGTATAATCGTTTGACCGTGTCACGTTGTTTCCTACATGATTCCTTTTCTCGGACGACGAGCTAGAGCCTAGAGGGATGTGCGTACTGACAGCCTGCCGAGCGACGAGGCTTCGGTATAGGGCCCTCTTGTAGTTGAGGCACCAAGGGTGCTACCATACGTTGGGACACCGATGCCACCAGCCCTAGCAGTAGGCGATGCACGCCACTTGAGCGCGCTACATGAGTTCCAACGCCAGAGGCCACCCAGGTTCTGGGGAGAGACGGACCCGCAGGCGGCTGAGGTTTGGCTGGAGGCTGTGGTGAGACTCTTCAGGTTTGTAGGGACGCCTGCAGATTTCATGGTGATCTTTGCTTCCATCCTTCTTCAGGTAGTAGCAGGAAGGTGGTGGAGACACTTGTTCCAGTATTGCGACGGGATGACCTTCACATGGGAAGACTTCGAGACCTTCTTTAGGGTGGAGTTTGTGCTAGTATATCTACACCCCGAGCGTGTTCAGGAGCTGCTGCCTTTGCCGCGTGTTTTTCGACCAGTATCCGAGTCATCTGTGGGCAGTATATAGATGATGCATAGGTCCAAGAGGTCCAGAGCCAGCCGTACGAGGAGCAGGAATTGTTATGAATGCGGCGGAAAGGGTCACCTAGCACGTGACTGTTCGACTCCTCGTACAGTTGATCCGCAGGCTTTGGAGGAGCCACCGAGGCATAAGCAGCGGCAGGTTCTTGAGCAATAGCCGAGTAGTGGATAAGGAAGTAGAGCTCTGGGAGCAGGTGGACAGGAGCGGAACTAGTGGATACGTCCCTTGTACTTCTAGTTCCATGTTGATATTGTATTCATATCTTTTTAATATGAGCTGCAATAATAAAAAGACACTTATCTTTGTTTTCTTTCATGTCCTTTTGTTTGGTTGATACTGAGTGGTCCTAGTTAAACTGTTTACTTGACCCTCACTTTCTAGATTTCTACTGGAGGAGACCCAGTGACCTCACACTGATGCCGACAGTGTGACTCGACCCTTGGAGGTGAGAGTGACAGTTGGATCTCTTAGTAGTTACGTCGAGGCCTTACGATGTCATCCATGGCGTGAATGCGTCATTCATGTCAGGATTGACTGTATTAGGCAATGGGCGTGGTTCATCCAGGGGATGAGACCGAGTTTCTATTTTCGGAAAAGGAGAAATTTTAGCAGCTCTACCAGATCATAGGCAAAGAAGGTGCAGATCATCCAGGAGCGGATGAAGACTGCACAGTGTAGTAAGAAACAGGAAACCGACGCTAGTATTAGAGACTCGAGCGTGATAAATGTTTCAAACAGAGGAATCTTAATGGAGAGATGAGTATGCGAAGCAGCAGACATGGAGGAAGAGCTAGGAGAGTAGCATGAGGTGGTGTACATCTTAACATGCTACAACCACCCGCCTTAGTTATCCCCGCCAGGCTCAGGGAGCTGGAGGATGGAGGAAGAGTGCGGCTGCATGCGGTCAAGGAGTGTGACCCAATGGGTCTAAAAATGATTCAAGGGACAGTCTGTGTCCACTACCAGCTGTTGTAGTAACAGACGTCGATATGAATCATTCCTTGCTTTCACAAATCTTGTTCTAGACCTAGAGTTTCCGGTAAGCCGTGGACTTGACCCTCACGTCTGGAGATACCTTGGGAGGAGACTCGATAATCACACTTATGCCGAAAGTGTGGTCAGACCCTCGAGGTGAGAGTTTCGGTTGGACTCTCTTGGTGGCAGCATCGAGGCCTTAAAACGTTGGTCTGAGTATGGATTGGATCCACAGTTCATACACGGATTCACTGTATTAGGCTAAAAGGTTGTGGTTTAACTACGATTTCGGGATGGGTTTTCCTTGGTCGGAGAAAAGGAAACCCCAGGAAGCATAGGATAAACTATTTCATAGGAGGGTGCGGCCGATCATTCTTGAGTCGGTCAACCTTACCCTCGTGGCAGCAGTCATTTTGAGTTTCAGTTCTAACAGAAAATGGAGACCTCTGGAGTTCGAGGATGACGATCACGTCCTTATACGGGTCTCACCTCGATGAGGCTTACAGAGATGTAGCCAAGGCGGAAATTTATCTCCGAGGTTCAACAAACCTTTCTAGGCCCTCAGCTGGGTAGGCGAGGTGATTTACCGCTTGACCCATCCACCTCAGTTGCACCAGGTGCACGACGTCTTCCAGGTATCTCAACTGAGGAGATACGTGCTCGACCCTTCCCATATCATCGACCATGAGGAGCAGGATGATGGCGATGGAGTTACATCCACAGAGGTTCCAGTAGGGATCGAGGATCGACATGAGCGGATCCTACGAGGACGGTCGAATCCTTAGGTGCGCTTTCTTTGGCAGTACGGAATATCCAGGTAAGCACATGAGAGAGGAAGGC
Organism: Viscum album; assembly: GCA_963277665.1. NCBI lineage: Eukaryota > Viridiplantae > Streptophyta > Magnoliopsida > Santalales > Viscaceae > Viscum > Viscum album. The sequence continues at coordinate 857,967,049 of OY728145.1, forward strand.
TCAGATGCGTGCTCAATACCGCTTTTGTGACCCTAGTTTGTGTTGAAGCTTTACGGGGACGTAAAGCCCTAAGGTGAGAGTAATGTAAAGACCCGTAAAATTCAAGGGAAATTTTTTCTAATTTTTTTTTGGAATTTTACAAGAACGCAGTTTCTGACGATGCCTGATTCCGAGGCCCAGTGTGCCCGAAATTAATTTAAGATGTTTAGCTCGGGTATGTTCAGTGAACGAACGAGCGGGAATTTATAACTTTTGAACCGGTGCTCGGAATCGAATTCCGGGGGAACTGATGAAACCGCAGCGCCAGTAATTGCTTAGAAACACCTTTTCCGGAGTTGTGTTTCCTCGAGAGAAGTTGATTAAAATTGTGGAAGTTAAAAATAAAAATTTAACAACAATTTTTATTTTTCTCTAAGTGTTTAATCCTTTGGAAGGAAGTTGGGTAACTACCCAACCTCCCTTGGGAGGTTATGAGGGTGGTGGGGCCCACACGAACCCCACCCCTTCATATCCTCTAACTCCCTCAACTCACCATTAACATTGTTAACTTAAGTAAATAACATATGACATTAATGTAGTGAGTTTAATGTGAGTTTTTGAATTTCAAACACTTGAATTTCAAAAGCCATGTTGAGTTAATAAATTAAGTGTGACTTAATTTATTTTGGGTTAGTTCCTTTGTTGCTTGGGAGGATTTGGGAGGCTTGAAGAACATCTTCTTCAACGACGAAGAACGTGAATAACGAATCGGTCTCCAACGAAGAACACCATCCTTCCACGAAGAACGACGACGTGCCTTTCTTCCTCTTCACCGCAATACGTGAAGAGACGCCGCTTCCTCCTCAGACGCACCCTGACGTCGTCTTCAAATCCTCTTTCCGCAACTCCGCTCTTGAAACCGAGGTAGGGGGTTTACGTGTTTTCTATACGCGATTTCTCTTCCGTCTTTTATCCGCGTCTTTTTGGACCGCATGATATCAGTTAATGGGAGGAGGTCGGACCGCACAAACACGGCCGCCCCCTCCCTTATTGTTTTCCTTGTTATTGCGGATCGAATGAAAGTAATGCGGTGCCGTCGCATTGCGTGGGATTGAGCAGCACGAAATGCGCAACGTCGTCACGCCACACATTCAAATTTTTGAACCAATTCCGCGGCACTGTCGCGCCTTGCCGAAGAACCGCAAAAGAACCGCGATCAGAGTCAGGCCTCGGCGAAGGGGCGCGACGCCATCGCCTCACGCCGGAAAACCACAAAGACGGTACGTTTTGTTAATTGACGTGTGGAATGATGGGCGACGAAAAACAAGCCCACAATGTATTTTTTGAAGCTTGCGCAGTAAAGTTCGAGACCCGAGATGAACATCGGCTCAGACGGTTTTGAAAACGGACCCCCGGAGCAACTCCGGTGGCCCGCGGAAACACTCGGAGAAGCGGGTCGCCGGTGCGGCGCCGCCGACGACCAAGGGCGGCGGCCGGAGCCGTCCGGCCGCTAGGAGGCGGCGGCGCCCGAGCGCGCCGCCGACCTCAGTCAACGTCGAGGGCGGGCCACGCACACCCCCGCTTCGCGGCTTCCGCTCGGCTGCGCTGGCCGAACCGCGGCAGGCCGGCCGGGCCGAGCCGCGCCGGCCGGGCTGGGCCGGGCCCATCCAGGTCGGACCCGGGTCGGGTCGACCCGGTTCGGGCCGAACCAGGGGGGTCGGGCCGGGTCGGTCCGGGCCCAGACCCCCCCGTTTTCAGACCCTCTTTGGTTTTTTGTCCATATCTTGGGCTACATACCTCTGATCGATGCACGGTTAGTTGAGTAGCGATCCATGAAACGAGACGGTCGTTTCGGTATATCGCACTCAAGGTTTTGGTATACTTTGGATTCGGCCGTGTTGGTTCAGATACGAAACCAACCGGGCCCTCAGAGCAGAAACACTCGTAACTTGAGCTCCGGACGTCCGATTGACGTGCCGTCGACTTTGTTGGATTCCTCTTAGTGAGACAGATCTTTTGGATTACTCCGATCGAGGTTTGGATGCCGTCGGAGTGCGGTCGGGTCGGTTCGCTCACGAAACCAACCGGGCCCTTGGAACGAAAAAGCCAATAACTCACAGACCGGGCGTCCGATGAACGTGTCGTCTGTCTTGTTGTTTTCCTCTTGATGAGACGGAACTTTTCGAATAATTTTCCCGAGTTTTGGTTGCTGTTGGATAGTGGCCGGGTTGGATCATACCCGAAATCCAACCGGGCCCCTGGAACGGAAAAGCTGATATCTTTCAGACTAGACGTCTGTTTGACAAACCGTCAGCGGCATTGGTGATCACGTTGAGAAACGGTCCCTATGAGTATACCCTATGAGAGTTCGGGGTATTGTTCAGTTACGACCCGATTGGTTCGCACACGAAACCAACCGGGCCCCGTGGATGAAAAGGCTAGTAACTCACAGACCGGTCGTCCGATTGACGCACCGACTGTTGCGTTGGGACCCCTATGAGGAGGCGGTACTTTGAGATACTTATTCGTGGGACTTTGTGATACTTGGAGTATCGACCTGTAGCTCGTGGAGCGGACCCTCCCGGAGATGAGCGTACGGAGTACGGAGACCGTGTAGCCGGCTGAGACCTGACGACTGCTTGACCGACTCGACTTGGAGTTAGTCGACTAGCCCAGTGGACGGAGCGCCCGGTATTTGGAGACAGACCCACGGAGGACGAAGTGCCCGGTAGTTGGCTTCAGACCCGCGGTACTCGACAGGAGGAGTACCTCTCTAGGCTATTTAGGGGAAGTGCCCGATATTTGGCAACATACCCACAACAGACGGAGCGCCCGGTAGTAGCCCGCAGACCTGCGATACTCGACAGGAGGAGTACCTCAGCAGTCTTAGGTTAGTGAGCAGTACCTCAGAGTCATGACAGGACCACTATACACTCCAGAGACGGAGCTCTTCAGCAGTTTCAGTTTCGATAATGAGAATCCTGGTTTGAGCTGAGACTTTTTACCTTTGTGTTTACCTCATGATTGAGATGGGTCACTTGATAACTTAGGTATATGTATGGGCATATACCTGGGTAGTGGTTATCCGTTGATTTCATGATCTTTGTGTTTCCTCATGATTGAGATGGGTTACTTGATAACGTAGATATATGTATGGGTATATACCTAAGTAGAGGTTATCTGTTGAGATCTTCTTTGTGGTTATCCTTGTTAGTTTTAGTGAGACCTTGAGGGTCTCGGGGTCCCTACTGAGTATCGTTATACTCACCCCTGCACGGGCTATGCCCACACCTCGTTGTGTTGGTTGCAGACGATGGGCAGTGCTGACCAAGGCCGAGTGTTCGAGGACTGGACGGTACCCGGAGGTGGACTACACGACGAGTCAGTATCTGGAGGTGGACTTCACGGCGAGACGACACACAGAGGAGTTTGACGGGCGAGAGCGTTGTGGAGGCTATCTGTACCTACCCTTCAGGTAGGATCCGTGGTGGATGATCCAGGAGCTGCGCCATCTGTACCTACCCTTCAGGTAGGATCCGAGGAGGACGACCCAGGAGATGCTTCCTTTCTTCCAGCTATTGTATTTTCCTGTTGTACTTTGTTCAGTTGTAGTTGTACTTTCATTTGGGTTTGTATTCTGGCCCATTTACCTTTCAGCACTTCTCTTTGTACTTAGTGTTTTACTTCCGCTTGTACTCTGTAGTGTTTTGTTTAATTTTATAAAGGAAATGACTTCCTAGTTATCGGGATTTACGCCTTTGGTGCTAGTCGCCAGCCCCTGGCCTATGGAAGGCGGGCTTGGGGTAGTCACGACACGGGCCCCGAGGACGGGTCGTGACAATTCCTCCTTATAGGATAGCCACACCAGAGTTTAAGGAGCTCAAGAGACAATTAGAGGAGTTATAGACAAAGGGTTTCATCAGATGCAGTACTTCTCCATGGGGTTCTCCTGTCCTTTTTGCGAAGAAGGTGGACAATACCCTCAGGCTTTGTGTTGATTATCAGAAGCTGAACTATTTTACGGTTAAGAACCGATATCCCTTGCCAAGGATTGATGATCTTTTTGATCAACTTCAAGGTGCACGAGTGTTCTCGAAGATTAACTTGAGATCCAGATATCATCAGTTACACATTAGACCATCGGATATACCTCTTACAGCTTTTCAGAGCAGATATGGTCTATACGAGTACTTAGTTATACAGTTTGGACTCACGAATGCGCCAGAAGTTTTCATTGCTCTAATGAATCGTGTGATCCACTATTATCTGGATTCTTTTGTGGTAGTCTTCGTGGACGACATCTTGGTGTACTCTCACACTCGACACAACCATGTTACCCATATTGAGATCATATTGAGTACACTGAGAGAGCATCGGCTATATGCTATGCTCTCAAAGTGCCAATTTTGGATGGACCAGATACACATCCTGGGTCATATCATCTCTGAGGCAAGAGTTGTCATGGACCCAGAGAAAGTGAGAGCAGTAGTTTACTTGGAGCATCCTAAGAAAGTGTTTTAGATACAGAGTTTCTCAAGGGATGGCTGGTTACTATATGCACTTTATACAGGACTTCTCTTGCTTAGAAGCACCATTGACGGGGTTAACTAAGAAGGGTGTCAAGTTCATTTGGTCAGAATCTTGTGAGGAAGCCTTTCCGGAGCTGAAGGGAAGGTTGAAATCAGCACCAATCCTGATACCTCTAGAGAAAGGGAAGAGCTATAAAGTTTACTATGATGCATCAGGTATTGGGCTGGGAGCAGTGTTGATGCCGGGCAATCAAGTAGTTGCATACGGGTCTCGGCAGTTGAGGTGACATGAGAGGAATTACCAGACTCATGATCTCGAGTTGGCTGCAGTTGTTCATGTGTTGCGCTGTTGGAGACATTATCTCTTGGGAGAGAATTTTGTGGTTTTCACTGAACAAAAAAGTCTCAAAAATATCTTTACCCAGCGTCACTTGAACATGCGATAGCGAAGGTGGGTTGAATACCTTCAATCCTCCGATTTTGATCTTGCCTATACACCAAGTAAGGGTAATGCAGTTGCTGATGCACTGAGTAGGAAGACTCAGATACAAGCATTGCAGGATGCCAATGATGATTTGTAGCTTATGGCCTTGTTCTATGAGATGCATTTGGAGGTGCACGATATTCAGGGGAAGACCTATCTTTCTTCCATAGCTGTGACCTCTACCCTCCTGGATAGAGTGAGGATAAGACAACTATCTGATTTAGAAGGCCTCGTTCTATGTGAATTGGTGAAAGTGAGGACCCTCATCATGGATGGACGATAGGCGATGATGATGTAGTGCGTTTCCATGGACGAGTATGGGTTCCAGGGGATATATGTGAGGAGCTGATGTGGGAGTTTCATGATTCATCTTGGGTAGTGCATCCCGGAGTTACCAAAATGTACCGTGACTTGAGACGTCATTATTGGTGGCTAGGTATGAAAAGAGAGGTAGCTGGTTTCGTTACTAGATGTTCCACCTGTCAATAGGTGAAGGTGGAGCATCAGAGGCCATCTGGACTGCTACAACAGTTACCTATCCCAGAGTGGAAATGGGATGATGTCGTGATGGATTTCATGACTGGGTTGCTGAGGTCACCTCGAGGCAATGATGTCGTGTGAGTTGTTGTGGACAGGCTTACGAAGGTAGATGACTTTTTACCAATAAAGGAGACCTTCAGTGTTAACGAGCTCAAGAATTTGTATATCTGAGAGGTCGTGCATCTTCATGTGGTTCCTCTTTCTATCGTTTCAGATAGGGATGCCCATTTCACGTCTCATTTCATGAAGAGTTTTTAGAGGGAACTGGGTACACAAGTGCTTCAGAGCACATCTTACCACCCTCAGACCAATGGCTAGTCAGAGCGTATGATACATGTGCTTGAGGATATGTTGCACGCATGCGTCCTAGAGTTCAGGGGATCTTGGGAGAAGCATATACCCATAGTCAAGTTTTCCTATAATAATATTTTTCAGTGAACTATCGAGATGACACCTTACGAGGATTTATATGGTAGGCCATGCTGCTCACCTTTATTCTGGTTAGAGGCAGGTGAGACAGTTTTTCTAGGAGCACATCTTGTGCAGGAGACATTAGACCAGGTCTAGTTGATACAGAAGCAGATGGCTACTGCTCAGTCTAGTCAGAAATCTTATGCTGATCGCCGCAGACGACCCTTGGAGTTCGTGGTCAGGGATTAGGTTTTCTTGTGTGTTTCACCGAGGTTGGGACACATGCGAATCAGGAGACATGGTAAACTTTCACCGAGGAATGTGGGGTCATTTGATATTTTGCAGAGAGTCGGGATGGTTGCCTATCAGTTGCAGTTACCACACAAGTATTGGGCCATGCACGACATCTTCCATGAATCTCAGCTGCGCCGTTATCATTCAGACCCGTCTCACGCCTTTCAGCCCAAAGATGTTGATCTTCAGATCAATGTGTCCTTCGAGGATCATCTGATTCGTAACATTGTTAGGAGCACGATGGTTCTCTAAGGCCGGTCAGTTCCTCTCGTATGGGTGCTATGGAAGCATGACTGAGTACAGGATGAAACCTGGGAGCGGGAGACCGACGTACATGCTCAGTGGCCAGAGTTGTTCTATGATTTATCTTCGCCACCCTTGGAAGGGAAATTCGGGGATGAATTTCTTTCAGGGGGGAGTTTGTAAGAACCAGGTTCCTATTCTTGAGGTACGGGTTTCTTCTTTTCCTTTTTTCCTTAAGGGTTTTTGATAAAATAGGGAAAGTGAGAAAAAATCCCAAATTTTGTGGGTATACGCTGTGTACTTTTCCACACACTGTGTACTTTGGCCGTGTGGGATTAGTACACAGGGCGTGTAGCCCTGTCGGCGATGAAAGGTGTAAAACTTGACTATACGCTATGTAGTGGGTATTTACACGCCGTGTAGTTAGTCAGTAGGTGAATAGTAAGGCGGTGGGAGTAGCCGCCAGCTGAGCAACAGTACAAACTGTGTAATTGGATACACACACCGTGTACACATGTCAATAGATAAACAGTTCGGGAGTGGAAAAAGTAGCCGCCAGAGGAACAATTAAATGAGAAAAGTACAGGCCCTGTACTTGAGAGTACACACCGTGTAGTTTTTTTTCTATTAAAATGGGAAGTAGCCTCCTCTATTCATAGAGGAATCATATAACGTCATTGGAGCTTGGGAGGACGACCAGAGCGTTGGAGATTAGCTGACCACGCACCGAGAATCAGTTTCCGCTTCTGTCGATCACGTTGGAACCATACGAGTGAGTTCTCCCTTATCCTTGCAATGTTATTACCAATTATTCTTCTAAGGGAAGTTATTTTCATTTGAACAGGAATTCTTTTATCCTAGATTTACGTCGTTCTTGGATGATTTGGGAGGCATTGTTCACGTATACCGATCAGAGCCAATAAAGGTAGGTGTTCTGGTGTTTAAATTCCAACTACTATGTGTTTTGTTTACCACTGTGATACGCTCCCATGTTGGGGGTGTCATATGGCTGAGGCATTGCATAATTAAATACCTAGAATTGCATAGGTAGTTTAATGAATATGTATAACTACTGTTTGGGATCACCGCTAGGATCTAGGACCACCCCTGGGGTGCGTTCCTCTGTTTAGCCGTTTGACCAGGTTACCCGAGGGTACACCGTAAAATTTAGCATGCTTTAAATTTCCTTGAGAGGAATTTTAGATAATTGCTTACTTATCTGTTGGGCTCGGCCCGGTTACTTGCGCATGAGGGAAGTGTTCTTTTTAGCCTGAGGGCATGGTTATATTAGCCTGAGGGCATGGTGCTATTTAGCCTGAGGGCGTGGTGATATTTAGCCTAAGGGAATGGTTATATTTGCCGGAGGGCATAGTGCTATTTAGTCTGAGGGCGTGGTTATATTATCCTAAAGGCATGGTGATATTTAGCCTGAGGGAATGACTGTATTAGTCTAAGGGCATGGTTACAACTAGCCTGAGGGCGGAGTTTTGTTTAGCCTAAGGGCATGGTTCTGATTAGCTCAGAATTTAATTATATTGAATTCTTAAAAGAATATTAAAATGGAAATGAAAAATGGTAGTGATAATTACCTTGAGTACTTACTAGTTTATTTCATTTTAATGTTGTACACTATTGTGGCACATTTTCACTGACTGTTGGGCACGAGCCTTTGGTGGGTGCCTATTGGGATTTATTTCTAACACCCTATTTAGGGTCATGTCTTCGGCCCCAAACAGATAACATTTCTGTAGGTATGGATAAGGGAAAGGTTCCCTATATAGGTACTTTATTGTAGCAAAGGAGTATGAGAGCATGGGACTGAGCTTAGGCTTGCGATGTTGCTGCAATTTGTTTACTCTGCTCTGTTTTGTTTGGTTATACCCTATACTTCGTATTGTATTGTATTGTATTTGCATTGTATCCTGTTTTGGCTGTTTTCATATAATTAGTGACATGATGCATCTTTATTTATATGACTACTCGTTCTCTTTTAGTTCTGTTGTCCATTTCAGTTGAATATTGTTTACCTCTTCCGCTGTTGTATGTTTATATATTTTATTCCGCTGCCCTACACTTTTACAAATGAGGACATAGTTTCCCCGCTATAAAACCTGGGCCCTCACTGCTAGTCGGTAGCCTCTGGCATTTGGGGAAATGCGTTTGAGGTCATGTGACCAACCGGGTTCGGGGCACCCGTTGAGTGGTACCCAGATCAGGGACATTTCAAATTTGATATTGGAATCTTGTTGTGGACTCTTTGGTAAAATCCTACTAGATTTTATCTCACAACCTTCTTGTTAAATCAGGTGTTTGTAGATTATCTCTTTCCAGGTTCGATAATAGAGAAAAGATCTCTTAGAGGTTGATCTAGCTATTAAAACTTGGACTTGGTGAGTAGTGTCCTTAGGGAATTGGGCTGTTTTCCCGATTTTGTTACTTTGGATGCGTTAATTTGGGTTTTATAGCATTGTTTACTTTTGGTACATTACTCCTTGTGGACATATTTTGATATGCATACTATCCAATTTATTTTACTTCCTTAATTGTTAGTAGAAAAAATGTTATGAATTTCATTTTTTAGGATGCTAGGTTCTAGTCTCAACTCATAGAGACAAGGAACACCCTTCGGGCTATGTCATGGCCATATTGGTTATCAACTTACCAGGGTAACTGGGTTGGTTTATGACAAAGTGGTATCATAGGTTCGGGATGAGCTTTTGTCTTGAAGTTAGAATGAATTTGTGAGATCTTTTCGGGACATATGAGGTAGTTTCAATTATGTTTCTTTCTAGATCTCACCAAAATGAACCTTAATTCTTCAGGGGTGGTTAGGGAAAGGAATATTGTGGAATAATTATATTATTTTCCCTAGTTTGATTTTGATTTATTCCAAATAATTGTTGTCCTATATGTTTGGATAAATTTTCTCATTTGATTTGTCTGAGTGTTCATCTGATGTTTTCCATATTGTCTACTGATGTTTTGTAGTATCATGAATCTATGAATATGTGTATATATGATGTAGGATGAAGATTCTATAGAACCTCAGTTAGAAAATCCTCTTGTGGACCTAAACCTAGTTGAGGTGATTGTGCACATTTCCATGATCTGGGATAGGCACCACCTATAGGTCCCACATAGGCTCTACCAATGGAACCTTAGAGGGATGTTCCCCATATTTTTTCTCAAGAGTTCCTTAACTAGAAAACAAAACCAATCAAGGTCTCACAATATACTCAAGATTTTGATGAGTGGTTGAGTATAATGGATACTTTTTTTTGGGTTTTTAGACACACTCAATGGAATTAAAGTGATGTGTTCCACCTTCACACTGGAAGTTCCGTGCAAGAGATGGTGGGGAACAATGGTGATTTTGAAGAATCATGTGGTCATAAAGAAGTAATACATCATGGTTCTTTTCACCAACAAGTTTTATCTAGAGTTGATGATATTATCCCAATCCACTAATTTATTTAAACTCGATTAGGATGATAGGATCGTGAAAGAGTATGTAAACCATTTTTCTGAGCTCATGCATTTCACACATGAGATTGTATCAAATGAGATAATGAAGGCTCATTGGATTTATAATGTACTTCAACAAGATATTATTTCTCATGTCTTCTTTATGAATCTAACTTCTTATACTCATGTGTTGGATTGAGAGCTAATGGTCGAGATGGACCTGGAAAGCAAGTCAGGGTTATCAGGAGCTTCTTTTTATCCTAGTGCCAGTGTGAGTCCCTTAAAGGGAAATAGAAGGGTGATGGTTCTCATGAATGTTCTCAAGAGAAGGGTCATTATAGACCTCCTGTAGTACCTGGAAATGGTCCATTAGTTTTTTACTAGTGTATAATTCCATGAAATTCAAGGAGGGTTTTCACTGAGGCACCCAAGGACTATGGATCAATGGATGTTCCAGGAACATATAGATATTGTTCCATATCTATTCTACTTTTCATAGTGGATCTGGATCATTAGATCCTTCTAAAACTTTAGGTAAATCAAATGCTTCATGTGCAACATGGTTCCTACCATAGGATTCTGGAATGAAGCTTCTTCACATAGTGCAAGAATCTATAGAGTAAAATGATATGGGACTAGCGACCATGAGAGGTACCATCACTATAAATTTTTCATTAGTGATTGCTTTATTTGACATGGGTGTGTCTCATTTATTTTTTTCAACCTATTTTGTTAATTTGTTAAACCTTCATATGGAGCTTTTATCTTCAGAAATGGATATTACTACACCCCTTCATATGATAAGAGTAAAGGGTGTCTATAGTCCTTCTTGTGTCTTATATCAATCAGATGTTAAGATTTTGAGACTTTTTTGTTATTTATAGAAAAATCTATTGATTTTATTTTTGGGATTGATTGGCTCATTTCTAATAATGCACAGATTGGTTGTCATCTTCAATAGGTCTCCTTAATACACCAAATGGTGTGTGCATTGTCTTCTATGGAGAATGTGAGACAAGATAGAGTAGTGTTGAAAAATATTATCTCAAGTTGGGAAAGTAATATCGGTGATTTACGTTGATCTTGAGTGAGATTATTTGAGTGGTGATATCTCTCAAGTCATCATCAAGTTTCCCGATGTGTATCCTTATGGAATATCTAGTTTTCTACTATTAGGGTATGTTGTGTTCTATATTGAATTAATAGAAAATACACAACCAGTTTCTATTCTCTCTTTCCACATAGAGCCAGCTTAAATGAACGATACAGAGTCTTAGTTAGATGATATTTTATAGAAAGTATCTATACAACCGAGTGTGTCAACATGGTAAGTTCTTATTAACTTTTCTAAGAAATAACACTATTCACTCCACATTTTTGTTGAAAACTGAAATCTCAATTGATTGAAAATAATGAACAAATATCTATTTCCATGGATTGACAATCTGTTTGACCAGTTGAAGGTGAGAATTGGTTCTCAAGGATCAACCTTTTATCTGGTTACCATCAGTTAAGGATAAAATACTATGAAATTCAGAAAACTACCTTTTCAAGTAGGTATGATCATTATAAGTACCTTATTGTTCCCTTGTTCTAACTAATAATCCTATAGATTTCATGGTTTTAAAGAAAATTATTTTCTATGAGTACCTTAACACCTTTATATTTTTCTTGGTAGATGATATCCTCATTTACTCTATGTTATAGGAGGATCATGTACATCATCTTATAATGGTTTTGAGTTTTTAGAGAAATCAATATATTTTTTCTAATCTTCAAAAATGTGATTTCAGGATTCCAAAAGTAAAATTTATTGGAAATGTTGTATAATAATAGGTAATATTAGTTGATCAAGAGAATGTGAAGGTTGTTATAAAATGGAAAAAACCAGAAAATGTCTTTGAGATTTGGGGCTTCTATGGCTTAGCCGGTTATTGTAATTGTTTCATGAAGGGATTCTCAAAGTTGGATTCTATTATGAATACAATGACTTAGAAGTGAGTAATGTTTTCTTAGTGGAATAATTTTAGAACACTTTTGTTTAGATAAAACACCTTTTGAAAACTACACCAGTGTTGACTCTTCCAGAGGTCAGGAATATATTTGTAGTCTTTTGTGACGCATCATGTTGAGGCCTGAGATTTGTTCTTGTGGAGGTTAATTATGTAGTTTCTTATAGATCTCCCAAGATTAGGCCACATGGGAAGAATTATATGATACATGACCTTGAACTATTATCTATGAGGCACATGCTTAAAAGTAGGTGGCATTAACATTATAGAGGAAGGTTTAACATGTATTCCGACCAAAATTTATTTAGTTATATCTTCTCAAGAAAATATTTGAATCTCCACCAGTGGGGTTTGGTGGAATACCTGTATTATTTTGATTTCGACGTCACCTATACACTAGGGATAGAAAATTTTATTCCAGATACATTGATAAGAAAACATCTGACCCAGGAAATAAATGAATCATCAGAAGAGTGGAATTTTATGGCTCTAAATGAAAATATGTGTATTTGGGTTCCCTAAAAAGTGGATGAATTTTATTTGGCCAGTTTTCAGTTAAAATATGCTCTTTTGGAATTTATTCTTCAGATGAATCAGGTTTATGATGAGTTCAGTAATTTTAGAGTCTCTCTTTATGGTGAGGAGAGAGTTTCTTAGTGGTCTTTCTTCAAAGAGGACATTCTGTGCTATCAGAATCTCTTAGTGACTTCTTATTCAATAAAGAAGAATATGATGGGGGTTTTTTGTATTTCCCAGAGTTTGGTATACCCAAGATCCCCAAATATGTTCTATGACATGTGTAATATTCTCTAGTGGAAATGTATAAGGGGGTAATTGAATATTTTTTCTCATTGTTATATATTTCAATAGGTTATGGTCGGGCACTGGAAAACCTCAGAACTGATTCATTATTGTACAGTCCCTTCCTTGAAGTGGGATGACATCTCCATGGGCTTTGTGGTTGGGTTTAAAATATTCCCATAAGAATATTAATGTGATATGGTTTTTAATCAGAATGCTGATGAAATTGGCTCACTATTTACCAATTCATTATATAGACAAATATTTGGAGTTAAGAGATATCTTTGTGAAATATATTATTCATTTTCATGGAGTTAAATATTTTATTATATCTCTTAAGGATCTGATGTCCACTTATTGTTTTTAGAGAGGCCTTCAAAAGGCACTGGGATCTCACATCTATTTGATTATATAATACCATCCATAGTCCAACGACCTGACATAAAGATGTATACAGATTGATGAGAATATGATTCACGATAGTGTTATTGAATTTTATGGAGCATGTGAGGCTCATTTGGGGATTTGTGAGTTTGTTTATAAAAATAGATTCTAGTCCGTGATAAGAATGGATTTTTTTGAGGACATGTATATCTAGCCTTGTAATTCTCTATTGTGTTGGTCAGATATTTGTGAAAGTTCCTTTGTTGGACCAAACATGGTCCATGAGATGATAAAAATGATTTTTTTGATTCATTAGAAGACGTTGATGACACACAACTAATATAAATCTTATGCTAATATTTGTGGTAGACCATTATAGTAATCAGTTGGGGTCTAGGTGTTCTTTGTGTTTTCACCCTGGTTGGGTCATCAATATCTTGGGAGGTAAGGGAAGCTTTCCCCACATTTTGGTGAACCTTTTGAGGTTGTTGATTTGGTTGAGAATGATTCATAAATTTTGGAACTACCACCATAGCTGACATTGATACATAATGGGTTTCACATATCATAACATTGGAAGTATCTTTATGATCTATGTAATGTTTTGAGTCAGAGTGATCCTGATATTGAACCTTTATTATATTTGATGGAATAACCTGTAAAGAGAGTTATTCTAAAACCCATGTACTTCATGGGAGGGAGATACCTTTGGTTTGAGTGCTATGGAATCACAGTTCGGATTTTCATGAGACATGGGAACATGAGGCACTGATGGGAGAGAAGTGTCCTAATCATTTTGTCATGGAAGCTTATTCATATACTTTATGTGGATAAAAAGTTTTTATAATGGGGAGGTTGTAACATCCCATTACCTTTCTGTAAGGTATGTTCAAAATAATTTTGTGGATTTCCTTTCTCATTGTTTGGGTAGGGTCGAGAAGGTATTGGAATGATACCTATAATGTTGATGTCAAATATTTGATGGATTCTCAACTTTCACCGATCATTTCTACAGCATGTTGATGAATTAAATTCCATATAATATGGTTACACAAAATGTAAATCCTAAAATTAAAAAAATTCAATTTTAGTAAGAGATGATGAGTTTTTCAACAGATATGAGAATTACTAATTAAACGACGGGTAACTGGGGTACACGATGTGTAAAACCACAAGCCTTTTTTTTAAATAGGAAGCCAAATGATTTTTCTTTTTTTATTCCTCTATAATTCCTTGATCTTTACATAGAGCCTTCCCCATGTGATTTTGTTATACTCCAACCCCTCCAAACCGTTTGGTTTGGTGATTGATTATTATGGTGATCTCATTTTGTCTTTCCGAGTACACATTCTTTAGACATCTTTAAATCAATCTCTATTCCGCCCTTTGATTTTGATATATCATATTTAGTATGATTGATCTAAACCCCATGTTGTTGAATCTCAATTCTAGGTTGAGTTCCACAATCTTATGCACCTTTTTTATTGTTGATGGGTTTCATTACGGGCGTTGTTTTTCTATTAGGAATATAGGTGGTTCTATCTTTGGTTTCCAATTTAATTAACTATTAATTTTATGAATTAAATTCTATTTTATTTAGAAATTAAATTTTGTAAATAATATAAATTTATTTTAATCCTTTTATTTGAAACCTAATTCCCATGAATTAAGGATTTGGTTTTCTTTATCATGAAATTTAAAAAACCCTCAATTCTAGTGAATTGGGGTGTGTCTATGAAATAGATGGAAACTGTATGAAAATAAAATTGTTGGATTTAATTGTGGAATGGATTTTGAAATTTCATGAAATGATTTCAATTTTTTGTTTTTGGAAAAAATTTATTAAAAATGGTTTTGATAGAAACCTAGATGATTCATCCTAAGAAGGACTGTATTTGATTAAAAACCCATTATATAATTTAAAGAGAAAATTTGAATAATTTAAATTTAGGGAATAGGATTAAATTTTATTTTAGGAATCCTTGAAATAAATTTCCCATCATTTTTTGTACATGAGAACATTCAATCCTTAGGATGGTAGTTTTTTATTTGAAAAAAAAACATTACGATTTAAAATTTTCTCAAACATTATTTCAGCACATCCTATTCCTTATGTGATGGGGATGAGTCCCCTTTGTATTAGTCCTAAAGGTTCATATATACATATGTTCCATTCTATAGTGTTGGGACCCTATATCCTAGAACATCCATACCTATTGGGAAGAAGACAATTTTTCTCACTTGTTTTTATTTGAAATGTATATTACATTGATATATAATTTTTTCACATGCCTTGTAAATGTATATAAACAATATTACATAAAAGTGTTTATGTAAGACACTTAGTGAAAATTTCCATCTGTGTAAAAAACCCTTTGATTAAAGGTAAAATCCATATTTTTGTAATGTATTTCAATTTTTTAAATTGTAAATCATGATATTTTTAAATATTATTTTTTTTGAATGAAAAACCTATTTACTTGAAAATTATAAGCACTTGATAGGATAATTTGATATTGGCATCATGTTATGGAATATTTTGTGAAACACCACTGGGAATTGGCTCACACCCTACATGTTCCTTTATGTAGTTAGAGATTATCTCTTTCTAGGTTTGAGTTTGGGGATAAGATTACTTGGAGGTAGATCCAGTTGTTGAACCTTAGATTTTTTTTTGAAAAAAAGATGGGGGAAATGCCTCTTAAATTAAAAATAAATCAAAACAATGTATCCAAAAATAGTACAAGAAATAAGGAAAAGCCCTAGGAATAATACTATCTACCTATATTTTTATTCAATCTGAAAGTTAGCTTTCTCTCTTTTTGTTGAATTTCATGCCATTTATCTCTTCCACAACCGCGACGATAACCTATTGATCTTCCTCTACTTGAAAGAAGAGCTTAAAGCCTCTGTAAAAGTGTCTCAACATTAGTGCTGTCAGAATCTGAGCTATCTTCTTTCTCCTTGCCTTTGGAAGGTGCCAGTCACTGACCCCTAGGGATTGGTGATTCCCTTCAATCTATGTTAGGATTGACATGGTTATTAAGAAACCAGGGTACTCGAGATGGTTCATGATAGGATGGAAGAGAGATACAAAAAAATGTTATTATCCAAAATATTGTGTATTCTAATTAATAGAGTGAAACAACACTACTATAAA
Source organism: Viscum album (assembly GCA_963277665.1). Lineage (NCBI taxonomy): Eukaryota > Viridiplantae > Streptophyta > Magnoliopsida > Santalales > Viscaceae > Viscum > Viscum album. Next base: position 857,983,351 of record OY728145.1, read on the forward strand.
TATTGTCTTATCCATTGAGAAAAATAATTTCAGAATAGATTGAAGCTATTTTTTCTACTAGTGAACATTTTAAGCATGAAATTACACTGAGTATCATATCATACAATATTTTTATATGCAGGGATTGAAGCTAATTATTCCCTTATATCATCAATTTATGGGAAAAACTTAAGAGTGTTCCATGATTAGGAATAAGTTCATCATTTGTTTTTATCAAAATAGACATATGATTCAATTTTTTATCATGATTCACATAGGATTCAATTGAATCTTGTATTGTATAAGGGAAGTTCTATTTGGTGATAGAGATGAAAATCTACAATTGTGTGATGAAATTTTACATAGTAGGATCAAGGAGAATATAATAAAATATATATTATTTCATAAAAATAATAATTATAATAAAATAGAACATGTGGGTGATAAAAAACAGTATATAGTAGGGATATATTTATTCATCATAGAGGAAATCCTTGTTCAAAAATCATTAGTTTACCTTTCTATGTTTTTTCCAATTTAACATTTCATATATATTTCAAAAGGTATTAGAAGGTAGTGATATATCAATTGATTGAATATTTGAGATGATAAAGATGGTGGATTTATAATTAAGGATTATTCATTCACAACGATTCACCCACCCCTCCCTCTATGGTTGGTTTCACCAATCATCATGGAAGAATAATTTTTATTGGTTATTTTGACATTTTTTAATATAATTTTTATATAGTGACTATTATAATTATTGTGTATAAATTTCTGAAATGAAATAAGTGTATTTGTGCATAAGGGAGAAACCATGGAATTAGCTTGTAGGAAATACTAATAAAACATATATTTATCTAAGATCATGAAAGATGAAATGTCAATATTGTATTCCTAAGACCAGTCTCGATACAAAATTCGATAATTACGAATTGCATGTAATCATCTTTTAGAGAATATTAAACTACTAAAAATAAACACAAGTTAAATGTTGGAAAAACTATCTCATGAAATTAATTTAATTTCACATCCCAAAATTTGGTATTATACAAGTGAATAAAGAGATTGTATCTAGGAGTTATCATAATGTTTATATGAAAAAGGTTTTTATAATAATGTTTCATTTACATTCAGGATATATATTTTCTAAGAAGTTTCATCCTTATTTAATGTTTAAAAATCTAAAAAGCATTGATTTATTTAAATAAAATATATTATATATTTGAAAACAGCATATTAAAATTAGTTAAATGTGATTTTCGGAGAAAAATTATTTTTGGTTTGAATAGTGAAAATACATTTTTTTCACAAAAGGTATGATTTATGATATCATTAATATAAAAATGAAGTAATGAATGTGAAATTATTTCTCTATTTACCAAAATGCATTTGAGGAGTCAAATAATGCATCTAGAAATAATTATTTCAATTTATAAAACTATAGATTAATTTCCAAATTCAAAAAAATTGTTTACCCTTCTAAAAAATACTTCATTATAGATTAATATATTTTCCAAGGTCAATATGAAATCATTTTTTTCATTTGTGTTGTAATTTCCGACCGCCTAGACAACTAATTTGTTCCTAGAGAGTCATCCTCTATATTACCACAAGAATACCACCCATCTGTCAAAGTCTATTGACCAATAGAGAGGGTTTAATAAGATAATACGGAGAGACAACACCCTCTAGTCATAGTTTAATAACTATGAAATATAAGGGAAAATATACATTACATAATACTGCAAGAAACATAATGATAGGATCCAAACACTAAACAAAAACCCTGAAATATCAAAGGTGAAACTACTATATAATCAAGAGTTATACATATCAATAGTCATATACAACATGTATAGAAGTGAACAAAATGAAAAAGACCAAAACCCATAAAACCAATAAAATCTAATGATCAATATCCAGAAGCTCAGATCCAATGATCACATATATCCATGAATAAAGAATCTAGAAACAGGTGTGTTCCCTTGTTTAGACATAAAATAATGAAGTCTTCTTGGGTAACAAATGGAGGACTATGTAGGGTATTCATTAAAATCAATAGGCCACCACCAATGAAATCCCTAAGAGTATACAATATATAATAATGTGAATGGAAAAATTGTCTAATTAAAAATTAAAAAAGTTAATTTAAAAAATTAAATAAATAAATGAAATCATTTTACATCCGTAGTTCCATGATCTTGATCAACCATTCCCACTTCATCCTTTATTTGGGTGTCTCTGAACACTCTTTAGAGATGATAGCATCCATAATATCATGAATATAGTTATGTGTGTTTTCAAAGACATCATGAATCACCCCATCAGATATTTTCCCACATAATCCATAGTGGAATATTCTATTCCTCATGGGTGTTGTCTCTACCAAAACAAATATAACAATCCTCCCCTATATGTGTTTTATCAACCTAATATAGTAGAATATATCAACTATGATGCGGTTTTCATCTAAAATAATTAGCATGGACCACGCCATATATGTGTTTTCTCAACCAAGGAATAAACCTACAATACCCATTCTCTAGGTTTACCACTTCAAAATGTTATCAGAACTTAGGCACTATCCAATGTTTACAACATATAAATATGTCAAAACAAAAATCATCAAAAATCACATTACACAAACAATTCAAAATACACTTACAATTTACCAGTAGAGTCAAGTAATATAGTCACAGGAGTTAGTGTATTCTTTTTTACATTGGTACAAGATACAAAGGATATCACCATAAAGGATCAGTCATTTTAGAATCTTTAAAAACCAGAAACATACATGATTCCCATATTACATTATAAATATAAAATAAATAAAATATCAAACATTATATAATCCTTTATATTATTCATAATATCATTTTCATATCCCAGAGATAGTAAAATTGATAAATTCTAATATCAGATGACCAGTAAGGGCAATGTATTATGGATTCTATCATGATTAAATAATGGTTAATCCATATATAGAAATGTAAATAACTGAGAAAAATTAAATTTAATAAATAACATAATTAATAAATTAATCCATAGAAAATATTAATTCATTAATATCCTAGCTAATAATAACATAATGATTAATGAAATAAATGATTAATAATAGACATCATGATCTCAGACATGAGGGTATATTTACCTTCAAAGTCTTTTTATAAGAAAATTTAATCAAAGGGTATGTATATATGAAAAACTCATTTAAAAATTATGGCCAATATAATTTTTTTCAGGAAACCTAATGATGTTTCGAGGGGATATCTATTACTAGGATCCACCCATCACTACATGTCTAATGCATTACTGAAATATTTACTGATCAATTTAATTCATAAATAATATTAATTATCAATAAATATTTTTTTGTAAAGAATATGAAGTATTAATATTTCCCCATCCATTCTAAGAATATTCATAAATAAACACCCTATATAAAAAATAATGTACAATTTAGGAAATAATCATTTCTATGATACAAAGAATATGAATATTTAAGATAATGTTAATGTTTAATTAAAAATGATGAGAAGAAATTGAAATAAATTCATGTTATTTGTAGAAAATTTTAAAATTAAATAAAAATATTAATATAAGATTTAATTAATTATTTTTCTCTATAAAAAAATTGAAATCTTATAGAATAATCTAAAATAAAATTAAACATTTTTAGCGGTAATAGAAATTTTTAACGCCATGTATGTAAAAGAATTCTATTTGACTCTATAAAAAAAATAAGAAAATAATATTTTTGGAAAAAATTAGAAAGAAACATTTCATAACTATTAAAAATTAAATTATATCATCAATTTTATATTATAAATAATTTGAGTAAATAAAAAATAATTTTTGTAAAAGAAATTTTAAAATTATAGACATGGATGAAAAATATAGTAGATAAAAAGAGAAATAAGATATAATTTTTTTAAAAAATATTTTCCACATTAAATTAGAAATGATATGATAAGTTCGAAGAAAATATGGAAAATAAATTCAGAAAAAAATAATTAGATTTTATTAATGTTGAAATAAAATATTTCTTTACATAAAATAAGTGCAATCCCAAAAATATTTGATTTTAAAATAAATTCTAAACTCTTAGGTGACTTTCAAACTACAACCCCTTGGATGAAAAAACTTGAATTAAGACATTAATAATAAAATATAAATCTATATTCATGTTATACAAATTTAATTAGTAGAATATAAACCACATTAAATTAAATATGTTTAAAGTACCAAATTTTTCTCAATGGAGTGGAAATTATGCTGAAATCCCTTATAAAGATCGTATCCTTTATGTTAGAATTAATCAATGTGGTAATTATTTTTAAAAAATGTAAAAAAATTAAAAATAAAATATAATAAAATAAATTTATATTTCAAAACTAATCATGGAATATAATAATTAATGAAGACTCGAAATAGAAAAATGGATATAAATTGAGTTAAGAAACACCTTACCTTATCTTTGAAATTTCTTGTATGTTCTTTTGAATTCAGGTATATTAAATTTATATATATTATAAATCAATACCATAACTATATACATATATATAATATCATAAATGATCCATTTATAACATTTTTTTCTCGTTTGTAAGAAATATTTTGTTAGTATAAATATTTCAGGTGTTAACTAATTTGTTTTTCATGAGAATTTTGATTCGGTAGTTCCGATCATTGTACATTGATAACACTTAAATAATTTATATAATTTTAATAATTATATAAATACCATATATATATATTCACAATATGTACATTTATAGTCATCCCATATAAGGTAGATATGGAAAAATTAATTACACTGTTCATTGAGATAGTCAACCATACATATGAATGAACAATCTAAACACTTTTAAACAGAAGGAATGAAATAATGGTAAATAATAAATCAAATTTCCCTAAATATTTTTACATCACATATGTCTGATATATTTATTAAATCTATCATTATTATCGTTCATATAAAGAGAAAAAAAATGGATCACATCGCTCCATAGAGTCGATAGTTCGTGAATTTTCACAAGCGATGTTATTGATTTATAATATATTGGAAGGTAAGATTGAATATTTGATATTTTAATTATATAAACATAATTATGTCATAAATATTTTATTTATCCTTTAGTTCGATATTTATAACTAATCATGTAAATTGGTAATGAAAATGGAATTTCACTATTATGTGGCGATGATAACTTGTACGTATGCATGAGAGATGCTTTATATTTCCATATGATAGAAAGTGATGGAATATGGTTTTTTCTATAACAATAATATATATATATATATATGTATTCAATAATTTATTTATTATTTTATTATTTTTACAATATATTTATAAAAAATAAAAGAATAAATAAACATGAAATAGCCAGCAAATATGATTACCTTTACTTCAGTAGACCTCATTTTGAATCCTTATTAAGGACCCTTTTAATGGTATTTTAAGAAGAAGAAAAAAAATCTATTTTTGGTATATGTAATTGGAGATTAAATTTTTATTGGATTTTCTAGAGAAACATATCTCAAAGTGGTATAAAGAAAGGAGAGAATTGTGTTCTTTTATAAGTGAGGGATGGGGAACTCTTGAAATTTTTAACAATACCAAAATATAATAAAATCATATTCCTAGAAAAGTGGTTACAAAATTAAATTTATTAGAATGTATGGATAAAATGATTCATATATATTAATACAATAAAAATTATACTAGTGTAAATATTATTTTAAACAATATACTTTTTTTATTAACCCCTAGGTTAATAATTTGTAACCATAACCATGGTAATATGTTTTTAAATATTAAGGGGTTAAACATTTTATTATATGGTGAAAATTACATAATGAATGGATATTATAAAAATTTTAATATTTCATTATTTTTATAATTTTAAAATAATTTAGTAAAATATCATTTTCCTAAAATATTATTCATATCATTTTTGAAACTATTAATTTGAATTGGATTGTCTTTTTTCTTGATTAACATGGCCCATAGAGTCATGGTGGCATATTACGTCTTTGATTTCACTCTGGTTTCTCACTTTTACTCAAAAGTGTTTTTGAAATAAAAATTTAATTTTCAGTCAATCATTTAAATTGACATTAAAGACACCAAAAAAAGATGAAATTAAAATATAATATTTTAATATAAACTTAATATGATATATTCATCTAAACATTAATGTAACATAATAATTCATCCAAATTACTTTACTTGTTATACTTTAAAAATCATTTATTTTTTCATTATATTAATTGAATTAATACTCTGTCAGCATTTTGTAAGAATTTGAAGTTACTATTCCATCACTAAAAATAAAAAAAATTACCATAATTTTTTTATCATATTTCAAATGAACTTTTACAACTGAATGTATCCACTTTAAACATTACTCTGAAATATTTGAGATATTAAAGGCACTAGTGTGACTTTTTTTAATTCATTTCTTAATGAAATATAAAGGAAAATATCAAAGAAAAATGGAACCAAGGGGTGTAATTTAAATACATGGATGGATGATTCCAAATTAAAATCGTAAAATTGGATAATTTAATGTTTTATAGAAATTGTAAAAAATTTAGCCATTGTTTTATCCATGTTTTACCCATTTTACACTTACCGATTTGACACAAATCTACCAGAGTTATTATTCATTGTTATAAAAATAAAAGGGTCCTATTTAAGAAATTCAAAACTACAGATTAAAATTATAAAATCTATCTTATCAAATTCAATTATTATATGTTAAAAAAATTAAAATAAAATGAATAGAAAAAAAGTAATGCAAAACAGTTTTTTAGAAAAATATGTTTTTTGAAAAAAAAAACTTATGCCAAATTAGGAATAATGAATATTTAAATATAATTATTTTTATTAATTATAAATAAAATATTATTTCTTTAATTTATGAATAAATTCACATAATTATATTGTTTTCTCCATTAAAAATGATCATTTTATAAAAATCGATATTTTTTATTATTCACTGAGAAATCAATTGTTTTTATAAAAAAACCAAAATTTAAACCTAAGACAACATGGAGAATTATAAAATTATATAATTTTAAGATAATAATATTTAATAGGGTTTGATGGTTAATTTAAACACAATGTTTCATGCAGAGAGAATTCTCCATGAATTTTTTTATATAAAAAAATCTCATAGAAACATGGGATGTTACATTCTACCACTATAAATAAAAATTTCACTAATTTTTATAATATATTACATAAAATAAGAATAATTATATTTTAGAAAATTGTTAGGTTCCCAAATAGCTTCCTAAATTTTATTATTTCCCCCAAAACCATTGACTAAATGAGTGGTATTGTTTCACAACACTTTCTCCCTATGATCTAGAATCATAAGTAGATGTTTTTCATATGATTGATCATGATCATGTAGTACAACCTATAATTTCATTACATATGAATTATTGGGTATGTACATTATTATGATAGATACATGGAACAAATCCTAAACTTGAGAGATATTATATGGATATTCAAAGAAATAAAAAACCATCCTCATTTCATAAATAATTTTGACGAGACTCATATATGTGGGGATTAGCTTTCCCTTATTTATAAATTTCAAAACTTTCTTCCAAGAAAATATTTATTTGATTCCATTTCAATAACATTGAATTCAGTATATAACTAATTAATTATATTATAAGTTTTGTATTGGATCTAAGATTCTCTTATGATTTGTTTAATAGATATAATATTCTCCACCATTTCCTTAGCTATATTGGGTCATTATTCCATTATTCATCCAACATAGTTACCTTACATTGGAATTCTAAAAGAATTTACTTTGGATTATTCTAAAGGATCAAATTAAATTCTTTACTGAAACCTATTATTTTATAAAAATTATACTCAAGGAAGGTGTTGACACAAGACATACTTGAAATACATAGAGTATGATTTCAACATGTTTTATAGAATTTAACGGTCCTCTTAGACTGGCCATTTTTTTATTATGATAAGAAGTACTAGATAAAAAATAATTATACAGATCCTACTGATGGATTCTCTAGAACATTGATTTAATCCTCAGATCTTGATCAGATACGATTGAGAGTGGTACTCAAAAAAATATCACAACTTCTTAAAGGTATAACTAGGTAAGTATATGAAGAGAGAAATATTATATAATATAAATAAAATAATATGATTTAATAATGTGATCTACTAAAACACAAATAGAATTATTCTCTTTAGATGTTTTAGGTATTATAGAAATGAAATTATGGGTAATGATTCAAATTTCCACTCTAGTATGGGTAGTAGTGGTAACATCCACATAGAATTCCTCCCTAAACCTTAACATGATGACACAATAGGAAATGTGATACATACTAGAAAAAAATCTCTATTCATGTTTTAGAACCAAAAATATTAATTATGGTCTCTAAAAATATTTCTATTTAAATGATGATTATAGAATGAACATATTTGATTTTAATCCAATGCTCCTTCCTCAACTATGGTTTTGATGGGATATACACTGAATTCCCGAAACTATCATGATAATGGTTGTACTCTGGAATATTCCCCAATTTATTCTAATTAAACATCTTCCTTCGGTGCCTTCTTAATCAACTCTCATATGGATGGTTGAACAATCATCAAAAAAATTATGATTTATCCACTTATTTTAATATTTCATGATATAAATTCTAAAAGTCCATAAATATTGTATCTTTTTCAATCCTCATCATGGAAAAAATCATGATTTTAAAACTCATTGAATCATCCACCTTGTTCACCTTTCCCAGATGGTAATGTATTGATCAATCATAATTTTTTATCAACTACAACCATATTCTCAAGTGAATATTGAATTATTTTTATGAAAATATAACTTTAGACTATTATGATCTGTATATATATCTCACCTTTCACTATGAACATAATTCATCCATATCATTAATGAAAAAATACCACTTCTCACTCTAAATCTCAAATTAGGTAATTCTACCCATGAATTTTCAATTTTAGAAGGCATAAACTATCACCCAATTATTCAACATGATGAAAAATCACAATGTCTTATTTTTTTCATCACTATATATCACAAAATCGAAACTTTTATAGGGTAGTGTGATCAATTTTACATTGAAAAACTTTATCTTTAGTTATTTAAATATATCATCATATTCATCTATCCCCAATAAGAAAAAAACCTTTCTTAAATAACTTTTCTAGTGAATTACATATTCCTTATAAATTTCTGACCAATAAATATTATAATACAACCAAAACAGTAAAACTATAGATATAGATTACCTTTTAATCTATGAAATTTCTTAAGAAATTCTTAATTTGATTTATATTTCGATATACCATCAATCGAAATTATATGACCAATGAATGTGAATTTTTTTATCCAAAATTCAAAGTTGTTAAATTGTGTATATAGTTTATCCTTCCTCAGGTACTTGAACAAAATTATCAAATTTTATAAATTCTATTCCACATATTATAATTTAGAATAATATAATCTAAAAAGACTACCAAATATTGATTAAGGAAACATATAAATACACTTTTCATTAAATACATAGAGATAAATGGATAATTATTAAGTCTAAACAAGTTTTTTATAAATTTACAATTACCATACCTCGTACAAAAAGATGTATTTGATATATCCTTTTTATTATACCTAAATTAATGATATCAAATTCAAAATTAATCATGAAAAATATTAATCTCTTCATAATTGATAATATATATCATCAATATTGGGTTTATGATACTCATTATAAATATTGATATTGTTATGTTATTCATTATAAATGAAAAAAGGCATTGTACGAACATTATTATTAACAAAAAAATGGTTTCACCCTATTGTGAATAACTAGGATGAAATAAACCCTTATCTGGATTCCCTTGGAGTTTCTTCTTCAGTTCCTACAACTCAAGAAGGTCCATTATATATGGAGTCTTTGAAATAAGTTTAACACAATATATGCTTTATATTGAGAAATATACTTCAATATTTAGTGGAATACTAGAAAACTCTTATGAAAAGACATAACAATTATTACACATGATAGGGATATCTTAAATGTTGTGTTTCTCCCCAAACATATGTGATAAATTTCTCTCCTTAATATCTAGTGAATATTATATAGTGGATGTAATTTCTATTAGGATATTATGATCATCATTATACTGATATAATTTAATAGATTTTTTTATATTATTGAATATTACACACCTTCCTTGACAATTGATATGGGCCTTATACTAAGAAATCAAATCCATTCCAAAAATTACCTCATTTTTAAAAAAAAAGATTGAAAAAAAATATTTTCAATAAGCACATTTACATAGTCTTTTATCTGAGTAGAGCTGTCGAATTGAGATAAGATCATCTTACCATTATCATTTTCCACTTCAAACTCAACATGTAATTGTTGAGGGGTTATATAACATCGTTAAACATTATTTAGATATAAAATAGTTGGTAAAAATTAAAATAAACAAATATTTTTCAATTCTAGAGTGGATAATAAGATAACCTTTCACCACATCACAAGGTATATCCACTTGAGTTATAGTAATTCCATAGTTTATCTTATCCCCATGCTTTCATCTAATTTATGTCCCCCTAATGCTCAGGGAATTTTTTTTATACACAATATCTTTATAATTGAATAATTGAAAAGTAGTGACTTCTTTATTTTCCTTATAATAATTATAAAAATGGCTCTTATACCGTCACTTATAACATACTCACACACCCTTTAAGAATTTACCATGTTTTTACTTTCCATAATTTTCACATGATGAAAATTAATTTATTCATGTATTGTTTTTTTATGCATTCCATTTTTCATGGTGTTTAACCGGCCTTTTATATCCTAATTGTCTATTATGACAAGGGATTTTAAAAATTCCTTCTTTATATTAATGGTACATGATAATATTTCTTCATATAATAATTTTTAATGAATTTTTAAACATAAAATACTACGATTAGTCCCATAAATGGAATAGTAAATCTTACATTTAATATTTCTTATGTTATCTGAATTATGTCTGGTTAATATTTTAATGTCAACCTCATACTCTTCCACACCTTCATTTTCCTTTTTAGTTAATGTGAGGAAACTCTACTACATTTCAACATAAGGTTTTTGAGGGAATTATTTATTAACAAAAATCACTTCAAAACACCTTTATTACATTATTTTTTTCTTCATTACAATCATTTTTTCTAGAAAAGTCATCAGAATCGATTATAATTTCATTTCAACTAGTAAAATATGGGAATAACAATTTCAATTTCCTTATATATCAAAGGAATTTAAATATTTTCTAGGAACATAATCCCTTGCATAGCAACCTATGTATTATTAGTTCCATTAAAACATGGTTGTGTATATCACATGAAAAGATCTGACATAATTGAAAGGATCTATGGAAAAATATGTTTATCTATATGGGAATAGTTATTTACTATAACCCGATTCATTTTCATTGATATTCTCATGATAATCTCAGATCCAACTCCAATTTTATTATATTTCTCATCAAGTAAATCTATTATTTTCTTGGGGTTCTGATTCCCTTTAATATTATGGGCACCATAGCTATATGATGGAATAAATAGAGTTATTCAATATTCTTCTTTAATATTTATCAATAAAATGTCAATCACTATAATATAAAAAGGTCTCAAATATTCAAAGTGATTATCATAATTCTCATGTATGCTATTTTTATTTATAATCTATTTCCCAAGGATTATACTAAAATTTATCAAACACAAATAGTAGAATCAAAAACTCTAATAACCTAGAATTAATATATTCTTTATTTCACTAGATGAAGATACAATCTATCTCACCACACATTTCGATCAGTTTGGTGATTTGGAATAACCAATTGTATACAAGATTGTCATATTACACAAGAAATATAAAATAAATAGCATAAGAAACATACTATCATCCTCAATATTAATTATAATATCCTTATTCATATCATAGGTAAAGGAAAATAAATTAAGGGTGATCTCAGATAATCGTTATGGGCTATGTATATTAGAATCTATCTTGTGTAAATATGCAATAATTGATATGATAAGGTAAATAGATGAAACAAATTCCATTTAAACAGTAACATGAGTACAAAATGAATCCATGTTAAATATCCCTATATTAATCTCATAGATAATAATAATTTAATTCTCAAAAGGGAAATTCTTAATATTGGATGTCATGGTCTCATATATAATGATACTTTTACCGTCAAATCCTTATGCTAAGATAGTTTAATTGATAGGTAAGTATATACCAAAAAACATTCAATAATTATGAAAAGATGATTTTTCTAGTGAGAACTTTCAATAAATAAAGGGTAAATCTATATTTGGGCCTCACATGTAACATCATGTCAATTTCATTCTTAGTATATTGAATGATAAATTTAAATCAAAAATAATATTCCTTATCAAAAACTATCTGTATTGAGTAAAGAATATGGTATATAATGATTTCTCATGTAAATAAATTAAATTTTATAGTAAAACACTATATATAGAGAATGGTATACTATTATAGAAAAAATAATATTGAATATATAATGAATATTTATAATTAAGATAAATGTAATTTCTTATACAAGTAATTGAAATCATGTTAATTTTTCAAGATCAAGTTAACGAATCCAAATTTATTAATGCATAAAATATGAACATAAATTAATTAGAAATGTTGTTTTTGAAATTAAACCATGTTCTCAAAAAATAGAAATGGATGAAAAATTATATAAAAATATTTATTTGAATATTTTACGTTTTAAAACTATGTAAATTTTGTAGAATAATCTAAAGAGCATAAAAGAGTTTGGGGAGTGGTAAATTTTTTTAACATCGTATATATTGAAAAATATTCATTTTTAACATTTTCTAAAGGGACTAAAAAAATTATTTAAAACCATATAAAAATTAATGGATAATATAAAATTTCATTAATAGAATATTTGAGTAAATAAATGTGACTTTTGTAAAAAAAAATTAAAAATATGGATATTGAGAAAAACTATACCCGATAAAATGAGAATTAAGATTGGAATTACTTTTGAATATTTCATTTTATAATTCAAGTTACAATGACAGAAAAATTTATAATAGAATATGGATACAACTTAAATTTAGTTAGTATAATAAAATAGATGGTGTTTATGAAGGATATATTATAGTATTTCTTCAAATAAAATAAGAGAAATCCTAAAAAATGTTATTTTCAAATAAATTCATACCCTTTTGGAAACATTAAAAATATTTCCCAATAAAAAAATGAATTGAAACATTAATCATCAAGAATAAATAGATATTCATGGTATGTGTGTAAAATAATAAACATATACACCACATATATGTAAATGGTTTATAATATTAAATAGGTCTCAATTGAGTGGAATTTGAGATGAACTCCATTTAAAAATCATATCAAATAATTAAGAATTAATCAATGAGGATATTGTGTATAAAAAATTTGAATCCATAAGGAATAAACAAAAATTAAAAAACAAGACAATCAATGGTCATTTCACAAATAATTATGGCATAGTAAAATCAATTATGTAGTGGAATAACATAATTAATAGAAATTGATTTAAGAAACCCCTTTCTTTAAATACCACTTTTCTTGTAAGTGATTCTGATTACCCATGTAATAAATTTATTTTTTTATACATACATACAAAAACCATATATATATATATATAATTTCATATATAATCCATTTAAAAATGAATTACATCGCTACATGGAAACACAAAGTCATACATATCCATGATTGATGTTCTCACTTTCCATAAGATAAAAAAAGTAGTAAAAAATTATTTTACCAGTCCTAATAAAATATTAGTATATTAATGATACTTGATTTATAATTTTAGAATGGTTATAACATATTTAGTGTTTGCATAAGAAGAAATAAACATGAGAAAGTTGGTAAATATGATTACTGTAACACCCGAGACTTTTATGTTATATAAACCATCAAAGGAATATTTTTCTACACAACACTTGCTTGGCTTGCTTTACACGCAATCGCGACCTTCCTCGATAGCTTGCGTCGTACGCAATACCGAGTTTCACTAAACAACAATATGCTATTAAAACTAGCCATTATGAATAGTAATAATCACTTTTTGAAATTTTATAAATGGAATTCATTTTTGGACTCAGAATATCGAAATTAGCCTAGGGTGAAATTTTGGTATTTTTCTGAAAACTTTCAATTTTTGATGAATAGTGAAACCACTAAATGGTAGGTTAAAAACTGAATTTTTCATAAAACTTAATTTTACCGCTTCTGTGAATGTAATTTCAAAAATCCGAGAGACACAGTTAATATCAAGGACTAAAATGTGGTTCAATGAGATGAAAATAATTTTTTGGTGAATAGTAACTTTTTACTATTTTTACCGCGGTTAATAGTAAATAGGGTAACTAAGGGTAAATATGATATCAATATTACCCTAACACATGTCCTAATTCTATTGGACAAGTGTAATTCGACCAAAAACAAACTTAGGAATAAAATATGACCATTTAGGCCCACTTGGATTAGAATAGGACATTTATTATTAATTTATTTAAAGAAGGGTTAAAATAGTTAAAATCAAAGTTTAATAAGTAAATCATTTTTAATATGTGGTTATACATACGATAAATTCGACTATAAATATTCATTAGAAAGATAAAAAGATTTCCTACATGATGGTATTTTATTTGTAATTTTTAGACATCAAATAATTTAATTTATTTATGACACAAAGATGATGCAGTAATTATCTTATTAATGAAATATTGACAAAATTGATAATATAAATACCAAAATAAATGTAATTTGAGACTTTTTATGAATTACACTAATTTTCTAGGTTACTATGATATATTAGTGTTGATTTAATCAACTTGGTTCGAACATATAATTCTGTTATGACTTTCACAAAAATCAAATATCAAATAGTGTCAAAATTGACACAAAATAGTTTTTAAATCAAATATTATATTATTAATTGTTATTTTATTCCTAAAAATCTAAGGTTTGGCCAAATGACTTAGATAAGGATATATATATTAATAATAAACAATTTGGGGTTCGTTTGGCATGTTATAGTAAGTGTATTAACCATATAGTGAAAGAAAACAAAAAGACACGGTAAAAGTTAAATTAATTAACTTAGAGTTAAATCTAATTGATAAGGTTAAAATAATACCCTAAACTTGTCTAAATCCTATTGGTTGATAGGATTTCGACCCATCCCCACTTTATCTTCGAAATAAGACCCTTTGGAACCATTATAAACCGATTTTGACTTTAATATAAAATATCATTTTGAGATATTCCTAAGGTGCCCCTCTCCTCCCTTATAAAAGGGCACCTCCTCCCCCTCCTCCTCACACCAATTTGAGCACTCAAGCTCGGCCAACCCCTGCCATTTTCTCCTCTCCACTTCCCTAGAATAATCCTAGAGGTCTTGGTCTTCTCCAAAGACCAATCTTAGTTCCTTAAGTGGAGGATTCAAAGAGGCGTTCCAAAGAAGAGGTAATATCCATTACCGATCTTTTCAATTTCTTTCTTCTTCAACTTCTTCTTCTTTAGTTGTTTCATGATAAAGTAATAACATCAGTATTACTTACATACTGATATGTTATTATAAATATGAAACAACCCTAATTCACCTTCTATCCATCCTACGGAAAAATGAAATCACCGCGCGTGCGTACGAACGGAATACCGTCTCCACGCCGTGGTGTAATCTATTTTCCACCATCACCTTACAAGGATGGGTATAATGGTGTAATGAGTAACTATATATGATTATTAAGTAATATTGATACTGAAATAATATATATATATACTCCAATACAATTCCACGATCATAGGAACGATATCATCACTCGTGCGTACGTACGGAATACCGTCTCCACGATGTGATGCGATTCGTTCTACATGATCTTCATTTCATAATGATTATATAAATGAATTGAATGAATGAATATGGTATATACTACACTAATACCATTCTGGAAATGAATTATCTATAACCTAAAGATAAGAATAATAATTTATTCAACAAAACACGCATAAGAACAAAAAGTTATAAAGACCCGAGTAACAAGTAACAATGAAATATTACTAACAAGAAGTTAATAATATGACCATATATGATCTCATATCAATATGTATGATTCTGGAATAAGTCAATAACATTATTTAAACCATTATACAGGAGCTTCGGACACGAACAAAGCAAATTGGACCTAAGGTAACGGAAATATCACAATCTCATTTTTATCCGAGATTTTTTATTCGTAAGTAATTACTGGGGTGTATTTTATCATCCACATCCATGTTTCATCAATATGTAATATTATTTCCATCCACCTACAATTGTTTAAAACCATTTTTACCCTTCGGTGAGTTTTTAGTAAAAGAAATGAAAGGAATCTTTGTCGTTTTTCGTACGAGGTACTTTTTGACTTTTCCGACAAAAGTACGAGAAGAATGTTTTTTTTAACTTATACGGCATGAATGAATTTTTAAAACATTACTTCAAAGAAGCTTCCTTTACAAGTTTTCAAGTTTATTTTTAATCAACTTCTTTTATTTTAAAGTTGTATGACATGTTATGAAAGGAAAAATGTTTTTGAAGAAGAAAGGATATTTTCCTCAAGAATTCAATTCAGGTGTTTTATCAAAATTATTTTCCATCTAAGATAATAAAGGGTTCTGTTTCTATCCATATTTTTACATTGGTTTGACTATGTTGTGATGGAATTATGTTTATGAATTCTTTTATCTTATATGAATTGATTTATGATGTCATGATGTTTCAAGAATCCCATTTTTATTACATGTGTTATGCGATTATGTATGATTTATGATTTATGTGGAACACATAAGAAAGGATTCATTATAAGATGGGTGGGACCTATATCTCCCTCCAATGCATTGGGTAATGATTTTATATCTCATGAGATAGACATGGCTGGAACGGAAGGTTATTTCGGTTCAGTGATACAGGACTGAAACGAGGAGTGAACTCGGTTCAGAAAGGGACTTTGTCCACTAAGATAGTCTTGGCAATGAGTCATGACTAACAAGAAATGATTTCCATGATTATGTGTGCATGCCACAAAGTTTCAAGTTTTATGTTATGAATATGGGAATCTCATTTTCACTTCTATGATTTATTCCATGATAAGATATTATGATCTCTTTTGCAGGTTTTGATTTTCATAAAGATATGATATGATTTTTATTTCCTTTATTTGCCCTTGCTGAGCATTTGAGCTCACCCTTTTATGTTTTCTTTTCCCCAGGTCAGGAAGATGGATATTAAGTAGAATATGCTAAAAGGGACCCTAGATATGATGAAATAAATGAGAGACACTGTAGAATATTTATGAACCAGTTGTTTATGTTTCCCAGTTTCTAAAGACACTATACCTATACGGTCCTTTGTGGTTTTGTCATATGTTGTAATAAGTGTGCTTCAATTTCGAAGTATTAACAATGTATGTAAAGTATGGGTCGTTATAGTTGGTATCAGAGGAAAGGTATAGTCAACCTTTGGAAACTAGGATGTGAAAGCCTTAGTAAGAACCCTAAGGATAAGTCTAAGCATAGAACACAATCTTAGTGTTTTAGAAATGGCCTTGAATAACCTAGGATAAGACCTTAAGCATGAAAATTTTATTCCTGAATTATGTGGTTTCCTATTATAATTAGTGTTGCTCACACTATTCTTCTTGGTTTTAGTCAATGGCTGGAACCCGAAGGAACCGTGTTAATGCGGAATGCGATGGGCAATGCAATGATTGTCCCCCTGAGCAACCAAACGATATGGGAGCTGGAATGAAAAATCTTGTAGCCATGCTCACACAACTTTCTCAAGTTATGAATCATGCAGGATTTCCAAACGAACAAAGGAGGGAGCAATAATTCTGTTGAATCCTTCATGAGGCAGCGTCCACCATCTTTCAGCGGGTCTACTGATCCATTAGTTGCTGAACAATGGATTAGTACTACTGAAAAGATATTTTCAGTTCTTCAATGTTCTGAGCATGATAAAGTCATCCTAGCAGTGTATCGTTTGGAAGGAGATGCGGATCAATGGTGGAATCTTGTTAAGAATACGAGGCAAAGAGATGAAATTGAGTCTATGGAATGGGACAAGTTTAAGAACTTATTTTTCAATAAGTACTTCCCTCGTATTCTCCGAACAAAGATGGAGAAAGAGTTCCTTGAACTGAAGCAAAGGGATGATGAATCTGTTAGTACCTATGAAGCAAATTTTACAAGACTTGCAAGGTACGCTTCTGGTATTATTATCCAACCTGAGAGTAAGATCGATCGATTCTTTAGTGGCTTAAAACCAAGTCTTCGAAGGGCGTTATCCATAAGGGACTTCAATAGCTACGAAGAAATCGTTCGATGTGCTCTCAAAGTCGAGATGGAGATTGGAGTAACCCATCAGTCACATGGGTTTGATAAGAAGAGGAAGATGGAATTCAAAGAAAAATCTAAAGAGCACACGGAAAAGAATATGAACTTCCCCTTATGCTCAAAGTGTGGAAAGAAACATGGAGGGAGTTGTCTTAAAGGGACAAGTAAATGTTTTAAATGTGGAAAGGAAGGTCATCGGGCATTTGAATGCCGTGATAATGGGAAGAAGATGTCTAATGATGCAAACAAAGGAAGGGATACACAGAATGAACCTGCTACACTTCAATGTTTCAAGTGCAAGGAGATGGGGCATTATGCCAATCAATGCCCAAATCCAAGGGTTGATGATGATGGTCGACGTCAACAAACTCTTAAGGCTAAAGACAAAGGAAAGTCACATGCAATTTCTATCAGCGAGGTGGAGTACGATAACGATGTGGTGAAAGGTACACTTACCATCCACTCTAAAGTAGCAAATGTTTTATTTGATTCTGGATCCACCCACTCTTTTATTTCTGAAAAATTTTCTAAGGGTATCACCGTATTACCTCAACAATTAGATGTTGAGTTAGCTATGACAACACCTAATGGCACATCAATCGCATCAGAAGTTTATAATTCTTCTCCGATCGAAGTTTGTGGGAAAGTGCTTCCTGCAAATCTTGTGATCCTTCCTTTAGTAGAATTTGATGTGATTCTTGGCATGGATTGGCTTTCTCTACATGGAGCTCATATCAATTGCCAAAGAAGGGAAGTCACATTTCATATTCCAGATCAATCTACGATCGTATACCAATGCAAGGATGAACATAACCTTCCAGTGGAAATTTCTTCCATCTTATGGGTATTGATTCCACTAAATGAAGGCTATTTATCTCAAATGGTTGGTGAGAAACTCACGATTAAGAATATGCCCATTGTACGGGAGTTTGATGATGTCTTTCCGGAGGAATTGCCGGGTCTTCCACCAAATCGTGAAGTTGAGTTTTCAATAGAACTCGTACCGGGTGCTTTGCCTATTTCAAAGACACCTTATAGAATGGCCCCAATTGAGTTGCAGGAATTGAAGAAGCAACTCCAAGAGAATCTTGATAAGGGATTCATACGCCCTAGTGCGTCACCTTGGGGAGCACCTGTTCTATTTGTTAAGAAGAAAGATGGATCAATGAGACTCTGCATTGATTATCGAGAACTTAACAAGATCACTATCAAGAAAAAATATCCTCTCCCACGCATTGATGACTTATTTGACCAACTACGCGGAGCTCAATACTTTTCCAAGATTGATCTTCGTTCAGGGTATCATCAATTAAGGGTCAAAAGGGAGGATATACCAAAGACGGCTTTCCGTACAAGGTATGGACACTATGAATTTATAGTGATGCCATTTGGTCTTACTAATGCCCCTGCTATCTTCATGGATCTAATGAATAGAGTCTTTAGAGACTATCTTGATCAATTTGTGGTAGTCTTTATAGACGATATTCTTGTCTATTCAAAGAGCAAGGAAGAGCATGAAGATCACTTGAGAATTATATTGAAGACCCTGAGAAAGGAGAAGCTTTATGCCAAATTTACCAAGTGTGAATTTTGGCTTCAAAAAGTTTCATTTTTGGGTCATATAATCTCAAAAGAGGGGATATCTGTGGATCCAGCAAAAACAGAGGTTATCGAAAGATGGTCAAGACCAACAACAGTAACTGAGATCCGAAGTTTTCTTGGTTTGGCTGGTTATTATCGACGTTTTGTAAAAGATTTTTCACGATTATCTAATCCACTCACCAAGTTGACTCGGAAAGGAGTTAAGTTTGTCTGGACAGAGGAATGTGAAGAGAATTTCAAGGAGTTGAAAAGAAGGTTATCCAGTGCACCTGTGCTCACACTGCCTTGTAGTGGAGAAAGGTTTGTGATCTACAGTGATGCATCCAAGAAGGGATTGGGGTGTGTTCTTATGCAAAAAGATATGGTGATAGCTTATGCCTCACGACAGTTGAAAATCCATGAGCAAAATTACCCAACACATGATTTGGAGTTGGCTGCGGTAATCTTTGCCTTAAAGATTTGGAGGCATTACCTTTATGGTGAAAGGTGTGATATTTATACTGATCATAAAAGTTTAAAGTATATTTTCACACAAAAGGAGTTGAATATGCGTCAAAGAAGATGGTTGGAGCTGATTAAGGATTATGACTGCTCAATCCATTACCACCCTGGGAAAGCAAACAAGGTGGCAGATGCATTAAGTCGACAAGACCATGCTAGTTTATCCATGATGAGGATCACAAAAGATCCAATATTTATGGATTTACAAAGGATGGATCTTGGAATTATAATGGAAGGGGAAAAATCTTATCTTTCTCAAATGAATGTTCAACCATCTATACATGTGAAGATTAAAGAGGCACAGAAAGAAGATGTCGAGTTACAAAAGAAGGTGAGAAATGTTCCTGAATTCAACCTTGATTGTGATGGGATAATAAAGTTCAGGAATCGGGTTTGCGTTCCTCCCATCCCCGAATTAAAGAAAGAGCTGCTGGATGAGGCTCATAGTTCTTCATTCTCTATTCATCCTGGAAGCACGAAGATGTATAGGGACCTGAAAGAGTACTTCTGGTGGGATGGCATGAAAAGAGATGTTGCTGAATATGTCTCTCGATGCTTGGTTTGTCAACAAGTTAAAGCTGAGATACAGAAGTCTAAGGGGATGTTACAACCATTACCCATACCCGAATGGAAATGGGAAAACATCACTATGGACTTTGTCACAGGACTTCCTAAAACATCCAAAGGCAATAATGCTATCTGGGTCATAGTTGATCGTCTTACAAAGTCTGCACACTTCATTCCTATTAGAGAGGATTTCTCTCTAGATCAGCTTTCCAGGATATATGTAAAGGAAGTGGTAAGATTGCATGGAGTACCACTTTCTATTATATCTGATCGAGATCCGAGATTTACCTCGAAGTTCTGGCGAAGTCTTCAGCATACTCTGGATACAGAGTTGAGTTTCAGCACTGCTTATCATCCCCAGACAGACGGTCAGTCTGAGAGAACAATTCAAACCCTAGAAGATATGTTGCGATCTTGCTCTATGGATTTCAAAGGAGGTTGGGATCAACACCTACCTTTGGTGGAATTTTCTTATAATAATAGCTTTCACTCCAGTATTCAGATGGCTCCTTATGAAGCTCTCTATGGAAAGAAATGCAGGACTCCAACTTGCTGGGATGAAGTTGGGGAAAGAAAGCTATTAGGACCTGATCTCGTTGATGAAATGGCAGAAAAGGTCAGATCTATTCAACAACAAATAAGAGCAGCTCAGAGTCGACAGAAAAGTTATGCCGACAACCGAAGAAAAGACCTAGAGTTTGAAGTGGGTGATAAAGTGTTCTTACGAATATCTCCCTGGAAGAGGGTTATGAGATTTGGAAAGAAGGGGAAGTTGAGCCCTAGATATATCGGTCCTTTCGAAATACTGGATCGTGTTGGGAAGGTAGCTTACCGATTGGCGCTTCCACCGAATCTCTCTCAAGTTCACGATGTGTTCCATGTATCACTCCTGAGAAAGTACATACCAGATCCTTCACATGTACTCAGCTCAGAAGTTGTACCGCTGGAGCAAGATCTTTCTTATGAAGAACAACCGATAGAGATTCTGGATCATAGCGAAAAAGTCCTACGAAACAAGACCACTCGCTTGGTGAAAGTTTTATGGAGGAACCACCAACTTGAAGAAGCTACATGGGAGCTTGAGGATATGATGAGGGAGAAGTATCCTCATTTGTTTGTTACAAAGTGACGAATTTCGAGGGCGAAATTCTTTTTAAGGGGGGTAGAATGTAACACCCGAGACTTTTATGTTATATAAACCATCAAAGGAATCTTTTTCTACACAACACTTGCTTGGCTTGCTTTACACGCAATCGCGACCTTCCTCGATAGCTTGCGTCGTACGCAATACCGAGTTTCACTAAACAACAATATGCTATTAAAACTAGCCGTTATGAATAGTAATAATCACTTTTTGAAATTTTATAAATGGACTTCATTTTTGGACTCAGAATATCGAAATTAGCCTAGGGTGAAATTTTGGTATTTTTCTGAAAACTTTCAATTTTTGATGAATAGTGAAACCACTAAGTGGTAGGTTAAAAACTGAATTTTTCATAAAACTTAATTTGACCGCTTCTGTGAATGGAATTTCAAAAATCCGAGAGACACGGTTAATATCAAGGACTAAAATGTGGTTCAATGAGATGAAAATAATTTTTTGGTGAATAGTAACTTTTTACTATTTTTACCGCGGTTAATAGTAAATAGGGTAACTAAGGGTAAATATGATATCAATATTACCCTAAAACATATCCTAATTCTATTGGACAAGTGTAATTCGACCAAAAACAAACTTAGGAATAAAATATGACCATTTAGGCCCACTTGGATTAGAATAGGACATTTATTATTAATTTATTTAAAGAAGGGTTAAAATAGTTAAAATCAAAGTTTAATAAGTAAATCATTTTTAATATGGGGTTATACATAAGATACATTCGACTATAAATATTAATTAGAAAGATAAAAAGATTTCCTACATGATGGTATTTTATTTGTAATTTTTAGACATCAAATAATTTAATTTATTTATGACACAAAGATGATGCAGTAATTATCTTATTAATGAAATATTGACAAAATTGATAATATAAATACCAAAATAAATGTAATTTGAGACTTTTTATGAATTACACTAATTTTCTAGGTTACTATGATATATTAGTGTTGATTTAATCAACTTGGTTCGAACATATAATTCTGTTATGACTTTCACAAAAATCATATATCAAATAGTGTCAAAATTGACACAAAATAGTTTTTAAATCAAATATTATATTATTAATTGTTATTTTATTCCTAAAAATCTAAGGTTCGGCCCAATGACTTAGATAAGGATATATATATTAATAATAAACAATTTGGGGTTCGTTTGGCATGTTATAGTAAGTGTATTAACCATATAGTGAAAGAAAACAAAAAGACACGGTAAAAGTTAAATTAATTAACTTAGAGTTAAATCTAATTGATAAGGTTAAAATAATACCCTAAACTTGTCTAAATCCTATTGGTTGATAGGATTTCGACCCATCCCCACTTTAGCTTCGAAATAAGACCCTTTGGAACCATTATAAACCGATTTTGACTTTAATATAAAATAATATTTTGAGATATTCCTAAGGTGCCCCTCTTCTCCCTTATAAAAGGGCACCTCCTCCCCCTCCTCCTCACACCAATTTGAGCACTCAAGCTCGGCCAACCCCTGCCATTTTCTCCTCTCCACTTCCCTAGAATAATCCTAGAGGTCCTGGTCTTCTCCAAAGTCCAATATTAGTTCCTTAAGTGGAGGATTCAAAGAGGCGTTCCAAAGAAGAGGTAATATCCATTACCGATCTTTTCAATTTCTTTCTTCTTCAACTTCTTCTTCTTTAGTTGTTTCATGATAAAGTAATAACATCAGTATTACTTACATACTGATATGTTATTATAAATATGAAACAACCCTAATTCACCTTCTATCCATCCTACGGAAAAATGAAATCACCGCGCGTGCGTACGAACGGAATACCGTCTCCACGCCGTGGTGTAATCTATTTTCCACCATCACCTTACAAGGATGGGTATAATGGTGTAATGAGTAACTATATATGATTATTAAGTAATATTGATACTGAAATAATATATATATATACTCCAATACAATTCCACGATCATAGGAACGATATCATCACTCGTGCGTACGTACGGAATACCGTCTCCACGATGTGATGCGATTCGTTCTACATGATCTTTATTTCATAATGATTATATAAATGAATTGAATGAATGAATATGGTATATAATACACTAATACCATTCTGGAAATGAATTATCTATAACCTAAAGATAATAATAAGAATTTATTCAACAAAACACGCATAAGAACAAAAAGTTATAAAGACCCGAGTAACAAGTAACAATGAAATATTACTAACAAGAAGTTAATAATATGACCATATATGATCTCATATCAATATGTATGATTCTGGAATAAGTCAATAACATTATTTAAACCATTATACATGAGCTTCGGACACGAACAAAGCAAATTGGACCTAAGGTAAGGGAAATATCACAATCTCATTTTTATCCGAGATTGTTTATTCGTAAGTAATTACTGGGGTGTATTTTATCATCCACATCCATGTTTCATCAATATGTAATATTATTTCCATCCACCTACAATTGTTTAAAACCATTTTTACCCTTCGGTGAGTTTTTAGTAAAAGAAATGAAAGGAATCTTTGTCGTTTTTCGTACGAGGTACTTTTTGACTTTTCCGACAAAAGTACAAGAAGAATGTTTTTTTTAACTTATACGGCATGAATGGATTTTTAAAACATTACTTCAAAGAAGCTTCCTTTACAAGTTTTCAAGTTTATTTTTAATCAACTTCTTTTATTTTAAAGTTGTATGACATGTTATGAAAGGAAAAATGTTTTTGAAGAAGAAAGGATATTTTCCTCAAGAATTCAATTCAGGTGTTTTATCAAAATTATTTTCCATCTAAGATAATAAAGGGTTCTGTTTCTATCCATATTTTTACATTGGTTTGACTATGTTGTGATGGAATTATGTTTATGAATTCCTTTATCTTATATGAATTGATTTATGATGTCATGATGTTTCAAGAATCCCATTTTTATTACATGTGTTATGCGATTATGTATGATTTATGATTTATGTGGCACACATAAGAAAGGATTCATTATAAGATGGGTGGGACCTATATCTCCCTCCAATGCATTGGGTAATGATTTTATATCTCATGAGATAGACATGGCTGGAACGGAAGGTTATTTCGGTACAGTGATACAGGACTGAAACGAGGAGTGAACTCGGTTCAGAAAGGGACTTTGTCCACTAAGATAGTCTTGGCAATGAGTCATGACTAACAAGAAATGATTTCCATGATTATGTGTGCATGCCACAAAGTTTCAAGTTTTATGTTATGAATATGGGAATCTCATTTTCACTTCTATGATTTATTCCATGATAAGATATTATGATCTCTTTTGCAGGTTTTGATTTTCATAAAGATATGATATGATTTTTATTTCCTTTATTTGCCCTTGCTGAGCATTTGAGCTCACCCTTTTATGTTTTCTTTTCCCCAGGTCAGGAAGATGGATATTAAGTAGAATATGCTAAAAGGGACCCTAGATATGATGAAATAAATGGGAGACACTGTAGAAGATTTATGAACCAGTTGTTTATGTTTCCCAGTTTCTAAAGACACTATACCTATACGGTTCTTTGTGGTTTTGTCATATGTTGTAATAAGTGTGCTTCAATTTCGAAGTATTAACAATGTATGTAAAGTATGGGTCGTTATAATTACCACATCATATCTAGACTTCCTTTAAATTCTTTCATAGAGACCCTAGTAATGGTATTTTAAACAAAATACCTATAATTCATTTCTATGTAATTGGATAAGATATTTTGGTTGTGGTACATAAAAATTCATGGTTCAATGTTGTGTAAAAAATAGAGACAAGGAGTGTCAATTTATATGTGTGGGGAGGGGAACTATGGTAATTTTTTAAAGTATCAAATTATAAAGTCACATTCATAGAATATATGTTCCAAAATCACATGGATTAAAATATAAGTAGGTTTTGTTCCTAATATATTCATCCAATAAAATTTATAATTTTCAAGATAACATTTTAAACCTTATCTTTTTTTATTAATTTGTTGAATTTCTGTGTTAACCTTAACCGTGGTGATGACATTTTAAATATTAAAGGGTTATTATTTCACTTATAAGGTGAAAAATAATCATAAATGGCCAATGGAATATATTCTATATTATACCATGTCCCAATTTTCCTCTTTCAATATTTCAATAATTTTTAAATAATTTAATGAAATATTATTTTTATAAAATATCATTAATTTCATTAATGACATTATAAATTTAATTTGATATTAAAGACACCAAGAAAAATATTTAATTAAAATTTCATCCTTTAAAAATATCTAAAGTGATATATAATTCAAAAAAAATTATTAAAAAAATTATTCATTCTAGTTTTGCTACTTTTGTATTATAACAATAATTTATTTTATTTTTATATAAATTTATATAATATGTTGTTGGCATTGTGTAATAATTTAATGTAATTATTAAATATCGAAATTTTTTTAAACATATTTCAATTATACATTAAAAACTAGATATATCCTCCTTTTATCCTTATGGAAAATTATTATACATACTAAAGTTAAGATAATGATTTTTTAAAATTCCTTTCTTAAAGTAATATAAAGGTCATTATTGAATAATAATGGAATCATGTTTCTATATTTTCAATTATTTCAAATAAATGTAAAATTTAAATTCATTTAATAGGATGAAGGTAGGTTTTATTATAATATTTAAGCCTTATACCAATGTTTTAACCCAGTTTTTCCGGTTTTACCATTACTACTGTGGAAGATATCTACCAATGTTTCTATTTATAATAACCAAAATAAACCTAATTATCAAATTTAACCCACCTAATTCCAAAATAGAATCCATTTTATAAAATTATATTTAGAGTAGTGAGTTAAATTATTTCAATATAAAAACACAAAATGCAATGGGAAACATTTTTTTTAGAAAGCTGCATTTTTAAGTTCAAAAATTAACTTATACTAAAATCTTGTATATTTATTATTACAATTTAATTAATCATATTATTTTTAACTAAATTTATCTTATGATAGTTTATTATTAAAAAAGCATTGTGTGTCTTTTTATATTAAAAAAATGACATTTTTACAAAAAATATTAATTTTTTCAATATTCACTAAAAAATAAATATTTTCAAAAAAATCCTAAAATTTCATCCTAATATAACATTTACACGATTAATTCAAAAAATTATTTTTTTAAAAAAATAATATATCAACAGGTTACCATGTTTTGTTTAAGCACGGTTTTGCATGTAAAGTATGTGATCAACAAATTTTTTTAAAGAGAAATGTATTATAAAATCATCAGTATTTAGATTAAGCATTTCCAATTTCAATTTGGAATTACATTTAAAACATTATATTTCAAAAATAATAATTCTATATTACAAATTCCTTATACCATGTCAACCTTTCATTTCCACATACACTTTATATGGATACAAACTCATGGAAATAGAAACTATTTGATTCATTTATCCATTTGGAAATTTCAATTTCTAAAGAGGATAACGAGCATGAAAAAAAATTTGACTATGAATTTAATTAATTATTTGGGTGACACTAAGAATAATTAAATGTAAAATAATGTACTCACATTAAAAAAAGGATCCAATAATGGGAAAATATAGGGACCACCGTCCTTAATCAAAGAGGAATCCACATACTCAAAACAAAGCCATGATTTTGATTAGAATGAGAGGAAACAAGGTAGAAGAAAAAACCTATTAATAGGGAATATTAGCCATAAATTATGAAAACCCATTACGAAGAGAAATAGTAGATTAATGAAGGAATGTGTATTTATATCCAAGCCTAGTTATTTCAATCATAATTGAATTTGTTTAATTAAATTGGGAAACAAATCATGTTACACCTTAAAGAAGAGATATCCACTAGAAAGGGGATGATTTTTCATGAGATGGCAAAAAATAATCCATATCCATATTTTAAAAATCACAAGATAAATAAAGAAATAATTAAAAAAACCCTCTAGATTGTGTTATGGGGCGACTCATGTTGTCATGTTGTGATAGGCTCTAATCAGTTTCTTTCCATATACAGGTCATCCCAACACCCCCATGACCCCTCTTAGGCCACTCCTGACCACAGAAACATGTAAAATTAAGTAAAATTCTTATGTATCAGAAGAAGTTAAATGTTTTCATACCTTAGAATGATTAATGGTTTTAAAACCTCCCCAATATAAAAATAAGTCATCCTTTTACTGCATCCCCAAACATCACTGAGATTCATCAAAGAATAACTATGACCATTGGGCATAGAAATTAGATTCCCATTACCCATATCACCTCCAAGACCTAAATGTGCTTACATAGGACCCATATGGGGGGGGGGAATTACTCCATGGAGTTGTTTCCCACTATAATCCTAGATATAAATTGGTCACTCCTCAAAGGAAGCATCAACCTCAGGCTTGGCATCATCATCATCAATAAAAAATGATGGGTCAAGATAAAATAAAAAAAGTTGAGAGACATGGAAAATATCATTCATAGATACATACCTTGATGAAAATTAAAATTGGTAGGCCAAGGTATTAATCCAATATATCACCTCAAAGGGTTATACAAATCGTGATCCCAACATCCCAGATCTATAAACCCATAATTTTATAATCCATTATTTCAAGTATAAGAAATCCCAGTCACCAACCTAAAATTTCAAGGGAGAAAATATCCTATAAATATAATATGTATATCTTACCTTGACAGTATGCAACCAAATATTCATCAATTGAACCTTGTCAGGGGCCTCCTATACTAGGATCAACCCACACATAACTAACTACACTTCTTCTAACCATCATAGTGGTGATCAACACGACATCTGATATGGTTCCTCAAACAGATCAGTCTAAATGGATTTTTGATAACGTTAATTATTATATAATTACACCAAGTGAATATAAATCTACGAGGATCCATCAAAATTGGTAAAATATTCTTTGAAAATTTCCTCAATTACCTTTTTCATGTTCCCACATTTCTTATTCATGTACATGTGATACGTCGTACTTAGATGAACCTATATCCTAGAAATTATCTGAAATCCCTTCAAAAAACATAAGGTGAAATAGAAATCCCTATCAGAGATAATTATCTATGAAACCTAGTACAATAATACAATCTCATTAATATATAGTATTTAATGGTAATTTTCTGAAGAAGACCCCATGATCAGTAATAAATGGTCTAATTTCATCGTTTAATCTTTTAAATCCTAAAAAACTTCTTGATAATGAGTAATTATCGAAAAACCCATAAAAAATCCATCATAACAACATCCTCCTTCTATTTATGAATCAATATAGATTTTAGGATATCATCAGGCCGCTAGTTCTCGTGCTTCACCTACTGACAGGTGGAGCACCATAAAAAGAGCCACACTATGTCCTTCATCTCTGGGAACTAGAATTATCCGTGTACATCACAATACATCTTGGTTGGACCCAAATGTATATACCACTTTGGTGGATGTCTGTACCTAATTATATCATCATTCATACATTTTTGAACTACCATAAGGACTCAAAAAATAAAAACATCATCATCACTCAATGAAAACATAAGTGATAGATCCAAAATATAAAAGGTGTCCCTCATGAACAATCATTCAAGATGTGAGAGCTAACATTAGTTACCCAATTACAGAGTGAGGATAAAATGGATAGAAAATCCAATTATGAATTCTGATGATACTTTTGAATATCCAAATGCATATCATAGAATAATGTCATCACCTACCAATAATAGCTAAACTCATAGACTACCTAGTTATAAACCTTCCTACTGAAGGTGTCGATAATTTTATTCCGTTTAAATGGACTAATAGCTATATAAATTTCAAATAACTATAAGTAATCAACAAAACATCAACTAATAGGATTCCTGTTATATTTTGAGAAGTTGTTTTTTAATCATTTATGATCAGTTTAAACCATAAACCACTCTCCCATGTGGTTGTTTATATAACATATCACAAAGTGCACCACTACATCCAAATCTAAATCATGGTTCAGGTAGTAATTATCATGTAGTCTCAACTACTGTGATACATATGTGACTACCCTCTCTTCGTAATGAGAAATGTTCCTATAATCACACCTGAAATATTAAAATATAAGTTATACTCATTACTAATATATGGTTAGGATTGGATTGGATTGGATGTCAGACACCTATATAGATTCCCATGGGATATCTCATAAGAATTATACTACTCAAACCTCAATCCCATATTTTTTTCCGCATTAATAGAGATACTAGGTCTGAGGAATCCCAAATAAATCTATTATAATAGTAGGGATTATTGAAGAAGATACAAATCTAGATCAAGTTATTTGGCCTCTCCCAAAAAATCATAGAATCAACCTTTTTAGGATCAAATGGAAAAAATAATTTTACATGATTTATCCCAAAAAGTGATCTCAATCTAGAAAAAATTTAATTTTTTTTTCATATAGCAACATTCCATTATGAGTTCTTAGAACTATTTCCAAATTTCATGTGTCCATCATCAAAATAGAAGTATAGTAAAATATCATCGATGAAAATAGAGAAATGAGATTCCATGTAAGGATATAAATAACTATTCATTATGAATATAGATCCAATGAGATAATTTATCAACTAGGAAGACATAATGAGAAAATCATAAAGGCTATAACTAATTTGAAAGGTTGTATGAGTAACATTAGATGATCTCACCTTGAGCTGGTTGTACCTGAAGGATAATTCAGTCATGGATAAAACTTAGGAACCCATGATCTGTTCGAATAAATATTCGATATATGGGAATACATAGTAGAAAGTCTACATATAAGATGATCTCACCTTAAGCTGGTTATGTGGGAGTGGGTATCAATTTTGTATGAGTAACATTAGATGATATCACCTTCAGCTGGTTTCACATTTTTTCACCAAGTAGACAATGGAATCCTTGAGATTATTTATACACTATAAGATCTCAATCATAAAACTTATTACAAAATTGGGTAGTATTCTAGAAAAATATATTGGAATCATAGCCCAGAACCAATCAATAAAGGGTGGGAAAACATAGTATAAAGTCTATATATCATCAAAAATGAGGTTTGAAACCAAGTTTGTGATCCAAACCAGTCACTAGTTGTTATGTCCTGAACATACCACTAGAAGATTCCACTCACCAACATATTCAAATATTTTTTCATCAGAAGTGTAGGGCACTTATCTATGGTAGTATTCAACATGTGGCCTATAATGAAAAATCCAATCCATCTTAAGAATCATGTAAATCCTACTCATATCCAACACAAATATTACCCAATGAAATTTAAATATTCTAATGAATATATCACAATATATACACTTGTAGATCACTTCTAACATCATTCTTAAAGTCTTGTTAATCAATACGAATCCATATTGGTGCACCATAGCTAAACCAAAATCTCAAAAAACCTAAGAATATATGGATGAATTTGGGGAACTTATTTCTAAAATATTATAATCAAGGGTTGATGTAACTAAGATCATACCTTCCACAATAGATGATCCAACATCTCCACTTATCATAAATGGATCAAATACATGTAACTCCAAAATAATATAGACATATACACTATATAACATCCTTGTTCCATACTAAACTACTGACCTATATAAAGAGGTCCAAATCATCCTCTATGGCCTAAATGACCAGTGGATTCCCAACTACCAAACTGTCATGACATAGGTTTCTGAGGACTTGAGCAATAAGCTAATATAGAAACCCTACTATTATCCATCTACTGACTAGCCAAGAAAAAATAAAATAATCGACACATTCTTCCTTACCAATAACAATAATTTAAATGTTGAGTACACATTAAATTATCATTCCCTTGACTTCTCCACTGATATCAATAGATTTTCATTATCTCTCTTAGTTAAAGGAATGTTTCACTACTCTAATGAATCAAACTACCACCAGATTACAATAAGTATTCTAACAATAATTTATAGTTAGCAAAGGAACCACCACTTCCACTACCCATAGTGTAAACTTCCTAATTACATGAATCTAAATGGATTTCCTCTTAGGGATTATGACTTAGTTAAAAATATCAAAAAATCAGGTTTAATAGAATACAATTACATATACTGTAATGAAAGAGAAAATTTATGTGCATGTTTTTAATAAAATAATGAATATTTTTTGATTTTTTTCAATGATAAAACTATTGTATTTTAATGTTTTACTAAAATAATGATCCATTGTATAATAGAATGTAAATGTGATAAAATATTAAAATTACTTAAATATGTATTTTTGATTGAATGTTGTGATATTGTTAAATTAGGACTAAATTTTAAAATATTTATCCAATTTGAGTTCTTCTTTTATAAATCCTTTATTTATTGTCTTAATCATTTTCTTTAGGACCATGAGCTTATTTGAACAACTAGAGGCCCAAAAAACATAGGGAAGTTGAAGAGGTGTTTGGGAAGACAGTGTGGACCCACCTCCATAATAGAAGAAAAACTCTACATAAAAACCTCCAATTGATGTGATTCCATATGTATTAGAATGATGAATCATATATTTGGTCATCCAAAACGTTTTATAGAGTCATGAGATAGTCAATCTACTCTTTGAATGAAATATTTTTAAAGAACCTTCAAAGATCCTTCATCTAGAAAAAGTAACACACAATAAAATATTCCAAAGTCCTACGTCCTGTTTCCAATTAAGCTTCAGTTTTAAATATGAATGTAAGAGACAATTATGAACATCTTTTGTAAAGGAGGAAATGTTTGAATCATCCATTTAATTTCTCATAAATTCAAAAACATTTATAGAATAGCATTTGACCAATAAATTGGGAGAGCTCCTCCTTCCCAAATAATTTGGTTCCCTCCAATTCCATTCATTCCTATTCCATTCTTCCTAATTACATTCCATCCCATTTTGTTCAAGGAACAGAGGAGGAAAACTCCACCAAGGGAGGTTTCCCGCAAATATCCCCCTTTTATTCATTTTTAATTTTATAGTTTTCTTTGTTGGGTTTTAGTTTTCAATTGTAATTTTAATTTCTAATAAATTCATGCATTCTCAACTTTGTACCACAATTTTTTATTATTATTTATATTAATAATATTTTATAATAATAATTATTATTATTATTAATATTATTAATATTTTTATTTTTACATTCATTATAAAATACATATTTTATTCTTTTCTTTTCACTTTTTCTTTTCTTTCTCTCTCACCATCCTCAACCCCCATTCTTCCATTTTATTTTATTCATCTACCATTGATTCTTTATTTTGTTTTTATTCTTCTCCTCTTCCAACCACTACACCGCCTAATATCTTAGTCTCCTAAATGAGAGAATGAACCTAAGGATTGGCCCAGGGGGGAGTTGATGGTGTTCTGGAGTTTTCTTCAGTGAAAAATTTTAGGTTTGTAGTTATAATTGAGTAGCACTCATAGGCGAGGATCATTTCCTTAATGTGGTGACTACACCCAATGAAATGAAAATCAATATATATTTCTTCCCTTATTTATTCACTTTTACCTATATATATTGGTTAGTTCATCACACATTGGAGTAAAGATAATAAATGGATGAAACAAATTTGATTGAACTGAGTCTGGAAAGATGACACATCCTTGAACAAGGTGTGTAATCAACCGTGATTAAAGGATGAGGTGGAATTGATATTTCTTAGGCATTAAATAATATTCCATAAATTATAAATAAATAATTTTAGTTAAGAAATTATATCTCACCATTGAAATGTCCAACATAAATCAAATGCATAAAAGAGAATAATGATTGAACATTAACCCAAATTCCAAAATAAAGTCATTTATCTATTAACTCATTCTATTTATATTTTCATGTCATTGTAAATTAATAATCAAAACCATAAAAAATATTCTTCAATGTTTTATTAAAATTAAAAAACCATAAAAAGAATTAGTTTAGGTGATTTAGAAGAATTATATGAACCAAACAGAAAAGTATCCAAAACTGAGATGACCCTGCTCAGCCCTTATATTGTACTAGGAAAAAATATAATTTCTTTTGATGACATCAAAAAACAGGCATGCATTAAAACTAGTGTCATTTTATTGGGGATAATTAGTTTTTACTTTAATTTTTCATTTTTCACAAATTCTATCATTTTAATTGCTTTCCAAATAAAACATTCTTAAAAAAATATATTCTTACATGACTTTTTCAAGCTATATTTCCTTTAATACGTGAAACAATTACTCACAGGAATAAGAAGAAAAAATATACTACACTATGGAGACCCTCCAATGAAGGACTAATGCACTAATGATAATGGTAAAATAGAATCAAATAATAATAACTACATGGATCTCACACAAAGAATTGATGGCAATGTCTGATGACTTCCAAACTTATATACAAAGATTCAAGGCTAAAAAATAAGAGCCACTAGTCTTTCATTCTTTAATTGAAGAAATAAAATATGTAGAGGCCAAACTATAGGTTGAGAATCCTGAAAACCTATGTCCATATAGCTAATATCATCTCTAAGTGGAAAATTAAAAGTAAGAGGATATTCAAGCTAAACCAATTCATAGAGTTGAAACATTCATGAACTATTTATCTTTGAATTTCCTTGAAACTGAATTGAGTATCACTCCATACTATTTTGATTTTAAATATTTAAAAGACTCACAATCTTTCATGAAGGAAGATGAAAAAAATCCAGTTATTTAGGAAAACATAGAGCTCCTTGAACATATTGAACAACTACTGGAGGAATCTTTTGGATAGATACCAATGGATCTACATGAAGAACCAGATACACATGTTGCTTTGCATATGTAGCATCCACCAGAAGGAGAAGAATATGTTTCACAAGTAGCAACGAAGGAAGAGGGGGTTCTGTAGTTAATCCTACCCCCACCATGAATGTTGTACCACATTGCAAAGAGGGAATATCTAGATTAATCTATATTTGGGTCCTATTAAAAATAAAAAAAAGTAAATGCTGGGAAAATTCATATGTGGTGGTTCATGTCAAAGAAGCACCAACCACAATCAAAATTTTCACGAAAGATGGTACTGCCTACTAGAAGTTGAAAAAATTTAGGGCCCACATGGGGGATCGTAACAGGATTTATTGTAACACCCCAAGGTTTTTTGAAAAAAAAAATAAATTGAAATCATGAAACATTGTTATAATTTGATATTTATAATTGTCCTTTAGAAATATTTTTTCCACTTCTATATGTTAAATTTTGAAAAACAGTCATCTACAATTGTGTTCAGTATGTCATTTAGAGTCTAATGGAACCAACTTTTTTTTGGTGAACATTAACATACCCTTATGAATAGTAATATGAACCTAATGAATAGTAAATTGTGTTATTATTTTATTTTCTTAAGGATTTAAGATAATGATATCTTGGATAAATTTTCAATGTTATATAAAAGCAGTTATAGTTTTTAAATTATTAAATTTTGAATTAAGTATAATTTTATTTAAAAACTATATTATTGATATTAAGAAAATGATTTTCAAAAAATGTACTTCTTTTTTGAATTATAAACATCAAAAAATGGTAAGTGATAATTTTTGGGATTTTTCCGAACTTCATGATTTTTTGATGAATAGTGAAATACGGTAAAATACCCTATATTCCAATTGTAAGTTAAATAAACTATTTATGACATAATAAGTGATGTAAGTACACTTGGATTGAACTAACATGCGATTATTACTATTTGGGGTAACATGAATTAAGACTATTTATAGTCTTTAGAAATAATATTATAATAATGATTAAAATAATGTTAAATACCTCTTCTCCTCCACTATAAATACCACCCTCATTTCCCTCTTCCTACCACACCTCTAAAGCATTTAGCCTTAACTATGTTCTGACCAAAAATCCTCCCAAGGATCTTTCCCACGTCATAGAGCTTCTGGTATCACTAAAAGGCCAAAACCAATGGCCTCAGGAAGGATCTCAAGGATAAGAGATCAAGAGGTAAAAATTCTCTTTTGTTTTCTTTACTTTATTTCTTTCTACGTCACTCTTTTTAATTTTCATTGGATTATGTTGGGATATGTCATTACATATTCCCCTAACTGCCCATATTATGTAATAGATATGAGATACTACCTTTATCTCATCAAACTATTTTATGAAATTTTAAGTGATGTCGTTAGGCTGCTGAATTTTTGTGAGAGATTTCTCAATTTTTCTTTTATTTTGAGTTTCTTTCTTATTATTCCTAACCTCCTCTTATCCAAGAGGAATTAAATCTCTAGAATCATGTATATTTAATATTTTATCATGTTCATGGAAGATTCCTCATCAATCTTCTTATCCTCCCCCACTTATTCAAGTAGTTAAAAACGTTGTCCGTGATTTGTCAAATTACCAAAATTGTGGATGATGTGATTTAAATATTCATTAATTTATTCAAGGCTAGTCAGGAAACTATTTTCATTGTTTAAACATGTTATAATATAAGTATTATGTCTCATTAATGGTTCTGTCATTCTTTTGTACACATGGTTTTAATTTATAAAACTAAAAGATGTTGTTATTATCAAGGAACCACTAAAATGATCTAAACGAACATCATTAATGTTTTAACATATGAATCATCCTAATGTAAAAATTCAAAATGATAAATGGTATAATTTATGGTTATGAAAATATTTAAATACTAATCCCTTCCAATTCTGGAGTTTAACTTCTAATCGACAAGAACAATCCATCATGAACCGATTATGAAAATCATGTAAAGAACTCACCCAAAACAGTGCAAGAAACAAAATACTAACAATTAAAGGATGAAATTATTTAATGAAATGATCATATAAGGTATTATAAAAATGTATATGTTTCTTGAAGATGTTAATAACACTCTTTTAACCATTATACATAAGGTTTAAACAAGTTAGAAGTAAGACAAACCCGAGGTAAGGGAATTCTTAACCCGATTTACATTCTTTGGGTTAACTTTGTACTTCATTATTTATGTGGAATTAGAATTGTTTTGCGTGATGGGTTCTCTTTATATTATGTTTTATTATGCTTATTTTCATTGTATATACATATTCCATCCACTCTAATAATTCTCTCTTCAATTATATGATTTATGTAAGGGGTTTTTCTATTAAAATCCCCTTTTAAAATTCTGTTTTACAAAATATAAAAGAAATGTTTTTATAAAAGTATTCATGTTTTATGATTGTGTTCTAGTTTTTGGGAATTTTTTATGATTAAGGGTGGGACCTATATCTCCCTCTAATTAATTGGGTATGTGTAATTTGGAAGTCGACCGTATCATTACTACAAGGGTAACTGTGATGGCTACACAAATTGTTAGGTAGTCGTGAGGGTTACAAATTATAAGGTAGATAAGAGGGTTACCAGATTATGTATGTAATTCACCAAGATACATTTATTGTTATAATTTTGTTCTTATGTATTGTTTAAATCTTTTGGAAATCTCATGTTTCATAAATTTTGTATATGTGAGTGACGAGTATGTCTTTCGAAAATTTTTCCATAAGTTACAAGTGTTTATAGACTAATGTGTACTTTCTTTCTTTTACATCCCTTACTGAGCTCTTTGTGATAATCCCAAGTTTTTTTAAATTATTTTTACAGGTCATAAGGATGTGTTAAACAAATAAGGTATCCAAGTTAAATTGTTGAATAATTTTCAAAGAAATCATGTTTAAGATTTAATGTTTTATATTTTGAAAAAAATTAGAAACTATTTTTATGGTATTCACTCTATAACAATGTGTAATGTAATGAATGTATTATGTTCCAATTTTATAAATATCTAAATTTCAAATGATCCTCGATGTAAAAGGAATTGATTTCATTATTAAAATCAAGATTATGTATTATAATAAGGTCAGGTCCTTGTAGTTGGTATCAGAGGATTGTTTAGAAAAAATTAGGGGTTAGGATGGATTAAAACACTTGAAAAGATATTAGATGTCATGGGAAGTTTAGACAATCTAAATGTAATACTTTCCATTTATCATTTTTAAGGTGAAGCTAATAATTGGTTGTCAATAGTATAGAATATCAAGGAGAGAGAGGATTTTTATTCCTTAGAATGGGATGAATTTAAAAGTCTTTTCATTGAAAATTATTTTCCTAAGGTGGTGAGACTTAGGATAGAGAAGTAATTCCTTGAATTGAAAAAGAAGGAGGAATATTCATTGGCCGTGTATGAAGCGAACTTCACCTGAATGTAGAGGTATTATCCTAATCTAATTCTGGATCTTGATAGAAAAATCAACCACTTTTACTCAGGAATGAAGCCAAGGTATTAACGGGCGTTGGCCTCTAGTGAATTCAAACTTTGTGAGAAACATTTCCAATGTGCTTAGAGGGTAGAGATGGAGTTTGTTGATGATCATTTTCATGTTGGAAACAAGGATTAGAATAGGTCCAGATGGCAAGAAGTGGGTAAGAATCAACAAAAGAAACCTGATGGTAAGAAAATTCAGTTCCCAGTTTTTGAAAAGTGTGGAAAGAATCACCCTGGGGAATGTCTTACCAAAACTGGGAAGTGTTTTAAATTTGGTAAGTTTGGAAATATGGCCCATGATTTTAATGAAAATTACTGTAAGAATAATCTTAATAAGAAAATAGAAATGTGTTTTAAATGTAGTGAGATGGATCACTATGAAAATTACTGCCTAAAGAGAGATCCAAATGAGGGAAAAAAACCAAACTATAAGCAGAAATGTGTAGTGAGATATTTTATGACTACGTCAGCAGATGTCGAGCCATCCAAAGAAGTTATATTAGGTACTTTGTTTGTTTACGTAGATTTTGATAAATATTTGTTTGATATGGTGTCTACACATTCCTTAATATTTGAGAAATGTTCTGCTAAATTAGAAATAACACCTTAACAATTGAGACAAGTACTTTTTGTTAAAACACAAGGGGGAAATATTATGGAAAAGTAGAATTATAAGAATCTTTCTATTATGGTATGTGGAAAGACTTTACATACAAACATTGTTGTTTTACCCTTTTTCGAGTTTGATGTTATCAGGGAATTTATTAGATTTCTTTTTATCATGATATGATTGACTGTAGAGCTAAATAAGTTGTTTTTTCAGAAAGAGTTTCAATTTGTATACAAGAATGAACTCATTCAATTGATAACATATCAAGAATCTGAAAAACTGTTGGAAGATGGAAATGAAAGTTATCTTGCTCATATTTTTAAAAACAAGGGAACTATTTAGATTAATAATGTGGTAGTGGTAAATGAATACCTTTATGTTTTTAAGGATAAGTTACCTAGTTTGATAGATGACAGAGAAGTCAAGGTCACAATTGACTTAAATCCTGATGCTAAGCCAATTTCAAAACCCCCATATCATATGGCTCAAATATAACTTCTTGAATTGAAAAATCAATTGAAAAATTTTCTTGATAAAGGCTTCCTTCATCCTAGTACTTCACCATGGGGAGATTTTATTTAGTTCATTAAAAACAAAGATGGTTCCATGATATTTTTCATTGATTATAGAGATTTGAATAATATCACTATTAAAAACAAGTATCCTTTTCCTCACAACGAAGAATTGTTTGATAAGATCTAGGGAGCTCAGTTCTTTTCCAAGATTGACTTGAGAACTGGATACCATTAATAGAAGTTTAAGGAGGATGAAATCCTAAAAACAGCCTTTCATACTAGATATGGGCGTTATGAATTTGTTGTTATGCTGTTTGGGTTAACAAATGCATCTTCTCTATTCATAAATCTTATGAATACACTATTTCATAAGTTCTTAGATATGTTTGGGGTTGTGTTTATTGATGAAATTATTTTATTTTCAAAAAATAAATAGGAGCATGAAAAACATCTAATGGTTGTTTTACAAACCTTAAAGGAAATGAAAATGTATGGAAAATTTAGAAAGTGTGATTTTTGGTTGCAATAGATTTATTTTCTTGGGAACATTGCAAATAAGGTTGGAATAACAGTTGATCCTGCCAAAAAAATGTGGTTGATAAATGGCCAAGACATAAAAATGTTACAGATATTCGTATTTTTCTTGGATTAGCAGGTTATTATTGACGTCCTGTTAAGAAATTTGCACGGTTATCTAGTTCGATAACTAAGTTAACACGAAAACGGATTAAATTTATTTGGATAGAAGACCATGTTTTTTGTTTTTCGGAACTGAAGAAGTGACTGGTGAATGATCCAGTTATGTCCTTTCCTTCTCGAAATGGTGAGTTTTCCATCTACAATGATGCTTCTATGAAGGGACTTTGTGTGTTTTGATGTAGAATGGTCAGATTATTTATTATGATTTATGAAAACTTAAACCTCATGAGTAAAATTATCCCACACATGATTTGGAATTGGCAGCTATGGTTTTTTCTTTGAAAATTTGGAGGCATCATTTATACAGAGCCAAATGTCAAATATATACTGACAAAAACATTATGAATTATATATTCAATAACGCAGAATTAAACATGAGACAGAGAAGATGGCTTGAACTGATAAAGGATTATGATTAGAAGATTAATTACCATCTCGAAAAAGCAAACAAAGTGGAAGATGCCTTGAGTAAAAACTGTAGGATCCCGGGACACCTTGAGAGGGGAGGGGTGAATCAGGGTGTCAAATGTTTTTCTTAATGTGATGGATCATGTCCCCACGTTGGTAGGAACTTGTAAAACATGTATGATGGATGTGGTCACCAATCAAACATTCACATGCAATGAGTCGACACAAAACTTTTACGTGGTTCACCACTAAGGGATACGTCCAAGGAGCATACGCCGACAGGTTGCCAATCGTACCTAATTCCACTATTCTTCACTAGTTGTGGATTACAATGGTTCAAGAACAATCACTCTGTCCCAGGCTCACTGCCTTTACAAATGTTTAGAGATATCCCACTTCGTCCCTCGGGTCACTCCCGTTGACTCCCCCTAGCTCACTACCTTTGGTGAAGTCCTAGTCAGTTTATAGACGTGAGGGTCTCTTCAACAGATTCGCATTTAGGTCTTTGCCTCTGCCTAGAATGAGACTCTGATTGAATCAGAGTCCTGAGTTGATGCTCTTTTGAAATCAATCTTATACTTTAGTGCAATACCTAAACACACTAAATCTTCTTCTTCTCTTTCTTCAATTCCCAATACTGATACTTGAGTGTATCATTATATTTCACTCTCTCTATGAAGATCTGAGTTTAGTTGCACAATCATTCTTATTCTCATTGCAAGGCACAACGAGGGTGTTAAACAACAGTCATGTGTGTGAGGTAATACTTCTCTTTGTAAAACCAAATGGTTCACTATTCTTCGATCTTTGTAAAGCATATTTGAGAGTTCTAGGAACCTGTAAAAGGCCTATGGGAGCCCCGAATTTTTTTGTACACCCTTCCTAGTTCCTTGCAAGTAAAATTCAAACCTTGATCGTAAAAATATATTTTTGGCACGAAAAAAGATTTTGGCGTAACTCTTCCTTTTCGCGCAACACTTATTTTTTTCGCGCACCACTCTATACCTCAATTTGTTTGCGCGTCAGAACTTGGGATTTGTCTATGTTTCAAGCCGCCTTCAATGAGAGGGGCTAACCTCATATATATAGGCATTTTTGACCTTGCGCATAAAACTGTCTCTCAGTTCTTTAGATTACGCGCACCATCCTTTTATTTTGGTGCACCACCTAGATTTTTCACGCACCACATGACTTTGTCATTTTTCATCATTTTGAACATGAAGCCTCTCTTGCTCATAAGACATAAAACCCACATTTTGCACACAACCATATTTTCGTGCACAAGATTGATTTTCCACGCGCATGGCATGAACATCTTTGATTTTTCGCACACCTCTTTCCTTTGCCGATTTTTAGTATTTCTGATCCGAGACACTGCTTGCATGAAAAACTCACCCAAATAGTTCACCCACAACATTTTTCCACACACATTCCCATTTTTCCACGCACAACTCTAGTTTCTCGCACAGCCCATGCCTTAACCATTTTTCAACATTCTGATTCTGAAACACTACTTGTGCGAAAAACTTCGCTCCACTATTTTGCGCACCATGCTGTTTTTCGCGCACAACCTTTCCTATTTCCTGCACAACCAACTTATTTCACGCACCACATCCTCTTTGCGTGCACCTCCTTTTGTAAACAACCCATGTCTGCATTTTTGAATTTTCAGGCCCAAAAATTTCGCAAACACAAGGAAACAACACCACCTTCACTATATGCTTTAGCCATAACCTTCATGCTTATTTTCTATGACTTGGCTTCTTCACCAAATCTTCTTCTTTCTTAAAAAACTCTACTATCGTGATATATATCCTTTGATAGATCAGCTTTAGGATCATCATATTTTGATACAATGGGAAGTGCATGAACATATCATAATTCAAATCCCTCCCACACTGTCTTCTTTTTCAACCATCATTCTCTAATTCATGCAAATCAGACGATTCTATTATTCAAGAAGTCACTTGCATGGTTCTTATGAAATCATGAAGAATTTCATAGTCTTCATCAAATCCTCATTCTTCTTTAATCATCCTCAGATAGATTATACCTCACTATTCATCACTGTTGTAAACAATGTGTCACTTTTGACACAAGTTCTTTGAACTTATGATCAGTACAACAATCATCTGAATTTCATTTCCTCCATTTCATTGGAGTACTTCTTGATCTCCTTCATTTTGATCTTCATTGAAAACTATTGACAAAAAATAAAACCTTATACAAAAAATGTTCCCAACAAAAGCATCTTACCTCAATAATAATGATATGTTTGGAAAATGATCCCTTGATTAATGATTTGATGAATTTTGGCTTAGAAGTTGTTGGTGAAAGAAATACATCAGTTTTACTTCAGGTTTCAGTGTAGTCATCATGGTCATCCAAAATTAATAAAGTGTAGAAGGAAGACCATGAGCTACAGAAAAAGGTAGAATTTGTTAAAATGGGTATGTTTCCAGAATTTAACCTTTATAATATTTGTGTTTTAAGGTTTTGGAAAAAGGTTGTATGTTCCTTGTGATTATCAATTGAAGAGAGATTTTTTGTGTGAAGCTTATAATACTCCATTTTTGGTTCATCCTGGTGGTATTAAGATGTACATAGACCTTCAGAAGTATTATTGGTGGGATGGAATGAAATAGATATTACTAATTTTACTGTGAAATGCTTGACATGTCATCATGTTAAAGTAGAGTGGCAGTTACCGAAGGGGATGCTTCAGCCTTTTCCAGTGCCAGAGTGGAAATGGGAGAATGTATCCCTGGAATTTGTGGTGGGACTACCAAAGACTTCTCGAGGTAACAATGAGATTTGGGTTAATGTAGATTGGATGACAAAATCTGCACATTTTCTTTCTGTTCAAGATACAATGTCTTTAGATCAGATTTATCGATTGTACCTAAAATAGATTGTCAGGCTACATGGAGTTCCTCTTTCCATTATATATTACTATGATCCCAAGTTCACTTATATCTTTTAGAAGGGACTTCAGAAGTTTATTGCTAGAAAACTAAATTTTTGTACAATTTTTCATCCTCAATCAGATGTCCAGTCAGAATGAATGATTCATACTTTGGAGGATATGCTTCGAACCTGTTCAATGGACTACCAGGGAAGTTGGGATCGACATATTTCTTTAGTTGAGTTTTCTTATAATAATTGTTTTCATTCCAGTATATAGATGGACCTTTCGAGGATTTGTATGGGGCGTGGTTTCAGACTCTAGTATTTTGGGAAGAATTTAGTGAAAGAGATTTTATGGGGGATAGAATTAATAGAATAAGTGTCTGAGAAATTGAAGATGATCCAACATCACATGAGGATAGCTCAGAGAAGGTAGACAATTTATGCAGATTTAAGAAGGAAGGACTTATCTTTCGAGGTAGGTTACCATGTTTTCCTTAAAATATCTCATTGGAAATGTGTGATTTGTTTTGGTACGAAATGGAGGCTAAGTTAGCGGTTCATCGGTCCTTTTGAAATCATGGATGAAGTTGGAACAATTGCATACCGAGTAGATTTTTCTCTGACTTTGTCTCAGGTTCACAATGTTTTTTCATATTTTAGTGTTGAGGAATTATGTGCCAGATTAATCACATGTCTTGAGCCCAGAAACAGTTTAGCTGGAACGGAACCTTTCTTATGAAGAGAAACCAGTTCATATCCTTGAATGAATGGAACATGTATTACAAAATAAGGTAATCCAACAGATAAAGGTTTTTTTGGAGAAACCACATGGTATACAAAGCAACATGGAAGTCTGAAAATGCTATTAGAGAATGGTATCCTCACTTGTTTAATAAGTAAATAAAATTGCGAGGACATAATTTTCAGAATGTGGAAATAATGTAACACCCCAAGGTTTTTTTGAAAAAAATAATAAATTGAAATGCATGAAACTTTTTTGTATGTAGATATTTATAACAAGAATTTAAAAATAAAATTTCCACGTCTATTTTTTGAATTTTGAAAAAACGGGCATCTACAATTGTGTTCAGTATGTCATTTGGAGTCTAATGGAACTAACTTGTTTTTTGATGAATAGTAACATAGAATTATGAATAGTAATGTGACCCTAATGAATAGTAAATTGTGTTATTATTATTTTTCTTATTGTTTTAAGATAATGACATATTGGTTAAATTTTCAATGTGATATAAAAGC
This sequence comes from Viscum album, assembly GCA_963277665.1. Taxonomy (NCBI): domain Eukaryota; kingdom Viridiplantae; phylum Streptophyta; class Magnoliopsida; order Santalales; family Viscaceae; genus Viscum; species Viscum album. Next base: position 858,028,349 of record OY728145.1, read on the forward strand.
AGTTATAGTTTTTAAATTATTAATTTTTGAATTAAGTATGATTTTATTTAAAAAATGTATTAATGATATTTAAAAAATTATTTTCAAAAAATGGACTTCATTTTTTAATTCTACATGTCAAAAAATGGTATGTGTGAATTTTTTGATTTTTCTGAAATTCATGAATTTTCGATGAATAGTGAAATACGGTAAAATACTATATATTCAAATTATCAATTAAATACACTATTTATGACATAATATGTGATGTAATACCACTTGGTTCAAACTAACATGCCATTATTACTATTTTGGGTCACGTGAATTTAGACTATTCATAGCATTGAGCAGAAATATTATAATAATGATTAAAATAATGTTAAATACCTCCTTTAGTCCACTATAAATACCACCCTCGTTTCCCTATTTCCCCCAAACCTATCAAGCCTTAATCCTTACCTATGTGTTTCCCAAAACACCTCCAAAGGCGTTTCCCCACATTCTAGAGCTGCAGGTCTCAGCAAAAGGCCAAAACCAAAGGCCTTAAGAAGGATCTCATAGAGAAGAGATGAAGAGGTAAATATCCTCTTTTGTTTTCTTTCATATCTTTCATTATATGTTATTATTTTTAATTTTCTTTGGATTATGTTGGAATATTTCATTACATATTACCCTTGATGTTCAAATTATGTAATAGTGATGAGATAACCCATTTCTCTCATGAAACTATTTTATGAAATTTTATGTGATGCTGTTTGGCTGCTGAATTTTCGTGAGAGATTTCTCAATTTTTCTTTTATTTTGAGTTCATTTATTATTTTTCATCACCTACTATTATCCAAGAGGAATGAAAGATCCAGAATCATATATATTCTGAATTTTTTCATTTTCATGAAAAATTCCTCATCAATATTTTTCTTCTTCCCACTTATTCAAGGAATTAAAAACATTGTCTGTGATGTGTCAATTACTGACATCATGGACGATGTGATTTCAATATGCTTTAATTCCTTAAAGGATAGTCAAGAAAACATTTTTATTATTGAACTAGGTTATAATATATTTATTATGTCTCATTAATTGTTCTTTAATTATTTTTTACACATGATTTAATTTATAAAACAAAACGAGGTCGTTATTATCATAGAACCACTAAAATGACCAAAACGAACATCATTAATGTTTTAACTTATAAATGATCCTCGTGTAAGAATTAAAAATGATAAATGGTATAATTAATCATTATGTAAATATGTAAATACTAATCCATTACAATTCTGTAATTTCACTTCTAATCGACAAGAACAATCCATCATGAACCGATCATGAAAATCATGTCAAGAACTCACCCAAAACAGTGCAAAGAACAAAACACTAACAATTATAGGATAAAATGATGTAATGAAGTGATAATATAAGGTATTATAAATATGTATATGTTTCTTTAAGATATTAATAACAATCTTTTAACCATTATACATGTGCTTTAAATATGTTTGATGTAAAACAAACCCGAGGTAAGGGAATTCTTAACCTGATTTCCATTCATTGGGTTAACCTTCTACTTCATTATTTATGTGGTATTAGAATTGTTGTGCGCGATGGGTTCTATTTATATTATGTATTATTATGATTATTAATAGTGTATATATATATTTTATCCAATATAATATTTCACTCTTCAATTATATGATTTTTGTAAGGGGTTTTGTTTTAAAATCCTCTTTTAAAATTCTGTTCTACAAAATTCAAAAGAAATATTTTTTTACAATTATTAATGTTATATGATTGTGTTCTGGTTCTTGGTAATTGTTTATAATTAATTTTGGGACCTATATCTCCCTCTAATTCATTGGGTATGTATATGTTTTGAGGTCATCTATATTGTTACTCCAAGTGTAACTATGATGGTTACACAAATTGTAAGGTAGCCATGAGGGTTAAAAATTATATAGAAGAAGAGAGGGTTACAAGATTATGCAATTAATTACCAAAGATAACTTTTTTGCTATATTTATGTTCTTATGTATTGTTTAAATATTTTTTAAATCTGATGTCTCACAAAGTAAGTATATATGGGTGACGAGTATGTCTTTTGAAAATGTTTTCAGGTGTTACAAGTGTTCATGGACTAATGTGTTCTTTCCTTATTTTACATCCCTTACTAAGCTTTTTGGGATCATGCCAAGTTTTTTAAATTATTTGAATAGGTTATAAGGATGTGAAAGACAAATAATTAAACCAAGTTAAATGTTTGAATAATTTTCAAAGAAATCATGTTTAAGAAATAATGTTTTATATTTTGAAAAAAAATGGAAATTGTTTTTATGGTATCCACTCTATAACAATGTGTAATGTTATGAATGTATTATGTCCCAATTCTCTAAAAATATAAACATGAAAAGATCCTTAATGTTAAATTAAGTTATTAATTGGCTAAAATAAAGATTATCTAACGTAATAAGGTTGGGTACTTATATTTATCTTCACATGATTTCTAAGAATTTAGATTCCAATATCATTCATTTGAAGTAGTTCAACATGCATCCCCCGCCCCCTATATTTTTGAGCTTAAAATATATAATCCTTGTGATTAATTATGTAATTATAGTTTCTAGGTTCATGATAAAATATGGAATACTGAAATAGTGGAAGACATGGAATAAGTTTCATGGAAAATGGAGTTCGTTGTAATTGTCTATATTTTTAACTCCTTAAATTTTCCCTAAAAAAATGTTTTGAGCTTTAAAGTTTAAATTGCAGGCCCACACTTGGATTTATTCTCTACATGAATAATTTATGAGGCATGAGTTTATTTTTAATCCCATGATTCCATGTTTAATATTTAAATGTTGATATGATTAAATGATTATAATGGATAAATAAATTATTAAAATGAAGGATGGATATTAAAATAAAAACTCATGATTTCATAGAATTGATTGATTCATGTAAATGGAATTCCCCAACAATTTTTGATGCTTTGATTTTCTGAAATTCTTGTGAATTGATTTGTTATTATTAATCATGACTTAAGTTATTATCCCAAATCAAATGTCCCACTACCGAGAGAATTTATAGAACAAGTACTTCCTATTTTTCTTAACCATATTTAATGAGTGATCTTGGCACATGTCACCTGCCATAACTTGAATTCAAACTTATCAAATCTATGACTATGGGAAAAAAATTTAAAATAATTTGTCATATTTTAAAAAGCTATATTCTTAAATACAACATTTACATCAATCCTTCTTTATCCTATATAGACCATGAGTGAACATTATAGGGATGATCCATGTTTCAAGCTGATGATATTCTAATCGTATATGGTTAGGTGGTGGATGTGAGGTTTTATCTAATCATAACATTCAAAAAAATAAAAAAAATAAAAAAATTATTCAAGATGGCGCTGAAACCACTCATTATGCTTACATGATCATAAACATTACATTGTGTTTTAGGGAAGTGGGTGTTGCTACTTTAAAAGGGATAATTCCATTATACATTTAATTTTTATATCATTCATTTAACTAAATAGATAAACCTCTTCCTTGAGTCTTAATTTTAAATGCATCAATTCATACCATCCTTAAGCATTAGAGTCATTTGAACCTTTATTGAAATCCTTCATGATTTTATGGGTCTTTTATCATTACAAAGGGGAGAAGTTAGTCCCTATACAAGCCTATGGATATGTAGACTGTTCTCATGATTTGAGAAATAAATCTAATTTAATTGTATCATGAGAGATAAGAGAAAATATTAAAAAGAGAGGTAGATCATGATTTGGAAAGTTTAATAATAATTAATTGTGGACCATTAATGAATGTTAGGATATGTCCTATCATTTTTCAAAGGGGAAAATTAAAATACATGAATTGATTTTTTCTTTGAAACATGAGAAATTAAATTGATATTTTATGTGGATTTTTTAATTTTTTATTTGAAATTCATAATTGATTGATTATATTGTAGTGGAAATTTAATATTGGTAACATTGGTGTCCTCTGATTTCCATGTTGAGAATTTATGCTTGAGGATAAGAAACATTAAAGTTTCGGGGTATTTGAAATAGAAATTTTTTTTTTATATTTTTGATCAAATAATGAATTCTTTTTTATTTTTTTATGATAAAACCCAAGTATTGAAATGTTTTTTTAAAATAATGGGAAATATGGATTATAGAATACAAATGGGATAAAATATGAAAATTTATTAAATCTATATTTTTGACAGAATTTAGTCACAAGGTTATTTTGGGAATAACATTTATAAAAATTATCTAATATGAGTTATTATTATTTTTCTATATATACATGATTTATTTTCATCAAATTTTTCTTCAAGACCAAGAGTTAATTAGAACAACTAGAGGCCTGAAAGAATCAATAAAGTCGAAGAAGTGTTTGGGAAGACAGTGTAGACCACACCTCTGTAATGGAAGCATAACTCATCATTCAAATCTCCAATTGAGGGTTTTATCCATATAATGGAAAGTGGACTCGTATACTAATTATTACAATAAATGTCACAAAATTATGAGATTGTCAAGGTGGAATTTGAATGAAATATCTTGAAGGAATCTCACTAGAACCATAATCCATAAAAATTAACAATTATTAAAAAATTCATAACTCATACATCTGATTTCCAGTAAAGCTTGAATTATTATGATAAACAAAGAATAAAATTTTGAACAACTTTTATGAATTAGGAAACACGTTAATCATGCATTTAATGGTTCCAAAACTCGAACACTTTTTGGGGAGAGATTCTGGTCTATAAAAGGAGGTGAGATCCTCCTTCCAAAATCATTCCAATCAATCCCATACTGTTCATCTCATTCCATTAATTCCTATTCCATTAGTTCCAAATACTTTCCATCCCATTATTTTTGAGGCACCAAGGAGAATATCTCCATAGTGGGAAGTCGGCTAGAAATCACCCCTTATTTTCATTTTTTCTTTTTTTAGTTTTCTTTGTTTGGTTTTTGTTTTCAATTGTAATTTTGATTTCTAATAAATTCATGAATTCTAAACATTACTCCACCATTTTTTCTTATTCTATTAATTCATAATATTTTATTAATATAATTATGATAATAATAATAATAATAATAATAATTATTATTATTATTATTTTAACATTAATTATAAAATAAACATTTTATTATTATTTTTATCTTTTTTATTTCCCTATATCTATATCCTCATCCACCATTCCTCCATTTTATTTTATTCATACACTATTAATTATTTATTTCTTTTTTCGTCTTCTCCTCTTCCACCCACTCTACCAAGTAATCTCTTACTCGCGAAGATGAGAGGTTGACCTCGAGGCTCTGCCCGGGGGAGGTTAAGGTGTTCTCAAATGTTCATTAATGTTTAAATTTATGTTTTTAGATATAATTGAGGAGCTTGAATAGGTGAGGTGAATGTCCCTAATGTGGTGATTTCCCCTAATGACATGAAAAACAATCTATCTATAATATTTTTTTAATCACTTTTCCCTATCTATATTGATTATTTCATCACATGTTGTTTTTGAGCTAATAAATGGATGAATTAGAGTTGATTAAACATGGTCCTAGATGATGACATGCCCTAGACCAAGGTGTGTCATCAACCATGATTAAAGTAGGAGGCAGAATTGAGTGTTCTTAGGAATTCAATAATATCCCTCAGTTTCTAAATAAGTAATAGTTTGTCAAACATAAGATTTCATGTTTGAATTATAAAACTGAAATCAAACATTTAAATGAGAATAATTTTTTAAAATTAAACCAAACCTAAAAACCAAGTCCTTTCTCCATTAACTCGTTCTGTTTATATTTTCATGTTAGTTTCAGTTATTAATAAAAATAGAAAAAAATTCTTCATTGTTGTATTTAAATTACAAAAATAAATTAGTTTATGCAATTTAGAAGAAGTAAGTGAACCAGACTAAGAAGGCTCCTCAAATGAGATGACTCTGGTCAACCCCTGTGCTACACTAGGAAATAATAAAATTTCTTTTAACCATGCCTCATGATAGGCGTGCATCACCAAATATTATATAAGAGTCCTTAATCAATGTTTTATCCCTAGTAGTCTCATCACAATCCAAAGTGGTATCAAAACATTCATATTCTATGAAATGGAAGGAATAATGCACAACTTATGTTTTCACCTACATAAAACACATAAAAGAATTAGTCATCACCCACTGCATGTTCCTAGGAATTAAATGACTAAGGAAATAGGTTTGTAATCCTTCACATGTCATCCCAATATCATGTTAAGCCTATAAAATAACATCGAATCATAAAAGTGCTAGACCACAAAACATGTATATAGAATGATTTACCCAATTGTATGGAGAGTTCCTTATGTCGTAAAGATTAGTCTGAATAGACTCCATCCATAATTTAGGGACCTATTTAAAACTATCAACCAAGAAAATTAGGGATCATTTAGTGAAATAGAAGGGTATGTTCTAACATTGACAGAGCAACCTGAGGAGATTTTCTATCTATCAACAAAACTACAAGAAAAGACACTTCTCAAGATAATCATCTATAGTTGTACCTCAAATAGAAGGATGCTCCAACCCTCTTTGGTAACATCCATTTTTTAACCAACAAATTCTTAGAATACATATAAGAATATTTTAATGACCATGCATTGAGACGACATGTGATTTCAAGGACCAACATGTCTATGAAATTTTTTTGAAATATTTTAAATATATAAAAACACATAGAGGAATAATTTTAATGAAAACGTGAATAAATACAAAATAGAGTCTCATATCAGAAATTAAAGGTCACCGTTGGGTTTAGATCATGGGTTTTACCATTGGTGTGACATAACCTTTTTCAAAATGGGGTGTTTGTGGAATAGTCATCGCTAGAATGGATAAAAAATAAATTAATAAAATAAATTTATTTAATTTGTTATGACATAGTGAACTAATTAATTTATATTAATATATAGATATGGGATAATTTTAGGGCTATCAACAAAACCCTATATATTTAGATGATATTTTTGAGGATATTTCATGGGTGAATGATAGTCTAATCAAGGATCATTGGTCAGTGTGAAATGGAACTCAAGGATCTCGCCATGGACAACAACATAGATTCTTTCATCATCAAAAACCAATCCAGATTGATGCTTAATGATTTTTTTGTGTGGATACATTCCACATTAATCATTTTTAAAATTACTGTAAATCAATCAACCAATGTGTTGATTTGTGGATCGGTCGTATTGAGGGTATGGATTTTATCTACAAGGGATTATGTGATAATTGATTATCTGTACTACATACTTATTCAGTTTTCTAATGAAAAAATATGTAGGAAAAAACAGATGAGGTTCATTTATCTTTGAGTATTTTAGAGATTTATCCCACCGTTCTTATTAATTCATCGTTAGTGTTTTGATTGATTGGTGCTTCATCCAAAATACCATAAAATACAACATTTCACACTCATTTCTTGGTGCAACATTTTGATATTATAGATCTAGACTCGGTATGACCATGGAATCTTATAAGTTAGGTATAGATGAGTGAATCAAATCAAATTGGAAAAATATGGGTTTGACTAGTGTGTGTGATGGTGACGAGGATAGGTGATAATTGATTTGCATGTGAATAAAATGAATACACCACAATGAATGATGATATAAAGTCTTGAAGAGAATAAATCTGTACTTCCTAGCATGATTTACTGTCTGATTTGTGGGCCGATGGAGGAAGATACAATAAGGACGAAGTTTCATGATTTATGAAAATAGTTTAACACACAGTGTGTAATATAATATGACATATCTTGTGGACCCCGTAGTGTGGAACTAATATTTATGTAGATAAGTTACATATGACAAGGCATGTGACCCCTATAACACAACATGTGAATCTACCAAGAAGCTTAGGGTTTAACTCAAACCATAAATAGACATTGAAATGAGTACATTTTCATAGGGCTGAGGTGTACTCAGACATGGACACATCCATGCCTGGGGTACATTGGCAGAGTCGTGTACTTGGAAACAGTTTAGATTACATGGGATCTGAAAAGTTGTGTACTCTTAAAAGAACATAGAAATAGGAAGAGTCCGTGTTTCATGGGTAGAACCCAATGATAAAGGTACAATCCATGTACTTCCCATACAATTCATGTACTCTTTAAAAGATAATTTAGATACCTTTTCCTCTATAACTTGTACAAGTTTTGTTAAAGGGCATTCCGTTGATCCTTTCTATGAGGGTTAGTGTGTAATTGTGTCTTACACAAAAGATAGTGATCCCATCAGAGGTCATTCTGGGATATAGTTGTTAGAATCCTTATGGGAGTCTCAGAGTAAGATTTTTTATAACCATCTTCCTCTAGGTGGAGGTCTTGGTATCATCGTAACCAACACTGCACAGGCATAAATCCTCTACATAGAAGTTTATTCAATATTTAGTTTTTTAGACACCATGGGATTGGATGCGATCCTCTCATGTGTATCATTCTTTTCAAACATCCTACATGAACTTCTTATGGATTGATTTGGAAATAAAGACACCACAAATTGATTCTATCAGTTCAATATGGATTGTTTTCTCCTAGATGAGTTTTATGTGGGATCTTCAAGCACGATTCAATGATTGGAATTATAGTTATGAATTTAACCTGACCTATTGTGTATTTGTTGATAATATTTAGATATTATTGTTGTATGTTTTGTAGAAATATACCAGTTTTTAGTTGAGTGTTATTCCTATTATATGCTTAGTTATTTTATGGAGTCCTTTGGGGTATTATAATACTCACCCCTACATGGTATTTGTAAGAACATTTCATATCTTATGTAGGGAATCAAAATTTTGATGGATTCCCAGCGGGGCATAGACAAGGTGGAGCTCGATGAGCTAGATTAACAGGGGTGGGTTTTAATGGTTACAATGATAGAAATTCCATTCTATAATTTCATGTTGTACATATTTTAATATTCCCTGTGGTGGGCTCGTATTTGGATCATTTTTCATTTCAGTACTTATTTTCATACTTTGGTTGTGGGATTTAGATATATTCATGCATGTTTTAACATTTTCCTTTACATTTCAACATTTTATGGACTTCTAGATGTGTACGTATATACATGTATCTGTGGGTAAGTCCTCCCATGTGAGTGATATTCATACTTGATGCTAGTATTTAGACTCTATCCTATTGGAGGTGATCTTAGAGTAGTCATGTCAGGGACCACAGTAGGATGCGTTGTGATAAAGTGGTATCAAAAAATTCAGTTATACCATATGATCAGAGTTTGATGGATTGGTTTGGGGAAAAATCCTTAAGTGTTTTTATTTTGGATTTTAGGCTAGGGAGTCCAATGTTAGTGCAATGACCGATATATCCATACACTAGGACTCTAATATCCCACCTTCAAAGTTAGAACTTATGAAAATTGGTTATTGGGAAAAAAATTGGTACATGCATCATATATGAATGTTTTTTTGTTTTCCTATCCTTATTGGGTTATCTCTCAAGATATTCTCATTGATCATGGCACATCTTGTCTATTTTAGGATACCTCTCTGATTTATTCCTAATAGGATTTATCATCAGGATCTTTAGGATAATCCCATCAGTGAATATGAATTGATACATTCTCTTGTTCTGGAGCTGTTACCTCTATATGGGGAACAAATTATACCACCACCTATTGAGAAAAGATTGAATAAGAAGCACTATAAGAGGAATTACAAAGGCTGAGTGACCTTCATGAGTTTTAGGGATAGCGACCAATCAAGTTCTAAGGTGACCCGGAACCACATGTAGTTGAGGAATAGATTTAGTTGGTGACATGATATTTTCATCTTTTATAACACAAAAAGAATAGATGGTATACATATATACTATATTTGTCCTTGGATAGACAAGATGATGGTGGGGTTCAGTGGCCCAATCACATGATGAGGTTAATCTGTCATGTTATGTATTTGGTCACCTTTTCATAGAAGAGTTATCTCTAGCTACATTGAAGGTTATACAAATTCATTCGATTATATAGATTCATAATCTAGTTTGACAATGGATGAGTATTCGATGAGGTTCACGAACCTCTCAAGGTACACAATAGATATAGTTCATGGGAAGTTCTTTTGGGATCAAAACCTAGAGAGAGGACTATATTGAGACATATGAGAAACATTAATATCTCTATGAATACTAACCAATGTTGGGGTGCTAGAGAGAGCCTTAGTGGTTGAGGTTTTCCTGGATGAGGAAACTCAGAAAATTTTTGTGGGCAGTGGTCACATAATTGTGGAGAATTCATAAGTAGGGAGCCAATAACAGTATTAAGGATCTGGACAAGAGAGATATTTCCATAGGTGATCTTGAGATAGGGGTTATATGGTTTAGGGATCTCTATACGGGTCTAGTTATGTAACATCCCAGGAAAATGAAGAATAAGTGATTTTTCATATTTATTAATATTTGTAAATTAAATATTAATTTTACTTTAAAATTGTTGCTATGTTTGATAGCGTACTCGATACGCAACAACGAGTTTCTTTGAAATCTTACGTTGCACACTAATAATATCATATTATTATTTTAAATTGTAGTTAACTCATAGCCGTTGTATTTGAGGGAATGAAAAAAACTAACTACAATATGATTATAAATGTTTCTTAAATGTATTTACATTTATCCAATAAAAGTTAGAGGCTTAAAATGTGAATGAATCTCATTTTAAGCATAATTTACATTAACAAGACGATTTATCGCCTTTTAATAGAAAACCCTTTTTAAATATAGTTTTGGTCACTTTAATACATTTTATATGACCAAATAAAATCCTTCTTTATATTGGGAACATCCAAATTTAATTTTTGTAATTTTTTGGAATTTTTTCGATAAAGTTCATTTTTTTAATGAATAGGGATAATATTGTATTTTAATTTAAAACTGCGTTTGAATATAATTTATTTATATGGTTAGATTATATTTTTAATTGGTATTAAAGTGTAATTAGAATATATTTTTACAATTTAATCCAATGTTGGTCATTGGAACTAATTTCACTTTGAAAGTGGACATAAACAAGTGTCAATCTTTTGATAGTTATTGTTTCTTAAAAACACGCTATTTTTTTTAACAATTGGAATTAATTTTAAATTAATTAATTCCATTTCTATGTTTTTAATTTAGCCAAATAGATATCATTTTTTAGTTCTCTATATCAAATAAATCATAGGCTAAATTTTTGGTATTTTTCTGAAAAACTTCAATTTTTGATGAATAGTGAACCACTTAGTAGTAGTTAAAAAACTGAATTTTTTCATTTAAATAAAATTTTACCACTTCTATGAATTGAATTTTGAAAATCTGACATACATGGTTTTTATCAAGAAGTAAAATGTTTCTCAATAAGATGAAAATAATTTTTTGGTGAATAGTAAATTTTGACTTTTATTTACCGCAGTTAAAGGCAAATAGGGTAATTCAAGGTTAAAAGAATATTATAATAATTCAAAATTACCTTAACACATGTCCTAAACTTATTGGATGAGTAGTGACCGACCATGGGAATCCTTGGGTCGATTTTGGGACCCCATAGAGCCACTTATGAAAGATAATGACACATTAGATTAATTAATTTAATGTAAAGGCAAAAATGACGAAAGCAAATATCTTTTAGTAATTAATTTTTATATGGTTTTATATAAGTCCTATATTCGACTATAAATATTAACTGAAAAGATAAAAATATTTCCTACATAATGGTATTTTGTTTGTAATTTTTAGACAAAAAATAAAGTAAATTATTTATGACATATTAATGATGCAGTATTTACCTCATTAATAAATGATTTAAATAAGTAAGATTATAATGATTAAAATATTATCCAAACATATCCAATTATGATTGTATGATTTTATTTGGATAATGAGTCATCATATCTTCGACTTTAAGGATTTTTGGACCATTAAAAATCGAATATCATTATATAATAAAATAATATTTTTACACTTTCCTAAAGAGCCCCTCCCCCCCTTATAAAAGGAGACCACTTATAACCAATTCCTCACACCTCTGAAGCCATTTGGATCGTCCAACCTCTGCCCAATTAAGCTCCCTACATCCCTATTCTCCTCCTATAAGCCTTACCTTAGGCATACGGCACTTCAAGAAGTCCTTTTAGTTAAAACCAAAGGGAGTTACCAAATTAAGGGTAACAGTTTCTCTTAATTTGTTTTCTTTTATTTTAATTCTCCAACCCCTAAAATCTTTTTATTCCTTTATTTTATAACAACACTAGTATCCTCAATATACTAGGATGTTTTTATGAGAAGGATTCTAACTAAACTTACACACACATCCATCTAATGGATGAAGAACATAATGTTTCTGTGGATGGAAAACTAACGCCTCACGTAATGATGATTGTTCGATTTTCTCCTACCGCCTCTCATGGTGGCCATTATGATGGAAATATTTTTATATATTATATATATTATGTTTATTATTTTCTTAGGCTTCTATACGTCCCATTTATAGCACGCCTTTATGGTTTCCATAGTGGGTAAATACGATAATCTCATTTGAGGAAGTGCGGACTACCGCCCCCTCAAAGTGATGTGATTCGTTATTGCCTTACATGGGATGTATAAAGGATGGAGTTAATGATATTATATATGATATTATACTGGAATTATAATATGACTATGTATCATTATTTTTCAATTCTATTAAAAGAAGAAATAGAAATGAAATTAGCGTTCATGCGTACGTACAACTTATCGTCTCCATGAACAGTGCATTTCATTTCTTACCTCTAAATGTTATGTACTATTATAAATACATGTATATGATGGATATATATGATATATATGATAAAAAAAGCATTAATATCATTCTGGATATAACGAACCTTTGACCACATGAACAACATGTAATTATAAGAAGTCCATTTTTGACTCAGGTACCAAATATCGACAAAATGAACGTTATTAACATAAATGATTGAATATTGTTTATGACATTGTAATAAGTGTTATAAAAGGAATAATAAACTTGAAAAATGTTACTAATCAAGTATAAATTAACTTTAGTTTATTATTCAGAAGATTAAAGAATGATCGAGTCAATTCGGACACGAGGTAAGGGACTTCGTCTCAATCTCCTTTCATTGAGGCATATTTTGTTTTAATACACGACCTTATTTTATACACTGTATATACACCCTTCAATTTTCAAAGGGAATATTTTTCTACAAAGAGTTTTACTAAATGACAAAAAGAATTTTCCTTTTAATGTAAGCGGTGACAATGACCTTTTCCGCCGCCACGAGTATTATTTGATCTTTGGATTACTCAACAAGCCGTAATATTTTTAAAAGAAAATAAATACCATATACTCTTTTATTTATTTTGGTATTACAAATGGTTTTGATAATGTATTTTTTATGTCAATTTATTTAAGTGATATAGTGTGATTGTAATGTGAAAATGTTTTCTTTCCTTTATATTTGTTTTATGTCCTATGATTTTATAATGGTACTTGGACATTTGACAGGTGGTTACATGATAAACCAAATGACGGGTGGTGCCTTGAATACCAGGATGGATGGTTACGTTATAACATCCAATGCATTAGGTATGGAAGTCATCCATATGGCTATTCCATTTAGTGATATATGTGGAAGTCAACTATATGGTTATTCCATTTAAGTACGTTTATGTCCCAAGTTACCTTTATATGTTATTTGTTCTTTATATGGGTTTTATGGTAATATTTTGGTTACAGAAATGGTAAGTAATGATCTTTTATTCAGATAAGACTATTTACTACTTCATAAAGGTGAAAAGTATTACTTATGTTAAAGTATTCATGGATTACTTGTTGTTTTAAAAAACTAACTGCTTTCCTTCTTTGTGTTTCCATTACTGAGCTTTTTATGCTCATCCCAAGTTTTGGAAATGTCTTTCACAGGACATAATGTGGAATAGGGTCAAAGATGGGATCAAAGAAAAGTCATGTTGTCTTAAACATGGAACTAGACATTACTCTTTTTTTCAAAGAGTTTTTATTTTATAAAAAAAATGGAAACTGAGTAGAGGTGTCTACTTTGTAATATTTTGAAATGTAATAGTTATGTCCTAATTCTCTAAAACTATAAACCTGAAAATATCCTCAATGTAAATTATTCATTTAATTCAATACTATGTAAGGTTTAGGGTCGGGTCCTTATAGTTGGTATCAGAGGTCGGTTTAGATAACATTAAGAGTTAGGTTACTGTTAAATTAATGTCGCTAAATTAATTTATGGTAATATTGAAATGATATAGCATTTATAGATTACCATGTTGCTTCACCTAAGAAATTTCTATGTTCAGAATGGTTTTTCGTAGAGGAAATAGGGTAGTTGTGATGGGAAGTCATACATAGGGAAATGACGTTCCAAATCAACATCATGAGATGGTTAGAATCAGAATTGAACAGTTACTGCAGTGATGGCTCAGTTGATTCTGGTGATAAATGGTGATTGTGTTTATTGGAGATATTTTGGTTTATTCAAAAATTAAGGAGGAACATGAAAGTCATTTAAGGGTCATCTTGAAAACCTTAATAGAATAGAAACTTTATGGGAAATTCAGCAAGTGTGAGTTTTGGTTACAAAGAATTTCATTCCCTTGGTTACATTGTTTCAAAAAATGGCCTAACTGTTGATCCTGCTAAAAAAAAGTTGTTGAAGAATGGCCAAGAATCACAAATATAAACTGAGATTCATAGTTTTCTTGGTTTGGTAGGTTATTACTGGAGGTTTGATAAAAATATTTCCCAGTTATCTAGTCCAATGACTATGTTAACTCGAAAAGGTGTTAAGTTTATTTAGAGAAAAGAGTGTGATGATTGTTTTCAAGAATTGAAAAGAAGATCGATGAATGCTCCAGTTTTGGCCCTGCCATCCAGAAATGGTGAGTTTGTTATCTACAGTGACGCTTCATTGAAAGGACTGTGTTGTGTCCTAATGCAGAATGATCAGGTAATTGCTTATACTTCACATCAGTTGAAACCCAATGAGTTAAATTACCCTAGACAGGATTTGGAATTAGCTACTATTTTTTTCTTTAAAAATTTGGAGGCATCATTTGTATGGAGTGAAGTGTGAAATATATACTGATCCCAAAAGTTTGAAGAATATATTCAATCAAAATAATTGAACATGATACAAAGGAGATGGTTGGAATTAATCAAGGACTATGATTGCACGATCCATTACCATCCGGGAAAAGCAAATAAAGTGGATCATGATTTGAATCGAAAAAGTATTTCTTCATTAACCATGATACATTTGGAACTAAATCCTTTGGTTTTTTATTTGATGAAATTTGGCATAGAAGTTGTTGGTGAAGGAAATTCTTCTCTTTTGTTTCATGTGTGAGTGAAATCATCTCTATCAGACAAAATCAAGCAAGCACAGAAGGAAGATAGTGAGTTACAGAAAAAGGTAGTGTTGGTTCAAAAGGGTAAGTAATCATAATTTAACAATGATAATGATTGTGTTTTGAAATTTGGTAATAGATTATGTGTGCCTTGTGATTCACAGTTGAATAATGAGTTGTTATGTGAAGCTCATAGTTCTACGTTTTCAGTTCATCCTGGAAGTACTAAGATGTACAGAGATCTTCGGGTGTATTACTAGTGGGATGGAATGAAAAGAGATATTTCTGATTTTACTATTAAGTGTTTAATTTGTCAGCATGTTAAATTAGAGCGAAAATTACCGAAAGGAATGATTTAGCCTCAACTGGTTCCAAAGTAGAAATGATAAAATATATCCATGGACTTTGTTGTGGGATTACCAAAGAAATCTCGAGGTAATAATGCAATCTGGGTTATAATTGACCGATTGACTAGATCTACTTATTTACTTCATATTAGAGATACTTTGTCTCTAGGTCAACTTTCTCAGTTGTATGTTAAAGAGATAGTACGGTTGCATGGAGTTTCCCTCTCCGTTGTATCTTATCATGGTCACATGTTTACTTATAAATTTTGGAAAGGCCTTCAGAAGTCGTTGGGTACTGAATTAAATTTTAGTATAACTTTTCACCCTCAATCAGATGGTCAATCAGAATGAACAATTCAGATATTGGAAGATATGCTACGTGATTGTTCGATGGATTACTAGGGATGATAGGACCAACACCTTTCTTTGGTTGAATTTTCATATAATAACAGTTTTCATTCCAGTATACAGATGGCTCCATTTGAGGCATTATATGGAAAGCTTTTTCGAACTCCAGCTTTTTGGGATGAAGAAGGTGAAAGGAAGCTGATGGGACCAGAATTGGTAGAAGAGATGGGAGAGAAAGTTCAGTTGATTCAGAAGCACCTGAGAATAGCTCAGAGCATACATAAAAGTTATGTAGATAACCGGAGGAAGGATCTTTCTTTTGAAGTAAATGATCATGCCTTTCTCAAAGTTTCTCCATGGAAAAGTGTGATGCATTTTGGTATGAAGGGAAGGTTGAGTCCGAGGTTCATTGGACCTTATGAAACTCTAGAGAAAGTTGGATCAGTTGCGTATAGAGTGGACTTACCTCCACCTTTATCCCAGGTACACAATGTTTTTCATGTTTCGATGTTGAGAAAGTATATACCAGATCCATCTCATGTTTTGAGCCTAGAGATAGTTCAGTTGGAAGAGAATCTCTCTTATAAAGAACAACCAGTCCATATTCTAGACTGTAGAGAGCAAGTGTTGCGAAATTAGGTAATTCACCAAGTAAAGGATTTGTGGAAAAACCATATGGTTGAAGAGGCAACGTGGTAATCTGGAAATGCTACGAGGGATAAATACCCCCACTTATTTTGATAAGTGAATAAAAATTGCGAGGATGAAATTTCCAAAAGGGGGGAAGGATGTACATCCCAGGAAAATGAAGAGTAATAGATTTTTCATATTTATTAATATTTTTAAATTAAATATTAATTTTACTGTAAAAGGGTTTCTATGTTTGATAGCGTACTCGATACGCAACAACAGGTTTCTTTGGAATCTTATGTTGCACACTAATAATATAATATTATTATTTTAAATGGTAGTTAAATCCTAGTTGTTATATTGGCGGTAATGAACAAAACTAACTACAATATGATTATACATTTTTATTAAATGTATTTACATTTATCCAATAAAAGTTAGAGGCATAAAATGCGAATGAATCTAATTTTAAGCATAATTTATAATAACAGGACGATTTATCACCTTTTAATGGCAGACCCTTTTTAAATCTAGTTTTGGTGACTTTAATACATTCTATATGACCAAATAAAATTTTATTTTAGATTGGGGACATCAAAATTTAATTTGTGTAATTTTTTTGGAATTTTTCCGATAAAGTTCATTTTTTAAGGAATTGTGAAAATATTGTATTTTAATTCAAAACTACGTTTGAGTCTAAATTATTTATATGGTTAGGTTATCTTTTTAATTGGTTTTAAAGTGTAATTTGAATATATTTTTACCATTTAATCCAAGTTTCTTCATTGGAATTAATTTCACTTTGAGAGTGGACATAAACAAGTGTCAATCTTTTGATAGTTATTGTTTCTTAAAAACATGCTATTTGTTTTAACAATGGGAATTAATTTTAAATTAATTAATGCCATTTCTATGTTTTTAATTTATCCAAATAGACATCATTTTTGAATTTGGTATATCAAACAATGCTTAGGCTGAATTTTTGTTATTTTCCAGAAAAACATCAATTTTTGATGAATAGTGAAACCACTTAGTAGTAGTTAAAAAAACTAATTTTTTTCATTTAAATGAAATTTTACCACTTTTGTGAATTAAATTTTGAAAATACAACATACATGGTTGTTATCAAGAAGTAAAATGTTGTTCAATAAGATGAAAATAATTTTTGGTGAATAGTAAATTTTGACTTTTATTTTCCGCATTTAAAGGTAAATAGGGTAATTCAAGGTTAAAAGAATATTATAATATTTCAAAATTATATTAAAACTTGTCCTAAACTTATTGGATGAGTCGTGGACAACCATGGGCATCCTTGGGTCGATTTTTAGACCCCATGGAGCTACTTATGAAAGATAATGACAGTTTAGATTAATTAATTTAATGTAAAGGGAAAAATGAAAAAAGAAAATATATTTTAGTAATTAATTTTTTGTGGTGTTATATAACTCTTACTTTTGAATATAAATATTAATTGGAAAGATAAATATATTTCCTACATCAGGGAATTTTTTTATAATTTTTATACAACAAATAAAGTAAATTATTTATGACATAATAATGATGCAATATTTACCTCATTAATAAATGATTTAAATAAATAAGATTATAATGATTAAAAGATTATCCCAAACATGTCCAATTCAGATTGGATGATTTTATTTTTACCATGAGTCATTGTATCTTCGACTATAATGATTTTTGGACCATTAGAAACCGAATAGCATTATATAATAAAATAATATTTTCACACTTTCCTAAAGTGCCCCTTCTCCCCCTTATAAAAGGAGACCACTTCTAACCAATTACTCACACCTCTCAAGCCATTTGGCTCATCCAACCTCTGACCTATTATTCTACATACATCCCTATCCTCCTACTATAAGCCTTACCTTAGGCAGAAGACACTTCAAGTAGTCCTTTTAGTTCAAACCAAAGGGAGTTTCCCAAATTAATGGTAACAATTTCTCTTAATTTTTTTTTCTTTTATTTTACTTCTCCAACCCCTAAACTCTTATTATATCTTTATTTTGTAACATAAATAGTATCCTAAACATACTAGGATGTTGTTATGGGAAGGAATAGAACTACACTTACACACACGTCCATCTAATGGATGAAGAACATAATGTTTCTGTGGATGGAAAACTAACGCCTCACAAAACGATGATTGTTCGATTTTCTCCCATTGTCTCTCATGGTGGCCATTATGATGGAACTGTATTTATATATGATATATATTATTTTTATGATTTCCTTATGCTTCTAAACTCCCATTTACAGAATTCCTTTATAGTTTCCATAGTGGGTAAATACGATAATCTCATTTGAGGAAGTGCAGACTACCGCCCCCTCAAAGTGATGTGATTCGTTAATTCCTTATGTGGGATGTATAAAGGATGGAGTTAATAATATTATATATGTTATTATAATTTAATTATAATATACCTATGTATCATTATGTTTTAATTCCATTAAAATAATAAATAGAAATGAAAGTAGCGTTAATGCGTACGTATGGCTTACCATCTCCAGGAACGGTGCATTTCATTTCTTACCTCTAAATGTCATGTACTATTATAAATGCATGTATATGATGGATATATATGATATATATGATACCCAAATCATTAATATCATTCTGGATATAATGAACCTTTGACCTCATGAACAACATGTATTTATAAGAAGTCCAGTTTTTACTCAAGTACCAAATATCGACAAAATGAAATTTATTAACTTAAATGATTTAATACTGTTTATAACATAATAATATGTGATATAAAATGAATAATAAACTTGAAAAATTTTCTTAAGTAAGTATAAATTAACTTTAGTTTATTATTCAGGAGATTAAAGAATGATCGAGTCAAGTCGGACATGAGGTAAGTGACTTCATCTCAATCTCCATTCATTGAGGCATATTTTGTTCTAATACACGACCTTCTTTTATACACTGTATAAAAACCCTTGACTTTTCAAAGGGAATCGTTTTATACAAAGCGTTTTACTAAATGATAAAAATAATGTTCCTTTTAATGTAAGTGGTGACAACGACCTTTTCCGCCACCATGAGAATTATTTGATCTTTGGCTTCCTCAACAAGCCGTAATGTTTTTAAAATAAAATAAATACCATATACTCTTTTTTGTATTTTGGTATTGAAAATGGTTTTGATAATGGATTTGTTAAGTTAATTTATTTAAGTGATATATTTTCATTTAAATTTGGAAATTTTTTATTTCCTTTATATTTTTTTTATGTCTTATGATTTTATAATGGTACTTGGACATTTGACGGGTGGTTACGTGATAAACCAAATGACGGGTGGTGTCGCCAATACCAGGATGGGTGGTTACGTTATAACCTCCAATGCATTGGGTATGGAAGTTGGCTATATGGCTATTCCATGTAGTTATATGTGTGGAAGTCTACCATATAGTTATTCCATTTAAGTATGTTTATGTACCAAGTCACCTTTATATGTTATTTGTTCTTTATATGGGTTTTATGGTAATATTTTGGTTAAAAATGGTAAGTAATGATCTTTTATTTAGTGAAGAGTATTTACTACTTCATAAAGGTGAAAAGTATTACTTATGATGAAGTATTCATGGTTTACTTGTTGTTTTGAAAAACTAACAGTTTTCCTTCTTTGTGTATCCCTTACTGAGATTTTTATGGGCATCCCAAGTTTTTGAAATGTTTTTCACAAAACATAATGTGGAATAGGGTCAAGGATGGGATAAAGGAAAAGTCATGCTATCTTAAACATGAAACTAGACATCACACTTTTTTTCAAAGAGTTTTTATTTTATAAAAAAATTGAAACTGAGTACAAGTGTCTACTTTGTAATATTTTGAAATGTAATAGTTATGCCCTAATTCTCTATAACTCTAAACCTGAAAAGATCATCAATGTGAATTATTCATTTAATTCTATATTATGTAAGGTTTAAGGAAGGGTCCTTATAAGTTACCCTTGGTATATATGGTGTTACTATTGTGATAGAAGGTAACATCATTCATGAGATTGTCTAACCCACCATACTACTAGTAGATAAAAAGTGGATGGGACACCTAGGAAGAGTTATTGGTAGGAGAAGATTAGTCCTTAGGGACATGGGTATGGAAATAGAGATTATATAGTAGTTAGAGGTGGTAGATGGTCAGACTTGTTTCCACCTCCACCCCCATTTGTTCTATGTTAGGATAATGGAGATGAGGAATATGAGTGTGGGAAACTACACAAAGTCATTACTAATGACTAAAAGGATATAGAGATAATAAAAGGATTTATCTTCGTTTTTAAACTTATCTAAATTATTTATAAGAATTGGGGATATACATTCCATTATTTCAATATCTCTGGTCTGATATACAGAGATTCTTATTGAGCCTTTGAATCAACTATTATACTTGGATATCCTACGTGATGTGACTCAATGATCACACACTTCTACTAAGAGTGTGAACTAACAATAGGAGGTAAGAGTTTCTATTGTAATCTCTATATATTTTTGATGAGGCCTTATGAAATCCTCTTAGGCATGGATTAATTATCTATACATAACACCTAGATATATTATTTCTAGAGGAGGTTGAAGTGTGTCTACATTAATGGGACTTGGTTCCCCTTTATGGAAGAAAAGGAATCCTAGGTAGCACAGGTTCGTCTCTTTCATAAGAGGGTGAAAAAAATATCCATTATTTGGTTAGCCTGACCCTTAGTGTAGTGGATACTATGAG
Organism: Viscum album; assembly: GCA_963277665.1. NCBI lineage: Eukaryota > Viridiplantae > Streptophyta > Magnoliopsida > Santalales > Viscaceae > Viscum > Viscum album. Next base: position 858,049,835 of record OY728145.1, read on the forward strand.
TTTTCAGTTCCCTATATTGGTGGTCATGTGTGGAGATATCTTTCTTGAGGATGTTTCAAACATTCCAACCCGCTGATATATAGACTTATAAATTGACCGACACCCAATGATGACACTAATATCTACACAAACATATCATATGGATCCTAAAGAGCTACGCAAGATGAGGGTGTAGTTTGAGGTTCTCTAGAGGAAATGATTTGTTAGACCCAATGTATCTCTTCAGGAAACCCCAATGTAATTTTACATTAAGGTAGATGGAGATTGAGTAAATAAATGGAATACTGTAACTCAAACTAGGTGGCCTTAAAGAACATGTATCCACTACCAAGGATTGATGACTTCATTGATTGGTTGAGAGGGACAATATGGCTATCGATGATTAACCTCATTTTAGGATATTATCCGTTGTGAGTATGGTATGAGGATATACTTAAGGCAGAATTATGATGTCATTACGGTCACTGTGAGTACTTTGGAATTCCCTTATTCATGATAAACGCTATAGTAGTGTTTATAGGAATCATGAATGGGATCCTTCATTCATTCTTATAACAGTTCATGGTAGTGTTCATCGATGATATTCTAGTGTACACAATGTCTATGGAGGACCACACAAGACACTAGAGGATAAATTTGGACATAGTATGAGAGATCTAGCTTTATAGGAAGCTCTCTAATTTAAAGTTCTTTATTTATTAAGTTCACAATCTAGGGAATTTTTTTCTTAGTAAATTTTTTGTAAGTGTACCATGATAATGGCCTAGTATTTTTAGCTTGAGAGTCTCCCAATATTGTAATGGAGGAGTGAAGATCCTAAGGGTTGGAAGGATACTATCTGGTATTCCTATATGATTAATCCTAGACATTTTATCACTTTTCTACTTTTACCTAAAAGGGAAATCCACTCAATTGGACAGAGAGTTGATAGTAGGATTTCTAGGAGTTGAGATAGAGATTAACGGTCACTCCCATCACAATATTTACAATTGAGGGTTTCTAGTGTGTAGTGTTATGTGATTCATTAGTAACTAGTCATGGTTGTATTCTGATGTAGAGTAATGTGGTGACTTCTTATAGTTCACATCACTCGAGACCACACAAGGATAACTATATAGCCCATGATATTGAGTTAGGAGTGGTATTATTTTCACCAAATATGGGGAAACACTACCTTATGGGTGAGTGGTTTATCATATATTCTGACTAAAAGAGTTTCATGTATAGATTATCTTAGAAGTATCATAACATGAGACATATGTGATACTTATAGTTTCTCTAGGATTATGACTTCTAAATTTTCTATACTCGGGGAATGGGGAATATGGAATTAAATTCTCTCAACATGATATCTTATTCATAGTTTCTAAGTTAGGAAACATAGAAGTTGGCCTCACTGTAGATATCCATTATGGATAGGGATAAAGAATCTTTTCTCAAGTCTTTGGTTGTTACCCCTCTTATATTAAATCAATTAATGGTGACATAGCTTGGAAATATCTATTTTGATACCCATCATATTTAGATATTCAATGGACATGCTCCGGGTAGATTGTATGATGGTGGGAGAATTTCCCTCATTTTAGAGGATGCATGATGGTACCAGTGAAATTGTGGGAGGAGGTTGTTAGAGAGATTCATACATATAATATGGTGGTGTATGCCAGTATAAGAAAGATACTGAAAGACCTCTAACATCAATTTTATTGTCTAGGAAGGAAGAAGGGGGTTATAGATTTTTTCTCCAAATTCTTTACATTTCATCTAGTTAAGGCTATGAAACAGGTTAAAGTGGGTTTATCTCAACCCCTTGGGGTGCCAGCGTGGAAGTAGAATGGGATATCCATTGAATTTTTTATGGGTTTTCCATGTACTTCCCGAGGAAATGATTCCATCTGGGTGAACATATACTAACTCATAGTGTTGGATGAATTCTTAGCTATTTGAGAGTAGAGTTCTATAGAGATCTTACGATTACCCAAAGTACATGAGATAGAATGACTCGATGGATTTCCCTCAATGATTATTCTTGATTTTGAAACACTTAAAATATTGGTTATGGAATAGATTACATGAGTATTTTGGGACTCAGTTGTTTTTAGTATAGAGTTTTACCCCTAGATTGGCGGCTAGACTGAGATGATCATTCCGGTCTTAGAGGAAATGATACATGCCTTCATGTTAAAATTTCAATTTATTTGGGAGGATCACCTATAATTGGTTGATTTTTTGTACATCAATAGCTACCATTCAAATTTTTTTATCTAACTATTCAAGGCCTTTTAAGGGTGACCCTTCAAGTCACCACTATGTAGGAGTGACCTTGGAGAGTCAGCACTTATGGGACCATAGTTGGTTCATGCCACTATAGAGAAGGCTCAGATTATCCAGGAGCATATGAGAACTTCATTGAGCTATTAGAAGTCTTATGTTTTTGGAAGATGGGGACATTTATAGTTTTTGTAGGGAGTCTATGTGTTTCTATGGGTTTCAAATTGACATAGATTATGAAAATTTGGTCAAGGTGTCAAGTTATCTTAGAGATTCACTAGCCGTTTCTAGATATTGTATAGAGTTAGAGAGGTGGAACACCTCTTATCTCTACCACCATAGTTATATGAGGATCATAATGTCTACCACATGTCCTTGTTGAGGATTTAAATGCATGAACCATCATATGTTATCTATTGGAGTGATATGGACATTGAGTATGTAGATACAATTACTGACTACCTAGTATAGTTTGATGTGTGACATGGGAGGATCCTTCATGGATGATTTATTCCCCTAGTGAATCAATGGTGGTGACCTAGACTCTCCAAAGGGGAATTTTTACTCTTTCTTGAAAATTTTAAGATCTCATTTATCAAATTTAAAACAGCATACATGGTGGATTTTTGTGCATGGGGATATTAACATTTGGTATTAAAACTATGTGGGTGTCACGCTTGAGTTACGAAGGTTCTTGGTTCTTAAATTTTTTTTCACCCATGATTCTCTCCTTCCCACTTTCATCGATACCATCTTGTACTGTGACTAACATTCCCTATGCAAAAAATCCAATTATCATAGGATCAAGATAAAATATTCTTTACAAAGGTCGCACCTTGCATCTTCTCATCCTAAGCATTCCACAAATGTCATGGACCAAATCTAGCCGCAATCAAAATTAGTGCCAAACCCAGCCTGTGAAAAGTCCCGAAGTGTGTTCCCTATCCCCATGGGTTGGAACAAGGGCCCAGGTATCATTTATTTCAGTTTTGGAATGATTCACCCAAACATGGATACATAAAACATAAAAAACATTTGATAAGTTGAATCTGAAAAATTCATTCCAATCAAGATTTAAGAAAAAATTAGAACTAAATAAATGGTTTCAGAGTCAATAGAAGAGGTCCAAAGACACATGTAAATAGCATAAAAACGTCCCCAAGGACTCCACATGACAAGGGGTCATCATCGAAGAGCCTTCTTCACAACGCTACACCAAGGAAGGGAACTAACACCCCAAACCGCAATCAACCAAATCCTTACCTTTACCTATGTCCAACTAGACCAAGTCTACTTACACACAAGGGGTGTAAGTAGGGTGTGAGAATAATACCTGTAGGATACCACCCAAACATTCCAATTAGTATTCAATACTTTGTGAAAAAGCAATTAGTTTTAAAATGTAAGGAAAGGCACTAATAATTTCCCATAAATGCAACTTTCAATGTAAACATTTTTCAAAATAAAACATCTAGAATGTTAACACATTTGAATAAATCATGCTAGCTACTGTAATTTACAATCAATCACACCCCAAGACAAGGTTTTATACCACAAATCCAATGAGCACCAATACTCGGAACTCCCTTAGTCACTAGGTAGTCTCAGTCCCATGTACCTTGTACCTCGTACCTCGGTGTAAGGTAACTATAGAAAAATCCATTCTCGTGCACAAGAAACTTTTAGGTAACATAACCATAACCTATTGGTCCTCAATAATCATCATTATAGTTATTTAGTGTTTTTTATCCATTTTCTTAGTGAAATAGGGACAAAACCCATCCAGATCACGAGCTGTACTTGTACATATCCACCCTCCTAGGTAGTCGGGCTTCCCCCTTTTTGTTAAAACATTTTCAGCATTTAACATACATCAATCTTCATATAAATAAACCATTAATGGTCACATACAATGAATAAAGTATCTCCACACATATTGTTCCACTTAAAACACACAAAAAACATTTTGATTTTCAATATAACAACTTCCTAATAGCTAACAAGGTTTTCCACCCAAAAATCCATTTAAAACCTCAATTGAACACCATGTCCTTTCTCACATTCAACAAAATAGAATTTTCAGCACCCAAAACATTTTTATAAACCTATTACATGAGTTAAAAAACAACCCCAAAAGTCATTACATAAAATAGCCATGTAAAACTACCAAATTCACACCTAATTAGTACCCAAAAACCATTTACTCAAAAAACATCACCAAAACCAAATTTCATTGAAACAACCAAAGGAAATGACAATTAAAAACATTATTTTAAGCCCTAATACATTTCAATAAATTCATCCACATAGTTATAGGGCATCCCAAAATTAAACAATAAAAGATTTCTATGAAAAACCCCTAATTTCCCTTGAAAATGACACTTAAAATTTATTTTCTTCACAAATACCACTAAAACCAATTTTTTCACCAATAATTAAATGGAATAAAAATTAAAATGTTATAAAAATAGAAATCTAAGTCACAAATATTTCATACACAATATAATCACTTACCTTAATTGTTAAAACCCTTGAATCTTTGTGCGAAAATCCAACCGCACCATCGCCACACCATAAGGGGTGAAAACCAACCTAAAACCAGAAGAATGGATCAAGAAACCAATGATAAAACCCTAGGTTTGAAGCCCTAGTTCTAGACAATAGGAACATAAAAAAAAGGAATGAAACCATAAACAATGGAGAGAAATCAAAGCTAGAAGAACTTACATGAAGAGAACTTTAAGTTTACCTATATAAATCCCATCCAAAAATGAGATCCAAGGGAGGTTTAGGGAGCTTGGGAGGCTTCCATGGATGAAATGGTCGAATTCGGGATGAAAGGGATGAGTTTATATAAATCCCGAGAGGGAAAAGTTTTAAATTAAAAATATTTTTAAAGACCTCGACAAGGCCGCAATGGTTTATTGCACGGTTCAGCAAACCGTGCACCCAAACCATGCACCCCTTCTGTCCAATAAAAAAGTGTTGATTTGCCTCCAATTATAAAGTTATCTAACGGGTAAACCTATGGGGAATTATGGCCAAGTATAGGTGAAATAATAACCAAAAGAAAACCACCTTTCTACCCCAAGACTCATCCAACTCAAGGGAATAAACTAACCCAACAAATTTCCCCACAAGTGGTGCCACTAGTAGAGTCAAAAATCCAATTCCAAACCACCTAAAACTAATATAATACCTTTGAAAAAAGGGGAGGCCAAATACCACCCAATAACCCCAATACCAAGATCATTGATCAAGAATATAGGAGGCATAAAAATCTAATCCCAGAACACCTGATGAATAAGATAAAACCAAGAACCAAAATTGGTTTTGAAACAAAGGATGGAAATTGAAAATATGGGTGTTCCAATTCTCCCCACCATAAATCTTTCCACCCCCAGAAATACATAACAACACCAGATGTAAAAAAAATGCTCAAACGATAGACCAAGAATGAATCCCTTGCCACATTTCACCTTATCCAAAAGTCCAAACACCTATAGTTGATCAAACAATGGAATATAATACTCCCACCAACCAAAACATACCCCACTTAACTGAAATGATCAAACATATTCAAACTAAATCTCTAAACGAACAATTCAAACACTACCAGATGGTGCTCAATCAATTCACCTAAAACGAACAACAAACCCGAATAATTCTACAACAACCTTAATTAAAAAAACCACTGAGTGTGCTCTAATCCCACATTTAATCATGTAAGAAATTAGTGGCATGATATCCTTGAATGATAATACCTATTACGAAGAAAATATCAAGGAGAAAACCAAGTCACTAATAAAGGAAGACCCAAACGGACTACCCACCACAAGGGAAAAAATAACTTCTCATACAGAACCACGACACCAAATGGGGTAGGCCTAAATGGTGTCCCCAACATAATTGGTAATCTAGAATTCGACTTTTCTTAAGAGAACTTATGTTAGACCCATGATGGGTCCACCCACCATAATAAAAAACATAGTTTTTCTAAGATAGAATCAATACACTAATAGGGGAGGCCCGAATGGACTCCCCGGCATAAGGGGTAGACAAACATTATCATTTTTTCCATTGAAACGTACATGAGACCCATAGTGGGTCTCCCCACCACAATAACCAAGCATATTAACTAACTGGTATGGGATAACATGAAAATACAACAAATTTTTTAAAGAGATAGCATGGTTCAGAGGGTTGGTTTGCATGGTTTTGGAAACCGTGAGCTAACTATGCGGACCATTCTGTCCAAAGAGGAAACTTCACATGGTTTCTTCGGCTAAGTCACATAGTCATGCAGAATCCATGCGATAGCTACTTTCTTTTATCATAGGGTCCCCTGGCTTGGCACACAATTACATCTAACCGTGTAAAATCATTCGCTTCTACTTGCCTAGTCTAAATTTTAAACTTTCCTAAAAAACACAAAGGGAACCCAAAGGGGGTTCCCTTTGGGCGTAGGTTACTATAGAAGAACTGTAGCAGGGACTGTAGCAGCGACGATACTATTGATCGGCGAGTACTGTAGCGGCGGCAGGGCACTGTAGCGGCGGCGGTACTATGCGGGTACTGTTGCAGCCGGGTTACTATTCACAGAATATGAATTTGGCCAAAAAATTGGGCCTACGAGATATGTAATGGGCTACAAGACCACTGGGCCTTCAGACTATGTAATGGGTCTCCCTCTACCTAGTTAAAAGAGGTCTTTGCTTTGCTTTATTAATAAAAAATGAGGCTTCGGCCCCAACCTTTAAAAAAAAACAAAGGGAACCCAAAGGGGAAAAACATTAACTCAGGCTATAACATGGGAACAAGGTACTTCTGATTCTTTCCACCGAACGTGAAAAAAATGAACAAGATAACGACACCATAGGTTTAAACTATTCCCATCATTCATACTGAGGGTATGACTTTGACCAAAGGTTTGAACAACATTGGGATTTACCCTGACTACGCGCCAGCTTCTCTCTAGGACCTATGGATGGAGCTCAAATTATTGAAGCATCATTGGCCTCGTAGTTAGGCTTTGGAAACCCCTATATGGAACTCCTTATTCCAATTCCAAAAACAAATAAACTAGGATCTCATATGGTCTCAATGAGACATGACACACTTCAAACCCACTTTACCCCAACCCATTATTTTACCAACACAAGGGATTAGAGGATACACACACAACACCCCATGTTTCTTCTGATGGGAAACAATAGAATGAAAGGACACATAGAAACACCTTCCTCTATAACATAAGATTTTAGAATTCCCTAAAGGGATACATACATCCAACAAAATAGAGACACCCATAGGATTGCACAACCTTCACCCTTACAGTAAAACAAACACATGACATCGAAAGGTGTCACCGAACATGACCATTGAAGCTAATAAAAACCACTAGAATGGGGACCTTATACTGAGTCCCAAAGAGGAAATGATTCTAGAAAGCATCCATAACTGCCTCCCTTGTCCAGAAATTCCACACTAGGGGCCTAACATGAACTCTTTCTTCGATGAGACTGATGAAAGACCCGAAGGCCCTTTAACACATCATTCCACAATGACAACCCTGAACTACAATCACCTTCGATGACTCATGAAACCTTAGAAATTGAGGCCTATTTCAACTTCCCACAACCACTCTCCCTCTATAAGGGGATATACAGAACCACAAAAAGAAGAGGGGTAAACTCAATCTCCAAATCACAATAAGAAAGTCCTTATTTTGATCAACTGTAGTATCATCCAACGATGAATCACCATGGGCCGCACATGAATCATGCATTAAATATTTATGGGGGTGAAACATATCCAAAAAGATTACCCAATGACCCAACCAATATGTTCTATTGGTCACAACATACCACAAACCAAAACCCAACACATTAGGGGAGCCACCACATTGGCCTCCCAAACTTTTTCTCAAAAGAGACCACTGACCAATGCTTCATTCCAACTTATTTATGAAACACCAACCTAAAAAAACATTTAAACATATTGGGTTCTTGATATAAAAACATACCACAACAACAACCCTGAAAACATAGAAGCCACACCTCCCAACCACACATTATCAAAACACAACACTTTCCTTAAAACCCATAAAAAAATAGTGTTGGTGGATAGTGCATTTACCGATGGTATCTCAAGGGCCTCACACATGAATTTTTACATGAAACTCCCAGAAACCACCTCATATCCAACCATATTACCATATAAAACCTTGAATTTGGTCAACATTGAGAACACCAATGACCCAAACCAAACCTTTTCTATTTTCAAAATCAAAACCTTTTTAACCACACTTTCTCTTTCTCAAAGCTGCTAACTCTAAAATCAAAACCCAATTTTAATCTTACAAACTAATTTAGAAAAGAACCGATAATTCAGAAAAAAATCACTTTCATGCCTTTGAAAACCATTTAAAAACATTTCCACCCATTTCAAAACACTTATAATTTCATGAAAACACCATTTCATAAATCTTCATTTAATAAAGAACATAACTCTTCCCAATTCAATGAATGATTTGGAAATTTCAAAAAACTTTTCAAAGGTTCAGTTGTTAACAAATCAAAATCCACCTTCAACCCACACACATAAATTTTAGACCACTAAATTCAATTCAATACACTTTTCCATGGTTTATAAAACTCTACTAGAAACACAATTTCAAAACCCCCTTTAAAATAATTCATACTTTCAAAAGAGGTTTAAACACATAATTTACCCTTTTGAAATAATTAAAAAAATTCATTTATATACTTCCAGAAATAAAACCATTTTTTACTTCAATAGAAAATCACATTACAAATATTCACACTCCTTAAAATCAAGTAATTGTTTCTTTAAAAACCATATTTCCAAGACTCAAAAATAATGTGACACAAGACAATGTGGGAGGAAACAAGTGTCGGTGGGGGACTTGGACATATGGTTGGTGGCCATAAGAAATTAAATTCACCATCATGGAGATATTTCTAGGGAAATATCCCTGACTCCACATGGATTACCAGACCCTACGATCTCACTGAGACCATTAGCCCAACTCTCTTTTCATTTCCCCTGATCATCATCAAACCATGAAAACCTATGAGCTCAAATAAATCACGAATTACTCTAGTGAATTTAATCCCATAATGAGGTGTTCTTTCCAAGAACACTACCCATAACTTGAACAACGTGTCTTGACAATCCTAACTCTGGTCTATCCTAACTATTCCCTAAATAAGATGACTGAAAGAGTGAACCTCCACTAATACCATTTTGTCACGAACCAAATATAGCCGCCATCAAAAATAGTGCCAAAACCAGCCATTGACATGCCCCGAAGAAGGTTCCCTATCCCCACGTGCTAGAAAAAGTTCCTAGGTACAATTTATTTCAGTTTGGATATGATTTACCTGAATATGGACACATAAGACATCAAAAACATTTGATAAACTGAATCTGCAAAATTCATGCCAAACAAGACTTCAGAAATAACCATAACTGAATAGATGGTTTTAAATTCAATAAAAGTGGTCCAAATACATAAGGAAATATCATAAGAACAACCCCAAGGACTCCACATGAAAAAGGGTCATCACTCATGAGCCGACTCTACAACACCGCACCAAGGAAGGTAACTAACACCCTGAACATCCATAACCCAAAGCCTTGCCTTTACCTGTGTCTAACAAGACAATGTCTACATACACCCAAGGGGTGTAAGTAGGGTGTGATCCTAAACCCAATAGGATAACACTCAAATATTCTAATTAGTATTAAATACAATGTGAAAAATCAAGCCATTTCAATATGTAAGGGAAAGAGGGGATAATTTCCAAGAAATCTAACTTTCAATATAAATAGTTTTCAAAATAAAACATTAAGAATGTTAAAAAATTTGAATAAAACTTTCTAGATGATGTAATATATATTCAAACACACCCCAATACAAGGGTGAATACCAAAAATCCAATGAGTACCAGAACCAAGAACACCCCTAGGAACATGGTAGTCTAGGGCCCCATGTACCTCATACCTCATTGTAAAGTAACCTTAACAAAATCCATTCTCATACATGAGACACTAGAAGGGAACATACCCATAACCTAGTGGTACCCAAAAATAATCATTATTGTTTTTTTAGTGTTGTCGTTATCCATTTTTTTAAGGAAACAAGGACAAAAAAACATTCGGATCACTAGCTGTACTAGTACATATTCACCCTCATAGGTACTCGGGCTTCCCCCTTTGTGCTCAAACAATTTAAGCATTCCATATACATCACTTTGCATATAAGCTCAAACAATTTAAGCATTCCATATACATCACTTTCCATATAAATGCAACATTACTAGTCAAATAAATCCAATAATGTATATCCACACACTTTATACCACTTAAAACACACAACAAATCATTTTTATTTTCAATATAACAACTTCACAAAAGCTAACAAGGTTTTGCACACATAAATCCCTTTAAAACCCACTTTAACACCATGTGCATACTCAAATTCACAGAAAATAATTTGAAGCACCCAAAAATATTTTTGTAAACACATTAAATGAATTATAAAATAACCCCAATAGTCATCACATAAAATAGCCATGTAGAACACCCAATTTAACACCGAATTGGTACCCAAAAATCTTTTACTCAAAAAATGTCACAGAAATGAAATTTTGCAGCAATAAAAAAAATATGTGACCATATAAAACATTATTTTAAGCCCTAATTAATTTAAATAAAATCATCCATGTAGTTATAGGGCATCCCAAATGAACCAATAAAATATTTCTATGAAAAACCTCCAATTTCACATGAAAAATGGCACTTAAAATTCATTTTCTTCACAAATACCACTAAAAACAATTTTTACAAAAATAATGAAATGATATAAACATGAAAATGTTATAAACACAAAAATAAAATTCACAAAGATTGCATACACAATGGAATCACCTACCTTAATTGTTAAAACCCTTGAATCTTTGTGCGAAAATCCAATCGCACCACCGCCGCCCCACAAGGGGCTGAAAACCAACCAAAAACTAAAAGGATAGACCAAGAAACCAAGGATAAAACCATCAGTTCAAAGCCCTAGTTTCTACACAAGATAAACCTAAAAAAAGAAACAAACCATAATGAATGGAGAGAAATCAAATCCATAAGAACTTACATGAAGAGAACTTGATGTTTACCCATCAAAATCCCATCGTAAAATGAGATCAAAGGGAGGTTTGTGGAGCTTGGGAGGCTTCAATGGCTTAAATTTTCAAATGGGGGAATAAAGGGACGAGTTTGGATAAATCATGAGAGGGAAAATTTTTAAATTAATTTTTTTTAATGAACTGGACAAGGATGCATGATTTTCTTGCACGGTTTAACAAACTGTACACCCCCTTCTGTCCACTCAAAAAGTGTTTATTTTACTCTAGTTACAAGGGTCCCAAGTGGGGAACCTTGGGGCTATTATGGACAAAAATATGGGGAAATAATACAAAAAACAAAACCACATTTCTACATAAATACTCATCCTACTGAAGGGTATAAACAACCCCTAACAACTTTCCCCACAAGTGGTACCACTAGGAGAATCACAAATCCAACTCCAAATCACCTAAACCTCATACCACACCTTTTACAAAAGAGGAGGCCAAATACCGCCCAATACCCCCAAGACTAAGATCATAGATCAAGAATATAGGAGACACCAAAATCTAATCCCAGAACACCAGGAGACCAAGAGAAAACCAAGAACCAAAAGTGGTTTTGAAACAAAGGATGGAAATTGAAATTCTAGGTGTGACAAAAAATCTATGAATATGAGTAACTTCCATGATAGGTGGGGTAGAAATATTTTGAATGATGACATTCTAGGAATTTTAAACTTACTTGTTTGGTGAGTAAATAATAATGTATCCTCAATATATGATTCTATTAAGAAAAAGGATTCTGACATGTGTCAAAATTCTATTTTTCTTAAATTTATATGGAGGAAATGTCGAATAACCTTTTATTTTTTGGATATTGTGATGTTGAGATATGTATAGGCTTGTGTATTTCTTTTGAGATTGATTTAGAGGGACATAACAACCTTTCCTTCCACTAGTATTGGTTCAATTGCATGGGTAGAAATTATCATGAGATCTAAGAAAGGATAATTATTATGTTTGTGGTATTATGGTGGATTTTTAACACCATAAATTGTTCTCTTCATGATAATATTTTCAACTATCGACTTTCCTTGTAGGTTCTCTCATGCTAGATTGCTACTAACCTATGAAAACTATTATTGAAGTTTTATAACTATGATACCCTGGGAAGGGTGATCCCAGTAAAGAGATACATCCCCACTACCCTTCCTCACTCCTAGGATAGATGGGTTTGGTGGACCCCCCCAATACAATCTTCACGATTAACATGCATGAAAATTACCATATCGATCTCATGTGCGGTGGTGTTATCATTCGTGATTCAAAAGGCTCAATGATTGTTTACTTTAGCAACTTTTATGGTCATTAGGATTCAATTCTTACCAAATCCAGTGCCCTTCTAGAAAGATTGGAGGTTTACAGCTTCTTGAATATCCTATTTTCTATCTTAGAAGTGGACACTTCAGTTCCTATCAACTCCCTATATGACAATATTACCATTCCATGAATAATTTTTTATTTCATTCATAAGAGAATGGATTTTACCAATCATTCCATCCAGATGCACAGTTTTCATGAAGGGAATAAATAGGATGATTACATGACTTCTAAGTGTCCATGGGTTAGTCATAAAATGGTTTTTTCTCATTTGGGATCCCTACCCCCTGATTGTGTAAATATTGTTCATGCATATTCTCTTGGTCATCATTAAATTAGTCCCCTCACGAATGATTGTGTTTATTTCTTTCTTAGGTATTTTTGTATAAAATTTCATACTTTGAAAATAATAAAAAGGAAAAAGTGTCTGGTGGGAGCATGAGAATCTTCAAGAGAGCACTTGGGAGAGGGATACTCAGATGCGTGCTCAGTACCTACTTCTATTTGTGTAGCCTTTATATTTTAGAATTTTGGGACGTGAATGCATAATTTTGGTAGAATTTAAAACTCCAATTTTTACCATGTAATGTATTGGGATATATCTAAGAATATTTTAAAGGATGTCTATGATGATGACATGGGATTCTAAGGCCTTTTGTTACTAGAATTAATTTTTGAAATATATTAAATATATTAAAATCAAGGGCATATAGTTTTCCTAGATAAGTGGAATAACTTATAAATAATGGATCGGCTAAGATATAAGATACCTTTATTGTGTTTAGAACATGGGTTTTCCCCTAGTTTTCACATAATCATTGTCGGCACAGGGTGTTTGTGGGAATGGATAATAGATAAATTAATAAAATTAATTTATATAAATTGAAATGTTGTGATGAAATGATTATTTACTATATATATATAGGGAAAACACAAGTTTATCTACATAAACATAAATATTTAGAGTACTCATTGGAGCATCTTCTATGTGTGATGAAAAACTGGATTGAGGATCGTCGATTGGTATCTAACAGAATTCAAGGAACTTGAAAAAGAAAAGGGTACTAATTCCATCTTCACCATAGATCGATCCAAATTAAGGTAGGATGATGTTTCTTATAGATGCTTTCCTCATTAATAATTTAAATTATTAATGAAAATCGATCAACCAACAGATTGATACATAAATTGATCGTACTGTGGGAATGAGTTTTATTTGGGGGTTTTATAGGAGAATTGATTATTTTTATTGGATATTAATTCATCATTATAATGGAAATATATATAGGCCAATATAACAATTATAAAGTTCATTACTATTTTCCTAAATTATGGATTTCTCTGGATTTTCATGCACATTCATCACTGGTGTTTTGATTGACCATTAGTTTCACTAAAATACTAAGGAACCAACCATTTCACACATGTTTCATAGAAAAAAGATTTTATATTGATGATATGCACTCAGTATGCTTTTTGGATTTGGGGAAGATGGTAGAGATGAGTAAATTTGATCGGATTAATGAAATATGGGTTCAATAGTTTCATGTGGTGGTGAGGAGGATAAAGGATAATCATTTTTTATAAAAACCAGATGAATTAATCCCACAGAAAAATGATGGAGAGGATCAAACGGATTGATTCTACACTTATTGGTGTGATTAATAGATATATTTTTGGGTGGGAGGAGTAGATTATGACACATAGTAAGATTTTTGTTTTCATGAAAATTCTGTAACACACATCATGTAATCTGAGAATACATAGCTTACGTAATCCCTAGCATGGAATATGGCTTTCTGTGGAGAAGTTAAATATCACACAACATGTGAATCTACCAAGTATCTCATCATGTACCCTAAATGATACATGAATATAGCCCCGAGTACATAGTCATGGGAACACCATGTACACCAACATGGACATGGCTAGCCTAGGTGTACATGGGAAGATATGTGTACTTGGAAAAGGTTAGAAGTGCACATGTTTAGATTTTCTATGCACTCTTACATGAACAAGGACATAAAAATAGGTCATTTCACATGGGTAGAACCCAGTGATTAATTGAAATTCCATGTACTGCTATTACCTATTGTGTACACATTAAAAGAAGTAATAGGACCATTTCTGTCATCATCTTTGACATGTTACATTAGGGAGCATTCAAATTATCCATACCTCAAGGGTTGTTATGGAAGCATTTCCTAATAATTTGATAGTGATCCCTTCAGTGGTAAATCTTGTATTGATTTGTTAGAATCCTTCCATGAAGCCTAGAGTGAGATCCTCTATCATTATATTTACCTAGGTGGACTTCTTAATATCGTTGTCACCAACACTACATGGGGATCGATCATCTATATAGCAGGTTATTCTAGATTGAGTTATTGGTATACCCAATGGACTAGTGTTGGTTCCTCATCTGTATATCATTCTGTGCAGATTTGCAGTGTGGAATTATTATGGTGAGATTCATTTGGAATGACACCATGGATAGAGGCCATCAATTCTTTGTGACTAAGGGAATTTCTTCTCTTAGATTAGTTTTATTTGGAATCTTCAAACATGTTTCCAATACAATAATTATGGTTGTAACTTTAACTTAAGATTTTGTGTATTTGATAAGTATATCTAGATATTCGTATTGTATATGCTTTTGAAATATACCAGTGTTGAATAGACTGTTGTACTTATTATACGCCTAGTGATTTTAGGGTATCCTAATGAGTATTGTTACACTAACCCTACCATGGAATTTTTCTAAAATTGTTGTTTTCAATGGAGACAATCAATGTTTTTATGGAGTCCTAGAGGGACCAAGACCAGGAAGAGTTTGGTGATCCAGACTAACTGAGGTATGTTCTACTGGTTACCTTAATAGTATTCCCCTTTTATACCTCATGATGTATGTTTTTCATATTTTTTGTGGTGGGATTTTATTTAGACCTTCTTTATTTTTAGTACATATTGGCGTACTCTTGTTGTGTTATTTAGAAGTATGTGTGCATGGTTTATAAGTTTTTTTAGATTTAAACATTTCACATGCTTGGATACATGTGTATATATATATATATTAGTATAAGTCCTTTCATGTGATTGATTTTCCTACAATGCACTAGAAACCTACCCCTGGTCTATTTGAGGTATCTGTGGGGTATTCGTGGCATGGGCACTATTAGGATAGGTCATGACATATTTTATATGGGAAATGATCACCCTAAACCTAATAGTGTGGAAACCTAGATCTTTGAGTTGGAATATCTCTACAATCATAATATGATAACCATTGATCATGATAATAAAATAATACTATCATGTTTAACAAAACATGATAGGTACAACATCTGACTACACTATAAAACCATCATATATGGTCTCCCAAGACTAGGCACTATCAATAACAATCTACCACTTGAGACAATAAAACACAACTTTTTATAGGATTTAATGAATTAATGTTCAACATTTTTCATATTTTCTAAGGATTTATATTCAAATGGTTTGGTTACCTAATGTTTCATTCACAAGATATGTGGAAAACACCTTATAGGTTAATTTCTAGAACTTTTATTAACTTAATCCTTCATTTAACAATCTATATATAGATATATTCCCTTACCTCATGATATTAAACATTTAATTTTCATTTTAAGATTCAATCAAATCCTAATATGGGAAAACATCATATAAGTTGATATTGAAACATTTAATACTAACTCCCTTGTATCATGGGATGATATACATATACGTAGACATATATAAATCAATAAGTGACATATAGAAGTTTGGATGACATGTGAATCTTGTTTTCAAAGTATAATTCATTAATATATGTATTCCATCTTAATATAATGGGCGAAGAGAGATAGTCCAAATGTTGGTTACAATAAAACCATATACATCAGTCAAGGTGAGATAACACAAAGACATTATATGAAACCCAAGAACAATAAGTATCATTCCTAGTGACATGGATTTTCCCCATATGTGGGTTAGATACACCTAGGAATAAGTCCATTAAAATCCTCAACACTTATGAACATCCTTTATATCAATAAAAAAATGTGAGGTAAAAGAAATAATTTTTTCATTCATATTTGTAAAGTCCCATCGCACATACCACTAATCAAAGCCTATATTGGTGGTCCCTACTCTACCTCAAGAATGTATCCCCATACACTATAGTCTAAAGGATAGCAGTGAGGGTCCAATAAGATTTTATGGGAAGACAACACCCTCCTTTCATATTTAAACAATATTATAAATTAACGGAAACAATATATATTTAATAATTAAAAAACCAACATAGATATAATATCTAGTCACTAAACATAATCCATGAAATATCCAAGATTATGCTACCAAACCTTTAGGAGTCATACATATGAACAGTCATATATAAAAGGTGAAAAATTGAAGAAAAGTTAAATTACAAGAAAATAAAAATACCCACAAAAGTGGATCGATATTTAGCACGATGCCTAGATCCCATGTCCATATCTATCCATTCACCGACCATCTATCATTATGTGGTTTCCGTTATCTAGACATGTAATCATGCTGAAAGATCTGGTACAAAAAAGTGGTTAAACTAGGGTGTGAGAACAACTTCGTAGGCGAGAACCAATGGTGTCCCTATGCAAATCCAGCCAGTAATGAATTTTAGGTTGAATTTTTATAATTAAAAACTCAATAATTTCATTTTCAAACAAATAAGTGAAACCATCATAGATTTTTAAATCTAATACCCCAATTGAACAAATTTATTTCAACTAGTTCTATATTATAAACTATTTTAATATAATAGTAGATAGATCTTCAATTAGAAGATAAATATTTAATGTAGTAACAGTTCAAAAATGATATTTTCTCTAATCTGAACATCAAGGGGAACACAACAATAGTATCAAACTATTTTCATGGTTTTATAGGCTTCCTCATTTTAAATGAGTGATAGTGGTTGTTATATAATAATAAAATTTATAAAATAATTTTGTTGTATTTTTTTCATTGTAGTGAATTAAAATGTTTTTTGAACCTATATAGATCCTTCTAGAAACAAATTTATATAACAATATTTCCAATTTTCATAGGTACTTCAAATTACATTATAAATATAAAATAATCATTTCAGGGATTCTAAAAATTCCACCATGAATAATTCATAACTATTGAACCATTATTAATTAAAAAATATGTTGAATATATAAGATATATTCTCTCCAAAATATACCCAATAATTTTAGCTATAATAACCCTCATTTGAAATCATAATATACATGTATTCTAAATAATACATTTAATATTTCTTGAAATTTAATAATAAAAATATTATAAGTTCCATATCATTTATAGTTTGTATGTAATATTTTATAATAACCCAATATCTAAACTTATGTATCTCCCAATATCATATTGGGCATGATGATTATTGTAAACTAAATTCTCATTTTCTATATTGGGTGAAATTATACAAGGAATTTTTAGTTACTTATAAATAATTGAATCATGATTGTCATTTTATTTTATTCATTTTTTCCAAGAACTAATGATTCTTGGTACTTTTGATATATAATATGAAATCAATGTGAGCACCATATTTTTATCCTAATCCATATATATCAGAGTCTGGCATGAAATCATATCGTTTTAATTTCTCTATAGATTAATCTAGTTATAGAATACTATACATGATGGGTTGTGACCACCACTCTACTCATGTAGTTAACTTTATCAACCTGAAGTGTCTGTTTCATTTTTCTAATATATACAATATAAGTGTAACATCATCCTATAATGGTCAACTAGCCAACACACCCACTCGTAGGAGCTATGAAAAAAGAAAAACATTACACATATGATTCAATATCATATGAGATTACCCATGTAAAAAACATATATATTTTATATCAATTTTTAAATTTAATCATTACACCTAAAAAATTCAAACTTGACCCATGAGCCCAATGCACTAGTGTCTTTGGAGATTTGTTTATAAGAACTTAACATTTTACAATAATTCTTAAAAAATTCCCACATTATTATCCACACATTATAACCTTCCATACAATTTAGACATTATTCTCTTTATAATTTATTATAGAATAGAAACACAAGAAAATGGCCAGCTTAAATTATCTGTATGTTTAGACATAATATATATCAATCGAATATCACGGGTGAGAATATGTCAGGCATGTGGGTTTGATAACATAATAAAGGTATATAAACATAATAAAATTAAATTATTCCCAATAAAACATATTTCATAAAATCAGGTGACATTGCAGAAATATTTTTTCATAATATAAAAATGGATTTACCACCACCGCAATCCATATTTTGATTTTTAAATTACACTTTTAAAGGGTATGTGTGAACCAAAATAACTCCAAATGGTTACATATTCAAACACTAAAAGATCTCACCCATTGAAAATTCAAATTTCATCGGAACTCCCTACAAATTAAAAATTAAAAATTAAAAATAAATCAACACTACCAAACTCAGACCATGAGCCAGCTTGCATCATGATATCACCATCTGTCATGTCACTAAGAACCACTGCCATTATATCACTAGAGACAAAAACATACTCACTGGTGAGAACCAAGCCATCATCATTATCTTCATCCCTAAGCCACTTACTCAATATCACATCCAAAAGAGACTTGAAGTCCACCATACAGCTCCACCACATAGCGAGTGTGGGAAACCTAGATCAAGTGCCAAGAAAAATGGGAAATTACCAGCTGAAAAAATGGAAATAATCACATCGAACTGACGCTGTTAAAGAAATACAACACTATTGTCGTTGTCTCCTTCAAACTGAAAAGAAAATATTCTATAGATGTCACCACACCACCATTTTTTGATGTCTATCAGACATCAAATGGGATCCACATGAGGTCTAAAACCTGACATGCCATTCACATTAGTCCAAACCAAAAATATGCCTATGACATCCTAGATGACCACCACAACCCATCCCACCTTGGAAAACTCCCTCCCCTACATACAGGGAATAAAAATCCAAGAAATAGTGAGCCTCCTAAAGATCTATTCACCAAAGCCTTCTCACCGACAACCAACACCCGAACCGAACAACAAGCAGCAAAAAACATATCAGATAAAACCCATCACAAAAACACATAAATATCCAAAAAATTATTGAATGACACATCATATAAGGAACCAAATATAGAAATATAATTGTGGATTAACCCCTATAGAAAACAATAATAACCATAATTTAATTAGGAAAAGTGTATTGAAACCCTAAAAGATGAAGGAGACGCTTGGAGATTCATGGACGTCGTACTGCAAAGCCCAAAAAATTGTTGAATCCAATACTCCTAGTCCAATATAGAAAGGGGTGGCTAACCAGGAGTTCAGAGTTTAGAAAAGGCAATCAAGAAAGAACCAACACACCATCACTGAATCTAAAAAAGGACCTTAGAGTAGACTAGAGCAAACCAGCCAGGATAAATAATAAAGGGAAAAGCCTAAGAAGAACCATGCTGAAGAAATAATAGAAGGATGGGGTGAAGCAGAGCGAGGAGAAGTAAACCTAGAAAAGAGAGAACCCAAGAGAGAGATGAGATCCATAGGATTTCAGAACCATAATATAGTTTTGAGACATAATATAGAGATTTGGTGTTGTCCAAAGTATAGAAAAAAAGGTATTATCAGAAAACATGGTTATTTCTATGCATTATGTTGTGAATAAATCCAAATATTCCCCATATATTTTCTTTTGAGAAAACATAATAATGCCCATTCATTATGTGGGGTAAAACCAAATTATCCCCAATAAATATATTATGATAAAACCTAATTATTCTCATGCATTAATTTTTTATAAAACCTATTGATTACCACATATTATCTCACACTATATATTATAATATCCAATTCATTATAGGAATATAAATAAACCACATATCTCATAATAAATTATTATTCCTATTTCTCTCGTATTTACATGAAAACATTCATAATCCCATAAAAACATAGTGAAGCCATGGGAAAGAAATGTGTTTCATGAAATTATTTATAAAATTATATAATAATCCATCTAAAGTAAAAAGTATTATTGTATCATTATAGAATATCCTCAGGGAAATAAATGGAACACTAATGGGTATTAACCTATATGTAAAACAATTTTATTAGAGATTTAGAATAATTAATTAATAAAATAAAGGGAAGTATTCATTTCTTTTGATTTAATTATTTTTAAATTAAAATAATTTTTCAAATAATTAGGATGACAATTATTTTAGAAAAACATGAAAACCTATTGATGATTTTTCACAATGAAACTTGATGAAGATAGGGGAAATTGTGTACTTATGGAATTTTCTCAAAAGAATATTCCTTATACACTTTCACATACAATGAAAAATTCATTTAAAAATTAATTTGGTGGAGAATATAGAAAATATTCCTTCTAATAATTTAAAAAGTAATCCAATAAACCATAAAATTAACCATAAGAAATAATTGATGTATAAATAAGGAAATTTATGTAACAATATAAATAATATAGACGTGGTGGAAAAAATTACAAACCATAATAACAGGTAAGGTCATATAAAATTATAATCATTTGTTCAGTTTAATTTAAAAAAATGGGAGTTAATATAGTAAGAATACATGAAAACAAAAAAAAAATATAAGATAATAAAAAAATTAAGATAGTAAACATACGATTTCCCTACTTATAAATTAATTCATAAATAATTTCAACATGAAAATGAGATTGGAGAGTAACCCTTATAACTAGGTAACCTTTAAATCAAAAGAACATAAGAGAGAGAACCTAAGATAGATTTTTGAATCCCATTAGTTTTATAAAAAATATTATGATTTCATCCATGGTTATTATATACACCACACAAAATATGATAGGTTGTGAATAAAGAAAATGTCTCAATGAATGAAAAATTACGACCATAAAACCCTTACCATTACCCCGTGATTCAATGAATGTGATTTAATATAATTTATAACTAACATAACCATATTAGTAACTTATTTAAAAAATTTATTCAAATTTTGAATCGTTATACTCCAAAATACAATTTGTTAATTTTGGATATATCAGTTTGATATTTATTCTTTTCGTCAATGGATGTTAAATTTTTTAATTATATTAATATAATTGTTATAATATAAATGTTGAAATTCATTATTTTAAAAAAACCATCTCTCTTAGATTTTTTAAGGATAGTATAATAATTACCATTTAATTATTTATGTATTCCCATGATCAGTTTATTGAATGTATGTTTATGGTTCATGTGATGGAATCAATAATGGGTATGATTTCAGAAATTTTCCTATTATAACAGTTTTTATGGAAACCATTCATTTTTTTTTACAATACTAGGAAATTATTTTAGAAAAAAACTAATCCTCAATATCATATATTTCCATAATTTGTGAATTTTTACTCATTCATGTTGGAAACATTGATGATAGTATAAGATATTTCATATATGTATTTTAACCAACCTAAATAAGGTCATGTCATACTTTTGGATGAGTAAAAGTATAGAGTTATATAATTGTGATGTAATTTTATAAGAGTAATAGTTATTATAATATAAAATAATTATATTTTATATTGTTGATTAGGAAGTGTGGAGATTAGAGAACAAATGAACATATTGAAGAATAACTCGATTCTTACTTTGATGAAATCACTCATTCTCACAGTTTCCACCCTTATAATAAATGTTATATTCTTCCTTATTAGTACCAAATGATGCTAAAAATCTAAGATGTATTTAGGCGATGAAAACGGGTAGATATTCAAGACAGTTTTGAATTAATGTATATTGCAAGAAGGGCTAAAGTATAGCTCTATCTATTGGTGAAAAGGGACAGTTTTTCAAAATATTGGTTAGGTAAAGAGTAAAGTTGAAATAATATAGGGGTTAATTGACTTTAGTAAGGAAATTTTGTTGATGAATTATTTTTTATTCCTACACCTATCAAAGGACTTATAAAATTCTTAAATATTATATTATTTTAATAATATTCGATATATGATAATTTACTACTTTTTACAAAAACAATTCTTGTTTAATTACATACTATGGTTATTATTTTTTAATTAAAAGATAACCCATATTACCAAATATTTTTGTATTGATTAAAAATTTTTAAACCACTTAATCAAATTAAATTTATAAAATAGGGAAAATTATAAACTAAATTAATGAAAAATATTTATACAAAAGATTTTTTTACAAAAAAAACTCATAAACATTATATGTTCTCATTATAATTTCTTGTCAATTACTAACTAAATGAGTATTAATTAGTTATATATATTTATATTGTTTTATTCACTTTTTTAAATATATCAATTTAATTTATTTATATAAAATATTTTACACTTATTACAATTCATTGAAAATAACTATTTCACCTTTAATATGGTAACAAAATTTTACCTAAAAAACTTATTATTCTGTCTAAAATATAAATTAATCTAATTGTCTTATTTTTAATTTTCTCCTATAAATATTGAATCAATTTTATTATTTTCAATTAATAAAATTTATGAAAATTAATTTTCATATAAGAACACCTAAAACATAAAAAAGAAATTTTTTGAAAATATATTGTTATGTATCAAATGTATTTATTATTAATAAAAGAAATTTAATAAAAATAGGATGGATTTTAATTTATTATATTATCAAACAATATCATTCAAATAATTGTTTATAAGGGATTAATATAATTTATTAATATAAAAATAGGTGACACATAAAAATAAAATTCTCTACAAAATAACAATTTTTAGCATTAAAATATTTTATTATCATTTATAAACTATGGATTATAAATGTATGAATAATTATTTATTTTTGATGTTTATATGAAAAAAATTTCATTTAATTTTCCAAATTTGGGAAATTTACCTTTTAAATAAAAACATATCATATATAATGATAATATGTTTTCAAAATAAATCATTTTTATTGAGCTACAAATAATTAAGTTAATATTAATTATACCTACTTAATCTATTAATTAATGTGATTTATTTACATTATTAATCATTCATGTGATTTTAACTATACATTTTATTGATATTATTTTTAAAATGTTTTCAATTAAAAAATTCAAATTTTATAAAAACAAGCTTTAAAATGTAATGTTTGTTTACAAATGAATTTGAATCCTTTAATTTTATTATGAAAAAAAATTCATTTTAATTCAAATAAATTATCAGTAGTGAAAATATATATTTTTTACGTCTAAAAAATAATTATGTATATTTATTATATATAATTAGTTCTAGACTACTAAAAATATTACTAGTATTATACCAAATTATTATATACCCCTTTAAAATAACTATATTACCCCCATTACATCCTACAAATTAAATCAATTGATACCTCTAAAATCACACTTCTCGATCCTTTAATTTTCATTTTGGATATTATTATAATCTTTCTATATTCATGAAATGTTTTATCATTTGAGTTTTAGTTCCACTATTAGTGATTATCATGAGTGATAATGACGTAGTATATTTCCTTTTTGTAAAGATATTATTGATTATGTTGATTATAAAATTTAAATTTATACACTTTTAAGAGATATAATAATTCATGGTTAATAATATTCCACAGTGCATAATTAAACATTTTATGTACATTTGTTTTAATGATTCCAAATGACTGAATACATTTTTGTTAGTTTGATTCATATATTATATGAATTATTTTTTAATCAAGAATAATTATTTTCAAAAAGTGGAAAAAATATTTTATTATTAAATTGATTTTTTAGGGAAATAAACTATTTCCTAAAAGCTAGCTTTTCAAAATGGGTCAAGTGATTTATTTATACAAAAAGTTTCATCTTCTTCCTGTTTGATTTCCTATATGCTACTTAGTGAACTTCATTCTACATGAGTAAAAACATATGATTCTATATAAATCATATTCTTATATTTTCATTGAAATATGATGTTAAGAATTATTATTTCTAGAAATTGTCAATCACGGAAATGTGTTTCTATATTTCACTGGTGTCTCTTTCATTTATTCACATTCTGAAAGATGAATTATGAAATTTTATTGCAACTTATGAATCCTCAATATTATACTCCTAGACCATCAGATAAAATAAAATCAATATCATGGCACCAAATCTCTAGTAACAGTTGTTTCAATATTTTATAGTTCAATTTCACAAGATATAATCATTTATGTAAGGTATACTAATATTTATAATATATTTTAACTCTGTAAGAAATTTTACTATCTTGGATATATAAACATTTCACTATATATAAACTATGATAGATTTGTACCAGAATTGTTTAACACATCCCCACTAGACTAATATATTCCCAAATTTAATAATATATTATGATTTTCATAATATATTTCATGTTCGTAAGATATAGGGACTACAATTAAATGGAAATATCATATTAATATTTTTTATTAAATATTATATCATCTCTGAAACTTATTATTCATATGTTCTTGTTAAATTAACATCAAAAAATTCCATTAGATTTAAAATTCATAAAATATTTCCTCAATATAACTTCTATATCTCATTAAATCACTGAGAAAAAGTGACAAAAATAATATAAAATCTATATAATAATGATAGAAATATTACAGGGAATTTAGACCAAATTTCAAACATCTAAATGATTTATTTAATCTTCGTTGTGGATGAATAATGTATAGATTATCTTCATTTTTATTCTAATCAGTAAGTGGTGTAAAATTCTATGGTCCATAGATCATGTTAATGTTTAAAAACAGTGATCTAATAAAAATATAAATCTACCAACTAAATAAAATAAGATCAATAAAACAATATTTCCAGAATAAAATAATATCAAATTAAAAATGATGTAAACAATAAATATTGAACCATGTTAATCAAACTATTATTGTAATGGTTGGGTTAATTATCAAAATAAACCTATTTGGTCAACGATTCACTCAATAATTAGGTGAATTCTCTTGTTATATCCTCAATGGGGAATATACAAGCGCCTCGTAATACTATATAAAAGTGATAAGAAACAACACCACAACAACATGATCCTCACTCCATCACCATCACATATATAGTGGAATAAACTAGACCATTAGATTATGATGATATTTATCATAATTTATATGGAAGAAACCCCATTATCCTCCATAGTTAATATAGATATAAATTTTAAGGAGAAAAATAGAAACCCAAGGAAAAGTATATGACATGGAAAATTGATCTCCCATTTATCATTCATCTCACATGATTCTCATTCCCATAACTAACCATACTAGGGGAATTATATTGTTAATGTTTGATTATTGTAGTCCCAATCACTATCATATGATGTTTATTCCCCATAATCTTGGATTAATCACATCAAGATGCTATATTTGAGGCTCCCCCTATTTTAAGTTTTTATTTTTTAATCAATTGTTTTTTTTCTGATTATGTTTGTTTAATTTATATTAATGTTTTATTTTATTTCTTCTAAATATGTTAGTATTATTTTAATTTCCCCTATTTTATTGACTATGTATAATATATTTTATTCCATTCTCTATATATAATTATAATTTCACTAAAATATATTATAATACATTTACTTAATGGGTTTTATAATAACCTATGTATAATATTGAATCACTGTGTGTGAATTATTTCATATTATCCACCAATTTTGTCATTGATTCAACAGAAAAATTTAATAATTACCCAAATTTTCGTTTTCAATTTACTAAAATCATCACATAATCCATGTATGATTTGAAATTACTATTTTATGATCATTTAGGCATTCTTCACCAAAGTTTTCAATATATTTACCAAAATAAATTAATGATACCATATTATATTTTTTAAACCCTTTTCTTGCAACACATGAAACTAAAATAGATAATCAAATTATATGTAAGTAATATTTATTGACAATAACTAATATGTATTGATCACAATAATAACTTTTTAACTAATAGTAGATCATAAATGAAATGTGTTTTAATCAATACTTGTTAGTTCTAAACAAAACATATGTTTTTATAAGAAAAGAAATATGTATATTGTGATAAAGGAAAGTATTAGAAGTAATATAAAATTTTCTACATAATAAATATAATATAATTATTATTTTAAAATAATCTCACATATTAAATATATTAATTCTAGATCATAATTAATATGTCATATTCAAAATAAATGCTTATTTATTAGAGATATATGTGTTGATCCCAATACTTGTACATTAGTAATAAATATTAGTTTATAAATAATAGCATAGTCTATCAAAACTCAGAACCAATATGAACAAAACAAAAGAAAAGTTTCATATATATTTGGATCGATACATATTATATCACTAAATTTCTAATTTGTATAACCACTTTCATAATATAAAATATGTAGTTTCATTTTTTGTATTTCATTTTAACTAATTTAAATACATGATATGATTTAATAAATTCATATAAATATAATGTTTTAGTTATTGATGATGAACTATTTTAATTTATCACATACATACCTTGTGTTTGACTATACTGAGTAATTTTTATGTATAGAAATTTATTATGCACTTTGGGTGGTAGTTTTATCATTTCATTTTCTTTAGTGTTGAAAAATAGTTTTGTCTAATTTTTTATAATTATTCAACATATGTTTTGAATCATTTTTATATAATAAATTATTATTGTTCATTTATCTCTCTATATTATCTCCCATTCTCATTTATATTTTTAGATTTATTTATTTTAGAAATTTTATTATATTCAGGTCACTGATATCATCAGGTTTCTATGGAAACCCACTGAGGACATGAAAAAAACAAATATCAGGTGTTTAAAAGGATCTAATGTTAAATAATAAATAATACCTTTAGGATTTAAATTCAACTTTATGAATTTTTATGAAAACGATAGTATTATATTGAGAATTTTTAGATTTCATTCCACTCCCTCCTATAAAAAAATTAGTCTATATTTATGATTTAATATTATAAATGTTTAGGTATCATTCTGTTGAAATTCATGATAAATAATATTTTTCTATTTATATTTAATTTATACACTTGATTATAATGATAGGTATATTTTATTTATTTCTTTTTAATCCATTATAGTATTGATTTTTTTTCTTTTTTATTTTTTATAAAATTTAACTTTCCTTCCTTCAATTTAAATATAGTCACAACCACAAAAATGGGGACATTATATTATGGTGTGTTATCATGGTAATATATAAAAACAAAATTCAGAAAATAATTAATTTATTAAATGATAGTGAATGATTAATAATTCTAATTTTTTCAATCAATAATCTATCAACCATTATCCTTATAATATCCTTAAAATGACTTGATAGTTTTGAGTTACAATATTATGATACTTAATTATTGTCAACTAACTGATAGTGTTTATATGTAGTTATCTCAAAAGCGATGAATGGATAGAATATTTGAACTATAACTATTTTATATTATTTGTTTTCATCCTTGACCAATCTTAGTCATATAATATTTGACATAATTAATTTTCTATAAATATTTGACTTATTATCTTAAAACCATTGACATGATGTCAAAATTTTCTTTCATATTAACGGTATAATGATGATCTAAAATTTCACAAATGGAGGTCATGAATTTGGATAAATGACCTTATAAATGTTTTCAGTTTAAATTTATTCAAATTTTATCCCATATTTGTTTTGTTCTTCACTAACAATTTCATTAATTTATAATATATATGAAATGTGTTATGTTTTTTAAAGACTTTTTATGCTTCATGTTTTTATTAATAACACACTAAATATATATTTTTGTTGATCATCATTAAGGGCCCTTTTTTAATTTATTATTCATGTGATTACTTTATTATTTTATTTTATTTTTCGTTTATGTATCTAATCACATTTCATGCTATGAAGTGTTTTAAAACATATTTTTCTAAAGAAAAAAATCAAAAAAAAAATTAAAGGGACTTAAAGTTCTTGAAATAAAGAATATATTTTTTATTCTTAAAGAAATAATTTTTATTGGAGATACCTAAACCATCCATTAAACTAGAACCAAAAGAAATTGTACATTTTTTAAACCATCTATTTCGATATCATGAATTTTAATACAGAATTATAAATTTTTTTGTTGAATTCATAAATATAGGCATTTTTTTGTAAAGTTTCACTAAATTTTTTATTACCAATATGAAAATATTAAATTTTATATTCTAAAGAATATAAAAAACTATGATAATTTTTATCTAGAATACATGGGTTCCAAGTATTCAATTTAGGCATGTAGATTTCTACCTCTAGTTATCATGTCACTTAACAAATTCTAGGAGATCTCCCATCATGCTTAAAATGTATATACAATAAGGGGAACTCTATATAGAAAAATTTCTAAATAATATGGCCATGTTAAGTATACATCCACATGGTTGTGATGAAATAAAACATTAGAAGAAAATAAGTTTCAAGATATTTTACACAACATCAAAAAGATATATTTTGTATCAAAATAGAACTGATGATAGTAATGTCACTATGTTGAAATATGATACTTTAAAACATTATGTTGATATTTTTCCGTTCATATATGATTTAAATTTAAGTTTTTATTTTTATTTATAGAATCACATGAACTTTAGATTTTTGGTTATTATCAAGGAAAGTTTATTTTTTTCCGTGGATTAATTTTTTTCTTCTGAAAAACAAAATTCATCAACCATATAGCAGAATCATTTTATTTTTATCTCCAAACCATAAATGTTATCCTCTTTTTGATCATTATTTAATCTCGATAAATTTTTCTTCACTATTTTATATTTGTTTTTAAGCAATATCCACTTATTAAGAATCACATAATGATATATTTTTGAAAACAAAAGACGAGAATGAGTAACCTATATATGTATGTGAATGTCTTTACATGTATCTTTGTTGACATTGTGAAATTTGTTCTGTGAAATTTTCCACAGAACTCATGATGTGAACATCACGTAGACAAAAAATGTAATGTTTTAGTAAAAATATGTCTTTATTCTAGAAGGTGTAGATTGGATTTCCTTGTCTCATGACCCCAATAATCCTCGTACAGGATCGAAAAGTTTAGTGTGACTCTCTATTTTTATGGGGATCAATGAAAATAGGATAGGTACCACATTAGAGCATTAATCCAGATAATGGATGATGGAGAACAACCTCTATAGTATAGATAGGTGTGTACAACATGGAGATCCACACAGCGGTCCAATGTGCACCAACGTTTTTGCTGAGAGGCTCTCATAGGCCCTACCCATATAACCAAGAGGGTACAATGACCCTCCGTGCACACATTCTATAGACAAGAAGGATAACACCAACCCACATGTACATCCTAGAAGGCGCAACCACCCCCTAAAGTAACAACTATGACTAGAAACTATGCCTGTTTCTTATGTGGAAACCCTCCATCTAATAGGGTTCCCTATTTTCCAATAAATAGGACCTGGGATAACCTCATTTGAAAAACTAAAAAATCAGAAGAATCTCTTTTTCTCTTGTCGTATATGCACTTTTCTCAGGTCTCTAAAAATTTCTTAGTATGCTCACCAAAACAGAATAGCAGATAATTAAGAGGGATATGTGGGATGAAATTCCATTTAGGGTCTGAAAATAGGAAACATTTATGAGGACCATTTTTTCCCTTGTGAAGAACCACATGGTTATGGCCTCCCCTTCCTATGTAGAGACCTGTGCGAGAACCATATAGGGAACCCTATAGAGATATGTGGTTCCTAGGATAATACCACTCCCATGTTTTGTTTCCCATATAGTTCATTTCCCAAGGCATATATAGTTCGCAAGGTTCAATACCCCCTAGTTTAAAGCAACTCTAGATCCTTCCTGGCCCTCTTTGATGAAACTATTCACACAAAAAATGACCTTCATGAGCCAACTTTGAGCCTTATTCCAAAGCACCAATGGAAGGTTTCTATTTATTTTGGATCCCTTGTCAGAGAAAAAAAATTGAAACCTCGACCAAAGCCTCTATACATCCGAAACCCTAGAAAGAGGCCCAACATTGTGTGTTTTATTTGAGGTTTTATTCTAATAGTTAGAGGTTTTCGGTTCTTAAAGTATTTGATTTTTAGGGTCTTCATGGTGAATGTGAGTGTGCATTCCAATGACCATAAGAACTCTGACCCTATGGATGGTGTTTGGGAGTTCTAGTATTGGGTACTCGGGTTAGTATGATGTTCTTCCTGAGTCATTTTTAAGACCCAAATCCTCTAGTTACAATAATGAAGGGTGAGGATCATTAATTCATTTCCTTTTGACAGGGAATGTGATCCACCACTCCTAATGTGGAATAAACTTTATGGAATCCCTCTTGGAGAAATCTCATAGCCTTTCTCATGGGAGGTTTCAATCTTTCTCCTCTTCTCCTCTTAGGTTATGTCTATTTGGATAGTCTGATGTAACTACCATGTATATGAAATGAGAGTGGGAATGTGCATCCATGTCCCTTTTTATTATATCATCATCATAGAATTTTCCACATGTAGAAGAGGGATTATTTTTTTGGATCTTCCACTTCCCCTTTTTCTCATTCATTCTGTCACCCTGACTATGTGGTATTATAGATAAGTCATGATCATGGTTTGTTCTTGATCATATGCATGTTTTGGTAGAGAATCTTCTTTTGGATTATCCTATCACCTTCCTCCAGAGTGCCTGTAAAGGTGTGGGTCCAATAGACGATGTATGAAACCAAATTGATTATGTGGTTTTCATGATCACATATTTCCCTTTATTTCAAACACCAATCATGTCTCACCTGGGCATATAGGTTGATGGTGGTTATGAAATTCACATGGTCCCATACCCATTGGACATCCTTCTCAATAGTAAACTCCAATCAAAACCATCCATGGGCCTCCTCTTGATTAATAATCCCCAAACATTCACAAAATGGAATCCTCCTTAGGAATAATCACCAAAATCCTACATATGGGCCTCCTCTTTGTGAATAATCCCATATAATATCTTCATACTCATCCATCAAACTCCTACATAAGTGTAAACCATGAACAATCCTCACAATCACCATGAGTTGAGATATACCTCATGGCCCCATTCATATGTCATACTCCTCATGTTTAAGCCATAAACTAGAAACCCAAAATCTACATGAGTCAAGTAACATCTCATGGCCCCAAAATCAATCAGGGAAACCTCATTAAGACTAAGCCCCATCTTAAGTGACTTAAAGGGCCATGGTCCCTTGTGAATTTTTTTTAGTAAATTCATAAACATGGGTTCTCTCCACCAAACTTCAAAGCCCCAAACTCAGTAGGTCCATCCTCTTTAGAATTAAGCCCCAACACAATCCACTCAATGGGCCATACTCCCCTACGAGAAAAAACACATCACCATCAAAGGCGTGGCTCCTCAAAACCAAACTACGTAGCATCAAACTCAATCAATGAATCCTCCATCATATTAGTCCACAATATAATCCTCTCAAAGGGTCATACTCTCCTATTAGACAATCCTCAGGTCCATCATAGGTATGGTTCCTCACCACCGAACTATGCAGACTTTGGTTCCCATATAAATGTGATACTTTGGAAGCCTCCCTGAGGCCTAAAACCAACACCAAAAATCAACCCTATTCTCTATTGTCCAAATTCCTATTATAGTCTCATTAAATTTAAATTATATAACACTTCTATTCCCCTTGGAATTCTTTATCACACAACCCACACCAAAATTCCTTTTACAAATATTTCCTCACCACATGACATTCAACTTACCAGTTTGGTCTTTATCACATGACCCCCAAAGTTATAATGATCCCCATTAAGTAGAATTAATATATGTGGGTTCTAATGTTTTTCATATAGATATGTAGGAATCCAATTTTATGTGTTCGATCCAAGAATAAAAACAAATCTCATCTCTATAGATGAAGACACACTCCAAATCACCCCCACTATGTTGGTAAAGAAAAAAATATTCATAATAACAGCTAAATAATATCTAATCAGAATATAAGAGGATACATTGGATGTGGAACCTAAAATACATAATGTGTTATCCATTAATGAGGAAACATAGATACATATATATGTTTTCGACGCTTTCGCCGGGGCGCGCGCATCCGTCTGTGAGGACGCGCGGCTTGTTGCCCCGCATTCCCGCTTTCCAAAGGCGGGCGGCATTCGCTCCTTATTCAGGGACGTCTGCTCCTTGATCGAAACAGGATGATGGGATGTCGGTTCTTCCTCCTGCTGATCCCTCCTCAGAACTCATCACCTAGTCCGGGTCTCCCTTATAGATTTAATACGTAGTTCGTGAAACTCTTCCCAGTGCCATGTTTCCATGGACGCCGGTTAATTACACTGCTTCTGTCGGGACATTACAAAGGGTCCAGTCAGGGCAGCAACCTTCGGTCAGGGGAGTAGTCACGTTGAGGCATCAGTAGCGTGTCTGGATGCTGGGGTACCTGGCATGTTCGTCTGTTATCCTTGACCACAAGGATCCTCGAGGGCGTGGAAGCCCGAGGCATCCCACATCGAGCGCGGGGAATTATGTGTCACAGACACATATATGAGGTTTTCCTCAGCTTCCCGTGTTCAACACAGGGTATGTCGCAAGTTTAACGTCCAGTGGGGACAGATCAGCCCAACCAGAGCATTAGCTAGGATAGATCGGATTTGAGGGATCCTCCTTGAAAGGATATCGACACCGGGGCCAGCCCATGGGCGATTGGTGAATGGAGTAGAAGGAGAGTGAAGTGGGACCATCGCAGGGGGCGACAGTGAAGTTGGGCTTGATCCTTGACGAGGCTTCCTACGTATCCCCGTGGCAGGGAATCAAAGTCCGCGTAGTTCGGGTTGGTGCCGGTAAACCGACGTGAATGTGGACCTTGGCCCGATGAACATCGTTGGCGAACCAACATGAAGGTGGACCTTGGTCCGATGAGCATTGTCAGTGTACTAACTTGAAGGTGGACCTTGGTCCGATGGGCATCGTCAGCGTACCGACGTGAAAGTAGACCCGTGGGTCCACTAATGGTGGGCTTGAACCTTGGGAAGGTTTCTAACGTACCATGCCTTAACATGGATCAAAGACCTCGTAGTTCATGGAATACAGTTTAATGTCATGTGGGACGATAGCGAACCCTGACGTGAATAAATGACGGGCGGTGGGTGTCGGCGAACCGACGTAAGTGAGGGACCTTGGTACGATGGGAGTTGGGCTTGAACCTTTGGGAGGATTCCTACGTACCATGCCTTGACATGGATCAAAGACCTCGTAGTTCGGGGTGGTCACAATGGCTTGCCGTCAGACGGGAATTGCAGTTTAACGTCGTGCTGGACGTGGGTGAAACTCAACGTGAAAGAACGACCGAGCAATGTGGCTTGAACCTTGTGGGGGCTTCCTACGTACCATGTCTTGACATGGATCAAAGACCTCATAGTTTAGGTGGGAAAGGGTCGCAACAGCTTACCATTGGACCAGAATGCAGTTTAACGTCAGGCTGGACGTGGGTGAAACCCGACGTGAAATGACGGGTGGGCTTGAACCTCATGGAGGTTTCCTACGTACCATGTCTTGACATGGATCAAAGTCCTCGTAGTTCAAGTGGGATGGGTCGCAATGGCTTACCACTGGACCAGAATGGGACCTGACGTGAATGGATGATGGGTGGGCTTGAACCTCATAGAGGCTTCCTACGTACCATGCCTTGACATGGATCAAAGTCCTCGTAGTTCGGAAGAATTGGTGGGTCGCAATGGCTTACCACTGGACCAGAGTCCAGTTTAACGTCGTGCTGGATGGGGTGAAACTCGACGTGAATGACGGGCGGGCTTGAACCTCATAGAGGCTTCC
Source organism: Viscum album (assembly GCA_963277665.1). Lineage (NCBI taxonomy): Eukaryota > Viridiplantae > Streptophyta > Magnoliopsida > Santalales > Viscaceae > Viscum > Viscum album. The sequence continues at coordinate 858,084,544 of OY728145.1, forward strand.
TACGTACCATGCCTTGACATGGATCAAAGACCTCGTAGTTCAAAATATGGGTTTGTCGGTGAACCGACGTGAAAGTGGACCTTAGTCCAATGGGCGGTGGGCTTGAACCTCATAGAGGCTTCCTACGTACCATGTCTTGACATGGATCAAAGACCTCGTAGTTCAAAAGATGGTTCAGGGTCGGTGCTCACTCTAAGCCCACGTGAGTCATGCTCGGTGTGAGAAACAAGAGGTTGCAAGGACCTGACGATCACGTCGCGAAGGGTGCGTCCGTGAGAAGCGAAAAGGGGCTTACGCGTTGAGCAGCCCATAGTGTTGGGACTTACTCTAGGATGGAGGCCCATAGGGAGGTGCCTCGTTCCCTATCACGTCCTCCACTGACCTTGGTAGTGGGGAAGTACGGAGATGCACGGGTGCAATCATCCGTACCAAAGGTTAGAGGCTTACGCTCTGAGGCAGCCCTTCCCCTGCGAACATACACCACTATGACAAGGAGGACCTCATTCCATGTGCGGAAGAGTTCCATTCCCGTGGAGACGAGTGGTGTAAAGAATTTTCGAGCTGGGGGGGACCCTTGGTGAGGGAGACGAGGTTGGGTCACAGTTTAACGTCATGTGTTGAGGACGTGGTGCTTGGCAGTTTAACGTCCTGCAGCTCGGACGAGGTGGGTTCACTCCACACCCCTAGGACTTACATAACCGGTACCCTCTGGTCCTTGGGGAAGGGAAGGTACCGGTAAGGCCATGGTAAAGGGGGGTCGTGGGACGAACCATCGAGGGGTCCACGTTAGCGTGGCTATGTGAAGAAGCAATAGCCGTTAGCGTGCCTATGCGAAGAAGCATTAGGCGAAGCAATGCTACGGGTGGTATTGTCCATGGGACTTTGAAATCACATCGTGCAAACCTGGAGGGTCGCACAGGAAGAGGAATCGCTAAGAAAAGGAGTGTGCTTCGCGAAGTGGGGTGCCTTGGCCTTAGCATGGGGCATTGGTGTGAGTGGGAGGTGCTTCGTGAAGTGGAACAGTGTTCGCGGAGCACTGCCTCGTGAAGAAGGGGTGCCTCGCGAAGCAGGGTCCTGCAAAGCAGTGTGCTTCGCGATGCATAGTGATCCTGCCTTGGCATAGGGATCACTAGCATGGGTTGGGTGTTTTGCGAAGCATAAACGCTCTGCGGCTGCCCGGGTTCCCTTGGGAATCCCCTTCCTCCGCGAATGCCCTTGAGCTTCGCGAAGGGCATCCCTCCCGGAAGAGGGGCTCAAAACGAGACAAAGCAGAGGCGTCTCGCGAAGTAGAAATACCTCACGGAGATCATGATTCCCGGGGCAAAGAGTGCTTCGCGATTCAGGAGAGGAGAAGCCGAAAGGTCGGATTTTACGTCTCCGGGACTCAGGGGGAGTCCAGTATTTATAGGGAAGGGGCGCCACGAAGCAGGGCTCGCGCGCCGCCTTCGGCGCTTCGCGGCGGCTCGCGAACGTCAAATGGGTTCGCGGAGGATTACCGCCTCTGGTGCTTCGCGGCGGCTCGTGAACGTCAAATGTGTTCGCGGAGGATTACCGCCTCTGGTGCTTCGCGGAGGCTCCATGGTTGGGGCGCTTTGCGCCGGGGCTTTGCGGCGGCGCTTCGCGGCAGCGCTTCGCGACGGAGCTTCGTGAGGCAGTGCGCCGGCCTTTTTCGTTCCTTTCTTTCGGGCCACATTTTTGGCGCCAACAAATGCCCCCCCCCCTCAGACTTGGAGCCGCAGAGGGTGAAGGGTCGAAGTATGGGGGAAAATCGCCAAAATTGTCGGTGGTTCGCGATGCAGCATCGCGAAGGGGGGGCCCGCGAGGCTCGCCGGGGCCGCGGATCCGGACGCGCCGCGATGCTTCGCGCGGGTGAGGCGCGCCGCGATGCTCTGGGGTCGCCGCCTATAAATAGGGGGTCCGCCCTCTTTTGTCTTCACGTGACTTCCTTGTCTTTTTGTGCTCTCGATTTTGCGAAGCTCCGCGTACTCCGCGACAGCACACCGCGAATCGAGCTTCGCGGCGAACCGCGGGTCTCCGACTCTGCGTCCGCGCCAAGCAAACCTCTTCTTGTCGGCCTTGGCCGGACTTTGCGGCTTGGTCTCGCGACCGATCTTCGTGATCCGGCTTCGCGATCGAGCTTCGCGGTCGAGCTTCGCGATCCATCTGAAAGAATCCTTTTCAGAGGGCCAGAGTTAAAATGGCCCTTCAAGAAGCTGTCTTGGGGGTCCTTGCAGATGCTGCTCGTCGAGGTGAGATGGCCAACCGTCTGGGCTTAGGGGAGATGATCCAGAGCCACTTGGATGACACTTCTTTGACAGATCTGCTGTCGGAGGGTCATAAAGATTATCCGCAGTGCAAGAAACTGCCGTTGTACGGCTTCGGGTTGAGGGATGACGTCTTCATCCCTGAGGCGAGTAGGGATGAACCAGCTTGCTGGTTCAGGAGCACACCGTGCCAGCACCAATGGTTCAGGGCAGCCGATGGTCACGCGAGGGAGGACTTCACACCCGTTACCGCTGACTGTCTCTAAAACCATGTGAACGACATCGACGGGAAGCCACTGCTGCCAGAGACTTCCCCTCCCATCTGCCGTACAATGTTGAAGGCGGCCTTGCAGGATTCGAAGAAGGGATGGTCCGATGAGTGGGACCTGCGCCAGGGTGGAAAATTTACTGATGACTGGGCCTGGGCCTACTGGGTAGGCTCCTCATGCGAGGAGTTCGGGTCCGAGTTGAGGAGAGTGGGGTTGTATGAGGAAACATGGGCCTCCCAATTCCACATTTACCAACCGAAGCAACTAATGCCAGAGTTGCTGATTAGATGGTCATCTAGGACCAACACTTTTCACTTGCATCACGGGGAGGTGGGCATCAGCCTGTGGGATGTCCACCAGATTTCTGGGGTCCCAATCTTGGGGGCCATGTATGACGAGTTCCTCCCTATTGCCAGCGCGTGGGGGGACGTGGAGAAAATGCCGCGACTGGCATCGGCGTTGATGGCGCTTGTCCCTGGAGAGGACAAGGAGGCAGTGAGGGACGTCCACTTCAGGAGGTGGTTCAAATGTTTCCTGAATTTCCTAGAGATTAGAGAGTTCCCTCTGAGGCCTCGAACTTGTCCATGGGCGGACCAACGGGGAAAGGGACACTCGTATTGGCGGGTCTTGGAGGGCAGCCAATGGAAAACTTGGGGTTTCAGCGTCAGCACTGAACAACAGCCGATAGTCAGGCTGGAGGCGTTCGTCGCGGCTCTCATCTGTGGCTGGATCCTACCGGTGAGAGATACAAGCATGGGAGTATGGCCCACCTCGTTCATCATGGCGTCGATGTTGTCCATGGGGCAGCGGGTTAACCTGGGGATCCCGATGCTCACCAAACTGTACAGAATGATGCGGAATATTAGCGAGGGCAAGAAGCCGCCAAGAATATGCGGGCCCTTCCACCTTCTGTATGGGTGGATTGCAGCGCATATCAGGAGGATTTACGAGTATCCAAACCCCATTTCGCCGCCGGGATCAAACTTTCACCCCTCCATCCTGAATGCAGTTGGGAGCTTCCCGTTCAAACTGGCTGTCCCGATGGTGCTGAATCGGGTGTGGAGGGAGGATGAGTTCAATTTCCATCCCCTCCCGTTGCTGACGGGAATACTTGCTGACGACAGGTGAGGAATAGAAGAACATCGAGCTTACCTTCTGGCCTTTCGAGGTGGAGTTTTGGTGGCTCGGATAGATCGTGAGCCAATCTGCGAACCGTACACCCCGCATCGTTTTGCGAGGCAGTTCCGATGCCTCCAGCGGCTGACCCCGCAGGTCTACTGGGTGGTGCGCCATGAGGAGCACCCGTGTGTGATGAGGAAGCTGTGGCTCATGTTCACACGCGAAGATGGAAATATGCGGATTGCATTGCCTCCATCCACCGCCGCCTTCGGATTAGTGAAAGAGTATGCCATCAGTTGGGAGGCCGCTTATCTGGGGGAGATGCTGAAGCAGCCAACGATCCGAGTAGGTGACGGTGGGACTCCTCTATTTCGAGGTCGGGGTCGGAGGGCAGCTAGGGCCGCTCGCGGCAGCGGGGCTGCCATGGCGGCGAGACCCGCACCAGCCGAGGGTATGGCAGCAGCGGTGGATCCGGTGATTCCGGGAGAGCAGGGTTATCCGGAGGGGCGAACACCGAGGGGATTCCGTAGGATATCCACTCAGGCTCCGGGAAAGCGCCTGCGTCACATTGACATGGAAGAGGATGCCGTCTTCCCGGAGGCTTGGGACATTTGGGATGTCAACTGGCAATTCCTCAGCCCATCTGAGATATGGGCCCACCTGAATCGCCTCGGGATGGAATTACCGGGTATAGGCCCAGTTCGGGCTGGATTCATGGCGTCCCCGGTGGAGGCAGAACAGTACCTGGAAGAGCTGGAGGATTATGTCCACTCCAGCGGTGTTCCTCGCCCAATGAAGGATCGGGTGAGGGTACTGTTGAATCAGACGGTCCCCCCACAGTTATCGGCTGCCGATCTGAGGGAGCGCTTCCCCTTGCCGGAGGAATCAGAGGACTCCTCTCGGGAGGATGAGGCTTGAGGAGGGAGCCCGCTGGAGGAGGGCGAGGTCGGAGACCGAGGCTCAGAATCCGACGACTTCGCGGAGGCTCTCGAGGTAGCATTCCGAGCTTCTCTCCTGGAGATCTATTCTTGAGCCACTATGGGCTTCTCACCGATGTTTGAGCCATGCAGGAGGAACTTGTCCGTAGGCCTCGTTCTCGCTCCTTGGCGGGTGATGATGCGGGACCTTCAGAACTCGTGCCTATGGCTGCGTCCAGTTCTGCGTCTGGTGGGACCAGGGCGCCCGAGGTGGCTCCTCCGGAATCTCCAGACCTTCCAACAGTATACGGGGGGCCTCGTCTCGGGGTCCCATCAGTACCGGATCAGGAGCGGCGGTTGGAGGTCGATCTTCGTAAGTCTCCTCCACCGATCTCCTTGTTGTCACATGTGGGCCACGTCAACTAACATTTATATCCCTCTTTGTCGTGCAGTTCTTCGACTGGCGTGGGCTGTTGCGGCGAGGCTGGTCGGGATGTCTGGTGGCATCCCTCCTAGGGGCATGCCAGTGATGGTGGAAATAATCCCTCCATCTCCTCAAGCTGCGACGCACATCATCACTGGCGGGTCTGCCAGTAGGGCCGTACCCGAAATCATTGAGGTGGACTCCGAGGAAGAGGATCAACCGGTCGGTCCCAGCTCTGTCACGCCTGCTTCGGCGCCAGGTGTCGCGCTGGATTCGACGCCGGATGTTGATCCTGCCGAGGATTTCCTACGGGCGTATCCCGCATATGAGCCTGCCAATCGCGCAGACTGGGACGAAACGGCCTCCGACGAGGAAGACAGCTGCATAGTTCGCCGCCGGTCGTGGAATCTGATCGCACGCTTTATCAAGGACACTACCCAAGCACAATGGCTGACCGAAATGGATAGGCTTCACTCGCGGTTGCGCGAACTGTGCGCTGGGGGAGTGGATGCCCAACGTCCTCATGCACTCATCCGAGATCTTATGGCTGAGAAGATCTGGGATCATGATCGTGGGCTCAGCGTGGGATGGCAGCGGAGGAAGGCGACCAGCATTAAGAAGCTCCAGGAGGCTGAAGGCGAGATTCAATGGATGCAGATCCGGGCAGATGAGCTTTCAGCCTCTCTTGATGCGCAATCTGAGCTGGTCTCACGGTTGAAGGCCCAGCTGGAAGAGGCTGAGGAGCATATGGGGCAGACCTCTAGAAGGATGGCTGCCGCCCAGGCCGAGGTAGAAAGGGCCAGGGCTAGAGTTCACGAATTACGCCCCGCCGCTGCTGAAGAGGAGCGGGAGTTGAATCAGCGACAACAAGCTTTGGACGCCGCAAGTCAGCGGGTGGCGGAGCTGCAACGCTCTTTTGACGGGGTCAACCCGTATATGGGGGAAGTCAACCCCCGAGTATTGTAACAAATCCAAAACCCTTTTATTGGTACTTTCGTTCTACCAAATTTTACCTTTGTTTTGAATGCCGTAGCACGCACGATTTCCACTGTCGAATTACCTTGTTACATCCCTACAATGTTTGCGGGATGTTTGGCGAAAATCCTTCAAATCCACATGGGTCGAGCCCAATGTGAGATGCAGGAGGTAGTTGGCTTGATCGGAGAAGGATCTTCCAAGATAGCCAAATTACCGTTTCTTCAACGTGCTCTTATGCACGAACGGGGAAAAGCCAGGGGCGCTGAAATCGGTCCAAACAGATGAAAATAGGAAGTGTGAATCACGATACCCAAGATTCGGAACACTGTGGGGATGGCGTGACAATAAGGGACAACCGTTAACCTTGGAGGGGAAACGGTACCCTTACTGCGTTAGCCTAAAATGGGGACAACAAATGAGCATCGACCGCTGACCATATTCGAAACGCGGGATTTTATCAATTTGTTGTCGATCAATCCTTCGGGACGTTGGCCCGTAACGGTAGGAGAGCCCTTGGGCATAGTATCCAGGCCGTTATTGGGGGTCCCTCCGAACATGACCAGTCTTCCGAAACGTTGGCCCAGGACGGTAGGTGAGCCGATGCGGCATGAGACCAGGCCGTTAGGGGGTTCCTTCAGACATGAAAGAGGACGAGGGTCCGAATAAGGGGCACGCAAAGCGTGGAATATGGAGTGATGGTTTGTTCAAACAGAATCCAACACTTCGGTAGTTACACCACCGTGGTGGGATTATGCCAGATGGGTGCATCGGTCTGATCACGGATCATTCTTTCTTCCAGATAGGGCCTCTCTGGCGAGGGCTGGAAATGGGGAGGAATAGGATTTTGCGATTCCTGGGGCTGGACCCTAGGTGAAATGCCTGGGTGTCTATACGTATCCCATAACGATGCGAATGAAGCCATACGTAGTTCTGAAAGCGCAGTTTAATGTCATGCATGACGATGAACAGCCCGACTGTATTGGCATACATCCTACCAAAACTACTAAGCCCGCGTGAGTCGTGCTCAGTGCGGGAAACAAGCAGTAGTGGCGGGAATCTCCTAACACAAAAGGGGCAGGTTAGGGAAAAGGGACGCTCTGTGACTACCGGCCCAATGACATTAACACGATCATTTAGCGCACCTAGATGCGTGAAGAGAAAGAGCCAAGTATGATGGAGTTCCACTTGAACATGAGGGAGTGGAAATGTGTGAATCATGACGCTCGAGATTCGGATCACGATGGTGGCGGCGTGACGATGGAGGATTACTGCTGACCATGTTCGCAACACAGCATCCTGTCGCGTTAGCCTAAAATGGGGACAAACAAATGAGGGTCGACCGTTGACCATGTTCGAAACACGGGACCATGTCGCAAATGTTGTCAGATATCCATAGGGACGTTGGCCCGAAACGAATGAAGGGACCTTAGGTCCAGCATTCATGGAGAGCCCTTAAGCTTAGTATCCACGTCGTCCGAGGGTCCTTTTGGATGTGGAAGAGGATGAGGATCCAAATAACGAGCTCACGAAGCTTGGTCATGGGATGAGGGGAATGTCCCTGTGAAAATCCCACGCTTCGGGCTCTTTGTCAAAACACATCTGAATACGGCAACGAAACGTACTAGAGAGAGGGAGCAGATTCCTTCCCCTTGGGGAGATCTTAGTTTAGGGTCATAGAATTCCGACCATGAAAAGTTAGACTGGGCCCGCGGGGAAGTGCCCGGGCGCTCCTACGTATCTCATAGGGATGAGAATCAAGCCTTATCAAGCCTTACGTAGTTCTTGATGGACCTTAGACCACAAATGGGTAAAGGGAGAAGGGGACGCATGGCCTCAAAACCCGACGTGAAGGAGGACCTAAGCCCTACTTACCATGCGTTCTATGAGGAAATGCTCGAGTCGAGGGACCAAACACGAGGGTTAGGCTGGGCCCGCGGGGAAACACCCGGGTGCTCCTACGTATCTCATAAGGATGAGAATCAAGCCATATGTAGTTCTGGAAGTGACATGGTAGGATACCAGTTCCAGGGGAAAAGTGGAGTGCGGGTGTGGCCCTTACACTAAAAGAAGCAGAATTTGATGTATCTTGTTTGTTCTTTAAGGTGAATGGTTTTTTTGTGAAGCGACAGGCCTAGAACCGTAGGTCGTGATGTCGCCACAAGAATCAAGCCGTGATGGGCGTTGAAAAATGGCATGGCACGTGACCAATACCCAACATGATGTCCTCTACAATGAGGTCACCACAATGCGGTGCCGTTTTTCATCGTGCGGCCAGGACGATAATGTCACAGTTTAGGGTCGTATGATAGGACCAAGCATGCATTTTATCGTCATGCGGAAAAGACATAGCAGAGACGATGCTTGGCGGGAAATGTGCGCATTGTTATAAAACACAATTGACAGAGACATGATCCCACATCAAATTGTACGCCGTTCGGAGAGGGAAACCTTAGGTCGAGGGGCCTATACAGAGGTGATACAGGGAGAGCGACTGGATTCCTGAATGGGTTGTACCCGGAGACAGGGCATCTGGGCGGTCCTACGTATCCCATGAGGATGGGAATAAAGTTGAACGTAGTCCCGAATGGGTATTAGTTTATGGTCTTAGAGCTCAGACCATGGGAGCCCCAAAGGGCGCCAGATTGCAGCTTTGTCCCCCTAGAATGCAAAAGTGCACTGAGGGATAGCGCCAAAAGTGTCGAGATTCCACCTGGACATAATGGGGTGGAAAATGATTTGAATCATGCAACCAACATTCGAGGACTGAAGAGGCTGGCGTGACGACAGAGAATTACTATTGACCATGTTCGCAACACAGCATCCTGTCGCGTTAGCCTGAAATGAGGACTAACAAACGAGCATCGACCGCTGACCATATTCGCAACGCGGGATTTTATCGATTTGTTGTCCAAAACCCTCAGGGGCGTTGGCCCATATCGGTAGGAGAGCCCTTGGGCATTGTATCCATGCCATTCTTGGGGGTCCCTCTGGGTGTGAAAGATGATGAAAGTCCGAATAGAGGGGAACACGAAGCTTGACAAGTGGAAGGAACTTGATCAAGTTGAATCTGACACTCTTGGTCCTAGACTAGAGTGCTCTTAATACATGGGTGAACCACTGCAAGGAGTCAAGGGACTCAACTTTGAGGGTGATCGAGAGATGGTAGGTTTCCGGGGGAAGGGGGCACGGTGCCCAAAACCTTGTATCATACCTACACCCCCCCCTCCTGGAGAGGGATAGGCCAAGTGGCCTAGGTGACTGGGAGATCAGGAGATCACCAGGAGGTGGGGCTGGACCCGAATCTTAAACATCCAGGTGGTCCTACGTATCCCATGAGGATGGGAATCAAGCTACACGTAGATCTGAAGGGTTCCTTTTAATGTCATACAGGACAGGGAATAGGAGGACTGAACCTCAGAATGGGGGCGTGCGTGGTGCAGCTATTGCAAACCCGACGTGAATGAGGACGTAGTCCCTCACTGCGCCACGCAGCCCTGTGGTCAGGGTCCCAATGGTAGGACCCGAGAGAGGTGAACTTGCTGAACTCAAGCTGGACCCAAAGACAAGGGGTCTTGAACGTTGTTCCAGATGAGAGTCTTAGTTTATGGTCTTAGAGCTCGGACCGTGGATGGTGACAACTCCCGAGTAAGCACAGATGTCAACCCAATCCCTAAGCCCATGTGAGATAAACTCGGTGTGGGAAACAAGGGGGGTATCCTCATCGTAATACTTGGGGCGTCCACCAAAGGGGAGTCAGCAGAGAGTTCCGAAGGACACTTTTGATGTAGCTAGTTCCTCCAACGTGCAGACGTGCATGAGGGAAAAGTACCAAGAGTTCCGAGACTCTACTTGTACATGATGAAGTGATGAAGGGAGTGAATTGTGTACCCGACATTTGGGCTTAATGGGTTGGCGTGGCGATAGAGGAAGACTGTTAACCATGGTGGAAACATAGCGTCCATATCGCATTAGCCTGAGGTGGGAATAACAAACGAGCATCGACCGCTGACCATATTCGCAACGCGGGATTTTATCGATTTGTTGTCCGAAACCCTCGGGGGTGTTGGCCCGTATCGGTAGGAGAGCCCTTGGGCGTAGTATCCAGGCCATTCTTGGGGGTCCCTCTGGGTGTGAAAGATGATGAAAGCCCTGATGCGGGGATACGCGAAGCCTGGAAAGCGGGTGCAGACGTGTCCGAGTAAAGCTTGGCATTCCAGGTAATAAACCAGAGTACTCTTAAGCACATTGGTGAACCGCCAAAAAAGGGTCGACGAAATAGCTCAGTAGGGGGGGAGCATGGCGTGGTCATTACGAGATCGTTATGAATGAGGACATAATCCCACACCACACCATATAATCCTCTCACGGATGAAGGATAGGCCAAGGGGCCGGGATGAGATGAGGATTCCCGAGAGATGGGGCTGGACCCGAATTTTGGACATTCAGGTGGTCCTACGTATCCCATGAGAATGGGAATCAAGCCACACGTAGTTCTCTATACGTAGTTTAATGTCATACTGGACGAGAAGGGGAAGCAATATACCCCGAAACAAAGAAGGTATGTGGTATGGTGAAGAAGCCGACGTGAATGAGGACATAGTCCCACATCACACCATACACCCTGGGCAAGAGGGGACCTGGGTCGTGGCCCGGAAAGACCAAGGGGCCTAAGGTCAGGCATCAGTCAGGAAGGCCTGACTGGTTTGTAGTTTAACATCTTACATGAGGACGAGGGTCGGGGACCCGAAAAGGCCAAGGGGCCTGAGGCTGGGCCTCGTAAGGGGAGTCGTACGGCATGGTACATGGTCCCTACGTGAATGAGGACGTAGTCCTACACCACACCGTACACTCCGGGTGAGAGATTGGGGAGAAGGCCAAGGGGCATAAGATCAGGCATCAGTCAGGAAGGCCTGACTGGTTTGTAGTTTAACGTCTTACATGAGGACGAGGGTCGGGGACCTGAAAAGGCCAAGGGGCCTGAGACTGGGCCTCATAAGGGGAGTCGTACGGCATGGTACATGGTCCCGACGTGAATGAGGATGTAGTCCTACACCACACCGTACACTCCTATGACAAATCGAGGCCGTGGGCCCGATCGCTAGCACCACCTGGGGGAAGTTTGTCGCCTCGGGATGGGGCAGAATGAATCACTGTTCTTGATGCCTGGGACATCTCGGGGTGGACCCAAAAATCCAGGACACTGTTGACCATATTCGAAACACAGCGTTCCTATGGTGACCCGTATGGGGGAAACAAATGAGCGTCGACCGCTGACCAAATTCGCAACACGGGACTTGTATCGATTTGTTGCTTGAAAACCCTCGAGGGTGTTAGCCCGTATCGGTAGGAGAGCCCTTGGGCATTGTATCCAGGCCGTTCTTGGGGGTCCCTCTAGGTGTAAAAAATGACGGATTCCCAGTCAAGGAGTGGGTGAAGCATAGTTGTATCCATCCACGAAAGGGGAAAACACCTCTAGGGGGGAATGTGCAGCCGGGTCGAGGCTTGCTCGATGTGGGTCGGGGCAAAAGTGTGCACCCTGCCATGTCTTGACCCGAGGGGAAGATTTTGGCTTTTGGGCTGGGCCCACGGACGAAGTGTCCGGGCGTTCCTACGTATCTCATAAGGATGAGAATCAAGCCATACGTAGTTCTTGAAGGCCATGCATTTTAGCGTCATGCGGTGAGGACATGGGAGGATAGAAGAACGAGAGTGGGCGCATGGTGCGACCCTTACAATCTTTGTGTGAGCGGGGTTGCATAAGAGGGGCCAAGAAAGCCTACTCCCTTCTACACAAAGATCATCCAAGGAAAATATTCCTAGGGGGAATAGTGGAAGGGAAAAGCTTGGGGCTGGGCTCAGGACGAGGTGTCCGAGCGTTCCTACGTATCTCATAAGGATGAGAATCAAGCCACACGTAGTTCTAGAAGTGCAGTTTAACGTCCTGCGGGACGATGAGAAGCACCTCACTTGGGGATATGTACGGTACAACAAGTAATCTGGCGTGAATGAGGACGTGGTCCTACACCATACCGTACAATCCCACAAGAGGGTAAGTTGAAAAAAAACAACAAGGGGGCCTGGGGGCCAAACCGCGGTGGAGACGGGGACAGGGGCCCAAGGAGGCCGAGGGGCCTGAGGCTGAGCCTCGGTCAGGAAGGCCTGACCGGCTTGTAGTTTAACGTCTTGCAGTGAGGACGGAGATGCAGTTTAAGGTCGTGTGGGACCAAGTCGCAGTTTAGGGTCGTGCATGACCCTCTCACAGTTTAGGGTCATGCAGGACCACTTTTTCCCTAGGCAAAGTATCGCTTGAGGAACTTGGCATTAGTGGGAGGGGTTATACGCTCTCCATCCGTGGTCACCAAGGATTATGCCCCATTGGGGTAAACCTTATGGATGATATAAGGCCCTTCCCATTTGGGTTCTATCTTGGGCAGTTTCCTACCGGGAATCATTGGCGCTCGAAGGGCCAATACCAGGTCACCCTGTAGAAAATAGCGGAGATGAACCTTCTTGTCAAAGGCTCTCACTATCTTGTCCTGATGCCTTTCCATATTGTGCAGGGCACGGAGCCGGTTCTCGTCCAGTGCCTCTAATTCAGCTAGATGGATCTCGGCAACCTCATCTGATGTCTGGTGATCATAAACTGCAGTGCGTAGTGATGGCAGCTGGATCTCAATGGGTAGGACGACCTCAGCTCCATACACCAGGGAATATGGGGTCACCTGGGTAGAGTTGCGAGTCATCGTCCGGTAAGCCCAGAGGGCGTTGGGGAGCTTGTCCGGGCAACTCTTCTTGTTATGACCAACCATCTTCTGCAGAATGTTAGAGAGGGTCTTGTTGAATGCCTCGATCTGTCCATTCGCCTGTGCGTGGTAGCGGGAGGTATGGTTCGACCGGATGTCGTACTTAGCGTACAATTTCTTCAATTCAGCTGCTCGGAAGTTGGTGCCGTTATCAGTGAGGACAGCGTGAGGGACTCCAAACCGGTGGATAATGTTGGAGCTCACAAAGTCAACGATGGAACGGGCCTTGACCTCTTTGAGCGGAACTGCTTCTGCCCACTTGGATAAGAAATCTGTAGCAGTCAGGATGAACCTACACTGGCGGGCTGTTGCCGGTGGATACGATCCCACTACATCAAGTCCCCATACCGCAAATGGCCAAGAGTACTTGGTGGGGTGGAGGGGCTCCGGCGGCCTATGAAAGAAGTTTGCGTGTACTTGGCACGCGTGGCATCTCTTGGTGTATCCAATACAATCGTGGATCATAGAGGGCCAAAAGTACCCCAACCTCCGGATTTGATGGGACAGTTTCGGCCCAGCTTGATGGGCGCCACAGGAACCGGTGTGAACCTCTTGCATAACTTGAGGTATCTCCCCCCCCTTGTATGCAACGGAGGAGGACACCATCGAAACTCCGCTTATAAAGGATCTGTTCAAGGCTGGGGCCGCTCCGGAGGGTAAATTGCAGCGCGCGGCGTCGGATTCGCTCGCGTTCGGCCCGGTCGTCCGGGAGCTGACCATTTTGGAGATACTCGACAAAAGGTGCTCTCCAGTCGGGGGTGGTTTCAACCACTGCATCCGAAGAACCTGGGATTCCCGATACGGAGGGTCTGGCGGTGAGATGACTTACCCGCATGCTATCACAGTCCTCTTGGGTGACGGGGGAAATGACTCTCCGGTGGGCCATGTGTATGACCAAATCATCTTGCTCGGGTTTCGCGAGCGACGCGGCTATGCCAGCCAGGGCGTCTGCTTGGCCGTTCTGCGACCGTGGGACATGGGTAACCTCTGGTCGAGAAAAGAACTGGGCCATTAGGAGGAGGCTGTACTCCAGCAACAGTGCAAGCTCTGGCTTCCTGACGACGTAGTCGCCATTAACCTGTTTGATTACCAGCTCGGAATCTCCCTTCACATGTAGGTGGGGAACATGGATCTCAAGGGCCAACTCGAGGCCGGTGATGAGAGCTTGGTACTCTACCTCGTTGTTCGTACAACCTTCTGACAACAGGAACGAGTACGGCAGGACGACCTGCGCCGGGGTAATGAAGACAATACCCAGGCCCACTCTGTTGAGCTTGGGATCGTTGAGCTTCCTACCGGTGGGGCTCCGGGAGGCACCGTCGAAATGCATTTGCCAACACGGGGCAGCATGATCGACTGAGAGGATCGTCTCATCAGGGAAGTCCAGGTCCAGGGATTGATCTGCGGAGGTTGGATGGGCAGCTAAAAAGTCCGCCAATTCCTGTCCCTTAATGGCCTTCTGAGGTATAAACCTGATATCAAACTACTGGAGAATCACCGCCCACCGTGCTAGTCGGCCAGTCAGCATGGGGCGGTTCAGGATGTACTTCAGTGGATATACCCGAGAGATCAATTTCACCTCGTGGTGTTGCAGGTAGTGTCGCAACTTCTGCACGGCGAAGATGAGCGCAAGACAGCTCTTTTCGATAGGGGAGTATCGAATCTCCGTATCGAGAAGCATGCGGCTGAGATAGTAGATACTATTCTCAGTACCCTCGTTGTTCTTCTGGGCAAGCAGCGCACCGAGGGATCTCTCCAGGGCGGTTACGTAAAGGACCAGTGGCTTTCCGGAGACGGGTGGCATCAAGACCGGAGGTTGGAGCAGATACTGCTTTATTTCCTCGAAGGCGGTCCGGCACTCCGCATCCCATTCGTAGGCAGCGCCTTTCTTCATGAGCCGAGAAAAGGGCTTACACTTGCCGGCCAGATTCGCAATTAATCGGCGTATATAGGCTAAGTGGCCTTGAAGGCCTCGGAGCTCTCGAATGTTGCTCGGGGGAGGCATTTGGTTGATGGCCTTGATCTTCTCCGGGTCGATCTCGATACCTCGGTATCTGACAACAAAGCCCAGAAACTTCCCGGAGGTGACTCCGAAGGCACACTTTAGCGGGTTCATCTTCAGGTGACGGGAACGGAGGAAGCTGAACACTTTCTGAAGGTCTCTGAGATGGTCCTGGCGCTGATGTGACTTGACTACGAGGTCATCCACATAGAATTCCACCAATGTCCCAAGGATCGGTTTGAATATGCGATGCATGGCCCTCTGATAAGTGGCACCTGCATTCTTCAAACCGAATGGCATAACCTGGTAGCAAAAGGTACCCTGGGGAGCCCTGAAGGCAGTGGACTCCTCGTCTTCGGGGGCCATCCAGATCTGGTTATACCCGGAATACCCATCCATGAAAGAGAGGGCTTGGAATCCGGCCGTGGCGTCAATCAACAGCTCCGTCACCGGGAGCGGGAAGTCATCCTTTGGGCAGTGGCAATTAAGATCGCGGAAGTCGATACAGACTCTTATCTGCCCATTCTTCTTCCTGACTGGCACAATGTTGGCAAGCCACTTGGGGTACTGGACCTCCTTGACGAATTTGGCTTTGATTAGCTTATCAACTTCGGCCTCAACCATAGCGCCATGGAAGGGTGAATCTTCCTGGGAGGCTGCTTAAACCCACGATGTTTTGCTGGGAGGCCCAGATGGTGGACGACCACTTGGGGATCCAGCCCCGGCATCTCATCGTAACTCCAGGCAAACACATCACGGTTTTGTTTAAGGAAGTCTACGTACTGCTGCCGCTCCTCGAGGGACATGGCCGCACTGATCAATGTGGGTCTCGGATCTGCCTCGCTACCAAGGTTCACCTGTACCAGTTCATCAATCGTGGTAGAGACGCCTTCTTCAAAGGATGGGGGAGCATCCTCCAAGTCTTCCTCCCCACCCGTGGGGGGATTTCCCGCGATGGAAGATACTTCTGGGCTATCAAGATCCACGGGGCAGTTGGTGCCGACTCGGGCAGCAGCGGTCATCACATCAGGAGACTCACTTGCCATCGAGACCATGGAAATGAAGGCAGTCGAACCTATCCCATCTGGCCTTCAGCCTAAAGGGCCACGTTTGATGATATCAAAGCAATGGTGACGTGTCGGCCTGAGTCGGTTAATTCCAAACCGGCGGAAGAGACACGTGTGGCGCACCGCCGTTGTCATCAGCTTGACGTCCCGGTACCGTATAAGGGTAGGAGATTCCGGGATCACCTGAGCCTGGTTGATGTAGGAGTACGAGGTGATTTTCCGCCATCGCTTGGACACGGGAACATGTATTCCTTGCGTACCTGAAACAACAAATCATTGCCCCATGTCGGGGGTCGTGGCCTCCAACCGGTGGATCGGGAGGATGTAGGCGTCGTCCATGCTTGCCCAGGGATCACTTGTGATCGGGGCGGGCTCATCCTCGCTTACCAGGATTTGCTTGTCCTTACTTTTGTAATAACCCGCATCCAGATAGCCGGCCTCACAGGAAGCGAAAGGGGACGCGTCTCCTTGGAGCACACCTACTTGACCGTTGAGCGAGTACTTGAGGCACTGGTGATACGACGAGGGGACCGCTGCATGCAGATGGAGCCATGGCCTACCCATCAATGCGTTATAGGTGGTGTCCTGAGAAACAACCATGAACTCGGTGCTGGAAATTAAGCCACCGAACTGAGTCTTCATGCGGATCTTGCTGACTGGGGTTTGCTCTGTCCTGTCGTACCCCTGGATCCTGAGGTCAGAGGGAGTTAAATCCCCTTCGGACAGACCCAGCTTTCGCAGCATCCGGGTCGGAATTAGGTTGATTCCAGAACCCGTGTCAACGAGGCAGCGGTGGACTTCCACGCCATTGAAGTGGCCAGTGATATAGAGTGGGCGAATGTGCCCCTGTATAAGAGGGTCCTCATCTTCACCGAAGAACGAAATAAGAGCCTGACACTCAGCGTTTTCAATTGTCTCGGTATGGAAGGCTTCTGCAGCTGCTACCTCCGTCTCGAACTGGAGGGGGCTCCTTAGGGCCTCGGAAAGTGCCTCGCGCATTTCACATGATAGGTGAAGGTCCTCAAGGATGGAAAGCCTCGCCGAGATGCCGTCCAGGTGCTTCAGAACATCGTACTTTCGCGCCAAACGCGAACCTCTGCTTACAGGAGGTCGTTCGGCATTTGGATGCACAGCGGATCCGGCTAGCTGAACCGGTGAGTAACTAGTACTGGGTACATCTTGCCGCCTACCAGTAGAAGCCTGAAGAGTAGTCACCGGGCTATGATCGGGCAGCGGAGGCTGGCCTGTAGCCGGGCAAGACTGGCTGTGATACGAACGAGGCGGCTCCCTCCGATCCAGTAGCACGAACGACGGTGGAGGTAGAGCCGAGGATGTTGGATGGGTCTGCGCGTGCTGAGATCTGTGCTGAGCCTGCTGCCTGGTCTCGGTAGCATGCACGGCTTGGCCACAAGTGCCTGCTGACGTACCTCGATGACCGGCGCGATTGCGATTCCGCTGACGTTGACGTCGGCTGGAAATGTTGGGGAGGTCTGCCTGGGGTTCCCCCTCGTCGGGGGTCATATAGGGCTTTACCAGCTCCACGGTGTTAACTGAAGCGTACCCTTGGCTATCGCTCAAGGAGTCATCCGCCGTTGGGCGGATTTTGGGAGGGATCCCCATTTCGGGGGGCATAAAGTCGCCAAGAGTGCGGGATGACGACGACACTGGCGGTGCACGTTGCTTCTTCTTACGTCGCCGCTGCTTGCCCTTTTGGGAAGATGTCGACTGTGAAGACGAAGCGGAGGAACCAGCTACCTCTTTTGAAGGTTACGACTGCTTTAGGCGTGCCCGGATGATACCCTGGGCACGGACGACGGTTTTTCGAGCCATCCAGTTGTCGTATTTCTGGGATCCGCAGCTATGGACCTGCTGCCACTCACCTTCACTGTCGCTGCCGATTTCTGATCCTGCAAAGACGCCTGCCACTTGCGCCGGTGCTGGGCCCAACTTGACTATGTTGTTGTTGACCTGGTCCTGAATCCAGTCTTTAAACACATAGCATCGCTTGAGGGTGTGCCCCATGATCCGATGATAAGGGCAGTAGTTGGGGTGGTCGGTGAGGTACGCCTCTGCCGGCCTTCTGCACTCAGGCAAGTGCACAATCCCTTGCTCTAGAGCACTTCGGAAGTAGTCAGGGACCTGATTTTCGTTGAACGAATAGGTCTGGTACCTTCTTTCCGGATAGGGGGCCCCGGGGGCCTGGTCCTGACGAGGGACCGGAGGGGCCTGCCGAGGAGGTGGCGCCTGGCTGTCTCACCAAGGTGGCGGTGGCGCGTTGCGCGGGGGAACCTGTCGGTTCTGAGGTGGCCGCTGCTGGGCTTGAGCCTGTGCTTGAGGTGGAGGACCTCTACGGGGTTGCGGGGGTGGTGCCGCCGGCAGCAATTCTAGCTGCCTCGGGGCTTCTATTTGAGGCACCGCGGCAGGTTCAGCCCTGGCGGTCCTCCTGGATGGGATCATAGGGGGCAGCAAACGTGCCTGACTGGCCTGTTGCAGGGCTTCCTCGAGGCGTTGGGCCTTATTCGAGAAATATCTGAACCCTCCAGGGTAGTTCTGGGTAACTAAGGAGGGTACCAGCTCTGTATTGATGTTCCCCACACACATCGTCAGTAATTGCTCCTGAGTCAGTGGAATATCGAGGGAGTACGTAAGTCCTTTCCACCGGGCGATGAAATCTGCGACCCGCTCATCAGGCCTCTGTTTGCACTTGAATAGGTCCACAATGCTGGTCTTTCGCGTGGTGGAGCTGAACTGGTATAAGAACTACCGGCGAAGATCCTCCCAACCGGTCACCGATCCGATAGGGAGCTGGCTGTACCAGACGAATGCCGGACCTTCCAATGTCTGTACAAAACATCGGAGCTTGGCGGCTTCTTGCTGAGCCGGGGTCCCCAGCATGGGGCCACACCTGGAAGAGAAATGAGCCAAGTGCTGGGGCGGGTCCCCTGTCCCGTTAAAAGGCGAGAAAGTGGGGTTCCCAAAACCCGGAGGCGCGGTCATATCATCCACCCATGCGGGATAAGGCTTGCCATCCGGTGGGACCGCCACCTGCCGCGTTTCCAACGCCTCGAGGCGGGCTGTGAGTGCCGCAATAAGGTCCTCCGGGTGGGGGTCCCTGTCTTGAAGGGGATCCCTAACCACAAGTGCATTGCCAGGTTCTTCAACACGGTAGACGGCTTCGGCCGCTCGTGGGTCAACTGGCTGGACGACCTGCGGGGCGACTGGGGGAACCCGGGTTGGATTCTTCAGATTGTCCCGTCGCTCGGGGGGGTTTGGCGAGACATATCGCGCCCTCTTGCCGTATGTTTCGGCTTCCGCCCTGTCTGCGGCAGTAGCATGATCAGGGTGGCCCGGAGGCATCTCGCCGGGGGGAAATTGTTCCTGCCCCTGTTGCCCTGGCCTGGGATTACCATAGTCGGGTCGTCGCTCTGCGGCGCGTTCGGCCCAGAGTTCGTCAACCAGCCTCTTCTGCTCAGCAAGCTGCTGGCGTAACGTGGCCTTCTCAGGATCTTCGTCCGTTTTCTGCACAGCGGTGGATGGGTCGGAGTTCTTGACTATTCCGACGTGCTCCTTACCCTTGCCAGTGTTTCGACCGAGTACCAGCGACTCGGTGGGTACGGGGAGGCCTAGCAGGTTTCTCTGCTGATGGGTAACTCTCCCTGACGGGTCGAGCAGCGGCAGTACGCCCTCGGGTGGTAAGTCTCCATCAAGGAACTCAAGCTCATCTTCCTTATCCACAAAGTCGGCCATGTAGACTGTGACCCCTCTTTAGGGCATATCCTCGATGTCGCATAGTGAATCGGGCTGTCGTCGGATAGGGTCGAAGAGGAGAGCGGCATAGTGTCCCCAACCACGGACTTGCACATGGGGGGTGGCTTCCCTGACGATTCTGCGGAGTGCTTTAAGACTCTGAACGCATTTTCGTTGAATGGCGCTCTGGTGGCCTGGCGACTCAGGGTGCTGGGCCACAAGAAGTGCGGCTGCATCGACCAGGCGGCATTGCTCGCCGATTTCTTCGAAGTGCTCACGACTTCTGGGGTACACCACCTGTTCACAACGGAGGTGGAAGTGTGTCGCCCACAGGGTTCGACAAAAGCACCCCACGTCTTCAGGGGTAAGAGACTCTGGTATGCGGAAATTCAGTGCCTCCGTCGGCCATAACTTCTCCGGGAAGTAATCCGCCGCAAGGATACTCCAGAAGCTCCTAGGCTCGGACTCAGGGTCTGGCCCTGTGTTGCCCCACTCGTCAACTGGGGGCGGCTGAGGAACCAGAAGCGGTACCGAGGTAGAACTTTGGGAGAGTAAGCTCGGCGGTGGAGAATACGGCAAACGAGCTGACTGGCCGCCAAATTCTGGTCCATCCTCCGAAGAGTGAGGTGACCTGGCCACGATGTCACGATACGACGGGCTGATAATCGCAGCTTCCGGAACAGGACCCGCGGCTACCCGCGACAGGTCGTGTCGTCTCTCTACCATCGTTGGCCCCTAAAATAACTCTACGTGATCTCTGGTAGAGGTAGAGGGCTCTTCTGGTGACAGAGGTGGTGATTGCGTGGCCGAGACCTGCGGAATTCCCAGGATTTCTTCCTCCTGGATGTACCTGCGGAGAGAGACGGGAATCCGGTGGACCGCAAATTCTGGGAGAACGAGGCTAACGCGTCTGGTTCCTGCCCCAGTCCTTGATACGGAGGATCGGGGAGAAGGTTCCATCGCTGAATCACATTTCGCTTCCGAATCGTAGAAGCGGGCATGTTTGATCTCCACCTAGGCCTTCCCAGGATTCTTCTTGTGGCGGTGACAACCCGCTCTTCTGCCCCTGGGTGGCTCTTCGGGACAGGGTTGACCCCTATCAGGCAGCCTCGGGGCGGCGCTGGTGCCTTGGTGGAGAGGGCCCCCACTCGAGATAGCCGGGGTGCGAGGGGCACCAGGGAAAATGTCGAAGGGTACATGTGGAGGACCTCCATGAACAGTACCCATGTGGGCGGGGCCTCTGTTGGAACTGGTAGGAGCATGGGGAGGACCTCCATGGTCGACGCAGATGGAGCGAGGCTGGCCTTCACTCCTCGAGTTGCTGGGGCGAGGAGGACCTTCGCCGGTTGTAGAGAGGACGTAGGGAGGGCCCCCACATTGGAGAAGGACCGGATGGACGGTACCTTCAGGTTGGTGGTCGGGGGCAGGAGGATGGACTCCATACCCTGTATAGTGGGTGCGGGAAATGTTTCCGCGCTGAGCGTCATTGCTGCGGGGCAGGTCTTCCGGTAGGATGGGGGTAGCACGAGGCATGCCTCCATGACGAACCTCGGAGCGGGGAAGGCCCACGCTCTGTGGAGTAGTGGTACGGGGAGGACCTCCGTACGGGGTGGCATTACCGCGGGTTAGCTCGCGGCGATCACCACTTGGGCCTGCAACCCGGAGAGTCAACCCAGCCTGCCCATGGGGCGGTTGGGGTCTCGATCCTGGTTGGGTGAAGGGGTGACCCTGCTCAATGTACGCGGGGGCTTCATAATTCCCGTCGGCGGTGGCTCGGGCCACTTTAGTTGTCGACGTGGACGCGCCTGAGCGAGCGTCCTCAGCCCGGGCCCGGCGCTGACGTCGGGTCAGGCGGGCCGGTGCAGGTGGTGCAGGGACGTAGTCTGCCTGCTCTTCCTGCAGGGCCGGACGGCGGCGTTGACGCGGCCGGACGGGAGCTCTTGCCTGGGGGCCCCGGGTCGGGGCCCTGAGCGGACTGAGCCGGACGGCGCCCGCCTCTTCAGCGTAAGGCGAGGAGTCGTCAAGGCGTTCCGGGGATAGGCTCATGAAACGGTTGAATGTCGGGGTGGGGAGCAGGGGATCCCTGCGCGGCCAGTTAGGGCGGCGTTGACGGCGGGGGCTGGAGGCCTCCAGGTCCAGGCGGGCCATATCCCGGGTTGGGATGACCCCTTCTTCCTCATACCTGCGCATGAGGCTGTTGATCACCCTTCGTTGGATGACCTCTGATGGGGAAAGGGGACGTGGGAATCCCCGTATTCCGTGACGTGGCAGCCATCGTGGCGGTAGTGGCGCCATGTGGGGTGGCCGTCGTGGTGTTTCCCCTTCCCCTGCGTGGGCGAGGAGCGGATGGTGACCGCATCTCTGAAATAGCAACCTGGTTCCTGAGAAACGAAGGGGTCAACTCATCAGTACTGAGAGGAAAAGGATTGACAGCCAGTGCCCCAATGTTCTTCCATTATCCATGTCTGTGAGAAGGATCTACGCCAACATGCTGCAGAGCGGAGTGCCCCACGTTCTACTACCCCGACTTCCGGTGAGTTTCACGATAGGCCCGCTATTTGCTTGGCGGGACCAGGCACCGTATATCTGGACCTGGTGACACATCAATCTACTGGTGTCTCGAACACTACTAATCTCCATATTGAGGAGAAGAATTTCACGTTGGGTTCACCATTTCTGTTTCCGACGCTTTCGCCGGGGTGCGCGCATCCGTCTGTGAGGACGCGCGGCTTGTGGCCCCGCATTCCCGCTTTCCAAAGGCGGGCGGCATTCCCTCCTAATTCAGGGATGTCTGCTCCTTGATCGAAACGGGATGATGGGATGTCGGTTCTTCCTCCTGCGGATCCCTCCTCAGAACTCATCACCTAGTCCGGGTCTCCCTTATAGATTTAATACGTAGTTCGTGAAACTCTTCCCAGTTCCATGTTTCCATGGACGCCGGTTAATTACACTGCTTCTGTCGGGACATTACAAAGGGTCCAGTCAGGGCAGCAACCTTCGGTCAGGGGAGTAGTCACATTGAGGCATCAGTAGCGTGTCTGGATGCTGGGGTACCTGGCATGTTCGTCTGTTATCCTTGACCACAAGGCTCCTCGAGGGCGTGGAATCCCGAGGCATCCCACATCGAGCGTGGGGAATTATGTGTCACAGACACATATCTGAGGTTTTCCTCAGCTTCCAGTGTTCAACACAGGGTATGTCGCAAGTTTAACGTCCAGCGGGGATGGATCAGCCCAACCAGAGCATTAGCTAGGATAGATCGGATTTTAGGGATCCTCCTTGAAAGGATATCGACACCGGGGCCAGCCCATGGGCGATTGGTGAATGGAGTAGAAGGAGAGTGAAGTGGGACCATCGCAGGGGGCGACAGTGAAGTTGGGCTAGAGCCTTGACGAGGCTTCCTACGTATCCCCGTGGCAGGGAATCAAAGTCCACGTAGTTCGGGTTGGTGCCGGTAAACCGACGTGAATGTGGACCTTGGCCCGATGAACATCGTCGGCGAACCAACGTGAAGGTGGACCTTGGTCCGATGAGCATTGTCAGCGTACTGACTTGAAGGTGGACCTTGGTCCGATGGGCATCGTCAGCGTACCGACGTGAAAGTAGACCCGTGGGTCCACTAATAGTGGGCTTGAACCTTGGGAAGGTTTCCTACGTACCATGCCTTGACATGGATCAAAGACCTCGTAGTTCAGGGAATACAGTTTAATGTCATGCGGGATGATAGCGAACCCTGACGTGAATAAACTACGGGCGGTGGGTGTCGGCGAACCGACGTAAGTGAGGGACCTTGGTCCGATGGGAGTTGGGATTGAACCTTTGGGAGGATTCCTACGTACCATGCCTTGACATGGATCAAAGACCTCGTAGTTCGGGGTGGTCACAACGGCTTGCCGTCGGACGGGAATTGCAGTTTAACGTCGTGCTGGACGTGGGTGAAACTCGACATGAAAGAACGACCGAGAAATGTGGCTTGAACCTCGTGGGGGCTTCCTACGTACCATGTCTTGACATGGATCAAAGACCTCGTAGTTCAGGTGGGAAAGGGTCGCAACAGCTTACCATTGGACCAGAATGCAGTTTAACGTCATGATGGACGTGGGTGAAACCCGACGTGAAATGACGGGTGGGCTTGAACCTCATGGAGGTTTCCTACGTACCATGTCTTGACATGGATCAAAGTCCTCGTAGTTCAAGTGGGATGGGTCGCAATGGCTTACCACTGGACCAGAATGGGACCTGACGTGAATGGATGATGGGTGGGCTTGAACCTCATAGAGGCTTCCTACGTACCATGCCTTAACATGGATCAAAGTCCTCGTAGTTCGGAAGAATGGGTGGGTCGCAATGGCTTACCACTGGACCGGAGTGCAGTTTAACGTCGTGCTGGACGGGGTGAAACCCGACGTGAAAGACGGGCGGGATTGAACCTTATAGAGGCTTCCTACGTACCATGACTTGAAATGGATCAAAGACCTCATAGTTCAAAAGATGGGTTTGTCGGTGAACCGATGTGAAAGTGGACCTTGGTCCAATGGGCGGTGGGATTGAACCTCATAGAGGCTTCCTACGTACCATGTCTTGACATGGATAAAAGACCTCGTAGTTCAAAAGATGGGTCAGGGTCGATGCTCACTCTAATCCCACGTGAGTCATGCTCGGTGTGAGAAACAAGAGGTTGCAAGGACCTGACGATCACGTCGCGAAGGGTGCGTCCGTGAGAAGCGAAAAGGGGCTTACGCATTGAGCAGCCCATGGTGTTGGGACTTACTCCAGGATGGAGGCCCTTAGAGAGGTGCCTCGTTCCCTATCACGTCCTCCACCGACCTTGGTAGCGGGGAAGTACGGAGATGCACAGGTGCAATCATCCGTACCAAAGGTTAGGGGCTTACGCTCTGAGGCAGCCCTTCCCCTGCGAACATACACCACTCCGACAAGGAGGACCTCATTCCATGTGCGGAAGAGTTCCATTCCCGTGGAGACGAGTGGTGTAAAGAATGTTCGAGCTGGGGGGGGACCCTTGGTGAGGGAGAGGAGGTTGGGTCACAGTTTAACTTTATGTGTTGAGGACATGGTGCTTGACAGTTTAACGTCCTGCAGCTCGGACGAGGTGGGTTCACTCCACACCCCTAGGACTTACATAACCGGTACCCTCTGGTCCTTGGGGAAGGGAAGGTACCGGTAAGGCCATGGTAAAGGGGGGTCGTGGGACGAACCATCGAGGGGTCCACGTTAGCGTGGCTATGCGAAGAAGCAATATCCGTTAGCGTGCCTATGAGAAGAAGCATTAGGAGAAGCAACTCTATGGGTGGTATTGTCCATGGGACTTTGAAATCACATCGTGCAAACCTGGAGGGTCGCACGGGAAGAGGAATCTCTAAGAAAAGGAGTGTGCTTCGCGAAGTGGGGTGCCTTGGCCTTAGCATGGGGCATTGGTGTGAGTGGGAGGTGCTTCGCGAAGTGGAACAATGTTCGCGGAGCACTGCCTCGCGAAGAAGGGGTGCCTCGCGAAGCAGGGTCCTGCGAAGCAGTGTGCTTCGCGATGCATAGTGATCCTACCTTGGCATAGGGATCACTAGCATGGGTTGGGTGTTTCGCGAAGCATAAACGCTCCGCGGCTGCCCGGGTTCCCTTGGGAATTCCCTTCCTCCGCGAACGCCCTTGAGCTTCGCGAAGGGCATCCCTCCTGGAAGAGGGGCTCAAAACGAGACAAAGCAGAGGCGTCTCGCGAAGTAGAAATACCTCGCGGAGCTCATGATTCCCGGGGAAAAAAGTGCTTCGCGATTCGGGAGAGGAGAAGCCGAAAGGTCGGATTGTCCGTCTCCGGGACTCAGGGAGAGTCCAGTATTTATAGGGAAGGGGTGCCGCGAAGCTGGGATCGTGCGCCGCCTTCGGCGCTTCGCGGCGGCTCGCGAACGTCAAATGGGTCCGCGGAGGATTACCGCCTCCGGTGCTTCGCGGCGGCTCGCGAACGTCAAATGGGTTCGCGGAGGATTACCGCCTCTGGTGCTTCGTGGTGGCTCGCGAACGTCAAATGGGTTCGCGGAGGATTACCGCCTCTGGTGCTTCGCAGCGGCTCCATGGTTGGGGCGCTTTGCGCCGGGGCTTCGCGGCGGCGCTTCGCGGTAGCGCTTCGCGACGGAGCTTCGCGAGGCAGCGCGCCGGCCTTTTTCGTTCCTTTCTTTCGAGCCACATTTTTGGCGCCAACAATATATGAATCTAAATTCTATTAACATAAATAATTGATTTTTAATTCAAGGATGATCCTTTTCATTCTTTCGAATTATGGAAGGATTCATGATCATATCTTAAATCTATAATAGATTCCTGTAGTTGAAAAAATACACCCCAAAAGGATTTGATGTGCCAAACCACTTGTCCTCCCTACCAATCTGATTTATTAAGCATCAACGGCCAATCTTCTGGATGAGAACCTACCTTTGGAATGTAGTTCCCTCATGGATATAGATTTGATTAGTGTTTCATGTTCTATGAATAAAAATTGTTTGAAACTTCCAGAAATGGAAATGGAAATATGTTTGATGTAAAGATATTCCCCAAACACCATGAGAATAAATTCCAATACCACATGTTATTAGGGGAAGAAACAAAAAATTTGGGAACCTCATGTGAATCCTTAACATAGACGATAGTGTGACTATCCTATCATGATACTTTTCTCTCAAAATAAAAGAGGACCAAATAAAAAATCAATTACACATGTTCATTTAAATGGGATGATTAATTGATAGTGTTTTCTTGTTAGTTTTTTCAATAATATAGATCTTTATATTAGAAATCCCATCTATCTAATTGAATCCTTATTGATTTAAAAAATGAATGCCTTGAATATCCATGTTAGGTCTTCATCTATGTAGAGGATGCTATTAAAAACCCAACATCTTCAATGTTGGGTCTCAAATCCACAGTTATAGGAGTATTGCCAAAATTGTACAATCATGTACCTGGAGGCTGACCGATAGGCCCTCCATCTTGCAAATCCCCACCGATCATCTGGTCAGTGATGAACAGTGGTCCAAATGCAGGCACCACCAATTTTTTTATTCAACAGTTTCAAGAGTTATCACCACAATGAAATGACCAATTCCTCCATTACCTTAGTTAGGTGGATCAAGAGACCACATATAGCCTCTTCCAGAAGACACAAGGGTCCTTCAATAGTGATCCTAACAATAATATCTATTTTCAAAAAACATGGTAATGAACCCTCTACATGATGAGTATGTCATCCCCAGTAGTCCTTCCCAGGTCACCTAGACATGAGCTATAATGACGGCTAGCTGGGGGGTAGCAACCGTCGATCCGAGAGTAGGGACACACCCCTCTCCACTTCAGAGTACCCAACCAATAAAATTCAATGGAATGTAGTGAGTGGGAACATACACCCACCCACCCTAATTTAACCATTAATAGACTCTCTATGTGGAATCCAAGGAAGACCTCCAGTCAAATACAGTGGCACGCATCTTGTAGATGCACACAATATCCTATATTCATTAATCTAGTTAAAAAATTATCTGAAAACATATAGAGAATCCCACCAACCAAATCAGGTGGTACACTATGAGAAGAAACATAAATTAGCATGCACCCACCAAGAATACTAGTAAAATCATCTTAGAAAACTCAAAAAATCCCACCAACCATGTTTTGTGGAAAACTGTGAACATGGGCATACACCTTCCTTCATTCATCATTCCATCCAGTATTTTCATCTGGGAGCACTTGGAGAAGTCATTTGGACAGTACTAGGGATAAATATAAGGTAAAAAACCCTTAAATATGAGTAATATCAGTATCCAATGTTAGGAAAATAAGTAATGGAGAAGGCAAATGTTTCTTCTAGAAATGGGGATGAACTTGTTTGTTTAAGGTTCAAACTTTCCAATCGATTTCTAACGGGTTTATTCATAGAACCAGAAACACCCAATGATTCTATATCCATTTGAACCTAATTTTCAATGGTAGGTTCTAATTAGTTGTGGACTGATGAGGCTTAAGAATTTTCATTGGTTGAGAGGATGGGAGGTCAGGCTCATCACACCTTTTTGCAGGGAATTATTGCCTACTTCGGGACTCTCTTCTAGATTTAAGTTATGTTCATAAATCCTTATTAATTCACCAATAATGAAAATGAGTTTTCCTTTGGATTTGGGAATAAATGATTCATTTGTATGGGATTTAGAGAATATATTATATGTATTTGAGGTTCTTCATCAATAGAGAGTCATCTGTATGTATTGGAGATTCTTAGTCAATGGTATCTTTAAATATATGGTCTAGAAATCTTCTGGTCATTATGATGATCATACTGGTTTTAAAGCCACTCAGTGGGGCACTTGAAGTTTATTGTCATTCAGAAAGACAAGGATTATTTCAGATTTGGGATTGTACCCGCAGATGGGAAACCTACGTATCCTTGTTATAAAAGGAATCAGAACCCATATAGTTCGATTAGAAGAATGGGGTTTATGCATGGTTAATGGCCCAAAAAGAGATTTCGTGATTTCTTTTAGACTCTAAGCTCACGTGAGTCATGTTCGGTGTGAGAAACAAGAGGTATTAGTGAACAAGGAGATGGTTCCACGAAAGATTAAGTCATAAGAATTGATGTGGGGATTATTTATGTATGACATCCCAAGTAAATGTAGACCAAGACTTAGGAAAGAAGCCCTAGATCAGGGTCCATAAAGGTGTTTGTACTTTATGGAGATTTGCAATTTTAATCCAGGATTTACTCCTGAAAAGGAAGACCAAATTAAGAGGGACTTATGATTGGGTTTTATTCTTGAGAAAGAATCCCAAATCAAAAGAAATTAAGATTGGGGCTTACTCTTGAGGAGGATGCCCAATTAAAAGAAATTAATATTGGGGCCTACTCCTGAGGAGGATTCCCAATTAAAGGGAACTTATACCTTAGGATTACTCCTGAAAGGGAGGCATAATGTTAAAGGAAATTATGACTGGGGCTTACTCCTAAGATGGAGGCCCAGGATAAGGAAATTATGACTGGGGCTTACTCCTAAGAAGGAGGCCTAGGTTACGGAAATTATTACTGGGGCATACTCATGAGAAGGAGGCCCGGGTAAAGGAAATTATGACTAGGGATTACTCTTGAGAAGAAGGCCCAGGTTAAGGAAATTATGACTGGGGCTTACTCATGAGAAGGAAGCCCAGGTTAAGAAAATTATGAAGGGGGATTACTTCTAAGAAGGAGGCCCACATCAAAGGATCTTCTCATCTCAAAGGATGAGGTTATATAGGAAACCCCTAATAGTAGTGACATAAATCTTGTATGTCACGAAGTTTTGGGAGAGGTTCTCATAGAATTTATTTCATATAAGCAATCCAACCAAGGAACCATGCCATAAATGACTTTGAAGTGGGTTTTGAAGGATATGTCTTAAAGAGGAGAGGTGGATTTGAGGAAAGGAGGTGACTAGGATGGAGGCACCCAAGTATCATTTTGGCACGCAAGTCCTGGCCATGCAAGTAGACTTGCGCGACATGAGTCACCTTGAGTGATGAAGATTCTAAAGGGTAATACTTGGTATACTTTGAACTCAATCCCTTAGTATCATCCCTAGAGGCTTCCAAAAGGGTGGCACACAAGTTCCCATGAGTGGGATAGGCGGCACGTAAGTGTCTTCATTTCCCTTAAGGGATGGACACTTATGTGCGCAAGTATTGATGAGTTCTAACACTTAGGCCTTATTCTTCCTCTTTAGAGCTCCCCTTCTAGGTAAATAATTACCTTAGAAGTGTTCAGAAAACTTCATAAAGAGACTTAGGCGACTAGAGATTGAATGTGAGTTTTGAAAAATTAGTTCATCGAAATGGGGGGCCCACATGGGCTATTTATAGGCCACTGGGAACCTTGGGGGAAAAAGAGATTAGGGAGTGCAAGTTACTTGCACGACCCATATATGGCACGCAAGTGACTTGTGCGGTGTGAAGAAAACTTGCGTGGCTCCTTCTGAATGGGTTCCTTGTTCATGCCTTTGTCAATTTTTGATGTTCTTCAAAGGATGACTCTCTTTGTGCTTAAGGTATTACGCTTTTCCATTTGTTAGACTCTATGATGGAAAGGAGCATCAAAAAAAGTCCCCCCTCAGAGTTGGATCCAAAGAAGGAAAGAGGATTTGACTCTCAGGATAAATAGAAAAAAAGGTTCAGCGGCGCATAGGTGTTAGGCGCGCAGGTTTCGGTGCGCAGGTTACGACACACAGGGTTACGGGCTTGCCAATATATACGGGCATCACTTCACGCAAACCATCCTGCCTTTAAATATTTTGAGCTCTTGTCACACAAGTGTGTTTCTTTTCTTGGTTGATCTCTCTTCTTTGTGTCGTGCTTCTCCAGTAAGGATTTTGACTTGCGTGGTAATACTTGCGTGGTAAAACATGTGCGACAACACTTGCGTGGAAAAAATTGTGCTCCCTAATGCCTTTTCCAATTTTTTTCTTCACAAATATTTCATAAAAATAGACTTTACTTAAAAGGTAACTATTTGATCTTTGTGCATATTAAATGGCTCCCAAAATAATTGGATCAACTGATGAGTTGGCCAGCAAGAGAATATATGATATGATGAACATCATCGGCCATGACTATTATGATATCTGCGACAACACTCTCCCGAATTTGGTAAAGTACTTGAAGAAATATCATTTCAATTTCCCACAGAGCATTTACTTACCTTTATATAGCCACAGTCATCTGGAAGGAGTCAACGTTCCAAAGGCAAAGAATTATATTGCTCATTCCTAGTTTCAGACTTACAATAATTTATCTTCGGAATATTTCTCAGTTGTAGGATCATTTTTCAATGCTAGAACAGTTGAGAAGGCATACATAATGCATCATAGCCCATGTGATCTAGATATGAAGCCTCACAAGCCTGATCTATAGCCACAATGCTATCCCTCTATTTTCCTAAATTCTCAGATGGACCAATCCTTTGGATGGAAAAAGAGTTGGGATTTTTGTCCTGGACGAGGTGTGAAGCCGACTTTGATGTGGGCATATTGGGTGAGACAAACCTGTGAATAGTTTGTCGAGGATATGAAGGGAGATACAATATATGAAGCCGTCTGGGCTTGGCAGACATATGTTTACAGGAATGATAATTTTGTGCCGGAGCTAATCAGCCGCTGGATCCCAAAAACCAATACTTTCCATCTGACTCAGGGAGAAGTAGGAATCAGCTTGTGGGATGTCTACAAGATCATGGGGGATCCAATTATGGGAGACATGTATGATGAATTCATCCCCCCAAGGTGACTTGGAATGATTCTGAGAAGACTCCAGCACTATCTCAGTAGTTAATGAAGATTTTCCACAAGCTTAAGAATACCAAAACCACGAAAACCTACTATAGAAAAGATATCCATCCAGAGGAATGGATGGACATGTTTCTGATCAAGAAGAAGGAGAAGGGTCCCACCAGTACTCATCCTACCAGCCGCCCTAGAGTAGAGAAGAGGGGTGCTCTTGGCACATTATGGCCAACTCTGGAAGCAGGAGAGTTTGAAAAGTTGGGGTATGTAGTGAATAAAAGAATCCCAGAGAAGATCCATCTAACAGAATTCTTACCCTTTTGGATCAGCATTTATCTTCCTCCAGTTAGGGATTCGAAGGTAGGTGTCTGGCCAGAGACATTTTTTGTAGCATCCATGTTGGCTGAGAGAAAAATGGTTGGATTGGCCACCCCGATTTTGGAGAAGATTCACAGGAGGTTACTACTTGTCTATATGGGTAATTCTTCTTTGAGAATAATGGGACCATTCTAAGTTTTTTAGGGATGGATCACCACCCACTTTAAGACATATGCTATACAGAGTGGAGTATAGGTTCCTGGAAGTTATTTTAGGCCATCGGTGCAGGCATTTTCATGAATTTCTCCATTGTCCCTCTATTCCTATGATCTGAAGGTGAGGATGATCATGTTCAAGAAATTTCATTTCTTTCCTTATGGAAACCCGCCAACCAGGTGGTTTGTTTAAGATGGAACAACTATCCTAGAATTAAGGTCATATATGCTGGCTTGTATAGATGGTGTATTGGCCACCCGAATTGACGGAGAGATTATATGCGAGGCCTATGCTCTATATAGTTTTTCACGCCAATTCAAGTGTCTGCAGCAGATTATTGTATCCCCTCCCATGCATGTCAGGTCAGAGTAGCATCCAATGTTTTCCTGAAAACTATAATTTCTAACAGCTATGGAGATGATCGGGGTAATGTTTGATCTACCAGTTGCTGGAGTGGCGAGTCAATTGACTACATGGTATGCCAAGAACAGGGTAGCATCATACCCGACATGGGTATTGAATCTTCCTATCTACCGAGTGGTGAGTAAAAAGAGAAGTTTCAGGAAATAAAACTTTCATATTGAAGGTGACTCTTCCTCACCCGGAGCTGATTCACCAGGTTCTTCACTAAGGGCTGATTCACCGGATTCCCAGGATGGGGATGATGAGGCACGACATGCTTCAAAACGGCCTCGTTCCAGATATAATCCTCCTTTCAGAGTCAAGATACCAGCTCCATCGACTCCTAGTGAGTTATATCATTGATACAATTTAGTCGGAATTATTTTATAGAGTAACAAGTTTCATTTTTTATCATTTATCTGTGATTACAGAAGATGGGAAGAAATTGAAGTCTCAGATTGTAGGACCCTCCTCGCAGTCTTCTAGTGTACATTCTGAATATTTACGACCAGAGGCTGTCTAGACATGGAAGAGTTTATATTTTGATGCTGAAACCACATGGATGGACTTATGCAAAGGGCTACACATCCCCGGAGTAGGGGATCTCCAGGATTTTGATGATATCCACTTCGAGGATAACCCTGATGAAGTGCGGGCTTGCATCCGAGAGCTAGAAATGCTCATATATGCCACTGATGATTCCATTCCTATCACCAAGTGGGTGAAGGAAATGATGAATCGTGGCACCATTGAGGGGATTGGTGCTTCAGTAGATAAGGAGTGGCATGATTACGTGGATCCTAAAGATGTAAATTTCATTCCTTATTTTATTTGCAACTAGATTTCAGTTAAATCTTTGTTACAAAAGGAAATTACTTTCTTCATCCTGCAGCTTGTTAAGAAAGGAACTAATGAGGTCCATACACCGCAGTACAGCCCTGGCGACACTGCTCTTGGAGTCCCTGAATCTCCTCGTGAGCCAGGTGAAGTATCTCCAGGCCAGCAAGTCCTGGACAAGGAGTTAGATAGGGCTTTTCACTCTCCAATACCTTTATTTGGAGGTGATTATGTCAACACACTCAAAAAGTCAAAGAAGCAAAGGCATCGAAGGAATAAGTCCCCAGATAGACACTTCATCAGTAGTGGTAAGTCCTTTGGATAGTCATGAATCCTGGATCATGAAATGGTTTCTCATACTTCTTGGGATTTCAAGGGCTTATTCAATTTCCCCTTTGTGGGAGAGGACTTACCCTCCTCTGAGGACGACGGTGGGTGCTGGTGAACAGTCGCAAATTCTTGCTGACCTGGCTGCTCCTAAAGAAACGATGAGAGAAGAGGAGCCAGCGTCTTTTCCTAGTACTTTTCATGTTGCTTCTACAAGGAGAGAAGAGCCTGCTTCTGGTAAATTAACAATACATCATATAATGTTTAATGAAAACATCAACTGACTTCAATCATGTGATGCTTTAGGTTCAACACCTGCACCAGAAGATTTGGAGACCACTGAAACTGACTCCGCAATTTTCTTTGAGGAAGATATTCAGGGTTAGAGGTCACAAGACGAGGGTTTCCAAGAAGACATGTATAATGCTCCCACTGGTGAGACTAACCAGGAATCTGGGATATCACTGGATGAAATGATGAAACTTGGCACATCTTTTGAAGAAATTTTAGATCATGTTAAATTACCATGTGATTTAAGAGATTTTGGATGTGATTGTTATCCTTCGTCCTTTTAAATTTTTTTATTACATATCTGACCATGATTGGTTGAAATGTGCAGTTCCGTCTGAGAAAGCTGCTAATCAGTCGATGCCTGAAGGGGGTAGAGACAACCCTATCATTGAAGAGACGCTAGCTCAAGTGGAGCTTAACCTGACAGAGCATCCTGCAACCCATCCTGAAAATCCTGTTGAATCTAGGAAAGTCAGGGAGGATCCTTCCCATGGTTCTGATCTACCATTGGGTAAAAGATGACAATATTTGTGGTTGTACTTAACTTTAAAGATAGCTAATCAACTTTTTTATCCTTTGAAACTAACCAAATCTTTATGCAGGGCTGTCAACTTCAGTGGCTAGAACCGGAGGTTAAGCATCAGCCTTAGCTCCAATGAGAGTAGAAAGTGAAGTACCAAGGGTTAGGGGGGAAGGACTAGAACATAGCACTTCCTTAAGTGCATTAATCCTAGACTATATTACCCCTGGTGATAGCGATGCTGAATCAGACCTAGAGGTGCAAAAGGCACTCCAATTCTCACATCGATAGGCATGACATAATATATGGAAGATAATATCTGAAGTGCCTCTTGAATAACTATATTAGAAGATCCTATGACTATCATCCTTGTTCGTCATGCTGGGGGTCGGCGGTTTTGGATATCAAGAGATCCATACTATGGTGAAATAAGTCATCTTAAGGAGGGAGTCGGAGAAAAAGTTCCATCAAGATCTCACCAGAGCGAGGTTGCTAACCAATATCGGCAAATTTGAGGCTGTGGTGTCCTAAGCTAAGGCTGATCATGATGAAAAGCTGAAGGAGCTGAAGCATAAGATCAAGGAGAGAGTTTTCCAGTAAATATACATTCAACAACAATTAGCGGCCATTACTGGGGAATTTGACCAGCTTAACGATTCATTGGAAGGATTCCAAAAAAATGGTATGAAAGCCATCACAGATGCCAAGAAAGCACTCTATCAAGCTGAAAAGAGTGAAGCTGGTCGAGTGAATGAACTTCAAGTGGCTGTTGATGAAGCTCGGGATGCCATAAATCAAATGAAAAGTTATGTTGAAAGACTCTTGTAATTCTTGAAAAGGAGAAGACACTCCAATCTGTGGATGTTCTTCTAATCTTGTGCATCAATGGAAAAGACATTTCATCTTCAATAATTTATACCTTCATTTTCTTGCTAAAATTTATTTACCTAATCTAATAGACCTAGTAAGCATAGTTTGATTTTTTCTAGGATTATACAAACAACCCCACAAACTTTAGATCTTTTTGTTGCTCAATATTTCCTAAATCATACAAAATGTACATTTAGAGAGTTGGGAATCAACTTTTGTTCAGAGTTCCTTTTATAGGTTCCCAATTTAATGAGTACCTAGTCTCTTATTGGCAGTTTAAATTCATTCGTGTCAGAAATAAAAAGGCTAATGTTTAAGGTCAAATAACTTTGACCGAATGGATTAAAATTGACTCAATTCCTTGATAATTTGTTTGAAAAAATATTACCACATTCAAGTATGGGGGAAAACATGTAAACTATGACTTACAAAATTTTCAATCTGATGGATGATATGAAAAATGGGCTAAAAGGCATTAGAGAAAGTATTTCCTAAGAGTGAAGTTACCACTATTTGAAAAACCCGTTTGGGGGTTGAATTATGCAGGGCCACTTAAGAGAA
The DNA here is from genome assembly GCA_963277665.1 of Viscum album. Classification (NCBI taxonomy): domain Eukaryota; kingdom Viridiplantae; phylum Streptophyta; class Magnoliopsida; order Santalales; family Viscaceae; genus Viscum; species Viscum album. Next base: position 858,119,776 of record OY728145.1, read on the forward strand.
TTGGTTTCATAGTCAAATAATAGCATCTTTTGGCTGACAAGTCCGTTATATAGACTTCTTATGCAAGGCCACCTAAGGGCACGTGCTGCATAGTCAGGAAAAAGAACTCTCAGAAATTTTACATTTCTATTTCTAAAAGCCAGTGCAAGTTTATGGAGATTCAAATTTTCCAAAGCATAGAGTATTCTATATGGAGAGAGGTACTTGAATATGAAATGTATATTCCCAATCAAGATTGTCATAAAATTGGATGAATTTCACTCCTACGATGGTCTGACCCAAACATAGGGAAGGGAAATATAAAACATAGACTTGAGTACTTTCAGATGATGAAAAAGAGTATGATACAAATATGTTAAGGTTGCATACTTTTTGTAGATCCCTACATATCGTCGTTAAGACCAATAAGGACAAAATAGGTTTTCCCCCCAAGAATGAAGTTACCACTATTTGAAAAACCCGTTAGCGGGGTTGAATTATGCAAGGCCACCTAAGGGCATTGGATGCATAGTCAAATAATAACATCTTTTGGATGACATGTCCATTTTGTTGACTACTTATGCAAGGCCACCTAAGGGCATGTGCTACATGGTCAGGAAAAATAATTCCCAAGTATCAGACATTTTGTGACCAGAAGTCAAGAAAAAGGTTGTGGAGATCTGGAATTATTTAAGGTTAGGAGTATGACACATAAAAATGGGTATTTTCCAATGCATGAAGGAGATACATAGACCAATTCTGACCATAATCATGTTGTGGCTAGGTCCTGAATTGAGATATTGAACTTCACTGCATATCTCATTAGGATGAGAATCAAGCCATACGTAGTTCTTGAAATACATTTTAACGTCATGTGGGACGAGAGAGTAAGAGATCTTAGTATAGGGTCATAAATCTCGGACCATAATGAGGGAGACACATTGTGTGTTTGTTATAAACCTGATGTGAATAAAGACCAGGGTTTTCATACCACATTCATGTGTTCGTAGGGGGACTTTTTAGTCAAGGGACTAAAAATGGAGTTTGGGGTTAGGCCCAAAGACTTGGGGATAGATTCGAGGGATTCTTGAACATTCCTAAGTATCCCATAGGGATGGGAATCAAGCCATATGTAGTTCTTGAAATACCCTTTATACAGACTTGGTTCGTACACGTGAACAGTGAAATGAGACTTTAGTGCAATGATGGTTAGACCCAAGATTAAAGGTTCTAGCATTGCCATGTATGCACGTAGTCCTTGGAATATGACATGATTGGAGATCAATGTCAATAATGATTCCATCTCAGGTGAGGGTGTCAGAGACTATTGTAGTTTATTGTCATACATGACAAAATTGCAAATAGTTTAAGGTCATATGCATGGACCGGTGCTGCACAGTTTAGCATCATGTAGCTAGGATTCATTTCTATGCAGTTTAATGTCTTGTAGCGAGGATAATGGGGGAATGTATAGTTTAATGTCATATAGCAAGGACGATGGTGAACCAATGTGAACATATTGGTTTGGGGGGGGGGATTCACAGATAAACATAGTATGAGATAGAGGTGAACAAATGTGAAGATATTGGTTTTGGTCTTGAACCTCAGGAGGTTGCCTACGTACCCAACCTAGATGGAAAGGATCAAAGTCTACGTATTTTGATATAGAATGATTTGGTGATCAAGTTGTACTTAAGGACAACAACCCGAAGATGGTGTTGGGACTTACGCGTGGTTAGCGTCCCAGAGAGGGAGTTATGGTTGAAGCTTACTCTAAGCTCATGTGAGTCATGCTTGGTGTGAGAAACAAGAGGTAACAACAACCCTAATGATTCACAGTTTAACATCATGTTGGACAAAGCGTGCTGTACAGTTTAGCGTCATGTAGCTAGGACGTATTGTTGTGCAGTTTAATGTCTTATATGACATGTGCACAGTTTAACATCATGTAGGACGTATTAAGGGACTTTTTTACAGTTTAAACATCATATAGGACGAACATGTACAGTTTAACGTCATGTAGGACATATAAGGGACTGTTTATAGTTTAACGTCATGCAGGAAGAAAGGCGGGACATAGTTTAATGTCATGCTGGATGATAGAGGGAGCTATTCAGTTTAATGTCTTTCAGCAAGGACAATGAGTGTATTTGTGTTACAAAAAATACTTCTTCTAAAATATGTAATTGGTTAGAGTCTTAATGATTTCTCTATCCACTGAGATTAAAGAATAAGCTCCATTGGAGTATACTTAATGTATTGAGTAAGGTCCTTCCCACTTTGGATCAAGCTTTAGAGGGTTATTTCCCAGTATCATTGGATTTCTGAGGACCAATACCAATTCTCCTTGAATGAATTAATGAATACAAACTTTTTTTATTTAAATCCCATGCTATTCGATTATGATAGGCTTCCATGTGGTGCATGGTGCACAATATTTTTTCATCTAATCATTCCAATTCATCAAATTGTTCTGAGATTGTTCATCTATGGATGACTGATCACAAATAGCCACTCTGAGCGAAGGTAATTGATCCTTAATGGGAAAAACTGCTTCTGTTCTATATTCCAATGAATATGGAGTTGACTACATAGCAGTGCGGGTGGTGGTCCAATAAGCCCATAAAAAATGAAAAAGTTTAGCAGGCCATGTTTTCTTATCTTTATCCACCATCTTTTGCAGTATGTTTGAAAGAGCCTTATTGAAGGATTCTATTTGGACATTGGCCACTACATGATATCGAGATGAATGGTCGGATTTGATGTTTTATTCTTGATACAACTTTCTCACCTCGGATGAATAGAAGTTGGTGCCATTTTCCATTAATATGGTATGAGGGACACCAAATCTGGTAATGATGTTAGACTTGAAGAAGCTAACAATGCCTTTAGAACTAACTTTTTTGAGAGGTATTGCCTCTGCCCATTTGGAAAAGAATTCAGAAGCAGTAAGAATATACTTAAACTACTTGGATATAGCCGGAGCATAAGTTCCTAATACATCCAATACCCATGTGGAAAATGGACATGAATATTTTTCTGTATGAAGCAACTCTGGGGTTGATGAATGAAGTTGTCACATACTTTGAAAGAATGAAATTTCATAGTGAAATCAACACAATCTTGGATCGTTGAATTCCAGAAGTATCCAAGCCTTCAAATTTGACTAGAAATTCTATGTACAGAGTGGTGGGAACCACAAAATCCTACATTAACTTCATTCATGACAGCCATTGTCTCTTCACCATAAATATATCTGAAGACAATTCCATCAAAACTTCACTTGTAGAGAATTTTTTGGTGATCTAGGCTATCATAAACATTAAAATTGACCACACGTCATCAGACTTGTTCTTTCCCAGCTCTATCAGGTGGGAGTGTTCAATTTTGAAGGTATTCTGTAATAGGTATCATCCATCCTGTAGTATGACTATATGGTTTAGAAATGGTATAGATTTCATTGATTTCCTCTATTCTGATTTGAACAAAAGGTGAAACTACACGACAGTGGGCAATACTGATGATTGTTTCGTCCTGGTTTGGATTTTCCAGGGCTGTGGCTACATTAGCCAGTGCATCAACTTGGGAATTTTGTGATCGCAGGACATAAGAAAATGTCAGTTTCGAAGGAAATTCCACCATTAACTCTCTGAAAGAATCACACAAAGGGATTAACTCTTCCTTTCTAATAGCATAATCCCCATTGATTTGTTTGATTACCAAATCTGAATCACCTTTTACTTTCAAGTTATTCACCCATGCCTGAAGCGCCAATTCCCAGCCTATGATGAGATCTTGATATTCTGCTTTATTGTCTGTACCGTCTTCCAACAGTAAGAAGGAATAGGGTAGAACTTCCTTCTCTGGGAAAAAATCACAATTCCTAACACAAATTTGTTGAATTTAGGATCTTCTATTTTCTTCCCCATTGGACTTCTGGAGGCACCATCAAAGTACATTTCCCATGTTTGAGAATAATCTTGAATAGAGAAGTCTTCCTCATCAGGAAGTTCAGTATTTAAATATGTAACTTGTAGAGATGGGTGTTCAGCAAGAAAATCGGCTAGATCGTGGCCCTTTATTGCCTTTTGAGACACATACTGGATATCAAACTGCTGCAAAATAACTGCCCACACTGCCAGATGTCCTGTAAGTATTGGATGACTAAGGATAAATTTGAGCGGGTTTTTGTGAGATACCAATTGGACTTCATTATGTTGTTGGTATTGTCTCAATTTTTGAACTGCAAAGATTAATGCTAGGAAGCACTTTTCAATACTTTAATATCGAGTTTCTGTCTCAAGCATAGTCTGAATGAGACAATAATGGTTGTTTTCATTCACAACATCATTCTTTTGGGAAAGGAAGGCACCCAATGATCGCTCTAAAGCTGTCACATAGAGAATAAGTGGTATTCCTGGCATTAATACCAGTGGACTCCATAGATATTTCTTGAGAATATCGAATGCTTCTTGACATTCTTCAGTCCGCTGGTAGGTGACTCCCTTCATCATTAATTTGGTGTAGGGTAAACATTTTCCTACTAAACTGGCAATGAAACGCCGAATATAGGATAAGTTTCCTTGAAGTATTCTTAATTATTTCAAATTTTGAGGTGGTGACATTCGAAGGATTGATTTTTTTAGGATCAACTTCGATACCATGATGGCATCCAACAATGCCGAGAAATTTTCCTGAGGTTACCCTAAAATCACATTTCAAGGGGTTCATCTTCAAATTGTGTTGTCGAAGTTTGTTGATTATGATTTATAGATTGGAGAAGTGATTAGAATGTTGTCTGGATTTAACCACCAAATCATCCACATAACATTCAACAAATTTCCTTAAAAGGGTTTGAATATATGGTGCATGTAACGTTGATATGTTGCACCTACATTCTTCAGGACAAAGGGCATTACCCGATAGCAAAACACACCTTGAGGAACTCTGAAGGCTGTAGACTCCTCATCCTCTGGGGACATTAGTATTTTATTGTACCCAAAATAACCATAAATGAAGGAAAAATCATTTTAGCCACCTGTTTCATTAATTAAGAGTTCTATGATCGGAACTGGAAAATCATCCCTGGGACAATGCCGATTAAGATCTCTGAAGTCAATGAAAACTCTAATTTGTCCATTTTTATTTTTCACAGGGACAATATTAGCGGGCCATTTGGGATACTGAACTTCTCTGACGAAGTTATCTTTGATAAGCTTATCAAATTCAGCTTCAATTTTGGAGGCATAAGTTGGGTGTGTTCTTCTTGCGGTTTGCTTGAATCCTCGATGTTCTTCTGGAAAACCCAAATGATGAGTGGAAACATCGGGATCAAGACCTAACATTTATGTATAATTCCAAGAAAATACATCTCAATTTTTCTTTAAAAATGAAGTATACATTTCTTGCTCTTCCAGAGTCATGGCCACACTAATTAAAGTGGGGATTAGATCTTCTTTTGTACCCAGATTTATTTCTCTGAGTTCATCCACATTGGTAGAGATACCCTCTTCAAATTCTAGAGGAGCATCCCTTAAATATTCTTCTTCTTCTTCTTCAATTTCTGTTACTTCTTCTATTTCTACATGCATAGTAGATTACGAAACAAAATTTCCACGATCAAGGGAGAAGTTAAAACATGAACATCATGGAGAAGAGACTTCCATTTCTGACCCTATTGATGATGAAGGGTCTTACTTGGGCAATAAAGAGGAGCTGATGGATTGATAATTGACATCATTATTTTCCTATGGTATTGCTATAATTTCTTATGGCCTGGTTGATGAAGTATAAAATTTCTGGATTTATGTGGATGAAATGAAGACATCTCTGTTTAAGATTTCATTATTGCTTGGCGAATCAACAACTTCTCCCATGCTGTCTTGCTCGATTCCGTAATTGACATTATGGAGGTTTCCATAAGAGTGTTTGGATTTAGGTCTATCCTGTCAATTTGACTAATAAGATACACATAATATCTACTCACATATATGAATGGGTTTACTGGAATCTTTTCCAGACCACTTGGAGCATTAATTTGGGTAACCTTCATTATTGTGGATTTTTCCTTTCCCTCCATGTGATAAAATTCTACCTCAATGTATTGAGATTCACATGTTTTGAATGGGGATTTGTCACCATACAATGTCCCAATTTGACCATTGAAACAATATTTGAGACATTGATGGTATGAAGAAGGTATGACCACATGTTGATGTAGCCAAGGTCTTCCAAGAAAAACATTGAAAGCTGTGTCTGGATGAACAACCATGAAATATGAATTAAAAACAAGGTCTCCAAATTAAATTCTGAGTGTAATTTCGCCCAGAGGTTCTTGTTCATTCTTATCATATCCTTGAAACTTTAATGTAGAAGGAGATAAATCATATTAGGAGAGGCCCAATCGACGAAGTGTATGAATTGGAATGAGATTGACTCCTGAGCCTTTATCAATGAAAGCTCGTCGAATGTCTAAATCATTGACTTTTACAGATAGATACAAAGGTCTAATATGTCAATGTACAATATCATCTTCATCTTCATCTATATAAGATATCACTGCATGACATCCTGTAGAATCATTCTCTATATGGTAGACTTCAGCTACATCAATTTCAATTTTGGATTCTTGAGGACATGACAAAGCCTCAATAAGTGCCTCCCGAAGCTCTTTTGATAGATTGAAGGCATCCAAAATTGATAACTTGGCTGGTACTTGGGACAAATGTTTCATGAACTCATAGTTTTGTTCCAAAGGTCTGCGTTTTCCATCAAGAAAATGTGGTTTCGTAGATGCCTTTGAAGTTAATGCTTTGGCAGTAGATGCATCCCGTATCATGGTAGGAGATGGAAATACTCCTGGCTTTGATAGATTAGACCAACTAGGTCAATCTATTTTCTGATAGGAAGAAGGTGTGACCTCTAACCGGTATTCCAAAACAACTTCGTCAGGAGCGAATCTACCATGTGTGGAAGAACATTCTTTTTCTTGTTGAGACCGCTGAAGGGCTTTTCCACGAGTTTCTACCATATATACAGTTCTACAAGGGGTTGGATTAAAATAGTGGCTTTTGGAATATCCACATATTCCCCTATATCCTAGAACTCTGTCTCTTCCTCTAATTTCTCTGTTAAATATAGGGAAATTAGGCTCATCATAATTGTAACTATCATTAGCATAAGGATCTATTAAACGAATCATATTAACAGAACCAAAGATCAATTCTTCATTTGATGAAGATTCTTCCTGATTAACCTGTTCAAGTTGAGCCATTTGGTGGGGAGGTGCCCGTTCTTTTGAAGCAAATGGCATAAAATCTTCCAAATTCAAAGACAACTTAGGCTTTGACATGATCTAATCTTCTTCTGACTGCTCTTATTTCTTCAGATTACGCTGCTTCTTTAAGGATTTTCCCTTTTATAAAGGGGGTTTTGCTGTGGCATTCATAGCAGAAGACACAATTTATTGATTCAATTGTGTTCATAAAATGGAATGAGTTCAGTTGATTATTTTCCTGACCATCAAATCATCATATTTCTGCGCATTTTTACTTTTCACTTCGTGCCACTCACCCTCTTCCTCTAGGTCAGTAGTAGTAACACACGCTACCAGAGTTGAAGAACCTTTCAGTTTTACTTGTCCAGAGTCCACCATCTTTTGTAGGAGGTCTTTGAAAAAAAACACTTTTGAATGGGATGCCCCAACATCTGATGAAACAGGAAATAGTTGGGGAGGTCTTCATATCCTTCCTTGTTCGGCCTTTTGACCCTTGGAAACTGAACCAGATATTTTTCTAGAGCTGAGATGAAGTAGCCAGGAACTTGCTCATTCCAGAAAGAATAAATTTTTTTCTTAAAGTCTTCACACTATTTCCACCTTTGATCTCTTTGATCATCTTGACTAGGAGGCCACTGTTGTTGACGCTCAGGAGGTGGAGACCTTCAAAATGATGAAGGTTTTGAAGTGGAAGCGAGTACAGGTGCTTGTTTAAGTGTAACTGTAGAAGTCTCTGCTTTCCCTATTCTCCTTCCTAGAACTGAGGGAATTACATGAGTTTTAACCTTAGTCCTTATAAGAGAGACTTCTATCTGCTGAGCAATTGAAGTAAGGTCTTGAAACCCTCCTGTGTATTTCACTGGGATCAACAACGATCGTAAATCATCACGCAGATTTTCCACACAAATTGGTAGCAATTATTCTTGAGGGAGTACTAAACTTAAGGAATATGTCAATCCCTTCCATCAAGCAATGAAATCTGAAACTCTTTCATTTTACCTTTTTTACAATTGGTAAGATCAAAAACATTCGTCTTTGGCAACGTTGAGCTAAATTGATGAAGAAATATTTGATGGAGATCTTCCTACCCAGTAATTGAACGAGATAACAAAATTGTATACCAGAAAGAAGTAGGTCCTTTTAATGACTATACAAAACACCCGAGCTTAAATAATTCTTGTTGTTGAGGATTTCCCATCATAGGATCACAATGAGAAACAAAATGTGATAAGTGTTGTTCTGGATCTCCCGAACCATTAAAAATTGGGAATGTGGTATTCGTAAAATTCGATGGGGGAGAAATTGCATCCACCCATTCAGGATAAGCTCTCTTTTCTGGTTGAACTTGTGCATGATTTCCCTCCGTAGATTCCAACCAAGTTGTTAATGACTCAATGGTAGTTATTGATTTTTGAGAAGCATCTATTTGAGCTTGGACCTGAGCCGGTGCGATAACTGGAGTTTAGATGAGTGTGGTGACTGGTACTGCCAATGATGGTAGTATTGGTGATTGATGTCGCATATAACCCATATGATTGGACCTTTGAGGGTGTACTTGTAAAGGGGTATATTCATGATCCATCCTAGTAGCTGCAAAAAAATCCCTTGATTTATTAACTCCAGCATGCTTAGGAGGAAGACTACCCTGAAGTTGTTCTGCATTTAACCTCCTTAATTCCTTCATTTATTCTTCTTGTTATGAAAACCATTCCTCTAACGAGAGTTATTTGCCTTATCCAGAGGTAGGGTGTAATGTAACCTGAATTTTACCCTTTTCATTGACATGTTCCTTTCTAGATTATGGAAGGGAATTACCCAAAGGAATGTCTTGCCCCTGGGAAATCCTCTATCTTCTGGTACGCATACCTCCTTCATTTGTTTTTGTGTGTACTACTTATTGAACAAGAACTTCTTCATCTTATTCCTCTGAGTGAGCCTCATGTTCTGGGGGATCAGTGATAATGACATTGATGACATTTATTGATTCATAACGCATTGCAGCCCTTCTGTCAGTGCTTCTGCGATACTATCTTCTTCCATGTCATTTATGAGACATTGCCTTTTGTTTGGCTGATCCCTCAGGAATTTCATGATGAAATGTAATTTGGAGGGAATCTCTTGATAATTTGGCCCTGTGTTCCTCTTGTGGATTCTTCCCAAATCGAGGGAAGACTGACTTTCATTGAGGAAGAGATTGAGAATTTGAAAAAGTCCCCAGTCCGGTGGACAAGGGCAGTTCTTGTTTTTCCTGCTCAACTCCTCAAATCCTATCTGTTGATCCTAAGGGTTGGATTAAAAGAGTCCCCAGTCTGGCAAGCTGAGGTGGCTCTTGAGCTGCTATATCTAAAACTTTCTTAAAATCTATCCTGGTTTTTGCGGATTTTAGTCCGGAAATTGGTTGGATGCATCATACAACATCCAATCAAATCACCTGGCTCAGATGACAATTGGATTATTTCTGACACTTCTATCACTTGATGACGTGCATGCTCTAAATGAGAAGCCCGTTCTATATTCTCATTTGCTTGATGCAAGAGTAATTCGACAACTTGTTCTTTATATGCCTGACTTTGGGAATAACTAGTTGAGGCCTGTTCTTGGTCAAGACTTTGATTATGCACAAAACCAGTTAGATGTGGCCAACAATGGGAAATAACATTGCATGATACCACTTTTGGCGGTCTTTGTTGACTAGAGAGCATAGTGAAATTCAATGCAACATGAACACCCCACCCCCTGATATGAATACTAGATAGGGCATTGGTAATTAACTGGCGCAACCATTTTAATGCGCCAAGGTATGAATGCTGAAGGGCTCTCTACTTCTTTTCAACCTTTGGATGTTGGGAAACTAAGAGAGATGCCAAGTCAATTTAGCATTGCAACCCTTCTATTATCTTGACATGATTTTGATATTCATCATAAGATAATATTTTCTCTTTTAAGTAACAATGATTTTTCCATATGTTGAGATGAGTATTGTGAATTCAATCATCCGTCAACTTTTCTAGATTATCATACTGAGAGTCATCCAAAGGCCGAAACATGACTGGTATTTTACTTTTTTCTAGTTTTTTTCTCATAATCACCACTTCCTATTTGTCATTTGATGAGGATTCTTCTACCTGATTGGACCAAATATGGTTTTTCTTTGTTGCTTCATCAAATTCAACAATATTGGTATAGAATTAATTTGTAAAATTAGAAGATGAATCACCCAGGGGTGGTTCTGAGAATGACATACACCCCAAGCTATCTTCTTATTGAGAAAGTGTTTCACCTCCTTGCAGTAAGGCATTAGACATGACTGGCATCACATTTTCATGTGCCTCAAGATAAGAGGGCTTTCTCGTTACTGCATTGTCCATTGATGAATTTTCTAGGCAATGAGAATTACTATTGCGGAGAGAACTTTCGTAGCTAAATTCATTATCATGGGGAGGACCACCATGCTGGGTTACAACAAAAGAGGAAACCTCTTGCTCCTTGGTCTTCTGGCCATGTAGAGGGTTATCATGGCTCTCATCTGAATATGATACTTCAAGATTGACAGAATTGTCATGAAGCAAGCCTTTATGAGGATGTGTCTAATGAAGACCTTCAGAATTATTGTTGTTACTTCCAAAATATGGAAATGAGGTAGTAGAATCTTTAGTTGCAACAAACAATTGTCTGAGGGCATAAAAAACTTCAGCATTGAGCAAGGCCTTATTGTAGATTGGATCTTGATTTTACAACTGTGCTGGATGAGTCTTTTTCTTGGACCCCTTCTTACTCTCTTTGGAAACCACTTGTTGATTAAAGTTGTTATTATGGGTAGGTGTATGTTCCTGCTTAGGAGAAATGGCTAGGTTAGGCTGATTGTCTCTATTTAAATCGGGTGTATGTGCCCGACTTGATTGTCCATATGACATGGGGGAGTATGCCCCAAGACCCTCTTGGAATAGAACAGAGGTGTGTATCTGCTCCGGAGTGACATGTTGATGAGTCACTCCACCGATAGGGACAGATTTATGATTCTTTCCCTATGATGCTGCTGAAGTTGTTATAATATTTTGAAAGGTATCCAGAATATGGGTAGGGATTTGCTTCTGCTCTTTCACCATGGTCAGAATGTGTTTGGTGACTTCAGCTTCTGGAATGGGAATATACGTCCATTCTTTGTTTGGATTAGGTGTGTGTTCCTGCTTCTGTCCTCCTTTTCCTGTTAGTGAATTCTGACAGTACTCATGTGTGGGGGTAGAAAGTTGTGTCTGCCTCTAGTTTGTCATTGGATCTTTCCAATTAACATCTCAGGGTGCCAAAAAAATGAGACTGTTGGTTAGCTTGATGAATCATAGGTGTATGTGACTACTGATTGTTCTCCACCAAATATGATTGATAAACTTCTTTCATGACTAGCAGACAATACTGTTGACATAATTTATGAGTGTAAGCAGGTGTATGTGCATGTTTACAGGTGGTCACTACTTTTGATTGGCGAGCTTCTTTGGTTGCAGTCAGACGAGCCTGCTGACTGGATGATTATTTATAAATAGGTATATGTTCCTACCTATAATACTCCACTAGAATTCCTTGGAGGGATTGATATGTTACTTCCAGACGAGTCTGCTGAGTAGTGAAATCAGGACAGATGGGTGTATATGCACACTCATTTCTTTCCATCAATTTAGATTGATGGACTTCTCTAGAGGGGGCAGAAATAAGAACCTGCACCCTGTTAGCCAAATTTTTTCTCTGAAGGTTCGTCTTGCGTGCTCGGGTCTGAGGGACATTAGATGAACATCTAGAGGTGATCCCCTCATCATTTTGAGGGTACACTTCTGCATGAGTCTGATGGCAATTGTTGCTGGGAGTCCCCATGAAGGGCTCCTGTATTCTTGAACAGAGGACTAGAGTGACGTATTCATTCACCTCCCTATAATATGGAAGGGACTGGTTGTTGCGTTCTAGGGATAATGACCCGAAACAGTTGGAGATAATGGTCGACACCACCTGCTTCCGGACCACTGGTCATCGCTGTCCGAACAACTAGGGTGAGTTGTTAACTTGGAGGGCTTGTTGAGTGGCCTCTAGAGTTGGGATGGCACTGTGTTGATGATATTCCCTCACCAATGCATTCGAGACCCAGCATTGAAGATTCTGAGTAGGTGATGTTGTCCTCAGAGCAGACAAGGATCCAGCAGGAGTACCGGCAGAGATATTCACAGGTGTGAACTTTAAATAAGCCATTCTATGTTGCAGAGAGATCTTGGAAAAGAGTGCCTGTTTGACATAACAGACATAATCAATGTAGTTTTGTCCAGACTACATCTTTTGGATGAGAATATATGTTATTTATTTATTTTTTGGCCCTTATATTGAGTTTAATAGGGGACTAACAAATAAGTAAAACATCATTTAACTTGGTTAAGGATTCACATCGGGTTCACAATTTTTTGTTTCTTCTAGAAATGGGGATGACCTTGTTTGTTTAAGGTTAAAACTTTCCAATCGATTTATAATGGGTCTATTCATAGAACCAGAACACCCAATGATTCTATATCCATTTGGACATACTTTTCAAAGGTAGGTGCTCATTAGATGTGGACTGATGAGGCTTAAGAATTTGCATTGGTTGAGAGGATGGGAGGTCAGGCTCATCACACCTTTTTCGGGGGAATTATTTCCCACTCCGGAACTCTCTTATAGATTTATGTTATGTTCATGAATCCTTATTAATTCATCAAGCATGAAAATGAGTTTTCCTTTAGATTTGGAAAATCAATGATTAATAAGTACGGGATTTAGAGAATCTTTTATATGTATTTGAGGTTCTTCATTAATAAAGAATCATCCGTATGTATCGGAGATTCTTAGTCAATGGTATCCTTCAATAAATTATATATAAATCTCCTAGTCATTATGATGACCATACTAGTTTTAAAGCCACTGAGTGGGGCACATGATGTTTATTTTCATTCAGAAAGACAAGGATTATTTCAGAGTTGGGATCGTACCCGCAGATGGGCTACCTACGCATCCTTGTTAAAAAGGAATCAGAACCCATGCAGTTTGATTAGAAGGACGGGGTTTATGAATGGTTAATGGACCAAAAAGAGATTTCTTGATTAATTTAACACTCTAAGCTCACGTGAGTCATGCTCGTTGTGAGAAACAAGAGGTATTAGTAAACTTGACGATGGTTCCACGAAATATGCAGTCATGAGAAATGATGTGGGGCTTACATATGTATGAAGGCATGAGTAAATGAAGACCATGACATTGGAAAGAAGCCCAAGAGCATGGTCCATAAAGGTATTTGTACTTTATGGAGATTTTGAATTTTAACCAAGGACTCACTCCTAAAAAGGAAGCCAAAATTAAGAGGGACTTATGATTGGGTTTTATTCATGAGAAGGAATCCCAAATCAAAAGAAATTATGATTGGGGATTAGTCTTGAGAAGGATGCCCAATTAATTGAAATTAATATTGGGGATTACCCCTAAGGAGGATGCCCAATTAAAGGGAACTTATAACCTGGGGCTTACTCTTGAAAGGAAGGCCCAATGTTAAAGGAAATTATGACTGGGGCTTACTCCTGAGAAGGAGGCCCAGGTTAAGAAAATTGTGATTGGGGATTACTCATGAGAAGGAGGCCCATGTTAAGGAAATTATGACTAAGGCTTACTCCTGAGAAGGAGGCCCAGGTTAAGGAAATTATAACTGGGGCTTACTCCTGAGAAGGAGGCCCAGGTTAAGGAAATTATAAATGGGGCCTACTCTTGAGAAGGAGGCCGAGGTTAAGGAAATTATAACTTATAACTTAGGGATTACTCTGGAGAAGGAGGCCCAAGTCAAAGGATCTTCTCATCTCAAAGGATGAGGTTATATAGGAAACCCCTAACCATAGTGACATAAATTTTATAAGTCATGAGGTTTTGGGAGAGGTTCTTATAGAATTCGTTTCAGATTAGGAATCGAAGAAAGGAACCATGCCATAAATAGCCTTGAAGAGGGTTTTAAAGGATATGTCTTGAAGAGGAGAGGTGGATTTGAGGAAAGGAGGTGACTAGGAAGGAGGCACACAAGTATCATTCTGGTGCGCAAGTCCTGGTCGTGCATGTAGACTTGCGCGACAAGAGTCACCTTGAACGACGAAATGTCTATAGGGTAATACTTGGGCGACTTTGAACTCAAGCCCTTAGTATCATCCCTAGAGGCTTCCAAAAGTGTGGTGTGCAAGTTCCCTTGAGAGGGAAAGGCAGAGAACACGTGTCTTCATTTCCCTTAAGGGCTGGACACTTAGGCGCGCACATATTGATGAGTTCTAAGACTTAGGCCTTATTCTTCCTCTTTAGAGCATCCCTTCTAGGTAAATAATTTCCTTACAAGTGTTCAGAAAACTTCAGACAGAGACTTGGGTGACCAGAGCTTGAATCTGAGTTTTGGAAAATTCATTCCTCGAAATGGGGGGCCCATAGGGGCTATTTATAGTCCACTGGGCACCTTGGGTGAAAAAGAGAATAGGGCACACAAGTGACTTGCACGACCCATATGTGGTGCACAAAGTGACTTGCGCGGTGAGAAGAAAATTTATGTGGATTCTTCTGAATGGGTTCCTTGTTCATGCCTTCGTAAAATTTTTATGTTCTTCAAAGGATGAATCTCTTTGTGCTTAAGGTATTCCCCTTTTCCATTCTTTGGACTCAGTGACGGAAAGGAGCGTCAACCACAGATACTCTAGATCCAGATATGGAAAAGGCATATATCCCAATTGTAGTTGTTGAAGTTAGCATGCATTTCCTGACGATGGTGAAAGGGAAGAGGAAAATACCTTCCCAGATCCTATAATGATACTAGGACATAATTTTGGTGAAAATAGTAGTTCCATTGAGATGGACACACAAATCCATCAACACAAATGGGAAGGCTCATCAACATTCCACCTTAGAGTAGATATAGAACTCTAATCTCTTCTATGAGGTCTGTGGGGGAACCATTAACCTATGATATATGGAAAACTAGATTAGAAACATACACCCATTCCAATTGGAGGTAATAAGTCCATCAGAATGGAAAATACGAGGAATAAAAAAACTACTCTCATGAAACCCACTTCCTCCATCATGTTTCACTAATCACTAGAAAAAAATCTAAAAAATATTCCTCACCATGATGATGGGAATATAAAGAGATTATCTATGATTCTACTCTACTTAATTATTGAGTTCTTAAAACATTTATATGTTTATCTTTGAATGATCAAGATACTAATATCTCATTAACAAATGAAAGAGGCAGTATTAGTAATTTTGAAGGTCCTCATTAGACAATTAACCATTAATGATTTCTTAATGACCATAATATGACCGATCTCAAGATCCCATATTCAAGAGAGAGTCATGGTATCCCTCCACATGGCTAAAAGATAATGGAGAAAGAGTATCCTACCATGTAAATAATAAATAATGTTAGTCCTCCTCATGATGGCGTTTTATGAAAAATAAATTCTCTCCACAGTAGTGTTTAACTTCATCAAAAGGGACCTTCCCTCAGATATTTAGTGACGAGAAATTCCTCTTACCATAAGGAACTTTGGAAATCAAGGGTATCCATGTATAATTCATTTTCAATGAAAAGTGAAATTCATTCTCATTTAGAAGACTGGCCAAGGCGATGGTCATTCTCTAAACAACCCTTGGGCCACCAGTCTTGCAACGTGATAGAGGAGGTGCCTACCAATATTTTCCTTTATGATAAAGAAATGATAAAATTTACACATTGTGTGTATAGGTATAGGATGATCTAGAATAAGGAATACATGATATTTAA
Source organism: Viscum album (assembly GCA_963277665.1). NCBI lineage: Eukaryota > Viridiplantae > Streptophyta > Magnoliopsida > Santalales > Viscaceae > Viscum > Viscum album. Next base: position 858,135,846 of record OY728145.1, read on the forward strand.
TCATGATGAAAAAACTTGGTAATGAAAACATACCAGTCATGTTTTACCATTAAGCCACCCCTCAATAATAATTTTTGGTGCCATTGTAGAGAGATTGTGTTTCACAAAATCATGCTCAATATATGGGAAACTCTTAATCACATGAGTAAAATATTGTTACCATCTGATGAGTATTGAATTAAAATCAATGTAATATAATGGATGTAATGAAAAATAGACATATTGTCTCAAATAGCTACATGACATCAAGAGAAATATCAAGGATCCATCCAGCGAGCATTCGTTAGTGCATAAAAAATATTTTAAGAGTAGATAACTGATGCTCAATATGGTGTTCATATCATAAGATGGGATCACATAGTGTGTTACATTTACCTGTTCTCCAAAACCATCAAATCCTGTTGAATGTGGTATCATGAAATGTTATAGATTTTGTCCAGCCTCAACAAATGGATCATGTCACAACTGATGATATGATCAACAAACTAGGCCTCGACTAACTCCCACTAACGTCAAGCCATAAAATACTATGTTTTTGGGATTATTTTGTTTCAATCATCTCAAAATATCGTTAAATACACCAACATAGGGGAATTCATCCATCAGATGTATTAACTATAATATATTGTGAAACATTCTTTTGAAGTGGGTGGCTCAAGTGCATACCAAATGATGCACCAAAACTATGTTCGAAAAAATCTCCATATAATTAGAAGGATACTAAAGGAATTAGAATCTATGATAGATCATGATAAACCCCTTTCCACAGTGCTGGGGTGACTTTTAACCAAACCATTGAGTTTTTATAACCTGTCCCAAAGAGTTGTGAAAGTGGAATAGTAACAACCCAATCCCTCTGGGCCAAGGGCTCTTTCAACTCAAAAACACATTCCACAGAAGATATGAGTCTTCTCAAAATTTGGGGAAATTCCAAAAAGGGGATCCTCATAATTTTTTCAATATTGTATCCTAATAATCTCATTGGGATCATGCACGATTGAACTATCTGTAGATTCCATTTGGATTAACATCCTCCATATAGATCCTAGAGAATCAAGAACGGATAAGAAAAATACTTATAGAGGGATTAAAAAAATTTATTCTCTCCAATACACTAATAGAATACATGAAATTAATTATGAATTAGTTAATCTCATTTACACTAAACCTACATGCCCTTTGGAACATGAGGTCAATTCATATGATTAATTGTATAAGGATGTTTCAGTTCAAAATATGGTAAACACTAAATTTTTTTAAAGAGACGTGAATACCTAAGAACAATGAATCACCTTTAATATTGGGGTCACCTCAATCAATCTACAATTACCTCCTCAAAAGGTATCTTACATGGAATGTAATAGGGGAATGATTGTTTACCACCGACCTCCCTCATAGGTTAATTCCATTTCACCTGAGGATAGATTTTCTCAGTAATAATAAGAGATAAAAACAAAGTACAATCAATTCCAAACCACTTAGAGTAATCCTTCGTTCATTATATAATATGTAAGAAGATCATAAACTTGCACTCCCAAGTAGCTCACCTCAAATAAGCAGGTTTTCTATTGTGAATAAAGTGGATCTAAAACATCTGCTCAATATATTATACCAACCACCAATATACGCGGATCCTACAGTAGTAGATTGAGAATTCCCTCTTTTGGATTCACAACTATAACAATGCCAAGAATATACTTACATTCTTTCCCCAATGGGCTACCCGCAAAAAATACCAATGGTGCCACCATAGGTGGCCCCATAGGCCACTGCACCTATTCAAGATTCAGCTCATCCATACATTCCCTTATGTACCATGAACATTTTTGTGCCCCTAATGGATCTACAGGAATACATGGTGGAATGAAGTGTGTAAACACATCCGTAAAAGAACCCTTACCCCATATTTTTTATCTTAATATCCCCCATCTAAACATTAGGAATCCTATATTTCTAATTATTAATGGCTCGGGCATCCTGAATCATTTCATCTCTCACTGGGATCCCATGGTGGGGAAACCTGAACAACAGGATGTTGTTAATCTTAGATGATTTAGGAAATCACTAACGGGACTAGATATTGAAAGGCACACTAGTTTGTAGGATCAATAAATTATTATGTGGGAAGACATCCATCAGAAGTTTCTCTTCCATTTCAGGTTGACATTGATCTTGAAAATAGTCTTAGGACCACTAGAACTACAACATTGGGTTAATGAAAGGGTATTAGATTTCATTTCATGGTGGAAAATATTGGAATACTTCATAAAACAACCAATCATTCATGAGAAGTTGTTACACATTTGTATATAAAACATTCACAATGATTCGTGCACACCACTTATCCCAGTGAAATCAAAAAATTGGATTTGGGACCTTGCTAGAATTACTCAGAAACTACAAGACTCCATAATAGAGACCAATTCTATGTCCTAATTAATTACATCATCTCAAGGAAATAAAATGAGGAAAGAAGGGTTTGTCACTCTTATGCTTAAGTAGTCCCCTGTACCTTCTCATGCTTTGAATCCTTCACTGTATTGTATGGTTCTACCACTTGAGAATTATAAATAGCACCTCTTACATCATGTTGATCTATAAGATGATAGGAGAAAATTATTTTAGTAGATGAAAAAATATCTATTCTTTTTAAAATGGCCAAGTCTCCAGATACTTCATCATAGAATTTGGGGAAAACAAGATCATGTTTTCAATAACCAATAATCAATGAATATATAGTGATGATGATCTCCCAAACTATTTCCCCTTACATCAAGTACTATGTAAAAACATCCAAAATTGTTTTGTTTTCAATGAAATACTACAAAATATGGTGGAATCTCAAAAAGTGATGTTAGGATGGACACCAACCCAAGTAGGATGAGTCTCTTCAATTGATCCATAGAGGGGAAATGAACAGAAATAAGTGAACATAAATATTAAACAAATGTTTAGCAACTAGATGTACAAAATGATAATAAAACTGACTCATGTTATTCTCCAAAAAAAGTTGAAATATAGAATTGTTCCTGCAATTGTTCCCACTATAAATCAACCAACTTTATTGATAACCCAGTCCTATGAAATCCAGTATTAAAAAATTAGACATGGATTGAAGAATAAGAAGAAAAAATGGTAATATGATAATGTTCCAATGCCAATGTTGTATTTAACTACATCAAATTTTTTTACTACAGTACCAAAAGAAAAGGAACCACCCTACCAAATGGTATATCATGAATCAAAATGACTGATAGAATCTTTATCATATGAGAAGTTGATCTCTTTATCCATTAGTTTTATTCACTTAATGGATCCCTTCTCAATTGATGAGTATGAATATGAACATGAATTCCTTACACTTGATTCAAAAATGAGGGGCAAAGGAAGTCATAGTTGAGGATATAGGTAAATACACAGTCGTTCTAGGAGACAATACCCTAACCAAGAACCTACTCAAACTGTTTACACAGAAAAAACCCATGGGGGAGAGCTCAAGAAAATCCAGTGGGAGAAATAATGTTCCCCAAAAATTTTCATATTTTTTCCTGAAAAAATAAAAAAAAACAATATTAGCTATATGATATTTCATCGCTTAATCAACCTCGATGTGCAGGGAGACCTAGTCGACCTCATCCAACAAGAGAAGAATCACCTTTAGTTTCTATTCTATGGGTTTATCTACCCACATTGATTACTTTAGATCCTCTGTAACCTAAAAAATAGTATCCCTATGTAGGAATGTGCAGTAATTTTGGTGAGAAGTATAATTTTTTTAAAGAAATTGTCCCTAGTTTCAGCCATGATTTCAATCCTAGATGCTACGAGTCAATCAAAACACCTCAAAGAATATCTAATATATACTATTTAAATCCATCTATAATTTGAATATGAAGTTGATTTTGATTCTATCATATTGTATCATGTAGAGAATGATCCAAAAAAATCTCACATAGACATCACATTCACAGATAATGACAAGGATTCCATCACAAAGAGGCACATCAAACCCATGTATATGCCAGGTACGATAAATGAAATTGGAATCTGAACAGATTTCATTTAAAATGGCTCAAGGTTCAACCTCTTTTCATTCCAAATAGTTAATCAACTGGGTTTTAATGAATCTCACTTTTCCCCCGCCACCTTAATATTATAGGGATATGATAAGAATGAGGGAAATCCTCTTGGTAAAATCAAACATAGTGATCATTTTAAGGATCTAATCTCAGATTCATAATCCCTAGATGTCTGTAAGGATATGACCTTAATGGTTCTTCTGGGAAGAACTTGGCTAAATTAGTATGTTGCTATCCCTACGTCATACCAAGAATGCCTAAAACATTGTTACAATGAAAAAATTGGGACATTACATCGTGGAAATCCCCATTTAATTCATTTGAATCATAGTAAATCAGTTTAAGAATCTACCTTAAGGAATGTAAACATCCCTTGGTGGATGATGTCACTAAAATAAATGACACCAATAACCTAGAGATAATTCTATTTATCACTTTAAAATAGATCTGTAAAGATTACATGATCTACCTAAAAAATGTTGATTGGGTTAACCCGAATTCAAGGAAACATTCAGATAATTACATGATGTCAGTCATGAAAACCAAACTAGTAAACACAGAAGAATTCATCTACTCTCCATGAAGTAATGAAATCATAGATGAAAATGTCATTATTCCATCCCCCGAGCATAAAAAATCCATGTTTTGTCAGCTAGACTTCATGAAGTTGTCATATCAATGAAATAAAATGTAGATTCCCATTCTTGATCACTTTTCCCCCCAATGATCTCAAAAATGTATTTGTGCCATTAATTGATCATGAAATAGTTGATTCATTTTATAAATGTCCAAATTTCAACTCCTCCACTAACTCCAAGAAAATTAATTTTCCAACTACTTCCAAGGAATTGGTGGAAAAGGTAAATAATGAAGAAGATAAAGAGGAAGAGGACCTTAGGGATGCACCTCCATAATTGGAGGAACGTGTATCTTCCATTGTTGATGGACTCATAGAAATGAATTAGTGTGTGAATGAAGATCCATGACCTACTTTCATCATTGTGAGCATGACTTCCAAATAATAGGATTTTTATATTTTCTTCCAAAAGAAACTCCATGATTTTTTTTCTAGGAATTACATAGAGATTCTAGGCCTTGATCCCAATGTGTCCACCCATCATTTGGTTTTTCTAGAAGACCATGAGGGATACAAACAAGAAACCTGATGGAAACACCCAATTCATGCCTATAAAAACATGGTTGAAGCTGATAGCTTATCAAGGATGAAATTATCTAAGAGGTTTAGTATCCAAAATTGATACATAAAATTTTATATATGAATAATAATAATGGGAAAAATAGATTTCTCATCGACTTAAGATATTTCAATTGGAACATTCTGAAAGACGACTTCCCAGTCCAAGTCACAAAACTCATTATTGATGTAATGGATGGTTATTAATCCCTCTCCTCCATGGATTACTATTCATGGTATAAAAAAGTTCATATAGCCCTAGATGATGAATAATCCACAGACGTTAGGCCCCAATGAGTATTGCAATATCGAGTAATGCTATTTCTCTTAAATACTATCAGTTCCACATAACAATGTTTCCCTGAATCGCTTATTTAAAACATTCCTATTGAATCTTGTAGAATTATATGTTGATGATATAGTGGTTATGAGATGAAACTATTATGACCACTTGGATTACCTAGAGACCTTCTTTAAAAATCTAAAATACATTTTCTAAATATGAATCACATAAAATTTTATTTAGGTGTAACATCTGGAAATTTTTTCATATTCAACATATGCCATCATTTCATAGTAGTTAATCCTGATAAAACATAACATATCCATAACATGTCACCTCCTTGAAAAAATCATGGGTTGAGGGAAATTTAAGGACACCTGCACTATATCTGAAGCTTCATAGCCATGATTTTATGAATGTGATTTCCCTTCAACAAACAAATGGATAAGGGTTCCACATATCAGTGGACTAGTGAATGTCAATAAGCTTTTAACAACCCCAAAAAATACATCTTGAGCCCACCATTATTAATTCCACCAGTTGGGGGAATGCCACTCATTATATAATTCATGGCCAATGGGTGATCATTGGGAACCTTCCTTGTGAAATATAATAATGCTAAGAATGAGAAAAAATCAATTATTATCTCATTCAAACTATGCCCAATATTGTGTTTCATTATTTAGATACCGAGAAAATATGCATAGAAATGACAATTGTTGTTCATAAAATGAGGCACTATCTTCAACCCCATGAATTTCATTTATTATCTAGAAATATCCAAATCAAATATATCGTCATTCATCCTATTTTGATAGGATGTCTAGAATGGTGTATTCTTAGTTATAGGTAGTGTGATATATAATTAATGCCTCAGATCACAATGAATGGTCATGCCATAAAATATTTCCTTGAAGAACACCTATCTATAGAAAAAAATTGTTTAATACTAAATTTAAATTGAAGATATATTTTATATTCATAGAGGAACCCAAATGAGGGAAATATATTTTTGTGGTCCATCCATGAGCCTGAAAAGGTAGATAATGGATGACCCAAATTTCATCAAAGTCGAGTTTGGGATCACATCATTTCCTCGGAAAATGCATTATTTATTTACTCTTTCAAGTCATGAAAATGTTTTATTGACAATGAATTGGAATATTAGTCCCACATCATATGCCTAGAACTGGCACTCAAAATACCTGTGGACCACATAAAGGTAACAGGTGACTCATAGTTAGTAATAAAAAATATCACTGGTGATTTTTCTTTCAAATAATAGGATATAATTCCCCTTCTTGACCATGTTTGAGGTTAAATGGTATAATTCTCCCCAGATCCATTGTAGACCCTCATCCAATAATGAAAACATTACCGTGGAGATTTATTAGAGAATGAGATATAGCTCTGGTAGATCCAAACTAGGATGAAATGACCCTTAGTATTTCCCATCACTTAATGTTATCATATTTCATTCAAACTAGAACTAAAGAGATCAACGAAGTCATCACTATCCGTGAATCATATGGTACCACTTATGAGTGTATGATTCCTACCATGTAATACCTCCAAAATTGATTACTCTCATTGGATAGATATGATAAATAGAGAATATAAAGGCGAGCAATCAAAATATCTCTTAATGATGAACCTATTCCCCATAAGGTCCCCTATAAATGAGGCTTTGATGGATTCATTATTATATTTATTGATGGAGAATATATTATTTCTGTTATGAACAATGTGAACACCGAATCTTGTAGTTCCTATCATCCTGGACTCATGAAATCCCCTAAAATATAAGTGATTGGATAATTTTGGCCTTTGATAATGTAGGACTACACTGAGTTCACCATAAAATTGCATTGATGTCAAGTATATTCAAATATCATACAACAACCCATGGATTTTCTACCTACAACCAAATAATCATGGCCATTCTCATTTTAGGGAATGGATGTCGTGGGGCTATATCCTCCATCCATTTTAAAGTAGTTGAAATACATCTTAACTACTACTGAATTATTCTCAAAATGTGATGATTCAACACCACAAAATGAAATTTTGGACAAAATAATTTTCATCACTATGATATCCAACATCACTACCAGATTTGGTGTCCCTCGAACAATATTGACAGACAATGGAACCAATTTTTTCTCTACTGAGGTGGGAAATATATATCAAAAATGAAATATCTGATCTAACCATTCATACTATTCTTATTCACTGACTAGAAGAAAAATAGAGTATTCAACAAGAACATGTAACACATAAATAAAAAAATGGTTGATAAAGATAAAAAAATTGTCTTGATAATATATTTCATTCCTTATGGGATTTCAGGATTACAACCAGTACTGCTACACTGGGAACACCGTACTCACTTTTATATGGAACAAAATTTTTACTACCCATCGAGGTTCAATTTCCCTATCTATTTATTTCCATATGTTACCATCTATCCACATATGAGAAATCCAAAGAATTAATCGATGAATTAGAGTGGCTGGATAAAACAATTATCTCACAGCTTCCAACACTTGGAAGTCTAGAAAAGTTTGATAGCATGATCAATAAAAAGGTCGGCCTCCTATCATTCCACCATGGATAACTGGTCTTGGACCTTATAACTCCAATGATTCTAGGAATCATGCTTCCAAAGAATGATCCAATATGGGAGGAACCTACTCTATACATAGGGTCAACTCAAATGAAGATTATTCATTAATTATAATGGATGCACAGATAATTATGACTACGACCAATGAAAGGTTACTAAAGAAATAATTCATTTAATCACACAGCCATCATCTTAGCTATAAGATGTTATAATGAGAAGTTGTACTTTTCCCATGACCTTAAAAGTCATGAAATTACAACTATGCTGAACACCATTAAATTACATGGCATCGTCATCCTTGTCGCACAATGATACACTGCCTGACATAAGGTCCTATTCATATGACCTAAAAATTCAAGACACCATTTTTACAAACTATATGACATTGAATTACATAGATAACATCCTTATCATTCGACATTATAAATACCTAAAATTCTATGAGTTGTGACACTCCTCATTTTCCCTTAAATATAGACCTCTATCTAAGGTGTAAGTCTCAATAACACACCTCTAAACCCTCATCAGGTTTATATGCCCCTTATCCATACATGTGGATGAAAGGATGGGTAACTCTCATGCAAAAGCCCCAGTTACATCATTTCCACTCCATAGCATGACTTGGGTACCCTTATATGTATAATTATCTACATCATCACATCATAAATATATGACATAAAATAGTGTGGTTTATTCCTTATTTTATGATAATAAGATGCATAATATTTTCAAGAACTAAATGTGGTTAATTGTTCATTACAATTAGATACATAGTGAGGAACTGACCCCCTATCCTAGGTACATCCATGATAAATAAAATGAAAAGTTCCATTTTCCCTGTATAAAAATTAGACTTTCAAAAGGATATTTAACAAAACATATTACTTGGTTATAATTCTAATGAGATAAGTAGCCAGTCATGCTAGACATCAAGTCTTAGACCCATCCACCATTCAAGAAAATATTAAATCCCGCATTACCCATGTCAAAGAGGGATTGATGTTGGGAAATAATTTCAATAAATACACGATGCTTGATTATAACTGTAGCATGATAAGTTGTTATTCTTGGATCATATATGCTGGTACAACTACAATATTTCTTTCACATTAAGTAACCCATGTACTTACCATAATAAATTACGTTGCACATTCAATGTCCTCATTATATGACGATAAATGAAACGATATTTCAATAAATATGTGTGTCTTGATTATCATTACAATGAGATATATAGTGATTCTAAAATCCCCAATCTTATGTCCAACTACAACAAAAAAATCCCCGCTCCTTCTATATATGTTATAACTACATAGGGAACCTTTTCAAAAACTATATCAGGCTTGATCCTTGCCTCAGAAATACACGTATTGATTCAGGGATCATATATCATGGTCCAACATTAATATTTCTTTCATGTAAGGTGACCGAAATCTTTACCTTAAGATGTTAATCTATACGGTCAACATCATCATCACATGATGAAAAATGGAATGATGTTTTAGGATGTTCGTGTGGCTTGATTATCATTCTAATTTGATACTTAGTGATTCACAAATATAAGATATCAGGTTTATCTACAACAAAAACAGACCCCCAACTACTTGTGTATGGGTCAAACTTTCATAGGGAACCATTATAAGAAAAATATTTGGCTTGATTATTTTTAAAATAAGTTTTGCACGGATGCCATGGTATTATACCCTAGTCCATCTGCAATTCTCATCTTCACATCAGAAAGTCTATGTCATTTCCACATGCCATTAAACATCATGGTTCTTCAATAAAAATGTGTGTCATGATTCTCATTCGAGTGAGGAACATAATGATTCCAATATTTCCATCATTGGAACCATACACAAAATTTCACCTATTTCATGTAGATTGATCTTCTTCCTCACTGTGTGATTTTAGGGAGCATCCGAAGTCAAGAACTACAGTTCTCTTGACTCTTATTCAAGTGAGGTAAATAACAATGCACAAATTTCCATCCATGAGACCATCCACAAAATTCACCATATTTCACACTGATTCATCTTCATACTCACCATATAATGTTAAATTTAATGGGATGTTAAGAACAATGAATGGATTTTTGGTCAATCCAATGAGGTACATAGTATCACTATAATTTATATCCTTGCACCATGCTGTTAAATCTACCCTATTTTATAATAGTTTATCTTGTTCATCACCACATGATGTCAAACAACATGGTATGTTAGGAACTACATGTCTATTGATTCTCATTCCCATGAGATATGTAGTGAAGCCGGGATCATACATCTTGGCTCAACCACCAAAAAATTTAAATTCCACTCTAATTCCCTTGTATTGCCTTTATGTTTTGGAAGAAACCTTTTCCACTACTTATTTATCACAATGAGAATATCTCAAGTTGGATTAATAGTTGAGGTTAAATAATTATCCACATGAGTAATTAATATCAAGAAACATCTAGGTTTTCATGGTCTTGTATGAAATATCATAAAAGGAACACTGGATTTCCTCATTGCATGACGATAAACAACCTAGTATATTAATGTACTATTTGTTGCTTGATTCACATTCCAATGAATTATGTAGTGATGTATGGATCATAAATATCAGTCCCATCCACAAAAAAACTTGTAAAATTTTCTCAACACTCCCACGTACATGTCAAATCTATAAGAGAGGATCCAATCTGTGCTCTCACCCTATGCATGATACCGTATTCGTATCAAAAAATAAATTTTTTCCTCCACCCATGAATTTGATCAGTCTAAGGGATCTTTATTTCAAGAACTACATATGGAATGATTATTTATTTAGAAATATATGCAGTGACATCAGGGTCCTATACCATTTTCCATCTATAATTTTTTTATGTCAATTCACCTATGTCCTTACCATATGAATTTAAACTGCAATGTTGATGTCCTAACTGCATGAATTAAACTGCACAATTCCTCAAGATCTACATGTTTCTTGATTATCATTATAGTGATATATATACAGACACCATGGGCTCATTCACTAGTCCTATCCATGGGGTAAATAAAAATTCCCCATCTCATTTATAAAAACAAGGAACTAAGCATGAAATCTAAATTCAGGTCCCCACATTAGGGGGCCCACCAATGAAACAGAGATGTGCCCCTTCTAGATATGAGTCTGATTTTCACAAGGAAATATAAAATTCATGTAGAATATCAGTCCAAATTTTTCCATTTTTCTCTTACATGTCCCCTACATATGTCATACACTAAATATTCATCATTGTATGATCTTCATAATCTTTCAATAGCTCCCATTGATAGAATGTTTCATACCTAAAGACTAATTTTCTAGACTACACTGTAAAATGACCCAGCTAGTTTTTTAGAATGTCCCATACAAAACATGTGTATTAGCCGAAGAATTATTCTATTTAACTATGCAGTAACACAATATTGTTTTCATCTCATAAAACAGCCCGCATAACATGTTTTTCAACTAGCAGTAACTTCATCCTCAAGAGATTCCTCTTCTATCCTTATAAGCTTTGATGATATTATGTTGGTATATTTGATCCAAATTCAGTCTATGCTCAACCCTTTCTTATTTTTCATATATCCATTTTACAAACCAAAAAAAACAACAATGATAGGGTTTAGAACTTCCCTCTCTCATGTTCTTGGTATTCCAAAATGACCTTTGTCTGATATTCCACATGTCACCTATAGTTTCCATAATAACAAGGTCCTATTCATATGACCTGAAATTATAGACTCCATATTTTCCACAATTGGGTCAAAACAATATAGATTACCTCTTCCCCAAATTCATTGGCAATTTTTACTTGATATGCCCCACCTACGTTTACATAATCTCTTTCTAATAAAAAAGACTATGTGTCTAGAGAAATATAAATCATTATAGACATCATTCATCTATGAGAAATAGAATGTCTGGATTCTTGAGAAAACATTTTCATGACTATGTTATGACCTTCACAGTTGTATTTTCATATAGTCTTCCCAAAAATTATTTTTCATTCCAAAGGTTGCCACTATATGACTATGTTATAACCCTGCACAGTTGTATTTTCATAAAGTAGCACACTAAACATGTTTTCAAACAATGGTAACATTTTCCTTAGTGTACATATCCTCCATTTCCAGTAGCACTTTTCTATATCACTCTTCAGGATCCCTATATTAAATCTTAAAAACTTTCCATCAACTTACATGAAAGAGATGGTATATTCTTGAACAAATTACCATGTAAGTGGAGAAATATTAACCATTCAATCAAAGCTAAATAACTTAAATTATACCCCCCCATAATTTCCTTATAATATGAAATGAAACTGAATAACATGATTCTATAGTCATAAGTTGTTGAACAACATGAAAATTTCCTCACCATATGATGTCAAACTACACGAACGATGTCCTTGTTGTATAAAATTAAACTACATAGAAAATAATTTTAGTCACAAGATGTTAAATTTCATGAAACATTCCTCACCATAAGACATTAAACAAAATAGTCAATGTCCTATTCATATTACATAAAAATTAAAAATTATTAAGACCTTTTCAGAAAGGTAACATATTCTCCCTGAAATCATAAATTTAACAAAATTTACTCAACTTGAAAAATCCAAATTCATGTAGGAGCAGTTTTCCATCAATGGAAAATTCTTGTAAATCTGATATCATAATTCTCATACATCATCCCTTGATAAAACTACTCATCATGGTGTTGAGAAATTTTAATCTTCAAAAAATTACCTCAACCATCAGCAATAGAATGGAAGAATTCTAAATAATTCCTTTACCTGAATACGATGTAACATTCCCTAGTTGGATTTTAATAATGAACCCAATAAAGGTTTAGTTAGACTAAGGATTCCACTATTTGACTATGAAGTAACATTCCCCAGCTATATTGGCATAAGGTATCCCAAAAATTGGGTTTTTTAACCATTGGTAACTTCTTCCTCAAGATAGATCTCCCCTATTCCTGAATATCAGGTTTTGGATTCAGAAACTAGAAAATTGTTTCTCGAAATTTCCCATCGTGTGTCTAATTAATTTCAGAATATTGTTCTGACAATAATCATTGTTTGGGACATCATTTAAAAAATTATTGTTAAAGATATTCATCCTAACAAATTTTACAGATTAGTTCATTATGAAATACATTAAAATTCCAAAAAAAGAGACATAGTACTCATAGTATGGAATCCCCATGAATATAACTCCAGAAAAAATTGGAGTCTCATCTCAACAGACCTAAAAATCATCTAGTTTAGGGATAAAAATATAGTAATGAAAATAAAGAGGCATAAAACTTGTTAGGTTGAAAAATAGAAAATGGCGGCCAATGGAAAATCTAGGCCACACCCACTAAGTCATCCTTGTATTGGAATTCGAAAAAATAAGGTTCATGACATAAAAAGAAAAAACGTTTCTTGGAATTTTCATATAACTGTAGAAATATTTAAATTGTGCTCTCTATCCGTTATGGATTATAAAATTATTAGAGAATTTTTCCATAATTGAGAAGGATATAAGTCCCACCAAATGATTTTTGAGTGAATCAAGGTTCCGTATAATTAACATAGAACCATATTACTTTCATTCCGAGAAAATATAAATCTAAGGGGTTTGTTTTTGACACTTTTAAATGTGTTCCACACATATTTATATTAAATTCATGTTGTAAACCCCACTTAAACACCAATATTTTAGTTTCATTTGAAATTTGTCTTTATGTTAGAAGGAGAATATTGGATTTACATGTGTCACAACCAACAATGTTTTCAACCAGGCATGAAATGTTCATGGTGTGACACTCTATTTTTCCTGGGGTTAATGAATTTATCAAAGGTACTAAGAAAAATATCTAAGATTGATGCCTGAAAATAATATTGATAAGGGGTGTGGGGTCAAATCCCTAATGGTATAGAGCCATGTTTTCTCCTATGTGATCTCTATATGCGGTTCTACATGCAATTATCTACATGATAAGAGGCTCACACATTCCATAATCACACAACCTAGAGTGTGAAACCAACTTACAAGCACACATCCTGTGCACTTGAAAGACTATAAATACACACATGTGCATCCTTGGAGGGGAAGACACCCCCTCATGTGAATCTTTCTCCAAGAACCTATACATAGGACCTGTGAAGACAACCGCATTTGACTAGATTTATCTGTTCTCCTAAAAACATGACCCAAGGGTACCTTAGTATCAAAACATAGAAATATGAAAGAACCCCCAAAGCTCTGGTCATGTATCCCCTTCACTGAGGTCTCCAAATATTCCTTGTAAGAGTCATAAAATCTAATGAAAAGATAGAAATATGGTGGGTATGTGAGATAAAATACCCTTAATGTTCTGAAACATAAGTCACCTTCATGATGAACCATTTTTCCATGGTCAAAATCCACCTGTGTGAGGCCCCTCCCTAATTTGGGAACTACACAAGACCCCTGAAGGGACAGGAGAGGAGACCTATAGTTCATAGGATAAATCCTATCTTATGTTTTTCTACCCATGTGGTATATTTCCCATGGAATATCCACCTCACAAATGTATATACCCCCATGCTCGGGGAACCTCCAGTTCCTCCTAGTCTAATTGAGAGGCCCCTTTTCTCTCTAAACTTGAACATACATGATATTTCCTTTGATCCATCTTCCAATCCACCAATGGTAGTTATCCTCTTCATTTGGATACCTATTTATAGATGGACCAAGTTTATATATCCACTAAACACTCCAGAATTTTGAAACCATGGAAATAGGCACACCAGCATGTGACCCATTTTGGTATGCATTCTTACTGTATGAGGTTTTATACAATTATCCTACCAATCAGTTTTGGTCCTTAGGGTTAATGTGATTATATATTCCCACATTCATGATGACCCTTTACCTATGGATAGTTTTATGGAGGTCCTAAACATGGGTATGAGGGTATAGACAATGTACTTCACTAATCGTCTCTAAGACCTGCAGCCTTTGGTTCTAAGCAGGGAGTGTGAGGATCACACTTTAATTTCAGTTTGATTGGGAATGTGATCCCCCTATCCTACTATGGAACAAATTTTAGGTCCTCCATACTGAAGTAATCCCCTAGCCCTTCCTAAGATAGGTTTCACTCTTGCTCCTATTCACCTCATTGTTTGTGTCTGGATGGATACTCTTATGTGACTATCCATTATATGCAACGAAGGAGGGATGAAGCGTATCCAATAACCTTCTTTTAATCCTATGACCAAAACCTATTCCACCAGTAGAAGATGGTTTTTGTGGTTTTTTGTATCTTCCACTTCCTCTTCTTTCTCATGTTCAAGAATGACTCATTTGGTCTCAGATTTTAGTCATGATCATGGTTTTTGGAAAATTTGATGCATGTTTTGGAAGAGAATATTATTTCAGATCATCCCCTCTCCATCGTCCATAGGGAAACAATATGCATTGGACTTCAACTCCATGTATCCAAACTCCTGTAAAATTGAATTTTGTGGTTTCCTAGATCATTAATTTTTTCTTTTTTCTAACACATAGAATTAATCATGTGGGACTAGAGGTTGACCATAGTCATTACATATACATGACCCCAAACCCATTGGGTATCCTAATGAGGAGGAAGCCACAAAAAAACACATATATGGGACTCCTCTTACGTATAATCCCCAAAAATTCACAAAAGGGAATCCTCCTTAGGAATAAGGAATGAAATACAACCCTTTTCCCTTATCTTCAGGAATAAGACCCAGTTATATCACCATACTCATCCATGGGACTCCTATATAGGTGTAGGCCCCAAAAAAGCCTTCATATAACCATGTGTTGAGACATCCCTCATAGCCCCTTTAATAGGTCATACTCTTCATGTGTACGCCCTAAACAAAACCCCCTAAATCTCTATGATTCAAGTCACTTATCATGTCCCCTAACACAATTAGTGAAGTCTTCTTAGATGCAATCCCCAACATAACCCTATCAGAGGGCTATAGTCCACTATGTGGAAAACCTTAGGTACTTCATAGGTGTGGGTTCTCAACACAAAACTACATGTCCCCTAAATAAATTAAGGTATCCCTTTTAGGAGTAATCTAAAAATAAATCCTCTCATGAGGCCTACTCCTGCACAAGACAAGCCTCAGCTCCTTTCTAGGCATGGGTTCTCACCACTGAACTACATAGCCCCAAAAAAAATTAAAGAATAATACCTAGGATTTATCACCATGTTAATCCTCTCAAGGAGTATAATCCCCTTCGAAAAAGAATTCAGGTCATTCATGGTCATGAGTTCTCAGAAAATAACTTTGAGGGATTTGATTCCTATCAAAGTGGAATATGTAGGAAGACCCCCTAAATCCAAACCCAACTCCCCAAATCAAAAAATTTCTATCTAGGACATATTCCATGTAGATTATTATTAATTATGGGAGTTCATAACCATTATAGGATCCATGGTATGATTTGAAACAACTTCCACACTAAAATATGACAATGCACCTTCCACCTATATGTCATAGCCAAATGACGTTAAATTACATGATTTTATCCATATGACATGACACTAAATGTAATGATGTGACCTATTAAGTGAAACTAAACTATTTCAGTTATGATTTATTTATTGAGCTTACATAAGAAACACGTTTTATGGTTTTCATCCTGATATCGAATCAATCCATGAGTCTTTAGATAAAGAAACACTTCAGAGAACCCCGTTGGGTGGTTGAAAACAAGAATCATCATAATAATTAATAAGGAATCTCTAATCAGTATATAAAATAATAATATATGTTGGTAACCTCAAATAATTATAGATATATCCATTGATGAATAACCTCACATACATAAAAATGATTCTAAATTATATGCAAGAAAATAATTGAATGTTATTTCAATGGTGATCCACATCATACTTTGGAATTAACGAAGGATCCATGAACATATATAAAATCTATAATAGAGTCCTAGAGTAGGTTATAATTCCTCACAAAAGGATTTGATAAGCCTGAAATCCCATCCTCTTGACCAATGTGAGTTCTTAAGAATTATTGGACAAACATCTCTATGAGTTCCTACCATTAGAAAACAGATCCCACATTGATATTGAACCATTGGGTGTTTCTGATTTCATTAATAAACCCAATTGGAACCCACCCAAAAGGGATTTGGATATGTATTTTATATAAAAGTAATTACACAAACAAAATGAAATTAAATTCCAATTAAATTTGGAATTACGGGATGAAATATAGTTATATTATGAAATATAGTACTACATTTTTAATTACCAATTAATTTTCGCTAACACTAAATTTTTCTCATGGAGTATAAAGTGTTTAATTTATCAACAACATGAACATTTTCAACCTAATGGGTGTGATTTTAATGAAATTTTTTCTAAAATTAATGTATAAATATAATGTATTTGTGGTTTTATTTTTATTTTATTTCAAAATTTATATGGAGTTATTTTAGTTTGGTCACAAATAGGTGAATTGAAAACACCCATGTCTTCTCTATACCCCCTCTTTAGGTATTGTTATAGATTTTAGATGGGTTTCCAAACATGAAAAACATTTGTTAGGCCTTCATCATTATAGTCATGAAATAAGGTATCCCAACCATCTATTGAATTTATACTCCCCATACACAACATGGGTTTTCTCATTTCCCCTCTCA
This sequence comes from Viscum album, assembly GCA_963277665.1. Lineage (NCBI taxonomy): Eukaryota > Viridiplantae > Streptophyta > Magnoliopsida > Santalales > Viscaceae > Viscum > Viscum album. The sequence goes on from OY728145.1 coordinate 858,153,721, forward strand.
CATTCATTGGCTCTAAAAAAATTACACTTATTGGATTTCCTCTATATAAAAGAGTGGGTTGTCCTTATGTGGTATCATTTAATGGATTATAATCATTTAATTGGGTTTTAAATTAATGTAGTTTCACATTTAGGTCATTAATTAACAATTCATGTACAAGTTGGGAACCTATAGGATTGAATTTTTAATGGTGCATATGATGTCCCATGAACCAATGTGACATCATTTATGTCCAACAATCTATCGAATTTCATTAAAACACTAAGTACCATATCCTTATTACTATGTTTGAATTTTCACTATCATCATGTTGACATTCATTTCAAGTGGGTTTCTTTATTTTTTCACCCACTGACCCCCTTTCCTCTTCCCAAAAAACTGAGATCTATATTGAAAATGTCTAGAATTAGATCTAAATTTGACATTTTTTTATATTCATTTGTGGGGATGAGTAATGGTATTTTAAATTTATAACTTATTTTTAATTGAATTTTAATTTTATATTAATGTGATAATATTATTAATGAAGTTTGTGAAATTAATTTAGCGTCATTTTCAACATTTATCCTTTTATGGGCATTCAAAAATTATTCAATTTATTTTTTATTAGGATAGATAAAAATTTGAAATTATTATTATCTAACCCTTTTATTAATTCATGTTTCATTTTTATATTAGTATATAATTTCTCCTCTTATAAAAAACAATGATTTACTATACATTTTATTGGGTTATACACATGCTCGGGATCCACAATCAAGACCACTATTTATACACAAGAAGTGATGTGTCTGATGACCAAGTGGTGATGATGATGACATTTGTAGCACCAATATATTACAAAAATGTTTTTTTTGGATGGATTTTAAAATGTCAATTTTTTAAAAACGTTTTTCAAAACATTTTATATAGTCGGTTGAAAAAATAAAGCATGTTATTTGTCTATTTTTTGGAATAATGAAAAAAGTGTTTTTACCCCTTATGTATTTCATTTTCATTTTCATTTTCATAATTTATTAAAATTTATAATTATTATATTTCTAATTTTCACTGTAGTGAAATACATGGTGAATTAAAACAAGGGGTTATGGTGTTTTGATTTGTTTTGCAATGAAGCATTCTCCACACCATATAAAGTGTTCTATCATATTTGGTGATTTAGTTACTCAGTAATAAAGATAGTATTTAATAATTGTTTTAATGTATGTTTGTTCATTCATGTGATAGGTTTATAAAATTTCTTTTTCACTCATATAACATAATACCTATATGAATAGTTTTTCATTAAATTTATTTTTAGATAATATATGATTCATTATTGAATAGTGTGATTTAGTAATAATTAGATTGGATTAGCTTCTTCCATTTGGAAGATTAATTATTTTGTAACGGATATGTAAATATAAATATATACTCTAATATTTTATCACATATTACTAAATTTACTTGTGTTTAATTATATTCTTCTCTCATCAATTAATAAAAAAATTGTTTTTCATTGGTCGTTGCATTTTGTTCCCTCTTTCAGATTATTTGGTTTTAACAGAACATGATGATTATTTTAATTTTACAATTTATATTACAATAAATAATATTTAAAAAATATATTAATATTTATAAACATATGATCTTATAAAGAATTTCTTATTTCATTTTGGATCTATATTTTATTAGATAGTCATTTTAAATGTAACTAACTCAATTAAACTTTTATATTTTCCTTTATTTCGAATTAATTTTCTTTTCAATCTATCATAAAAATATATTTATCTAAATACTTAATTTTTTAAAATTATATTAAACACAAAGGTGAAAAGGGTTGTAAAAGATTCATATTTTAAACAAACAATATAATTCATGTTTATCCAAACAAATCATACAAAAAATAATTTATTTAAATGTTTCTGTGCTTAGAATATCATAAATGTTTTTAACCAAACTTCCATAAAATGGGTATATAATTAAAATTTATATAAATAATTTTATTGATCATTAAAGATTTAATTTTTGTAAATATTATTTATGGGAATAAAACATTATTTTTCTCATATAAAAAAATATTATCAATTATCTGTTTGGATGAAAAACAATCATCTCAGAAAGAAAAAATATAATGAACATGAAATGATTTATCAAAAAAAGTATAGTCCACCTATTAAATAATGCATATATTAAGTTCACTAAAGTAATCAAAGGATCTTACAAAATTTTTAATTTCATTCAATTTACCTATAAATTAAATAGAATATTTTTTATTATACATTGTTATAACAAATAATTCAATTGAGTCCTTTTATGCCTACCTTTCTACCTTACACAAAATATCTTCCTTTACCCATCGCATCTGTACTGTGAATTCCTCAATTTTAATTATTTTTAAGGTTATTCTATATCCATATTATGTAAATATAAATATCTTTTTGTAATATATTATTGAAAATACTTATAATAAAATATAACATTTAAAGTAATCATTTATTCAAACTTATCTATTTGAATTTTGGTAGATTTTATACGTAAAATGATTTGGAATTGAAATGCTACATTTTATCAAATATGTTAAATAGGAATGTTTGTTTTATTATCAGATAATGTATTTTTTTAATCTCTAATCAAGAAAAATTATTTTATTTATCCCATTATTTTTTTGGGTAGATAAACTTTCATCCACATTACTATATGGAAGATGAAACTACTGTAATGAGTAACTTATCACATTCACAATAAACACGTTTGGATAAAATCATTTTCCCATAGAATCATTTATCCCACCATAGGGAAACATATTATAGAAAATAAGAGTTAATGTATATCATTAAATTATTGATTTATATTATCAAAATTTGTATTGTACAATCATAATTTCTAGTATATTGATTTGGTTTTTTTCAGAGAATTCATCGTTTTCCAGTTCTTACAATGTCAATTTTTTTCTATTCATGGTAGATGGAGTTGTTTGATGAGATTATATTCATTATATAGATTCTTGGAGATAATAGTAGAGGGTTTTCTGTGAACTCTATTATAGTGGGTGAGTGATGTACTATATTGAATTTCCCTAGAGTGGGTGTGTAGTTTTCCTCTATTGCTAGATTTTTTATTTCTGAGTATCCTAGGTGATGCTTCAGGACTGCATTTTTTGTTTCTCTCCTCTATTACCATATCATTACAATTTTTATAATTCTCGATGAATATATATTTCCTGATCCATTTATGATTTTTGGTGAATATTTATTTTCATTTTGGTTTTATTTAATTATTTTTTGGTGTTTTTTCTTATTATTAGTTAATTGCAATTCCAAAAACAATGTTTGTTAAATTATTTTTACATGGGTATAATGATATATAATTTTATGTATGTTATAGTGTTTTATGAACTCAATCCATAGGTGTGGGAATGGATTTTTTCAAAATTACATTAGGGAGTAATAAAGGAAACAATGGTATGTAAATACTTGTTATAATCATACACAATGCATGTAATAATTGAAGCACATGGATACTTTCTATTGTTTTTATATTTCATATGATGAGGAATTTTAACTTTTTAAAAAATTTACAGAAACTTTTCATAGAAATAAATGATATAACAATAATGGTTCCCTTAAAATAATAACAATTGAAAAGGTGAATAAATATAGTAATAAATGAATTATTAGTTATGTTCATTTTATTGATGTTATTTGATATAATTTTTTGGTTCTAATTCAATTTAGTAATTTTTCAATTAATGTAAAATTCATTTAGTAGACTTGTGAAGGAATTAGAATGTATGAATGAACCTTGATCCAATGAGAAATAAATGTAGAATCTCATATCTATTTGACAAAAAATAAAATTATTTTATTCTGTTACTATAATAATACAACAATCTATTTTTTGGTATTTCAGTTATATTAATCAAAAAATGAATGAAAATATTATGATTTATATTTTCTACATGCATATTTTCAATAGAAAATGGAAAACATTTTTTATAAATTTATAAAAGGAGGTATGGTGAGAAATACATATAAAAAATTAATTAAAATAATAATAATTATATTATTTTATACACATAAAAATTTAGAGTATCATTAGTACAATGGAATAAAAATGAATACTAATTTTTATATTATATTCTGATTATAACATGATAAATGTTTTATTTATAAATCATTAAATTAAATTAGTTATGATTTTCTTTAAAATATTTTGATGTAATGATAAAAATTATTGTGAAATATCAATCAAGGATATAAATTTTGATAATGGTAATGAAATTTTCCAATATATATGTACATAACTACTTAGAGAAGCATGAAAATACAAGTATTCATTCATAAGAAGTGACTCTGCAACAAAATAGATACATGGAATAAAGAAACAACAAAATTAAAAATATGTATTGATGTTTGAAAATTATAATTGGGTTTTCAAGAAAATATTAGTATTAAAATATTTAAGTTTCATTTTATGTTATGAATAGAGACCTAGTTAGTACTAGTTGTAATATGACTACTAATAAAAAAATTATAAGATGAAACCAAATGTAAACTATTTTTAAAACTCTTAGAGTAAGTGTTTTATCTATACAAATGACGTATATTAAAGAACCCTATATAAGTATGGAACCAAATGTTTGAGAAGAGAATGTATGGATCATAAACCTTACCATTCTGATCAACCTTAAATTGTCAACCTTACATTTGGAGAATGAACTCTACATAGTTGAACCCAAGATATGATATTCTGTGATTTTGTGAAGGAACCCTATGTTTTAGTTTTCAACATCATAGATTTGAATTTACGATTTATTGGAGTTTCATGCAATGGACTTTGAAGAATATATGGTGGATTTAATGATAATTTTTGAATTATTAAAATCTCATTATGATTGATTAAAAGAGTCTTATTAAGTAGAGACATTTTCTATTATTCTTAAGGGATGTTACGACAACTCTGAGCTATCTTATGAATTTGAATTGTTATGATTTATTAAGCGATTTTCCTGGATCATTAATTGAAAACCAAGATCCATAGATTTTTTATTATATCATTCTATTTATTATAATATCAATTTTTGTATGATTCAAAGAGTTAGCGATATATTGATCCATATATTGTGTAACAAATTCAGGATTTAAACTGCATTCTTGGGATGATCTTTTATAGATCTACTACAACAAATAACCAGACTCTGTTTTCTACAGAAGAGGATACACTTTGATGATGTACATGTTTTGAATCCTGTAATTTCTATAAGTCTATTAATTCTAGTTGCTACTGCTTTTATTTGAAGATCTATTTCAACAGAACTTCTTCAAAACTGCTCTTTCCCAAAGAAACTATTTTCTAAAGAATAAGATACTTCTATTGTCTATTTCTATTTCAACCATGAAGTTCCACTAGAATACTTTTAATTAATATATTTTTTTAGAGTTTAAATTACTTGTACTCAATTGTGATGGAGTATCATCTTCTAAATCTAATCTAGGAATTTTCGGTTCTTTGTTAAAAAACCTGAAGGCTCTATTTTTATCCTTATTTGTAAAGGTGTCAACTGACTGCACGCTATTGTAGATTGTTATTATGATATGAGGACCTAACTAGTGAAATTCACCAAACTCACAGAGAGAGTAATTGGTGGAGTTTACTAGGGGATCTTTATTCCCTGAACCACTATAAACATTCACATTTTGTTTTTTTGTTTTAATCGCTACTCATACTTTCATATAGAAGATAAACGATGCTTATATGCATAATACCTATTTTGAATCAAAGGGATGAATTGTGAAAGAAATTGAAAACACATAATTCACCCCCCTCTTGTGTATATTTTTATATTTTGACCTATCAATTGGTATCAAAGAAGATCTTTTGGAAATATTTGTAACAATCTAAAAGTATAATGTCTATACATAGATTTAAATTACTACTCAAAGAGAAGGAATGTTAATGATTCCTGATCCTTATTTAAATAGAGCAAATTATGGATGTTGGAAATTAGAGATGATTATCTACTTGAAGAATCTGGGACTTGAAGTCTGATCAAAGATCATTAATCCTTATATAATTATTTAAAATCATGCAACTTGGACTATTTCTATAGAGGATTAGTATGAAAAAAATTCTAAAATTATGAATGCTATTATATGTGGTCATGGACTAGAGGAATTAAATCGTGTCTCAAAATGTCCTACAATTTATGAAATGGGGCCAGCCATTGAGGTTTCCTATGAAGGAACGTACAATATAAGAAAAATGATGTATGAAATAGAAAATCTAAAATTTGATACTTTTCAAATGTTTTATGGAGAGATTATAACATAGATGAATGGAAGTCTTATAGATATTTTCAATAATATTATAGAGTTAAGTGATCCTATCAAACAAGAAGATCAAGCTTTAAAAGTACTGAGAGTACTACTGACATAATAGAATGATATATCAGCTACAATTCGACAATCATAACCAGCAAAAATCGGATAATGAGAGAAATAATTTAGAAACTGGTGATATATGAAGATGAAATGTAAGTGGAAGTTGAAGATCATAGAGTCTTAGTGGAAAAGGATAATATTGATACAAAGGTAACATCTGAGAAGCAAAGAAAAAAAAATAAAGCAATAATTCAGAGAAGAAAAGAGTTCAGATGCATCTGATTCTAAAATGGACCTAACTCAATTAGCCAAATTTTTTGCATGTTTTACAAGAAGAAAAAGGGATTCAAAAAACCCTTCAAAAGGGATAAGAAAGACTCAAGGGGATTTATATGATATGAATGCATGAAATGAGGTAATATAGGACCTAATTATCCTTAGATAAAAGGTGTAAAGAGAAATACAGAAAAGACATATCATAAAATGTTGATTATGTAAAAAAGGAAAAAGATAAATGAAGGTTACTTAGAGTATTTCTGAAGACTCTAGCAGCTCATCAACATATGATTTATTAAAAATAAGAATCAAATCTCAAAGAAAATATGTGCTTCATGGTAGGATAAGATAAGGTGCAAATCTATTAATTATCTAATTCTAATTCTAATTCTAATTCTAATTATTCAAATAATAAATTGGTTTCCTAGTACACAATTCTAGAATAAATATATGACTATTTATTAAAGAAAAAAAATATTTAAAGAATATTTAAAATGTTGTATTATGAGAAAGAGTTACCATACATAAAAAAATATCTAGAGCTAACTGAACAATTTTACTCATCTACCACAAATTATTCTGATCATGAAAATAACATTAAAGCATTGCAAGATAAAGTAGAAACTTATAAAATATTTTATCTATTGTTTACAAAAAGAGAAAAGTTTTTGAATTAATTTTTTGGTAAAAATTTCATTAAAAAGAAATGATTTTCTATATGAATTACAGGTGAAAAATCTAAACTATATAAGAATTATTTTGTTCCCAACTCAAAAACTATTACTTGTTATTTTTGTGGAATATGAGGACATATAACAAAAAACATTTTTTTATAAAATCCTTTAATAAGTGGAATTAAAAAATATTTTATTTCAAAATTTTTAACTAATGAAAATGATATGAGTTATTAAAAAACAATGAAGATCTGGATTTCTAGATCTCTTCTAGCTAACACTGCGGGACCCAAGAGGATACGAGTACCAAATTGTTTTTTGTTTAAATTGCCTTTCTAGGAAACCTGTCACAGAGAAAAAAAATGATATGTGGTATATGGACAATAGATGCACCATGAATTTTAGTGTAAACTCATTAAACATCAATAAAATAACTCAAATAGATTGAGGTTTAATCCCCTTTAGTGATAAAGCCAAAGGAATAATAATTGGGCTTGGAACTATTGGAGATCCAAAAACTATCTCAATCCAAAAAAGTAATATATGTACAGGGGATGAAGAAAAACCTGATAAGTATCTCTTAACTCTATGATGATGGATATTATGTTTAATTTTCTGAAATTTATTGATCTGTGTTTAAATATAATTTTCTTATGTTTAAAAAACCTAGAAATTATAATGTTTATACTTTGGATTTAAATTATTTGTGTAAACAGAACGTGACTTTTTTATCTACTATGATAAATGAGTCTTGGATCTAGAATATGAGACTTGGTCATTGTAATATTTATTCTTTACATAAATTATCTAGGAAATAGTTAGTTTTTAATTTACCTAGTCTTATATTTGATGGTGATAGATTTTCTGATGCATGAAAAATTGGAACGAAAAAATTCTTATTAAAAATCTATTAACCTAATTGCTCTATAAAAACCTCTTGAACATATTCACATGGACATTTTTTGACCATAAAGAGTAGAATTTTCAGCTGGAAAATTATATTTATATATTTTAGTTGATTCTTATACTAGATTTACATAGTTCCTTTTTTTGAAACACAAAAATAATGCTTTTAAATGTTTTTTGAAAGTTTTCATAAAATTGTTCAAAATGAAAAATGTTATAAAATAATTTCATTGAGAATTGATCATTTTGGTGAATTTTGAAATCAATAATTCATTTTTTTCAAATATGTTTATTAAACACACCTTCTTTTCACCAAGAACACCTAAAAAATGGAATTGTTGAAAGAAGAAACAAAACTATTCAATAAATAGCTCAGACTATGCTAAATGAATATGGTCTTCCTTCATACGTATGGGAGAAAGATGTCAGCATATCCTACTATATCTTGAATAGAGTTTTAATTTATTCTATTTTCAAAAATAGACCTTGTGAACATTGGAATAACAGAAAGCCTAAAGTATATTTCTTTAACGTTTTTGGTTGCAAGGTGTATATCCCGAACACCAAGAATAATCTCGGTAAGTTCGATCTAAAAGCTGATAAATGGATATTTTTAGGATATTTTTCTACCTCTAAATCCAATAGAGTGTTTAATAAAATAATAAATGATTGATGAAGAATTAGTTCATGTGATATTTGATGAAACTGACCCTTTTATTAAAGAATAATATCAAACTGATGAAATTACTGACCCTTTTGAGAACATGAGACTTGAAAACATGAAAAATGATTTTGAAAATAATATAAATAAAATTCATTCTAGTTAAAAAGAACATGATATTTATGAACCTAATTTTTTTTAGATAGAATGTTTAAAACCCTAAAAATCATCCTTTAGAAACTATTATAGGAGATCTAGACATAATAATAAGAACTAGAAGAAATACAGAAAACCTAGATGAATTATATATTTTTCTATCGTAACTAGATCCAAAATATTTTAACAAATCCATAGATGATGAGATTTGGATGTTAGCAATGGAATAAGGGATAAAAAAAATAAAAAAGAAATAGTTTTTTGGAAGTAGTTGAAGGACCATCAAAATATCCAATTATCAGAACTAAATGGGTCTTTATAAATAAACATGATGATCAAGGAATTATAATAAGAAACAATTCTAGATTAGTAGCTAACAGATATAATCAAGAAGAATGTATAGATATTGATGAAACTATTTCCCCTATAGATATATTCGAGGAAATTAGAATCATTTAGCTTATTCATCTCATATGAACATTTAATTATATTAGATGGATGCCAAATCTTCCTTTTTAAATGGATATTTAATGGAAGAAGTTTATGTCAAACAAGATCCTAGTTTTGAAAATTATAAAAAACCAGATTATATTTTTAAAATTACTAAATCTCTCTATATCCTTAAACAAGCACCTAGAGCTTGGTATGAAATAGTATGTTCTTTTATTTTGAAAAAAATATTTACTATTGGATTGGAATATATAACCATTTTTAATAAAACGATTTTATCTAACACTTTATTAGTTCAAGTCTATGTTTATGATGTGATTTTTGGTTCATCTATTGAAACAAATTTTAGTTATTTTTCAGAGCTTATGAAAAAAATAATTTGAAATGAGTATTGTGGGTGAATTGATCTTCTTTTTAAGATTTCAAATATAAGAAAAATATTTTGGAAATATTTTATACCAAAGTAAATATATTACAGATTTATTGAAAAAGTTTTGTCTTGAGAACATCAAGATATATACAACTCCCACGTTTAAAAATATAAAACATTATTTGGATGAAGCTAGAAAATTAGTGGACAACAAGTTATATAGAGTTATGATTGGTAGGTTACTATATATTATTACTATGAGGCCTAATATTATGTTTTTTGTATGTTTATGTTCTATATTTCCAAACAATCCTATAGAATCTCATCTTATTACTATCAAAAGGATTTTTAGATATTTAAAAAGAACTCTCTTTCAATCTCTTATTTATAAAAAACATCTACTTTTTATTTAAGATCATATTCAGATACTAATTTTAGAGGTTGTAGATTAGATAGAAAATGTACCTCAAGAACCTATCACTTTTTAGAAGAATATTTAGTATCATGGTAAAGTAAGAAACAAGTCTTAGTTTCCATGCCAACAGTTGACGTATAATATGTATCTACAATTAGTTTTTTGTGTACGCAAGTATTTTGGATGAAAAACACATTAATAGACTTTAGATTAAATTCTAATAGTACACCTATTTTATGTGATAATAAAAGTGTTATAAATATTTCAACAAATCCCATAAGTCATTAAAGAACTAAGAATAATGATATTAGGAATCTTTTTCTAAGGTTTCATGTTCTTAAAAGGATATATCTTTAAAATGTGTAAATACTGAAAATCAACTAGATCATATATTTACTAAACCACTTCCCATTGTACGTTTGGATTTTATTAAACATGAGTTAGGTTTTTTTAATTTTTAAATAAATGTTTATCTATTTATCTATTTATTTGAATTCTCTTTATTTGTTTGTTTATTCCAATTTACTAATGTTGAATTTATTTACGAATTACATTAAATTTTATTTGTTTTAATATATTTTTATGCTATATATTTTATTTAATTTTATCTTAAAATTATTCATGCCCCATATTTTAAAAAAAAATAATAATTATCATAAATAATGACAAGGAAAACAAGGAACTGTCAAATACCTATCAAATCTCTTACCTTTTTTTTACCTCGTACCCTTTTGGAAAGACCAAACCCTTCGTCTCACTTAATCTACCTTTTTTACCTCTAGTTTTGTTCAAAACCCTAGAAACTAAGAACATCATAGCTTTTGTTTCTTAGAAATAATGACATATTAGTGAACTGAAGAAGGTGAAGCAAGAGATCAGAAGAATCAATGTGTTTCTGGAAGAAAGATTCTTCAAGGAAAGCGGTAGATTTAAAATGGCTCAATGAGATGAATGTTATTCTATAACATGCGTTAACATTTCAAGATATGTATTCTATGTCTAATGATGTGAACTTAGAATTTCTTTATGTGGAAGAAATAAAATTTTTCTATAACATCATATAGTTTAGTTTTTATGATTCAGAAGATAATTTTTTCGCGAGAATAGAAGATAAATAATTTTTCATTTCTTCCTTTGAAATTTCCAAAATTTTGAACTATACTCATGAAGGAGTCTTTAATTTTGATCTACGGTATATCGGAGATAAGGATCATAAGTATAAATACATTAAGTATTTTCATTTTGGTTTAAAAACATTATACGAGTGTTGGTTAAAGATCTCGAGGAAGACCAAAAAATATTAGTTAAATTTACTCAAACCAGTATTTCTCCAAGGATGGATGAAATGGAAAAGCATCTATATCCAGACATGTAAATCATATTTTTATTTTTATGTTAAATAAATCTGAATTTTCCAAGATATATGTTCATATATCATCACTACTGCTGTCATCCAGATGGAAGGATTTATTTTTATCCTTGTGGAAGGTTAATTTCCCATATTTTCATTATGAAGAATATGATTCATTTAATAGATTCTCCAATAAAATTTCATCACATCAATGTACTCAGTGAAAAAACAATGGGGATTCTAGGTTTTTACTTTAGTACAGTAAAATGAAAAGGCGTGCTAGTTGGTGCAGATGACCAACAAAGATTTGGATCATTTTCTTAAGGAGAGAAAAGTGTTGTTGGAAATGAAGGAATTAGTGAAACCCGAGGTGATGGACATTCTAAATCAACCCAAAGAATATCTATATTTGATAAAGATGAAGAAGAAGAGTAATAATAAGTTGTGCTTGAAATATTGGTTGTAAAACTAATGAAAATAGTATACCCACCTACTGAATAACCAGTGTTGGGTTCAGGTGAGGCTACTAGGTATGTTAATTTAGAAGATCCTTTTACTGAGAAAGATCAATAGGTTGAAATATAGAATTGAGATCTGTAGAATGTTGATTTACATGTTTTCCAGAAGGAACAGCCATCTATTCAAGAAGATAAATAGATGATCAGATCAGAAAACATGGCTACTGAAATTGTTGAGAATATAGTTTTCACTGTTTTTGATCATGTGGATGAAAGAAATCAATCTAGGAAAGAAGGAAAAATATAAGTTCATGACAGTATGTCTTGTTGAAGAGAAAAGTCAATTGAACGCCCATTGGAGATGTCTGTGGAGAAGATTAATTCAAAATGATTATCAATTATTGTAGTTGGTCAGTGACAACATCCATATGAAGGGATATCTGATTCCTTTACTAATCAGGTTGAAGATCTTATGATATGTTTAATAAATCCTAGGAAGAAAATATCAATATTTGGTAGGAGCACAAAATTGAAAGAAAAACGTTACATGATCTTAATTTTTTTAGAAGGAATTTGATGCTTTCAAAAGAACGATATTGAATGATGTTGGAAATATTAAGTCTAAAGTTGATTCTAAATCAGAATTTACAGATATCAAGTGGTGTTTGGGGAGTCAGTTAGAGTCAATCAAGAGTAGTGTCAGTCAAACCAGTACATCTACCTCTACTCCAACGACCTCTCCAGATCTGATATGATGATTTTAGGTAATAACCACTGTTATGGCTAATGTTAATGATGATCTTTAAGATCTCTTTTGAAATATTTCTCCTCTGTCAATTCTATTGGACTATCAGAAATTTCTTGTTGACCAACTGACTCATAATGATCTAGGTATCAGATTTCTACTAAACAAATTCACTGAACAATTAGACCAGCCTATGCAGCAAGATGTGATTTTCATGAATTATTGAATGTCAATCTTGTTGAGATTTTTCAAACAAGTCTATATTCTAGAGTTTTGATTATGAAGTTAGGTTATTGTTTTATGAGAATATTGTTTATATAGATATAAGAGATAAAAGACATGTTTGAACTGTCTACAAATCTTACAGAATAATAACTGAGCTAAATCCTACCCAACCTTTTATATCCCAACCTTATCAGTTGACTAACCTTTTTCCCAGTCACACTGAATATTATTCTCTTATAATTTTTGATCAATAAAATTTCTTAATTAATATTTTTAGTTATTTATCCGATATTCTTTTATGTTTATGTCTCCATGAAAATATATATATATATATATTTATTTTATAAGATTATAATAATATGGACTTACTGATATGTGAAAAACTAAACGTGTTTTAACATTTTTCTATACATTCTTTTTGATATCCCAAAAGGAGGAGAAAATTTGATAAACACAAAAAACTTTTTTATCGAAAAAATTCTATAAAACCAAATTTAAAATTGTTTTCTTATAATTGTTTTAAAAATTATAAATTATGTTACCAATTTTATTAGTTTTGTGATCATCAAAAAATGAGATATTGTTGAACATGTACTCTCTCTACAATACACTATAAATCTTATTGATTTCAAGGACCACAAATATGATTGTTTTGTTACTAATGATATCAGTTTTAGTTTATTTTATGAATTTAATATTCATTATAATCTTTATTTTTGAATTATATTCAATATTATTAATCATATGGAATATTCATAAAAATATTTGAAATTATGTTTTGAGTATTCTAGAAACATTATTATTACCATATGTTAAAGAATTTAATGTAAGGAACACACCCTACATTTGTATTAAACCTTATGTTAAAATATAATCATTTATGGTTAATAAATCCTACATTAAAAGAAATGTATGGATAAATAATCGTACGTAAGTATGGAACCTTACATTTGAAAAAGTGAAAAATGTATGTTTAAAGAACCCTATGTAAGTATGGAACGCTACATTTGAGAAGAAAACATATGGATCATTAACCTTACATTAGTGATCAACCTTATGTTTTTAACCTTGTGTTTGGAGAATGAATTCATTATAACTGAACCCTATATTTGGGATTTTTTAGTCTTTTGAAAGAACCATACATTTGACTTTTGAACATCGCCGATTTGAATTTACGATCATATCAGATTTTCATTCAAAGGTCTTTGCGGATCATCAGGATGATTTGAAGCTCATTTTCAAATTATTCAATGCTTGTTATGATTGATTCATCTAATTGTATTAACTAGAGAAATATTTTCCTATTCTTAAGGTATGTTATGACTATTATGCTCTATCTTATAAATTTCAATTATCATGATTTATCTGGATATTTTCATAGATCTAGAATTCAAAATTGTGTTCTAATTTATTTATTATATCATTTTATTTTTTAGAATAGTGGTGTCTGTATGATTTAAAGAGGATGTGATATATTAAGACTTATATTGTGACACATATTCGTGATTAAAATGATATTCTAGTGAATTTATTTTACAGATCTACTATAAAAAATGTTAAAACTCTCTTTTCTACAGAAGATGCTTCACTTTTGGAGATATACATGTTTTGAATCTCATATTTTCTATAAGTTTACTACTTCTGATTATTGCTACTTTTATTTGGAGATCTGTTGAATGTGGATCACTTCTGAACTACTATTTCATGAAGAAAATATTTTCTAAAGAAGAAGATCCATCTACTATTAGTTGTTGTTACAATTGTTATGTTCAACCAAAACCTTTTTAATTAATAATTTTTTTGAGAGTTTCAACTTCTCATACTCAGTTGTGGTTGAGTATCAGCTTCTTGATTTATGTTATGGATTTTTTGTACTCTGTTAATGTACTAGAAGCCTATGTTTTTAGCATTATTTGTAAAGGTGTAAAGTGACAATATTCAGCTATTGATTGGTCTTATGATATGAGGACCTAACTAGTGAAAGTCACCAAACTCACAGAGAGAGAGAGAGAGGGAGAGTAATTAGTAGAGTGTACTAGGGGATATTTATGTCCCAAACCAGTACAAAAAGCTGTGTTCTATATTTCCATTTTAACCTATGCTCATATATTCATACAGAAGACAAATAGTTCTTATCCTCTAAATCTCTAATTGACATCAAAAAGAAAATTTTTGAATGAATTTAGAAGCAGAGAACTCACCCACATCTTTTGTATATTTGTATATTCCAACCTAACATGTTTGTGATCATTAAAATAAGAGAGTGTCAAACATACTCCATGAAAGGAGGTGCCAACACACATTTCCACAAGGAGGGATTATAAGATCCATTAAATAAGGGAGGACTTTTCCTTATGAAGGATTCTATGGAAACATTCTCTTTCCATGGAGAATGATGGTGTTCTAAATGATTCAATTTGTTATTTATAACTTGGGAAATATGATCAAGTATTATCTTAATGTTTTTAACAACCTATCCCATCATATTTGACATATCATTAGGGAAATCATCACATTTCCCATCACATTGATTGTTGGAACATGTTCATGTATATCCTGCAATTAACTAAGAAAAATAATGTGCAATTAGCAAGGCCTGAATATTTACCTAAAAAAATAAAAGGAAACTTTAAACATAAAATGATAAAATCTTAAAGGAAAAGTATATCCTTACTTTTGATTCTTTAGGATTCAATCCATGTTTTCTATGATCTTTTTCCCAACATATAATCCTGGGGGATTTTATTTTTTCCCTTAATAATGGGCTTTAATGATCTTATGAATTGACCAAATAATATCCCCAAGGAGAGTCAAACTAAGTCCATAGTAAGGCTCATTGTCATGTACCAGGTTACCCTAAATTAGGGCCATAACACCTTTTTAGATTTATTATTCTGATGTACTTCTATGGAAAACCCACATCCACTTGAAGTATCCATACATGGCTATATTTTCTTGATAAACAACTTACTCTATATATACCAAAATTTTGGGATGTTTTTTCATACATAGCCTTTTCCCTAAGGTTATTACAAATTTTCTCTAGTCCTGATCTCCATAAAATGACAAATTTTTTTCTTTTAATCCCAAATATAGAAATCCTAACATTTTACACATATCATTACATGATTTTAGTCATCAAATTACAAGACAATTATCGTAAACTCTATGTCTTGGTGATTAGGCATGTAATTAAACAACATGATTCCAAAATAGGAAGAACTTTTATTTAATCTTCATAATCAAATCCAAACATCCATTGACCCCTTATATTATCAAAGGATAAACATGGGATAACATGAATAAGGGGATGATCTAAAGTCCATGTATGAGAATAAAAATAAGAATATAACTCAACACATGGGTGAGAAGGCATAACATGATGATATGAAAAGGAATGGAACATTATATCTGATCATAAAATATAGAACATAGGATCATATAATCATGAATTCATAGTAATGGAAGAAGCATAAAACATTAATTTATCCTGAGTCATGTTCTATTTTACCTACAGTAACACACGTCATGGAAAACCACTAATAATGTTGCACATGGAGCACAAGTCAAGGATAACAACCTAGTCCGTTGCACATAACATCTCATAAGACTAAACATTACCCAATTTATTGAGGCTCTATTTAGGTGAACCCATCATAAAATTTTTATGAATAAATTTTCCACAAAAATAACCACACATAAGAAATACAATACAACATAGGGGTTCCCATGGAAAGAATTCGGTATCACAATCATGTCAAAAGAATAATAATTGAGAATATAAAAAAATTTCCATAAAATAATAAAATTAAATAATACATGGAAATTCATAAATAATAATCGGTATATATCAATATTAGTATTTTTAGTGAGAAGTGATATCATGTAAAAAGTGTATTTAAGAATCTTTATAATTGGCTTATTTTATTGTGGTTTAAGGAAAATATTAATGAGCATTTGTAGATAAAAAGGGAATAATCATATTTATAAAACCATAAGTGAACCGAGAAATTTTTCAAAATAATATGAATTATTTTTTCACAAATAATGTTGTCTTAAAATATATTATTGAGTGTACTATAAATTAGGTAAAAATTCGGGATGTTCCCTTAAATCGGGTTTTCTTGTCGGGAAGGATTGAGTAGGGAACCTTTTAAAACATGTATAACCATGAAAAATAACGATGAATGGATCTTGATAAATTATTTTGGAACATATATTTATCATTTAAAATATGTATATAAAGGGAATTTCATTCCGGTAAAATGAGAGAAAGAGTAACCTGGAGGAATCCTGGAGGTTTGGTTAGAATCCCTTAACTTAAGTCTGAAGGTGTTCTTGACAAGATCATAATGTCCTCAATAATAAAATTAGATTCATTAATTAATATTTGAATAAACCATTATATATTTATTTGAAATTTTATAACCATATTTTTTTCAATTAAGGTCTTTTAGAGGGGTTAGGATGTCAGTTTCATCGTTTAGGAGTGTTGGTTTCCTTGGTTTTCATGATGGGATTACTTGAATACATTTAAGAAAGTTTGTATAAAGTGGGGGTACTTATCCAAAATTGAACTCATGTGTTAATAATGATCATAAATAGGTTAAATTAGTCTTATATATCATTTTATGGCATTATGATCAATCATTTGATAAATAATTAATGATAATCATTTGGGTTTATTTTGGCGGGTTTCAATCCCAACAAGCATGTTTTTTATAAATAAATATCATGTGTAAAAAATGATTCTAGAACACTAAATATGTTATAATACATATATAATTATATGGTTCAGCCATACTAAAATTTTTATGACTATATTTGAAGTTGGTAATAAAAATTGTAATCATCATCGTCCTTGAAGGTGATAAATTAATACATCATAGATGATGTTTTAATTTTTAGTATAGAAGGATTGGGAAAGAGTGATTATGATGAATTATTACCTTATCAAAAAAAAATTCCAATATTGGAATTTTATTTGTAACACCCCAAGCTTCTACGGTACGTTTCCCTTCGAATAATGCGATAGCGTGTGTTGTACGCAACCTCGAGTTCTAACACACACCATAACTAATTAAAACAGCCGTTGTGAATAGTAATACCTACTTTTTGAAATCATATATATTTTATATTTCCAAATGGACTTCATTTTTGGATTAGGAATATTGAAATTAGCCTAGGGTGAAATTTTGGTACTTTTCGGATAACTTTAATATTTTGATGAATAGTGAAAATTACTAAATTTTAATTAAAAACAACTTTTTTAATCAAAATAATTAATAGTGATAAATTGTGAATTTGAGTGGTTTTAAAGTATATTTAGAATATATTTTTACCATTTAATATAATGTTGGTCATTTGACATAATTTTACAATTAAACCGAACATAAACAAGTGTCAATCTTTTGATAGTTATTACCTCTTAAAAACACGCTTTTTGTTTTGACAGCGGGAATTAATTTTAAATTAATTTCTGCCAATTCTGTGTTTTGAATTTAGAAAAATGGATTCCATATTTGGAATCAGGATGTCCAAATTGTGTAAATAGGTAACTTTTATTTTTAGACATTTTGAATAATTACTGTGGTAAATATTTTATTTACCATGGTTAAGGGTAAATCCGGTAAATAAGGGTTAAAAAATAATATTATAATAATACAAAATTACCCTAAAACGTGTCCTAACCTTATTGGTGGACACATACCCGACCATGAGCATCCTTGGGTCAATTTGGGGACCCCTTGGAGCCACTTGTATGTGGTAGGGACACTTTATATTAATAAAGTTAAAATAAAAATAAAAATGGCATAAGCTTACATCTTTTAGAAGAACAATTTTTACATAGGGTTATACATGTTGGATTTTCTATTATAAATATTAATTAGAAAGATAAAAATATTTCCTACATAATGATATTTTATTTATAATTTTTAGACATCAAATAATTTAAATTATTAATGACACAATAATGATGCAGTGTTTACCTCATTAATAAATCATTTAAATAAATAAGATTATAATGATTAAAATATTATCTAAAACCTGTCAAATTCTTATTGGTTGATGTTATTTAGAATATTAGACATCTTATCTTCTACCTCAATGATTTTTGGACCATTATAAACCGAATATAATTATATTATAAAGTAATACTTTCACTCTTTCCTAAAGAGCCCCTCTTCTCCCTTATAAAAGGAGACCACTTCTACTCATTCCTCACACCTCTCAAGCCACTTGGCTCGTACAAACTCTGCCCAACTAAGCTCCCCACATCCCTCTCCTCCTCCTTGAAGCTTCCCCTTAGGCAGAAAGCATTTCAAGAAGTCCTTTGGTTCCATCCAAAGTGAGTTACCTAAATTAAAGGTAACGATTTCTCTTAAATTATTTTCATTTATTTTGCTTCTCCAACCCCCAAAATCTTTTTATTTCCTTTCTTTTGTAACAACACCAGTATCCTCAATATACTAGGATGTTGTTATAAGAAGGATTCAAACTACACATACACACAACTCCATCTAATGGATGATGAACATAATGTTTCTGTGGATGGAAAACTAACGCCTCACGAAACGATGATTGTTCAAATACATCTTACCGCCTCTCATGGTGGACATTATGATGGAACTGTAATTAAATATGATATTAATGATATATATTTTATATATAAGCTTATCTAATTCCATTTTATTTCATATCATTATTCGTTTCATGTTGTATATACATACGATAATTTCATTTGAGGAAGTGTGGACTACCGCCCCCTTAAAATGATATGACTCCTTCATACCACACATGGAACGTATAAAGGATGGTGTTAATGAACTTAAGTAACATATATAAAATATTATATTATACTGGAATAGTAATATACCTATGTATCATTTGGATTCAATTCTTTTAAAATAAAAATTAAATGGAAGTAGCGTTCGTGCGTACGTACGGACTACCGTCTCCACGAACGCGGTGAGATCCATCCTCCATCGTATCCATTCAAGTATTATTCTCATTTTAGGGTTAAAAATAATGTTAATATCATTCTGATTATGAATAAGATTTAATCTATCCATTAAAAACATGTCTTACGTATCCAAAAATTTAAGAAGAACAGATCGATTATCACCTGAAACGACGATAATACTAAGATATTATTAATAAAGCAATGTTAAAAGATCATATATGATATCATATTAATGTATATGATTCTTGTATAATTTAATAACAATTATTTCACCATTATACAGGAGGTTAACTGACCCCAACAAAGGAAAAGTACAAGGTAAGGGTTATTTCACAATCTCTTCATTATCCGAGGTTGTTTATACGTAATAATCTACTGGGATCTCGTTATCATCCACATCCATGTTTCTTCAAAATGTATTTCAAAGCATTTTTACAAGAATATGGGTTAAAGTCATTTATACCTTTTTTTTGACTTTTTATAAGAGGAATCTTTCCGTCGTTTTCCAAACAAGGTGCTTTTTAACCTTTTCGACAGAATTAAGATAAGAATGTTTTTTTTAACTTATACGGCGGGTGCGGTTATTTTACGCCGTTATAAAATCTTCAAAGCTTTCCTTACAAGCTTATAAGAATATTTTCAAAGAAAATGTTTTATTTTATATGGATCTTAAATGATTTCAAAATAAAAGGAGATATTTCTTTAAAAAGAATTTTGATTTCATCTACGTCAACATCCTTTGATGGATTTTAAGATTATTTGAAGTTGATTTATTATGATACAAAACTTCTATATTGTATTGAAGGTTTTGTGATATGTTTGACTATGGATGTGCTATTTTTATACCATTCATAGTTTATGGTGAAATTATTGACATTTCGTATTCTAGATTTAATACGAATGTTTATGTTATGTTTAAACCTTTTCATATGGGAATTCATTGGACTTAATAAGTGACGGGTGGAGCCCGCTATAGCTCCTCGATGCATCGGTAGGTCTCATGAGACAAACTAGTGTCTTGGCACAAGGCCTTGACAAAATCTTATTTGTAGTCTTGGCACGAGGCCTTGGCTATGTGGTTATGATAGTCTGGCATTATGCATTCCAACATTATGAAAGTGGTTATTGATTTTTGCATGTGATTATTCGATTAGTAGAATATCCATGTGAATAAGTAAATGGCATTATTTCATTTTACTTTTGCCATACTATGTCGAAGTTAAAGTTTAAAAGGCTTTTGTTTTAGTAATGCAATGCCTTAAATGTTTATTCTTATTTATGAAAGTTTCCGCTATATTGTTATCCTTACAGGGCATTTGAGCTCACCCCTTTTCTATGTTTTATTTTTCCCAGGATGTGAAGAAGTAAGTTATGAATGACCTGCAGGGATTTTATGAGGGGTTAATAGTGTGGATTGTAGAAACATTATGTTGTTGTAGTAGTTTTTCATTTTATGATGTAATGTAAAACTTATGAATATATCTAGTGTTTCCAAGGCTACTAAACCAATCGGTCTTTCGAGATTTGATCTTTCTTGTGATCATGCCAATGTTATGTAATAATGCACCGACTCTGGGTAACTGGGGTCGGGGCGTTACAGTTGGTATTAGAGGAAGTTTAGTACAAACCTTGGAAACTAGATTTAGATAAACTCTGATTTGAGCACGTAGACCTAAGATGAACTTTGAGGATTAGTATAGAAGAACTTCCTAGAATTTTGGTATTGTAGAGATTTTGTGAGTTTTCCGAGCAATACATCCCTGTCTGGATACGAGCAGGTAGAGGCGGCTCTGGAACAGATGTACCTAGGGGTAAAACCCGAAAACACCGCTTTGAGCTAGACTCGAACGGGAACTGGTGCACGACAACGGGCCTTGCTGCACTCTTGGTTACGACACTCCTGGGGGATATGCTTAGGATAACTCTCATTTTCTTTACAAATCATTATGAAGGGTTTATGAGTATATACTTCCTCAAAGAAAACATTTTTATGATTATATCCATAAATAGTTCAATTTATGTTAAGTGTTTTATAAGTATGGGATTATGTATTCTGATTCATAAACTGATCTAGTTTGTGACATTGTTTAGAAATGGCGCCTAGTGGAAGAAATGGAAACCGTATCAATGCACGCACTCCATGTAGGGATTTCCCTCCTGCTCAAGATAATTATAGTGGGGCTGGTGATGCAACCGGTGCTGATCAGCTAATCACCATACTGGGACAACTTACTCAGGTTATGAATAATAACCTTACCCGTATGGAGCACCCTGATCCGCAGCGTGGAGGATCAATGTTAGATCGATTCATGAGGCAACAACCACCAACGTTCAATGGGAATACAAATCTCTTAGTAGCTGAGCAATGGATATTTTCCCTAGAGAAAATATTTCAGGATTTGGGGAGCAGTGAAAGGGAAAAAGTTATCATGGCAGTTTACCGCCTCACTAGAGATGCTGATCAATGGTGGTCATTGATTCAAAACATGAAGGAAGATGATGAAGTATTAAATATGGAGTGGAGGGAGTTCAAATATCTGTTTTTAGAAAAATACTTTCCTCGCGACCATCGAGCAGATATGGAAAGACAATTTCTGAGTCTGAGACAAAAGGAGGATGAGAATGTCACAAAGTATGAGGCTAACTTTACAAGGATAGCGAGGTATGCTGGATATTATATTCGCAACCCAAGAAGTAAGATTGATCGTTTCTTTGATGGGTTAAAACCATTTCTCCGCCGAGCATTAGTCTCACAATCCTTTCCATCGTACGAAGACATTGTCTCATGTGCTATCAAGACCGAAAAGGAATTCTCTAAGTCTTATGACTTTAAAGCAAAGAAAGAGAAGAAGAGACCTGCTGATCAATCTGGGAATGGAAATAAGGGGAAGAAAGGAAAGGTTGAATATCCATCATGTGGTAAATGTGGGAAGAAACACCCCGGTACTTGCTTGAAGGGAATGAGAGTCTCTTACAAGTGTGGTGAAAAAGGCCACCAAGCTCGTGATTGCAAAGGTAAGAAGGAAGCTACCAACGTTCAGTGCTACAATTGCAGGGAGATGGGGCATTATGCAAATGCATGCCCTAAGCGTCAGGAGAACTTACCTCAGAAAAGGCCAAGGGATCAAGGCCAGGCTTATGTTATCACTACTGCTGAGGTAGAAGCTCCGAAAGACGTGGTGGTAGGTAATTTAATGGTTTTCTCAAGTTTAGCAAATGCATTATTTGATTCTGGATCATCGCATAGTTTCATATATTCCCAGTTTGCTAAGAAAATTAGATATTTCCAATTTGATTTAATAAGGGAGTTGTCAGTTAAAACTCCTAAGGGAAGTATCGTTGCAACAAAGTTTTGTGAATCAGTCCCCATTAGAGCACATAAATTTTCTTTATCTGCTGATCTCATCGTCATACCTATGATTGAGTTTGATATAATCCTCGGTATGGACTGGCTTTCGGACTATGATGCAAAGATTTATTGTAAGAAGAAAGAGGTTACGATTCTTGATGATAATGATAAGGAACACCTTATTTTTAGAGCAAAATCGTCACCACCTAATTCTTATTTAGATCCACCCCCAGTAGCTCAACTAAATTCAATTATTGGGGAGGAAGAGAATGAAATAACTGCGGGTGAGGAAAGGAATGTTCAAATAGAGGATGTACCTGTTGTGAAAGAATTTGTAGATGTATTTCCAGAAGATTTACCTAGACATCCTCCAGAACGAGAAGTTGAGTTTTCTATTGATTTGATTCCTAGATCAAGGCCTATATCGAAGACCCCTTATAGAATGGCCACTGTAGAGTTAGTCGAACTAAAGAAACAACTAGAGGAATTGAGTAATAAGGGATTTATTCGCCCTAGTGTTTCTCCATGGGGATCCCCTGTTCTTTTTGTTAAAATGAAAGATGGATCTATGAGGTTATGTATCGACTACAGGGAGATCAATGCTATAACGATAAAGAACAAGTATCCCCTACCTCGTATTGATGATTTATTTGACCAACTGCATGGAGCTCAATACTTTTCAAAGATTGACCTTCGATCTGGATACCATCAGTTGTGTGTGAAGAAGGAAGACATTCCGAAGACAGCATTTCGAACCAGGTACGGGCATTACGAGTTTACTGTAATGCCGTTTGGATTGACTAATGCACCCTCTGTATTCATGGATCTGATGAATAGAGTTTTCAAGGAGTATCTCGATGAATTTGTGGTGGTATTTATTGATGATATCTTGGTATACTCCAAAACCTACGAAGATCATGAAAATCACTTGCGCATTATCTTGAAGACTCTGAGGAGGCATGAATTATATGGGAAGTTTAGCAAGTGTGA
The DNA here is from genome assembly GCA_963277665.1 of Viscum album. Classification (NCBI taxonomy): domain Eukaryota; kingdom Viridiplantae; phylum Streptophyta; class Magnoliopsida; order Santalales; family Viscaceae; genus Viscum; species Viscum album. Next base: position 858,178,073 of record OY728145.1, read on the forward strand.
ATTCTGGCTTCAAGAGATTTATTTTCTTGGCCATATTGTCTCTAAAGATGGAATCTCTGTTGATCCTTCTAAGACCAAGGCAATCCAAGAATGGCCAGCACCTACGAGTATAACTGAGGTACGTAGTTTTATTGGCTTGGCAGGTTATTATCGATGTTTCGTCCAGAATTTTGCCCGATTGGCTAACCCATTAACGAAGCTCACACGTAAAGGGGTTAAATTTGTTTGGACAAAAGAGTGTGAAGAATGTTTCGAAGAACTGAAGAGAATATTAGTCAATGCTCCTATATTGACTCTACCATCGGGGAATGATGGGTTCGTTATTTATAGTGATGCATCGAAGAAAGGACTTGGCTGTGTCCTTATGCAGAATGATAGAGTTATTGCCTATGCATCACGACAGTTGAAAATTCATGAACAAAACTTTCCTACTCATGATCTCGAGTTAGCAGCAGTGATCTTTGCTTTGAAGATATGGAGGCACTACCTCTATGGTAAAAAATGTGAGATTTATACTGATCACAAGAGTTTGAAGTATATTTTCTCACAAAAAGAACTCAACATGAGGAAAAGGAGATGGCTTGAATTACTCAAGGATTATGATTGTACGATACACTACCACCCAGGGAAGGAAAACAAGGTGGCAGATGCTTTGAGTAGAAAATACCATGGAGTTTTGAACAATATGAGAATTGAAAGGGATCCAATTTTCATGGATCTAGTGAAGATGGACATGGGAATAACCAGGGAAGGTGAAACATCAATGCTTTTTCAAATGGTTGCCAAACCATCTTTACTAGAAAGGATTAAGAGTTCTCAGACCGATGATGAAGAATTCCAAAAGAAGATTAAAGCTGTGAATGATGGGAGATTGAGAGACTTTGTGTATGAAGATGGAATTTTGAAATTCGGGAAGAGACTTTGTGTTCCCAATATACCTGATCTAAAAAGGGAATTGCTGGATGATGCTCATAGTTCCAATTTCTCTATACACCCTGGGAGCACCAAAATGTATAGAGATTTGAAGGAACATTTTTGGTGGGACAACATGAAGAGGGAGATTGCTGATTTTGTGTCAAGATGTATGGTTTGTCAACAAGTGAAAGCTGGAAGGCAACAGCCTGTAGGAGTCATGCAACCTCTTCCCATACCGGAGTGGAAATGGGACAATGTTACGATGGACTTTGTCATGGGGCTACCGAAGACTCCTAGAAGGAACGATGCAATATGGGTTATTGCTGATCGTCTTACCAAGTCAGCACATTTTCTTGGTATAAGAGAAGATCTACCCCTGGAACGTCTAGCAATACTATACATTAATGAAGTTGTGAGACTTCATGGAGTACCCCTATCGATTTTTTCTGATCGGGATCCCCATTTTACTTCAAGATTCTGGAAAAGTCTTCAGAAATCCCGGGATACAGAACTTCATTTGAGCACTGCTTACCACCCTCAGACAGACGGACAATCAGAACGGACTATTAAAACCTTAGAAGACATGTTGAGATCTTGCTCACTTGACTTTCTAGGTATGTGGGATCAATATTTACCTCTGGTAGAATTTTCCTATAACAATAGCTTCCATTCAAGTATTCAGATGGCACCATATGAAGCGTTATACGGAAAGAGATGTCGTACACCAACCTGTTGGGATGACGTTGGTGAAAGAAAACTTGTAGGCCCAGAACTGGTGGAGGAAATGGTGGAAAAGGTGAAGGTAATCCAAAATCACATCAAAGAAGCTCAAAGTAGGCAGAAGAGCTATGCCGATAATCGAAGGAAGATTTGGAATTTCAGGTCGGTGATCATGTTTTCCTAAAGGTATCTCCATGGAAGGGAGTCATACGTTTTGGTAAGAAAGGTAAATTGAGTCCCAGGTACATCGGACCATTCGAAATTCTAGAACGAATTGGGGCTGTAGCTTACCGATTGGCAATGCCGCCAAGTCTCTCCAAAGTTCACGATGTGTTCCACGTATCTCTGTTGAGAAAATACATGCCTGACCCAACGCATGTACTCACCTATGAGGAATTAGAACTGGAACCCGATCTGTCTTATTGTGAAGAGCCCGTCAAGATTCTTGATACAAGAGAACAAGTACTGAGAAACCGGACGACAAGTCTGGTAAAAGTTTTGTGGAGAAATCATAAGATGGAAGAGGCAACGTGGGAACCCGAGGAACTTATGATGAAGAACCACCCGAGTCTTTTCATGTGATAAGTATTCTAGAAATTTCGAGGACGAAATTATTTGAAGGAGGGAGGAATGTAACACCCCAAGCTTCTACGGTACGTTTCCCTTCGAATAATGCGATAGCGTGTGTTGTACGCAACCTCGAGTTCTAACACACACCATATCTAATTAAAATAGCCGTTGTGAATAGTAATACATACTTTTTGAAATCATATATATTTTATATTTCAAAATGGACTTCATTTTTGGATTCGGAATATTGAAATTAGCCTAGGGTGAAATTTTGGTACTTTTCGGATAACTTTAATATTTTGATGAATAGTGAAAATTACTAAATTTTAATTAAAAACAACTTTTTTAATCAAAATAATTAATAGTGATAAATTATTAATTTGAGTGGTTTTAAAGTATATTTAGAATATATTTTTACCATTTAATATAATGTTGGTCATTGGACATAATTTGACAATTAAACCGAACATAAACAAGTGTCAATCTTTTGATAGTTATTATCTCTTAAAAACACACTTTTTGTTTTGACAGCGGGAATTAATTTTAAATTAATTTCTGCCACTTCTGTGTTTTGAATTTAGAAAAATGGATTCCATATTTGGAATCAGGATGTCCAAATTGTGTAAATAGGTAACTTTTATTTTTAGACATTTTGAATAATTACTGTGGTAAATATTTTATTTACCATGGTTAAGGGTAAATCCGGTAAATAAGGGTTAAAAAATAATATTATAATAATACAAAATTACCCTAAAACGTGTCCTAACCTTATTGGTGGACACATACCCGACCATGATCATCCTTGGGTCAATTTGGGGACCCCTTGGAGCCACTTGTATGTGGTAGGGACACTTTATATTAATAAAGTTAAAATAAAAATAAAAATGGCATAAGCTTACATCTTTTAGAAGAACAATTTTTACATAGGGTTATACATGTTGGATTTTCGATTATAAATATTAATTAGAACGATAAAAATATTTCCTACATAATGATATGTTATTTATAATTTTTAGACATCAAATAATTTAAATTATTAATGACACAATAATGATGCAATGTTTACCTCATTAATAAATCATTTAAATAAATAAGATTATAATGATTAAAATATTATCTAAAACCTGTCCAATTCTTATTGGTTGATGTTATTTAGAATATTAGTCATCTTATCTTCGACCTCAATGATTTTTGGACCATTATAAACCGAATATAATTATATTATAAATTAATACTTTCACTCTTTCCTAAAGAGCCCCTCTTCTCCCTTATAAAAGGAGAAAACTTCTACTCATTCCTCACACCTCTCAAGCCACTTGGCTCGTCCAAACTCTGCCCCACTAAGCTCCCCACATCCCTCTCCTACTCCTTGAAGCTTCCCCTTAGGCAGAAAGCATTTCAAGAAGTCCTTTGGTTCCAACCAAAGTGAGTTACCTAAATTAAAGGTAACGATTTCTCTTAAATTATTTTCATTTATTTTGCTTCTCCAACCCCCAAAATATTTTTATTTCCATTCTTTTGTAACAAAACCAGTATCCTCAATATACTAGGATGTTGTTATAAGAAGGATTCAAACTACACATACACACAGCTCCATCTAATGGATGATGAACATAATGTTTCTGTGGATGGCAAACTAACGCCTCACGAAACGATGATTGTTCAAATACATCTTACCGCCTCTCATGGTGTCCATTATGATGGCACTGTAATTAAATATGATATTAATGATATATATTTTATATATAATCTTCTCTAATTCCATTTTATTTCATATCATTATTCGTTTCATGTTGTATATACATACGATAATTTCAGTTGAGGAAGTGCGGACTACCGCCCCCTTAAAATGATATGACTCGTTCATACCACACATGGAACGTATAAAGGATGGTGTTAATGAACTTAAGTAACATATATAAAATATTATATTATAATGGAATAGTAATATACCTATGTATCATTTGGATTCAATTCTTTTAAAATAAAAATTAAATGGAAGTAGCGTTCATGCGTACGTACGGACTACCGTCTCCACGAACGCGGTGAGATCCATCCTCCATCGTATCCATTCAAGTATTATTCTCATTTTAGGGTTAAAAATAATGTTAATATCATTCTGATTATGAATAATATTTAATCTATCCATTACAAACATGTCTTACGTATCCAAAAATTTAAGAAGAACGAATCGATTATCACCTGAAACGACGATAATACTAAGATATTATTAATAAAGCAATGTTAAAAGATCATATATGATATCATATTAATGTATATGATTCTTGTATAATTTAATAACAATTATTTCACCATTATACAGGAGGTTAACCGACCCCAACAAAGGAAAAGTACAAGGTAAGGGTTATTTCACAATCTCTTCATTATCCGAGGTTGTTTATACGTAATAATCTACTGGGATCTCGTTATCATCCACATCCATGTTTCTTCAAAATGTATTTCAAAGCATTTTTACAAGAATACGGGTTAAAGTAATTTATACCTTTTTTTTGACTTTTTATAAGAGGAATCTTTCCGTTGTTTTCCAAACAAGGTGCTTTTTAACTTTTTCGACAGAATTAAGATAAGAATGTTTTTTTAACTTATACGGCGGGTGCGGTTATTTTACGCCGTTATAAAATCTTCAAATCTTTCCTTACAAGCTTATAAGAATATTTTCAAAGAAAATGTTTTATTTTATATGGATCTTAAATGATTTCAAAATAAAAGGAGATATTTCTTTAAAAAGAATTTTGATTTCTTCTACGTCAACATCCTTTGATGGATTTTAAGATTATTTGAAGTTGATTTATTATGATACAAAACTTCTATATTGTATTAAAGGTTTTGTGATATGTTTGACTATGGATGTGCTATTTTTATACCATTCATAGTTTATGGTGAAATTATTGACATTTCGTATGCTAGATTTAATACGAATGTTTATGTTATGTTTAAACATTTTCATATGGGAATGCATTGGACTTAATAAGTGACGGGTGGAGCCCTCTATAGCTCCTCGATGCATTGGTAGGTCTCATGAGACAAACTAGTGTCTTGGCACAAGGCCTTGACAAAATCTTATTTGTAGTCTTGGCACGAGGCCTTGGCTATGTGTTTATGATAGTCTGACATTATGCATTCCAACATTATGAAAGTGGTTATTGATTTTTTCATGTGATTATTCGATTAGTAGAATATCCATGTGAATAAGTAAATGGCATTATTTCATTTTACTTTTGCCATACTATGTCGAAGTTAAAGTTTAAAAGGCTTTTGTTTTAGTAATGCAATGCCTTAAATGTTTATTCTTATTTATGAAAGTTTCCGCTATATTTTTATCCTTACTGGGCATTTGAGCTCACCCCTTTTCTATGTTTTATTTTTCCCAGGATGTGAAGAAGTAAGTTATGAATGACCTGCAGGGATTTTATGAGGGGTTAATAGTGTGGATTGTAGAAACATTATGTTGTTGTAGTAGTTTTTCATTTTATGATGTAATGTAAAACTTATGAACATATCTAGTGTTTCCAAGGCTACTAAACCAATCGGTCTTTCGAGATTTGATCTTTCTTGTGATCATGCCAATGTTATGTAATAATGCACCGACTCTGGGTAACTGGGGTCGGGGCGTTACATTATTTTATTTGTCATACTATTTGGATGACGATATGTGATGAGAGAAAAACAAAAGAAAGGAACTTGATAATAAATTAAAATAAGATAAAGAGGGTTTTACTTTTTGACTCGTTGTTCTTGACAACCTTCATAGGGGATTAGTTTTGGAATTTTAAAGACTAAAACATCCTAGAAATGGGGGATGGGTTTGGGAATATTATTGGGTATGATTTATACAAGGATTGAGGCTTGAATGGTGTGAGGAGAGTAGGTTGGGAGGAGTTGTATTTATAGTGGAGGAAAGGGGTGTCTTATCATTATTTAATTAATTAGTTTTTTATTTGGCTCCACGCAAGAAATAGTGATCATTATTAAGAATAAATATAGAAATTAGATATTGTGAGTTTTAACTATTTCTTCTTACAACATCAATGACTCAATGAATAGTTTATTTATCTTATAATGTATATATATAGTAAATTACCATATTTTACTATTCACCAAAATTAATGTATTTCAGAAAAATCTCAAAAAATCACCCTAAACATTTATCGACATGTATAATTGAAAATATAACTACATTTTATGAAAATAATTTACTAAATATGATATATTTAATATAAATTTAAAATCAAAATTTTCTAAAAAAATAATGATTTTAAAATTATGAGTGATTTTATATCACATTGAATCATTAACTAAGGTATAATAAAATTTTCATATAATCATAATATATCAAAATAGTAATTTATTAACACACATTATGTAATTAAAATTTATATCAAATTATGAAATTAGTTATAAAATTGTAATTAAATATTTAGGACTTATAAAAATACAAACAATTAATTTATAATTTTTAAAATATTTATTTACCTATTCTACGACATAATAATTTAATATTTTCACTTATATGATGAATAAAATTTATTTATACTTTTAATGGTGAGGATACAATTCAATTTTCTATTTTACAATTCATAAGGATCATGTTTCTATTCCAAAGGTTAAGTTACTATTCTTGTAGTAGATGTTTCATATCTTCTATAAATCCCTTTTATTTCTTAAATTATTCATTTTATGAATTTTGTATCATTATATTAATGTGATTTTATGTGATCATAATGTATGACATAATTTTGAGAAGGGAATTTCAATCAATAAAAAGTTGGGTCATTACATAACAATATAAAAGAAATACAAAATAAATTTTCATTTTTACTTGGAAGATAATGCTATGATATATCAAAATTACAGTGTATGTTGAACAACTTTATAAAAAATCATCAAAATAGTAGTAATTGTAATATATAATTATTTATTTGTCTTATTCCTCTTATAAAAGTAATTCAACATCATGAAATTTATTTTATCTTCGTGTATTATGGATTTGTTAGATTAAAATGATAAAAGAATGTATTTTTCTAATAACTAGAGAATATGAATATATTATGTAATCTAAATCCATTATATATTTTTTGAGTCTAAAGAAGAAGGATTAAGACATGGGAGTTGATGTGAAGTTAATGATATAAATAAAATTTTATAGTTATAGTTATATAAATATTATAAAAAAATATCTTCATCAATCAATGATAATGAACATTAAAATAAAATATCACAATATCACGGAAACAAAATTGAACATGATCTAATGATGTTGGATTTTGTTCCTACATAAATATCGGTTGTTGACATCCTGAAAAAGGGCCTACCCAAAAAATTATTTAAATGGAATTGACACACTCATGGAGTCTTGCCAACTCCCCACGTATGAGATGTGTGCATGTTTTACCCCTACCTTCTAAGGTATGATGTTTTTTCCCTATGTTTTGGTCTTTGTTTGTTTACTATTACCGATCATAGGGGTTTTACCTTTTGGATAATTAATTAGGGGTTATAAATATTATTAAATAATATTATAGTGTCCCCTCTATATTGAATTAGGTTGACTTTTTTAAAATCTGTTGATACAAATGATATTTTTTCAATAAATATATATGATGGTATGTTAACCAAATAGTTCTTGATGTAAGAAGTTAAATAGTGGGGATTAATAAAATTATTTATGAGAATATTCAATCTTTTCGATAATGATCAAACCATTAGTTTTTCAGAAATTGTGGATAGAAAATAAGAGATTTTTAAACAATCGATCATAATACAAATTATACCTTTTCAATAGCATTTTTTAATGAGAATTATGTGACCATTAATGATATATACATTATAATATTTTTCTCACATTATGTGTGGACCATGTGGGCATAAAGTACATTTTATGTAAATATTTGATCAAAATATGATGTCATGGGATTCATATTTTTATTGAATAAATATGTGCACAAGGTTCTATCAATGAACTAGAAATAGAAGGGTTAAAGTGGCATCAAATGGTGAATAGTTCTACACAAACATAGAGGGGAAATTTTTAGAAAATATATATCATGGTGACATTATGGTATTTTTGGTTTAGATGTATTTTTTGATAATGAATTATGAAAATTTTCTTGTGTTTTAATTGAAAACTTACATTTTTGAAGCTCCATAATGGTGGATACATGTAAAATCTACAAGATTATATATATGTATATTGGTTAATGATATCCAAGAAAGAGTATCACAAATAAATGGAAGATATAGATGTTTTTTGGACGTTTCATGTATAACATGGTGATGTTTTCTAGTCTGTTCCAAATTTTTATGGAAAAAAATTTTGAGGGAGGGGAAATTTTATTTGATATAGTGTAAATTGTTTTGTGCATGTGAAAAAGATATATGAATGGTATATTTTTTTGATATTTCAATAACGTAAAGATTCATCGACAGATCATAAAAACACAACAAATGAGATTGTTTTACAAATTTTTTATTATTTCTTGAAAGTTTTAGTTTTAGTATGGATATCTAGTTTCAAAAAACAAGTCCATATAGAGCCATTTTTCATGATCTTAGTGAGTTTTTCAATGAAGGATACAAAAAATCCTAGAATCTTTAAAACCAGAAAAAATGGTATCATTATTTTTTTTGAAAAAGGATATTTTGAAAATGGTTGATGATTCCTATAAAATGGATTATCCCTCACCCCATAATTTTACGCATCTAAACATAAGAGAAAATTAGGGCTATGAATTCACATAATTGTTTTTTGAATGTACTTTTTGCAGGATATAGATATGTGAATATCAGTTTCATGATGAAAATTTCATTTCATACATGTGACGAAGTTCTTTTTAAGAAAGTCTATGATGATTAGAAAATGTTTTAAGACTCATGAAAGCATGAAAAATTTCATGAATGTTGTAAAAAATTTGTACATTAGTTATGAACTGTTTTCTTATTACTTAATGTTTCATTAAAAAAATTACCCATTAATTCTCTTAAAAATTGAAATTCATTAATTGGATGAATATAGAACTTAATGAAACAAGTATTGTGGTGTAAACAACATTGATTCAATAAATCAATGGATATCTACTAGAGGAATAGGTAGTAAACTCTACTAGAAATAGTAGTTAGTTATCAATTCATGATATTGATCATATACAAACAATGTTTTACCTCCAAAAATTATAATATTAGTGAAAATTAATAGATTTTAAACATTAATTAGCTTTACATATACTTTAGACAAGCCATGAATATTTTTTTCTTCATTTTCTATAGGATAGAGATAGGACAAAGATTTGTTTATCCATTAAAAAATATCTAAATGAGGGGATGTTTTTTAATATATCATACCCTGATTGACCCACTCTCCCCCATAGTATTTACCCTGTTGGGGAAACCAAAAACTAAATTTGGAAAATTAAAAAGCAAAATGTCGTTTATTCATATCTATATATGAAAATGATTACAATTTTTATACACATATAAATGAGAAATTGATTATATAAATTTGTAAATATATAATTTTAATGTGATTATAAGGAGAAACATCACATATTTTTAAAGAGTTTAATGAGGTTTGAAACTGGTACACATGACAATGAATTTTTATAAATAGTTGTAAACAAACTAGATTTCAAGGCATATAGTGATGTTCATTGATCTTCAGATTATTTTGATATGATATAAACTGGTAGATTTTATTTTTTATCAAAAATTATTTTTTATGGCTCAGTAAGAATCAATGTAGTGGTTATTTGTGAACATTAGAGGTGGAGTATAACAAAACTATAAATACATTTTCCAAAATATTTTTCACAAAGAAATATTTGTGGGATAATAAATAATATCAATTTATCATGGTAATGAGAATGAAATATGCCGGAAATAGAATTTGTACACTATTAAATAAATTATATTACAAATTATCATCATCCATTTAAATTAACAAATTAATAAAAAAATTAAAAATATGATATACTAGAAAAAAATAAACAAATAAAATACATGTGTAAAAAATCACAATTAAATACAACATTTGAAAAGTATTCATCAAACCTTGAATTTTAACAACCACCTTTAAAATTAATAAAAAGGCTATCTAAACTCTCTATTTTATATTTAATATAATTAATATATATATTGGAATATTTTAAACTAATTTTACAGATATGATTTATTATAATAGGGGTTAAGATTTAGAACTTGTCTAGAAATTTGGTGGTAAATGAGGAGATACATTAATGGACAGAATATTCATAAGAGATGTTTATTGATACTAATGTTTTTTAATCATATCAATTTTTGAGAGCATTATTTGAGTACTATTTGAAATATTTTTCAATTACTCATATTTCTATTTCCAATATTGATTAAAATGTATTAATAGTTTATTGTAGTTTTATCTCAACATATATATAGCTTCATAATTTATTTTTCTTATGTTACATCCCCAAAACCAAAAAGGAATTCTGTTAATAGTATATTACATATTAGTTTTTCATGGTTTTCTATTTGGTAATCAGTGTAAATATAATAAATTTGGATTTATTAGAAAGAGATAAAAAATTAAATATGGATTAGAATATTTTTGAATTGGTTTAAAACTGTGATGGTGGTTAGACGTTAATACAAGAAACAATATATGTAATAAAATAACACTCATCATTATAATATAGTATTTATGGTTTATATATCTTTTTAATATAATTAATTATTTTGAATTGATAAAGATTTAATCATTGTTTGGTTATTGTTTCAGTTAATAATGTCATGGTAAGTATTCCATTTACATATAAATAATATTTCATGTTTAATAAATAATATATTGTTATTTCAGATTTGATTAAAAATATGGTTAGGAATAGATACCAATCAAAATAAAGATTTTTGTTGACTTTTTAAGTTTGTATAATGGATGTATGATATAATAATATATTTTGTTATATACTTTAAAATTTTGTGTTGGTAAGGTTGTTTTAGGGATGTAAAAATATGTAATTCATGCCTGGAAACTAATTTTTGATAATAAATTGTTAAAGGATGATGTATTTATAGTAATTTAGATGAGTACATATCTTTAAAAATCCCTGTTAAGCATAGGAAAATTTATTTCTACTATACTAAATTTTCTTATTATATGGGAAAATTATATTATCTTATTTATAAAATTTTATTTCATAAAAAATCATAATTGAGAATACCATGAAATTTCAAGATATTTGTCTAGAATACATGTCGCGTTTATCTGATTTGTGTATAATAGAATATATAAACATTATAATAAGTAATATTTTATTTTAGTTTGAAACTCATATATAAAACATTTTAATTTTTCTTTGGTTGTACTGATTTCATGTCATGGTTTTAGAGATATGGGTTCACTTAAAAAAATTACATTAAATCCAACACATTTCGGTTTGATACCATGTAATTAGTTATTAAATTTTATATCTATTGTTTATTTAGAAAAGTTCAAAGAATATCTTTTTGGGATATCATTCAATATAAATGAATTATTTTAATTATTATTTAATATTTCCAAACATGTAGATATGTAATGGATGTATGGGGATATATTAAAAGATATTATCTGTTAATGAAATTCCATGAAATAAGAATAATGATTTATATGTCTATCAATTCATAGAGAAATAGATAGAACTCTAGGAGTACTATAGACAATCAAGAAACTCAGTTCATTAATAGGTATTATAAAATTCATTGAATATAAATTAAATATACGTAATACAAAAATCATTTTTTTATATTGAAAAATTATTAAATATTAATATTTTATACATTTAATTATTCTTGTGTGAGTATGATTGTTGGTTTTTTTAAAATATTTATAAAATCCTACGAGTGTAATCTATTGTTTCACCATTTGAAACTATATGTGTCCATGTTTACTCCACTTGTAAATTTTGAAAATTTTGGCATATTTATTATTATTTTAAATAATAATATAAATATTATAATATTTCTTAGACATATGATCTCATGTTTTTATTTTGTTTATGTGGTTACAACTATTTCATGATATTTACTCTCGAGAATGATTTTAATTTCAATAATTGGAGTGTGATTGTCTATTTTTTGGATTCCATTTTACAGTTTCTTTTGGATATTTTGAGTATACTTACATATAAATTGGTTATTTTGGTCTCATTTAAAGGAAACATTTCTCTTTCATCGATTTTATCTCTATAGTTCTAGATGAAATTTTAAGGATGAGTTCATACTAAGTAATTTGAAGTGAAATCCCATTATATGGTGATTCTTTGTCTCTTGAGTTAACAAATTAAAAATGTTTTAGTGTAGTCTAGATATTGCAGTTTATTTTAGTGGTATGGTAAAAGGATTAGTTCTATTTGGAGTCCGTTAAAATTTTCTTCCTTTTTATGGATCATTTGGAGGAATCTAGAACTAGATTTATTCTTTTACAACCTATATAAGTCTTATCACTCATTTATATTTCCTTAGATATAGGTATAAAAGTAGATAATTATAATATTTTGGGTGGTTTTCATTTCACTTATATTTATTCTTTATGCTAATTTTTGAACAATTATGTCTATTTAAAAAATTAATTTCAGGGCAAGATCAGATATTCAAATTTAAATATTTGGGATGATTTAGAAAATGAAATTCCTAGTGTATTTTATTAAAAAATTAAAACCTTTATGGACTGATTCTCATTTAAAAATTTGTGTAATATCTCAAATACCCTTATTATTTGATGAAACTAGGGTATTTGGATTATTTATTTATGGGTATTTCAAAGGTTCACGTGATAAGTATTTCTTCTTGGTTACTGATGATTTATTCTTTTGTAAAACACACGCCTTTGATAATTTCATTTCTCATTATTTTATGGATGTCCACATAGTTATGGAAGATGGTTTTCATTTTCAATATTTTAAATTTTTATCTTCATATGGAAGATTCATTATATAGTGGTTATCATATGGTGAATTGTATATTTACATTAGATATATATATATTTTTTGAAATGGTAGATTAAATTTATAGTGGGTTTTAGAGGGTTAATAGGGTGGTTATAATCATGGTTAATTTTTTATATCCTTTTGTGAACATTATGATTATTTTTTTATATGACGATGTTTAATGGTTTTAGTTCTATTAAGGTAATAAATTAGATTCCTTATGATTATGTTTCCTTATATTTTCATAATTCTTTTTATAGTGGGATAGGTTTATTTAGAGAGTGTAATTAAAAAAATGATTAAACTTACTAAGAAAATAGTTTTACATGGTTATTTTATGACCATAATGGTAGTTATAAATGGAGTTCTTAGACCATGTAAATCATTCAAAAGGATTTTAAGAAATTTTTGGAAATACAACTAGTTTAGGATAAAGTGACCAAAATGGGGTTTTAGCTTGCTTGGGATGGTGAGTTTTAGAAAGTGTGATATGGGAGGTGTAAATTTTATTTAACTGACTATTGTGGATGATTTTCTTAGTTTATATATTAACTAATGATTTCTTTATATGATGTTTTTTATTCTAAATATCTAAATTTGGGAATATATTTTCGTCTACAATTTTATAGTCAATTGAGATTATTATTACTTAATATAAACTATTTTTACAATTTAGATCATAAGTAGGATTAAAAATGGATTTATAGAAGGCCGAAAGATTTTAATGTCCTAAAAACTTATGATGGAAGGTTGAAAAAATGATTTCATAGTTTTATTGATACTTTTAAAATTTAATATCTACTTAAGAAAACATGTTGCATTTATGGATAAGTTAAATAGATTTTTCGTTGAGATAATTGAAAAGAAACCCATAAATTGTTATGCTAGATAAATTATGGTGCTTGAGAAAAAAAGAAAACATTTAACCTCCTTTTTTCCAAGATAAATTAATATAACCGTAAGTTATTGAGGATCAGGAGTATTTGAGAGTGAATATTCATTCAAAAATAATACATTTAATATAAAATCTATTTTTAAAAAAATAGTGATATGGGTTGGTTGGTAATATTAAAATTATGGAAGGTAGTTGAGATAATTGAGATACGAAAAACATAGTTTGTCCATAATTATCATTTCATTGTTTTCTATGATGCGTTTAAATAAAACGTTTTATAATTATAGAGATTTATGTCACTTATTTTAATTCAATGTGATGTAAGAAGAATAACATAATGTTATTGACAAATTTTTTGTTATATTCACTTTATTATAGTTTCCTAAAATCTCTTTAACTATATATAAGTTTAATATATATCCTTTATGAATTCTATATCCTCAGGGATGTATTATTTATATTTATTAATTTTCTATCTGTCATGGTTGAGTAGTTCTATAAAGTTTTAGATTTTTGGGATTGACAGGATAGGTGATAATTTAATATATTGATCTATCTTGTGAATGATCTGTTTTAGTTATGTATTTTATATAAAATAGTTATTAAAATTGATTCATTAAAAACTCATTTAGAGGAGAGTTAATATAGGATTAAAAAAAATATAGTAAAGAAAAATTTTAATATGATAATAATATTGTTTCATATTTTCTACATAACACTATTTAAAAATGAGTGTAAGTTAATGTATATTCTTTTGAATATGAGGATTTGAAATAACAGAGGTTGTAGTGGTATAATTTGATCTAATTCATAATAATTACATTAACAATCTCACAAATAAAACTATTTTATTAATTCCTAATTTTAATGTATTATATCATTGAAAAACATCCATTTAAATCAATAAATATTCATATTTGTTTATAAAAAGTGAAGAATTACTTTAATCCGATTATGATATTATATATATAATATATATCAAAAATTATAAAACAATGAGTTGTTATCATCTTGGAACTTGAATCTCAATGGGAGAAACCTCGTACATCCACATTTCTAAAAATAATTATTTTTTCTGGCAAAATTATTAATAATATTAAAATTTTATAACTCAAATGGAATTAACGATATCTCAAATTTGGTCATGTTTTTTGGCTTTTCGTGGAATCACAAATAAATAGAAAAATAGAAATTTATTATTTGATTGAATGAAATTTTTTCTCACATATTATTATTTTTAACTTATTTTTTTATATTGAAGGAGTTTTTTCCCTTTAAAATTACTCTGAAATAAAATAAAGTTCCTACAACATGATTAGGAAAAGATAAAATCAAAGAACACTTAAACTAAAAACCTAAGATTTTGAAGTATATCTTTTTCACCTGTGATATGAAATTGTATAAATAAATCACTTAAAATTGAATGAACATATAATTTGGTAATTTTTCAAGGACGAATAACTTAATAGGTTTTGATATATAAAAAAGAGAAAAAAAAATTAAACTATATATTTCCTCTAATCGATGGAGTATCCCATTTTAATGTGAATCCCCTAATATATGCTACATTATTTATGATTAAGTTGTTTATTCTTGAAATGAAAAAAATATGGGTCAATAAGTTTTATTAAATGTGAATATTCATATATAAATTTATCTAATGTTATAAAAATTTATGAAACCTTCAAACATAATGGTGTCATGAATAATTTGATATGGGTAAGATCATTTTCATTAAAATGTAATGTTTCACTAATTATTGAACAAAAGGCGTATAACCAATTAAATGACATCATTGGTTGATATCTAATGAAATATATTTAAAATTACTTCCATTCTATTAAAATAATGAAATAATGAAATGAAATACAATATTTTACTCAAAAAGATATAGGTGTCTACTTGGAGAAAGGAAATTCTTCAAAGAGATGCTTATAATGGTCTCACATAACATTGTAATCATATTGATTTAACAAAAATTAATCTACATTGTATTGAATTAAAATATAACTAGTTAAAGTTTATACTACCACTAGTGAAGTACTGATGAATAAAATACTAAGAGTTCCATTGGAGATACTAAGTGAGATATCTGGTATTATTTTTAAATGTAATGGTAAAAAAAATAATGAACCGCAATGAGTCATATTAACCCGATGCCTGATACGCCCCTTAAAAATGCATAAATAATTTTATTAATCCCCCTAAAGTTGAAAAAATATTGTGAGAATAAATAAAAATATTCAAAAATGTTGTCACAATTTTTATAAATAAGACATGACAAAGAGATTGTTACAATAAATATGGAATATCATATCCATATATTTGACAATCGTGCATATAATCAATAATTAAGAAAATAAGATGTATCCAAATAGAATATTAAATTTAAATAAAATAGAAAATAAATAATAATAAAATTCATAACAAATATCAAATCAAACATATAAAAGAAAACACAATAAACATAACATGAATGAGTCACACATATATAATAATAGAAAGAAAATATAAATGAAAATAAATATAAATATATGTACAACATAGTTCAATAAAAAATTAACAAAAAATATATGTAAAATTAATCCAAAATCACTCATCCCCACATTACAAGTAGATAACCTTAACCCATCACATCCTTCATAACCCATTCATCAATGTAATCATCCCCAAAACCAAATTATAAAATTATCCTTTACATATATAATATAAAATAAATTCTATATACAAGTGTGTGTGTGTGTGTGCGTACATAGTGAGTATGAAACCCAAGAGGATAACATCAAGATTCCGGACTCCCATCTAAAATACAAAAAATTCTTAAACATTATTAGGACAACAAGATTTTTGGGGAGGCATGTGAATATTATGTAGAATGGAATTGTTTTTGTCTCATTTAAAAAAAATCCTAACGAATTATAAAATAGACATGTAACCATGAAACTAGCATGAATGGTCATGGTTAACATCACATTACTCTAATCACTATATAGAATATATTTTATATGGTTTTTCCTCAAATTTAATAATAACTATATCCCCCTAGTGAAATTTTAAAGACTTTAACATTCCCATGAGTGAGACTATATTCCAAAATCATTCCATGTATCCAATGAATTATTAATTATATAAGAATATTCCCATGCCTCCCTAGGTGACATTATCCTCTTACGAATCATCAGACCAACTTACTTAGGTGACAGAATCATCACACGCATCATCAGATCACCTAGATTGTTTCAGGTGCCTATGTGAAGAAAATGTGTATGATAAATCACACATGTGATTCAAAAAAATATTGAATAAAATATTCAATATCATCCATCCTCTATACAACCCCCTAAATACTCCCTTAAATAACCCTACAGATTAATAATAATCTTTTTGGGATTAATTTATCCACTATACCTATTTCTATTGAAAGTGTATCCCTATAATTTATTAAAAAAATTAAAATTCCTAACCTTAATTATAACTCAATATTGGAAGAATATTTATTTCTAATGACTTAGGACATGGAAACGATTTAAGGTGAAAAAAGGTTTGAGACATTATTATTTGTATTTTATCTAAGTGATTATACTAGTGTTTAACTATATAATTAAAGGATAATTTTCCAAATTCTATTTAGAAAGTTAAATTCATCAATACCATTTTGGATATGGATTTCAAATTTTCTATATTTTCGATGAATGTAGTGATTGATTTGTTTTGGATGAAGAATTTCATTAACATATTAATTAGGTTATGATGGTCATTAGCATTGTGATAATGAGTGAAATAGATGATTTTTAAGATTGTCCTGGAAGAATAACCTTCATTAAATTTATACATGGTCATCTTTAACAGACTTTGATGTCCGAATTCACTCCCTATTTTTATGGAATAAATCACCCATATATCAATAAAAAATATAACTTCAATTGGAAACGTAAATACTCAAAACACTATATGGTTTAAGCATGATTATGTCTTCCTTCCCATTTTTAATGATAACAAAATACAAAGTACAAAAATCAATATTCTATTTTTAAAAATATATTAAAGGAAATGAAAAACATTTTATGAAATTATATGATTTGGTTTAAAAAGGATTAACTTTAAAACAATATTTTATGATAATGTTAAACAAATTAAAATTAAAATTTAAACCTATATAAATAAAAAAATATACTCTATATTTTAAAATAAATATCAACAAAAAATTACAACATAAACATCATGTTTATCAATTGTTAACTTTATTTAAAGATCTAATAAATAATTATTCTATATAAAATTTCAATGCTATGTCTGATATGGATATAACCTCTCACTTATCTGACACAAAATTTTTGTAATCTATGGTACCTACTATGTATGTGTGAACCATCCCAAACCAGTGAAAAACTTTTACTAATGGTACCCTCTATCTTAAATAACCCATGTGGTTTGAAAACTATGATTACGTCAATGAAATGTAAATAATACTTGAGATTTAAAAATTAAAAACATGCTCTAGAGAGGAAAATTCTTTCTCATTAATAAGAAAATGTTACATGCCCTGAACAGTAGATAAACACATATAAATTTAAATGATTGAAGAGAGTAATAATTAGAAATAAAATCTAAATAAAACACAATTATAACATGTCTAACAAGGATTTAAAATCAAATTAATGATTTATATATTTATAGAGAGTGATTTACTTTTTTTTAAAGTCTTTATAGAAAACAAATCAAGGAATAATATTCATTGTAATAACTCCAATACATAATTTTAAACACAATATACACATTACTATATCAAAATACAATATTTGGTTTCATAATTAATATAAAAATGTATATTTTTAATCTAATATTGACACATTCATAAAATATAAAATAAATATGTCAAATATAATCTAAAAAATTAATTAAAATAGCTAAATAGGGGAAATTATAACATTATTTAGTATAAATATATGATGAAATAGAACATGTTACTAAAAATCATAAAAATGATTTAAATCCACCATAAATGTGTGAATTGGGGGAATAAAAATAATCATAGATGCCATAGTATATAAAAAATCTATATAAATTAACCCTAACGTATAACCATATGAATTTGGGACTAAATTAGTTCTTAATTAGTATATAATATAAAGATGAAAGGATAGTGGAGAAATTTGGATGCTATTACCATGAGAAATCACTA
Source organism: Viscum album (assembly GCA_963277665.1). Lineage (NCBI taxonomy): Eukaryota > Viridiplantae > Streptophyta > Magnoliopsida > Santalales > Viscaceae > Viscum > Viscum album. Next base: position 858,197,310 of record OY728145.1, read on the forward strand.
ATAGTGTAGGGAGGCAGAGTATTTTAATGCATAAGAACAACCTAATGTGATAAATGGTTAAAAATATGATAAAATTTGGGGAATTATATAATTTTATAACTAAAGAATAATAATATTCCCCATTTATTGAAATCCTTGGTCTGAATAAATGGTCTCATGGAACTTTTTCCTGACCATAAAAAACTAAATATTTTAAAAAGTAACCCATAAAATCACCATAAAGAATTTATATTTCTATGAAAAAATAAATTCCTTCTAAAAATCTATTAAATTTCAAAATTCAAAAAATAAGTTAAAATAAAATGAATAAATCAGTGATAACTAGAATAAATAGATTTTATTGGCATAATGAGGGTTACAGTCCTCCTAATAATTCATCTTTCTACACGTAATAATTCATTCTGATGGTATTTGATCAAAACAATGTAAGGTAATTGATACAACATTAAAAAGTAATTCTCTTAATTCTCATGAAAATTATTTTTAATCTTCCAATATATATGTACTGATGGTGTATATTTTCCACAGAACAAATTTTTCTAATAATTATGGACTCAGATTATTTACATTATTAATAATGAATCATGATCTAATTTTTTCTCCGTCAAATTAAGAACACGGTATGAATCAGTTTGATACTTGTTCCTCTCCCTATAAGGGTTCGGTCCCATAATTCTTATTTGTCATCATAAAAGAAATGTAAAAACACATTTCGTGGCTACTAAATAGGAAACAATGACCTTTGGGTGATTATAGATAAAATTTTCAAAATGTTTTGGTGAAGACTATAAATTTAGATCTTTATTGGAAGAATCCCATGATTTAATTTTCTCTAAAAATGTTCTTTATTTTTTTATGTTGTATGTTTTTAATTATTAACAAATTAAAATATTCATATCACATACCACTATTCAAACTCAAGGTTTGGGGAGGAATTAATCTATTTTTCCTATATTGGGAGATATAATTTATTAACATGTTAGAATTTATATTTATTTAAAACTTATTTTTATATTATTTTAATTTTTTATTTTATTTTTCTAGAAATTAATCACGTTGATTTTATTTATATACATAGTAAGGATAGTTTTGATGGTAATGAAAGCTATGAACTTTGGTATTTCACTTTGGAAAATGATGTTATTTTTCTTGGAGTATTCAACATTATTGAAAAAAATTAATGTTATTTTTGTTATCAATGATACATGATTCAACCAAATTGTTTCAGAATACATGGTTGAGACATGAAGTTATTTTTTTAATATCATTTTTTATTTTAATGAAAATTTTAAAAAATATTTTGGAACTGAATGAATGCTAAATTTCAATAAATTTCAATGAGTTCGTTGATTTCATTATTATATTCTATTGAATATCATTTTAAATTAAAATTAATTTCATTTATCACAACCCTAGATGTTGGATTATTTGGGAAATTTTTTATGGGTTTTAAATTTTGGGAAAATACATATTGAAAATAGTTTAACATATAATTGTTTTTATCCACCTTAATATAATAATGATTCCTCTACATCAAAAATTCATGTTCAGTAATATTTATATTTGGATATATAAAACTGGTTAAAATGAACCTTTGAAAAATCATTGAAATGTTTTGAATTTCTTTTTTATGTTTGAAAAAGGTGCATACTAATAATTTGACCCCCAAATTTATTTTAGAATAAAATCAATACTGTTGTGAATAACTAAATGATAAAAATATGTAAACTATAGAGAATAAATTAAATTCAGTTTTACCTAAAAAGTGAAGATGAATGTTGGGGAAAAAATTAATCCTCTATCTCCCTAATTCAAACTCTAGAATAATTTTCATACTATTTAAAATTTATGAAATATTTTATCGATTTATTTATACTTACCTGAGATAGAATTTGGTACCTTACGAATATTCACAAAAGGAAAAATTTATTTATTTAGACATAAAATATTATAGCTTATATAAAAATTGAGTTTTCTTAATTCTGAACATTTCTTCTACACATATAATTAGTAAAAAACTAATAATTTTTTTTGAAATTAAATGGTTGAGAACTTTTTTGAAAGTGTTTTTTCAATATGAAATCACTTGAAAAAAATTCTTCTAGTTTATGATAATAATTTTATATAATTGTTTATTGGAATCTAGTTGTTAGATTCATGTTTTTAAGATTTTTTAAAACATTTTATAATCTACAAGATTATTAATTAATATTTACCAAAATAATATATATATTAAATTGATTATTAAAATTATTAACAAACTTGAAAACATTATTCATGATCTTAATTTCTTATATTAGTTATAATTATAGATAATATGATTTCTTAAATTTTATTATATGCCCCAAAACATAATTTTCATCTAATAATTCAACAATTTGTTTAAAAACAAACATTTTCAAATTTTATGCCACATTACTGCATGAAATTGGTGGAAATTTTGTGTTTTATTTGTGGTTGTGATTTTCTATTGTGAGAAAACTATATTTTATGATGTATAATTCAAAATAAACCTACATGTTTATAGAATTTACTTCTTCTGAGCTTTGGTTTTCATACATTGTGGTAGATTGTTTTTTAAGATTCTAAAATTAATTCTTTCCTTTGATGTGGTTATTATTTCTCATGTGTTCATAGACTCAATTATGTAAAAACATTTCCCTTATCTTATTGAAAACAATTTTTTTGGATTGAATTTTCGGAGTATTTCTAACAATATAATTGATTATATTGATTGGATTTAAACTAATAATCATTGAATCAAATGAACTCATAATAAAAGTTAAACATTTAATATTTATATTGAAACTGTTGGGTGAGTTAATTATGTTTTCTTATTAGTTTTTTAGATCAATCATACATCAATTTTATCTAATTATGTAGTATTCTAGTGTATATTTTTTGTTAACCAAATAAAAATTAGAAATTTGGATGAAATAAAATGAAAAGTAATGTTGGATAAATTTCATTGAAAATTATCAAATGAAATAATTTTTGTAAAAATAGACATCAAATTCTAGAGAAAAATTTTATTATTAAGAGAAAAAATATACATTTTTATCAAATAACATTCAGGGGGGATACATTTCATAAAAACACCCCTAGATTTATATTATAATTATTTCATTTTCAAGATTAATATTTTTCACTAAATATGTCTAACAGATTTCTTGGGGATAATTAATTCATTAACGGTGCCTGGATTTGATGTAGATTGATTTTAATACATATTTGACACATTAATTTAAGAAAATAATAATTTTTATGTTAAATTGTGTCTAAATTTTTAATATTAAGATTTTTATTCATTTTTAACTTAGAACTATTATTTATTTAACATTTAAATGAATTTTTTGTTCATAGTAGTAAAATGGTAAAATTGATCTTTGCTAAATTTTTTAATAATTTAAGGATAAAATATATTAGTTGATTTTCATGTTTTTTTAGTTTGAATATTCTTTTGAGAATGTTTGTAATGAGTTTGTATTTTGGAGTTAGCATTTATAAAGATCCATTACATTATCATAAATATGTTTTCATGGTAATTTTTTTATTCAACTTATTAAAGTATAAAAACTCATGGATTAAACTATAATGAAATATTATTTTTTTGAATACATTTTTTCATTCCAATGAATATAACACATTGTTTCTTTGCAATGAATTTAGTAAGTTTTTTTTAAATTATATAAGGCTTCTTATAAATTATTTAGAAAAAAAATTGATGATGTACAATTATCACTATAATTTTCTAAATTGAAGTTAGAAAGAATTTGGATATTTTATAAGAAATTTTTATTTAGTTCTAATATTTTAATCTTAATAATATATAGCTAAACTTGTAGAAGTTTTAGAAATATCATATGATATTCATCAATCCTATGATAATTCTAAAAAGTGGTGTGTAACACATGTGTTATGATACAGTATTGTAATATTTTAGAGTCACATTTGAAGAGTCAACTGTAAGACTTTTGATTTCTTATCCTCATAAGACTTCTTCCAAAATTTTAAAACAACATTTAACACATTGAATTTTTGTCCACAAGAGCCGCATGGGTTTAATTGAGAAGGATTTGAAATTGAGATCCTTATCCTATCCTTGATAAATCAACTTGATCAAACTCGTTTTTGGAAAATAAATCAGACTATATTTGCAAGATCTTTATCCAAAATTTATTGATCCAAGGTTATGAGTGAGGTTGAATAATATACTGATATATGGATATTGATTTTCCATAAATTAATGTTGATGAAAAAAATGAAGCGTGTTGAACAATATTGATGCATTATTTATCAAATAAAGTAGCTTGATTGGGTGATCATAATGAAGATTCTTGAACATCGAATAATGAAAATTCAATCACTAAAGATGATTAAGATCTGTGAGTTATTTGATGTCTGAGGAAGATATTGTGGTCAAGGTTGATGTTATGTGCTTTCGATCTTAAAAAATAAATCTAATGATGATAATGCATGTGTTTAATAAATGATATCTATATATTGGTCTAAATTAGTGAAGAAATAAGGGGTCTATAAAGTCCAAAATATTACAGCTATGAGTTCATAGAGGGGTTCATACCATGTGATCAATCAAATGATTGCTGGAATTTGAGGAAAACAATGTTGACTATAGTTATTTTTACAGAAGAATTTATGTTCTTTATGGGGCTATTACGAGCTTGTTAAGGGATATTTCAATATCTGTTTTGGGTGGATGAATAAATCATGTTTTCTATTTGTTGAATCTAGTTGGCCAAGAAATATAATATCCCAATGTTATGTAATGTATTTTTCTCACACAAGGGTCCTTGGTAACTCAGGTGTTGTGTGATAATGAAATGTAAAATTTAACTGATGATGACTATAAACATAAATCAATGAACACATAATTTTATTATTTTTCTTGATGAGGGAATATAGATAAACATAATAGTAAGAGAAATTAACTAATCATATAGGAATAAAAATTGTTTCAATTACTTTTTTATGCTATATGGCCATCGATATAAGGAAAATGATCTAGTAATGATAGGGGGTGGATATAATATAAATTAAAATAAATAATAAATGTAGTTCTCAAAAGTGGATAGTATAGCTGTTTTGAGGAGGTGAAATTTGATACTGAAATAAGAAATGTGAGTTAGTGGACATGGAAAACTATGTTAGGGGGAAAATATTTAAAAATGGGGAAGTGGTGGAGTAATGAATTCATTTTCTATGGATAATAAAATAACTAACTATTAGTTGGAATTCTAGAATGGAAGATACTGGCTACACATATAATTATAGAGAAAATTTTAGGAACTGGAGGCACATGATATATAATAAAGAGGAATATAGTTAAGAATTGATGATGTAGTAAATGTCATACATCTATTGAGAATAACTCTTTTATCCCTACTCATTTTTTAGGATTTTTTCATTTTTCCCTTTTGAAATTTAGATATATTGTATATTAAACTTCTATAATGGGAATAATTTTTTTGTTCATATTTTTATGTTCTTGGTTCCCTCCATAACAACAATTCATATTTCTTGTATATTTATTTTCAATTTTATCTTCATTTTTATTAATTTATAAAAAAAATTAAAATCAATATCAATAATATTACAAATAATTTTTACACTATAATTTTTAGATATATTGATATGATTTGACGTGAAAGAACTAATATTCCTAGTATTATGACATTTTAATTATTTAATGTTTCCCCTAGATTGAATCCTATTTTAATGTTATTCATTTATGAAATTTTATTATTCACTTATACTTCACTCTCAATCATCTTTCCTTATGTCTCCAACCCACATTTTTATATTCTAACTCTCTTAAAACCATTAACTCACCAAATTTCATCATTTAGTAATTATTTTTCACTCATATTTTTATCAATTTTATCAAATTTTTAGTAGTAAATGTTTAATAAGTCCTTATGAAAATCCATCCTCCTTACCATGAGTTTGAATCTATTATATCACTATACTAGTGTGGTATAGGGTTATAAATAAATAATATTTTATCCAACAAGCTTCCAATTTCCATTATAATGGTCAAGAGAAAAACTCATCCCTCTCTCATTTATTCATTTATCATATTTTTATTATAAAATATTAAACTTGTACAAAAGGATAAAAAATAATCCATGCATATAAATTAATAACAGACAAAAATATTGATAATGTAAAATGAAATATATGTTTATATTAATCTTTTAATCACAAATTAATATGTTAGAATATATTTTTTTCTAATTGATTCTAATTTAAAAATAATCATTGAATAGTTCCAACAATAAACTAATGAAACACACATAATCACACAATTATGTGCTTTTCTATATTCCCCTACCCATGAATTATTTTTAATGATCCATGAGACTCCAATTAAATATATAAAAATAAATAAATGAAAATGATACAAAACCATAATTTCCTAAGAAAATAAAGACCCCACTATAATTATTTTTGGAGGTTATATTTATGTTTTACTTATTGATATTGAATATTTTTATCTCATACTTATCCCCACCCAATTTCATTATACATTCCCATAAACAGATTTTTAATTTCCTTATTTTTGTTATATTATTATGATGATGATTCAATATTTTGGAACTCTATTCTTGAATCAGACATGGAGAAAAAGGTTTATAAAATTTTAAATTTGAAGAACCCAATGTTAATGTCTCCAAGAAAAGAACTATGTTTTGAAATGTCACATTGAATTTCCATTATCATATTAGTTATTTCAGTTCATAATACAATGTGAAATAACAAATTAAATCACACACGACATATTAAAAAAAGGGATTGATATGGTTCAGACATATTCCTACTCCACATGAGAAAAACTACTTATTTAATTAATCATAGAAGTTTAATATTTTGAATAATTAATTCAAAATGATTTATCTCCCAAGAATATTTATAAATATGCCCATATAGGAGGTTTAGTTACCCAACCTTCCAATATTTTAAGAAAACTATGATTTTTCATTAATTAAATAGACACACCTTCTTTCACATACTGGTTCCAATTGAGTAAAATAATTAAATTTCGATACCGATTGAACTATTCATGAACATTTATTTACACTTATATATCTTTCTTTATGAACTATATATATAATTTTATAACATTCATGTTATTTTTACAGAACATAATTTTTTTTCCAAATTAATTCAAACTCAAATTACACACATCCATCATCCAAATAACACTATTTTTGTTCCTTTCACTACTTCAAATTCCACTTTTATTCATCACCCGTTACATAGTAATGCCTTCATCTAGTTATAACTATGGATATTTTAATCAGTCTAATAAGAAATTATTTTTTATAGAAGAAAATGATTTATCAAATCATTATCATAACAATCTACCACTTAATAATTATTTTCCCATCTTCACACTAAGTGTTATTAATCACATGGTAAAATTTCGTCATTTGATCCTTCCACGCTTCATTAGAAAAAGTAAATAATTATCCATTACGTTTCTACTCAATCACAAAGTCTCATTGAAGAACTATACAACCTCATATATTCTTGGGAAAATATCCTTTTTAACATCACATTTGAGTTAGAATTCCTCCTATCTTCAATATCACCATAACTAGTTTCCCAGAAAACTTCTATATGAAGTGATATTTTATATTATTTTCAATTTTCCTTGAGTAGAACACTAGATTATTTCCAATATGGATTGCAATATTATTTTCACATAATAGTGATCTATTCACATGAATTCTTATGAACTCCTATAAAAAATATATATAATATAGTAACCATTATTTATTTTTCCCCCCAATATACTATACTTCCATGGTTGATAATGAAACCACCATCTATAGTATTGATATCTTAATTTTGGTTTATCCTCTACAAATAAAACAAACAATGATTGTGGTACTTATTTTTGTTCTTAAATATCCTCCAAAGTATTCATCAACAAAACATTATGAAATTTTATCCATTCATAGACATAATGTGTAATTATCTAAACATTTGAGAATGTATATTATCCATGTTAATGCTTCCCAGTGTTCCAATCGCATATTATCAATAAACATACTAAAAACTTCCACATCTTGAGAAATGACTATGCATGTACAAATGAAGGGTGTATCAAACTTTCATATTCATATCATCATCTCAAATTAATGGTTCCATATATTTGGTCAATTTGAATTTTATTTCTAATAGACTATATTTTTTTTGAAACATTTTGAATCCATCCTCAATGTTTCTTATGTACTCTAATTGACAAAACATCATTTTTTGGTGCTTCCTGACTGTATGAAACCTCATCCCCCAAATCTATTTAGTTCCTACAGGATTCATTATCACAAAATATTTAGATAACTTCTATTATATATCATTAATATTTTCATTATATGGACTTATCCAGATCATGTCATCGACGTACATGATATGTACGATGATCATGCTGCCATAAAATTCCTTTCAGAAGAATAAATGATACATATTTTGACATATGATATTATATTCTTCTATAAAGGCATCAAAATTCTAGTTCCACAGAATGGGGATTAATTTTTCCCATAAAACACTATTTATTCTTTCAATACTTTTTCCTTATAAATTATTTGAATATTTTTTCTTTCTATATATAAAATTCCATCCCAAAATATTTGTAAATGGATATCATTTTCAAATCTAATTGTTGATCATATTAACATTCATCCACCACTATTGTAATCACTTTTGATGTCTCGGACCTGGATGCCACTTGATATGTTCCCCAAGCCCAATCTACCATATTTCCTTAAGAACACTCCTTGAATTATTGAGGCTTCCGACTAGTAGTGGGGACCTAGGGTGTGTCTGTGGGGAGTCTAGTCCCTCGTTAACATAGTGTTTCACATCGGATAAATATAAACATAGGTAAATAGTTGAAGCAATATAAGTGAATAAAAGGAAAAAAAATATACAAGGATACCAATAATTAATTTAACTGAAATAACTAATGATGATATTCCATGTAACTAGATACTAGAAAACATGGATACAAGAGAACACACACAACATGCTACACAAAATAATAATGAAAAAAAGTATCCTAAGAATCTTGAGCTCAGGCTCGATCATCTTCTATCAAAATCCATCCTGATTAGAATGAAATCACGTGCTTGATAGCGTATACTTCCCTTTATGAACTCCTCTATTCACGTAGTCTGCCTCATGTACCAACGATGCCCCGAGAAGATGTGAGATAAATATTAGTGGTCCACCACCATTGGTGTCTATAACATTATACCTGTGTTGTGGAAATATAATTGTGTGCAAGCATTCATATATAAAGTAATAAATTATAGTGTAATTATATACCCCTATACTTGATTCATCCCTAAGCCGGTGTTTGAACCTTTATCTAGTTCATTATTTGATTTCTACGATCTTCTAAATAAGTAATATGTTAACAATAGTGAAGGTTTCATGATGTAACAGGGAAACTACTAATGTTATTTAATAATGTTGTTCATAGGTAATAACTAGGGAAACATATACCTCAAGGGTCTCCAATTTGGTAATGATTTTAGCCTACGTAAGGGTAAAAGTATAATCTATGGGTCGTTATCCAAGGAATTGCACAATAAGATGCATGTTGAGTCTAAGGAGTTCCTCAAAGGTAAAATGGTTCTAAGCAAAGGATCAGCCCTATGCGATTTTACCAAGGAACCTATATATCAAAGATTTATCCAAGGATTATATCCCAGGAATCCAGTAAAAATAATGAACAGATACTACAGTGTCATATTGGAAATCCAATGTTAGATAAGGATCAGTTTCCAGGTGGGTCTTAACCAAAGAAAGTTGCATCCTTAAATGAGAATGGGGTTCTGGATTGTTCAAGGCATTCCTTATGGAATCCAAGGTGAGCTCAATTCAAGAAACTCTTATATGATAATGATGTCATATAATATTTCTCAGTGTTTAATCCATTATCATTCATTACTATGACAATGATAATTGAGAAAGAAAACATTTAATCAAGTATTAATTAATCAATATGTCAATTTGGGTCAAGCCTTTCCTTTTATTAGTGTGACAAAGCCAAGTATCATGAAACCATTCATTTGTTCCATTAGAGGCATAATAAATAATTATGTTTCACTCTTCTACCTTCCATAAACATGGATAGGGTGCCACAGACATGAAACCAAACATTCATTTACATCTAATTAGGAAATGACACATACTTAGTATGATTTCCAATTTCCATTAAACTGTTATTTACTAACATGAAGCACTTACCTTAGGTGGGTAAAGGGGTAATTAGAAATGGTACACTCTATTATGAAATTAAAAATACAAAAAAATACATTTAATATATAAAATCTTACCCTTATAAAGGTCAATCCCAAGCACACCCAAATGGTGGTTCAAATGTTTCAAAACACTAAAACAGTAATTATGGAAAATCAATCTACATGGGATGGTTGAAGTTGGGGTGATATATAATAAAAACAAATTAAATTTTTTTTAAAGAGAATAATGATATGGTTCGAATGATTATAATCATGGTATATAAAATAAATACATAATAGACAATAAAATCGGCGTGCCCCACACGTAATTTCTAAAATCAACGAACATGAGGGATGAGTTATAAACCACCCACATTAGGCTTGTAGGACTCTCCTCAACTAGTATTAGTAAATAATTTTGTTTGTAATGGAATAGATCTGAAAAAAATGTTAAAACGGTCACACCTCAATAACTAGGTCACGAGAAAGAGAGAAGAAGAACATGACAAACAGAATCGAGTACTTACCGTTGGACATCCAACTTGATGAAAAAAATATAGAATGTATCATAGATGAAGGATATATTTTGTTACCTAGGTTTAGCCTTTAAAATAACTAGAAAATGAGAAAAGGGAGGTTCTGTCTTCTGAAAATAAAATTAGGGAAGAAGGAAGGTTTAATTAGATCACTAAGTGTAAAATAATAGAATTACCCAAAATTTAGGCTAAGCACAGTTTTTCCGCACAGTTTGAAAAACCATGAAACAACAATTCACAGGAACCTGTAAGAAGGGGAATACAACCCTATTAGATGGATCTACCAAAAAATTCAACCATCCACATGGTTCTATCTAACCATGTGGTATATCAGCATGGTATACTCTAAAAATATTAGAGTAAAAAGTTTCCCCAAAATATTGGTTTTGGTCTCTTAAGAATCCCCGAACTCTCATGGTACCTCTACTAACCCACTAGGTATCCATATTAGGTCCAAAATATACCATTATACAGAAATTTAAATGATATATACCTAATAGAAAAAACAAGTTCTGAAAGTCTTTCCACATTTAAATAACTTATCCCCATGTTCTCTTTCTAATGGTGATGGAACACTATTTGAGAACAACTTTGGACATTGGGCATGTAAGTCGACCTCTTATTACCTAGACTCGTCCTACATGCAGTTGTGTAGCCATATAACCCATTCTAGAAAGAAATTCTGGCATCAGAGGGCCTTAGGGCTCTAATCAACGATGGATACTGGATACTTCACAAAGGTATCCTTAGAATCTTACTCAAATTACTCGAGATAAATGGTATGAGAAAAGTTAACCTGATATTTCCAAATATGTGAAACATGAAATACCTCATGTATGGAAGAATTCCTCTGAGGTAGTAGCAATTGATTTTCTACATGAATGACTCTCTCTATAATCTCAGATGGCCCTACGTAATATGGTGACATCTTCCCTTACATCTATAACTGTATATTCCCTATCTTGGGTGATACCCAATGGAACTCATGATCCCCAACCTCAACTCTATTGCTCTTTGAAGATGACCGACATAAGATTTATATCTAAACTATGGAATATACCTATGATTCCTGATTATTTGAACCTACACTAAAGTTTCTGGTACAAGATGATGATATAGTAGGGCTTCCTCAACTTCCACTAGCCATAAAAAGGTAAAAGGCATGTCCTACGATATGAGGCCTCAGAAAGAGCCATCTAAATCATGTCCTGAAAGTTATTATTATAGGAAAACTCAACGAGAGCGATATTAATCTCCCAATAACATCCAAAATCAATGAAACATGATAAAATAATATACTCTATAACTTGTATTGTTCATTCCAATTTTTTTATCACTCTAAGGGTGAAAATATGTGAATGTATGCACCTATACTCCCATATCCATCTACAATCCCTACCAGAACTGTGACGTTAAATGAGCGAACATATCTGAAATGATAGTATAAGGAACCCCATGTTGTCTTATTATCTCACAGATATAAAATCATCATAGATCATTAATTGAGAATGTCTCCCTAATAGGAATAAAGCGGTTTGATTTTTTTAGTTGGTCGGTTATTACCCATACAGTGTCAATACCATTCGATGACCTAGGTAAGCATACTATGAAATCCATATCAACATCTTCCAATTTTCTTTTTGGGATTAGAAGTGGCAATATCAAACCTTAAGGTCATGGGTACTCTTATTCCACATAATAATAGGTGGAACACCTAGTGATAAAGACTTCTAATTCATCCTACGACACCAATACTAGCATCTCATTTATCGATAAATTTTGGAAATTCCTAGATGAACTGCCCACTGGGAAGAGTGGGACTCTTGCATAAATTGCTCTCTCATATATATAGAAACCCAGACACATCCATGTTTGAGCAGTATATCATCTCTATCCAAAGACTGATATGGAGTCAGGTTATCTCTTAATATACTCTCACATGGAACCAAGCCCTCATGATCTAAAACCTATCTACCCTTTATATTCTCAAGGAGGGAAGAGGTAACTGGGAAGGATGAGAGGTAATACTAATCAAGAATATTATTAAAATCCATAATAATCTCATAAAAGTTTTCATTTAACATCCATTCATCACTGGCATCCAGTATAGTGTCTATCTATGTTTTTGGACTCAACACATCGGTGACTATATTTCCCTTATAAGGCATATAGGAATGATCAAAATAAAATGATTGTAGACATTTGACCCATCTTCAATGTCTAAGGATCTTGTCCTGATGTCTAAATATATATTTGAGAAACATGTGGTATGTTTACCCCAAAAATAACTCACCTAAAAGATAGATTCTCCAGAAACATAAGGCATGGAAAACTACTTCAAGGTCATGGCCGTGCATTGGGTAATTTCTCTCATGAGGCCTCAACTGATGAGCTATGTACGCAAATACTTTGATTTACTATATAATAACTCCTATTAGGCCGATACCCAATGTATCATAGAAGATTGTATAACATCAAAATTGCTCTAGAAGAATATGAATTGGTTCTAAGAAAAGCCATCCTTTCAACTTCTAAAAGTATTTCTCGCACACTTATGACCACAATAACCTTAAATCCTTATTTGTAAGACCAGTGAGAGGTGAATTCATGTGTGAGAAGTCTTTTATGAAATTCCTGTAATATCAAGATATGTCCAACAAACTCCATATTTCAAACACGTTCTTGGGATACTCATAGGAAACCCCAAAAATTACCTTATCTAGTTTAACAAACACTAATAATTATGAGATTCTATGACCCAATAAGTAATCTTTTTTGATATAGAACTGGCAATTAACATTCATAGAATAAAATTGAATCTCTCTCAGGGTATTTATAATGATATAAAGGTATTTTATATGTTCTCTACGAGTGTAAGAATACACCAAGATGTCATTCAAAAATACTATGAGAAAATAATCCAAAAAGGAGTGGAACACCCAATTCATTAGTTCATTGAAAACTATGGATGTAATCATAAAACCAAATGGAATATCAATGTACTCATATAGACCATACCTACTACTAAATGTTATACGAGGTATGTATAATTTTCATACATTCACCTGGTGATATCCTAGCCTTAGGTTAGTCTAAGTAAACATCCTAGCTCCTCAGATATGGTCAAACTTTTCATCAATTTGATGCAGTGGATACCGATTCTTTACTGTAACTTGGGTTAACATTCTAAAATTCATTCATATACATAAGGTTCCATTTGCCTTCTTAGTGAAAATAATGGGAGAACCCGAACATGATGTACCAGGTCGTATAAAACCTTTTCCCTATAGATCCTATAACTTCCTTATGTGCTTCAGATGCTCTGTGGATGCATCCTATATGGAGGAATAGAAACTTGAGCTAGTCCTAGAATAAGAGAAATAGAAAACTCTACCTCTCTCTCAATAGGTAATCTTGAAAAATATTAATAATAAAAATATCCTCGAAACAATCTACTACTGGGGGAAATTCATCATGTCTTAATCCATGATCCTCCATGCAGATATTTGAAAAATAAAGGTGGTTACTCTACCTATCCCATGATTCTCTGGTCCATATCTACTAGCCTGGACATCCCACTCACCCTTATATAGATAACTGTTGTAATATAGTGATGAATAATATACGATTAGAAGATAGATGTCTAAAAAGGAATGATATCGAACCAGCCAATCCATCCCAAGAATTGCATCAAAGCCTGTCATCTCAAAAATATAGAGATCCTCTAAGAAAGGATAAATGCCTACATCATGTTAAAAATCCATACAATAGCGTATTCTCTCTGACCACAATCCTAATGGTGTATCTATGGTCATTACACCATAGTAATATTGTATCTCTAATCTTGAACTCTCCATAAAAATACATAGTTAAAAGAGTATGAATAACCTGTATTAAATAATTCTAATACTATGGTAGATGACACAAGAAGAGTACATCATACTATATATTTTCATACAGCCTGATCCCTGGGTAATGGTGGTAGCGCATGAAGCTGACTTGATCCCTATAACTAGGAAATAGGTGGGCTTCCCCGATCAGAACTACTATGTTGGTGCTACTATTGATCAGGGGTCTGGATACAATTACAACTTCCTTCTCCATGACTAGTCCTAATAGTGTTATTATAACTCCCTAACTGATGTGGCACAAAAGAACTCTCTCCTGAAGGTGGATCTAGAACTGATCCTTTTCCACTCGAATCTGGTTGAATGGTCATATATAAATGCTGAAGATGCCCCATAAGGATGTAATACCAACACTCCAGTGGGTCTCTATCACAATTATGATTCATATTACCATACCTTCCAAAGTAATGACACACCATGGATTTATCAACATGTGTATTATGGTTGTCACTGCCCTAAAGAGAAACATCTATGGAATGTTTCATCCCACCAATAAATCTATTGGCCTACTGTGGAACTGATCCTCTATTCCAAGTATTAATGCCCTCCATGAGGTTGTTCTTTGTGATAGGAGCCTAATTGAATTTTTGAAAAAACATATTTTAATTAAATACATTAACCTTGGTACAGATGGTGTATGTATTCCCATCCTTAAAATTTCTATCGCGTGAAATCTCATCACCATTTAGAAGCAATGAAAAGTGTTGTTACTTACTGAAATGCACTGAATATTCCATAGCTGACAAAAATCCCTACATGAGATAAATGAATTATATGGTTATGTTTTCTCCCATCATCTAAGGAAATAAATAATCATAGAAACCAGTTTGGAAATCAACCCATAACATTCCCCGATGAGGACCATCTTGGGTAATCACATCCCACCAGCACTTGGATAAATCTCGCAGCATTTAAGTATAATGTTTCACCCTATGATCTAGAAGAATTTTCAAATTCAACGAAATATATAAGGTGACCTCAATCCATTAATCATAAATCTATGAAACACTATCCCTTTAGAAATTTGGAGGATGTTCTATCTAGAACTCATGAGTTAGGTCAACCATCATAGGTGAAGCTCGTGGAGAAACATTCCAGATTGTACCAGACATAGGAAATTGTAATGAAATTGGGTTTTCAATGCCCAAATAAGGTACATAAGGTGGGGCCTCATGTTTAACTCCTATAAGTAAGACTATTGGCTCAAGGACCACCATTTCTTGAGTATTGTCATCTCAACCCTCCTAGCATAAGATATGAAGACATTGTGGTGAAATTGGTCTAAAAATTCTGGGAATACTCGTCAGAACAAATTTAACGTAAATAGATAGAGACACTTATGAAAGATAAATATAGAAAGTCTCACTACCCAAGGTATAAATCCATAACTACACATGTAGATGGCTAGGAACTGGTACATTCTCAAGTATAAATTTCATTAAATTTCATATTTAATTACTAGTTTCAATACTTTACCTTCATAAACATAAAAAGTTGGGATAAGTACTTATAGACATTTCACATTTATATTTGTATTTTCATAGAACTAGAATCAATGGAACTTTAAAATTTATTTTCATTCCCAGTTAATCTGGGACCTTACCCCTTAGGACTGAAAATAGAACCCATTTATTTTTATAATTAATGGTTTGATTTTGTGAATTTGTTATTCCAACCCATGAGGTCCCATAACAACACATGAATTGAAACTGGAAACCACTCAATCATAGTCCATAACAACAGAAGAAATATATAAATTAAGAAAATATCACTTATTAGTCACAAGCATAACAATTAATTTTAATCAGTTAAATAAAACTATATGGCCTGTAAATATGCAAGACATACGAATTCTAGTTTTCCATTTGATGCATGTAATAATGATGCATTCCCTCATCTCATAAGGCCAAGGATAAAATAGAATCTCAACAAAAATAACAATCCACAACATCACACATCATGTCCATCACCCAATGGTGAAATAATATTAGTTGCAATAATCCAAAAAGAACTACAATTATAGTTTGGTTAACATTTCTTTAAACTTATACTTGGGTTCGTGATGCCTAAGAACGACTTATTACAAATCCCCAAGCATTAATATTCTCTTGAATATTTTCTACAAATAGTAAAGAAAAAAAACCTCCTCAAGTCCCACATTGTGGAATCCCAGACCAAGATCCCACTTTATAGGTGCCCCAAGCCCAGTGGTCTAGATGTCCTTAAGTGCATCTTCCTAAATTCTAGAGGGTTTCAACTAGAAGCGAGGGCCTAGGGTGTGTCCATGGGGAGACTATGACCTCATTACAAGAGTTTATCATAATGATTAAATATAGAAATTGGTAAATAATGGGAGAATTATAAGTAAACATAAGTAATAATGAAAATACAAAAGGATAATAATAATTGGATTAACTAAAATAAATATTGATTATATTTCATGTCACTAGAAACTAGAAGACATGGATACAAGAAAACAAGTATAACATGTTACACAAAATTATTATGGAAATCCAAAGACTATCTCAAGAATCCAGAACTCCGTCTCCTTAATATTCTATGATGGTCCATCCCAAACAGCTTGATATTATATGTTCAAATTTGTATTCTTCCATTTATCAGCACCTTCATTCATGTAATCTTCCCTCGGTTCCAATGAAACATAGAGAGGGTGTGAGATAAATCTCTGAGGGACACCACCAAGAGTGTCTGTGACATATGTCCTGTTTAATGGAAATATAACTATGTGCAAGAAAGAATACATAAAGTAATGTAGTATAATGTAACTAAATACTCAAGTGCCTGGTTCATCCCTCAGTTGGTGTCTAAACATGTATCTAGTTCATTACAAGATTGTTAGTAGTTTTTAAATATGTCACATGTTGACATTAGTGAAGGTTTAAATATGCAACAAGTCAACCTATATTGGTATATAATAATTATGTTCCTAGTTAATAACCAATGAAATTGTTACCTCAAGTTTCACTAAATTTGTATTGGTTGTATCCTGGCTAAGGGTAAGAGTGTAATCCAAGGATCACAATACAAGTAATTCCACAATAATACACCTACCGAGTCCGAGGAGTTCATCCAAGGAAAAAAACAACAATAATAAATGATTGGTCTTGATGTTCTTTAACTGTGGAATATAATTTTCAATGTCAGATCTATGGAGTGTATCCAAGGAATCCTGTATTATTATTGAAGGGATCCTACAATGTCGTACCCTGCATCCAAAGTTAGAAAGTAATTGGGCTCATGGTGGGTCTTAACCAATGCATGATGCATCCTTGAATCAGAATGGGTTCTCGAGTTCTCAATAAATTACCTATGGAGTTCAAGGAGATCTCGATTTAGTCCAGTCCTATTTGAAAATGATGCCATAAAATACTTTATATGGTTTAATCCATCACCTTTCATTGGTCTGACGAGGCTAATGGAGCATGAAACCAATAAATCAAGTCTGAACTAATCAATAAGTCCATTTAGTTTAAGTCTTTACAATAATTAGTGTGAGAAGGTCATGTACCATAAAATCACCGATTTACTCCATTAAAGTAATTTTCAATAATTAAGTTTCAATCTTCTAAATTCCATAATTATGGAAGTTGAGCTACGTACATGCAACCAAACTATCATTTACATCTAATAAGGAAAATTCATATACATAATATTCTTGCAAATTTCTATTTAACTTTTATTTTTCAATTTTAAGCACTTAACGTAGGTGGGTAAAGTGGTGAGAATACATGGTACTTTCTAATAAATAATTCACAATATAAAACAATCCATTTAATATCTAAAGTACTACCATATAAAGGTCAAGAATTGGCACACCCAAATGGTGGATCAAATGTGTCTAAACACTGACACAAAAATTATTGAAAAACATTCTACATGGGATGGATGGAGTTTTGGATCTAACCACTAAAAACTAATCATATGTTTAGAAAGATCATGACCATACATTTCTAATTATTATCATCATTGAATATAAATTCAATAAATAGCACATGATGGAATATTTAGGCCTCAAATTTAATTTCCAAAATCAACAAACTTGAGGGATGATTTATAAACCCCGACCATAGGCTTGTATGACTATCCTCATCTAGAAATACTCTCTAATTTATCCAGGAATGGGGTAGATCAAATAAAAAGTTAAAAAATATCACACCTCAATAACTAGAACAATAGAAATAGAGAAGAAGAATAGCTAAAATAGACTTGAGTACTTACCAGTGTGCATCCAACGTGATTAGAGGAAGCTCGAACGGATTCTGGGTGAAAGAGATCTCTTGATCACTACGTTAGGCCTTCAAATGACCCAACATGGGAGAAAATAAAGGTTTTATCTATCAAAAATTGGATTAGGGAAGAAGAAAGTTTTAATTAGATCATTAAGGGTAAAATACTAAAATTACCCAAAATTTATCCTCTACACAGTTTGTCAGCATGGTTTGAAAAACAATGCGCTGACCATGAATGAAAATCATTAGAGAAGAGCGTACCGAATAGTTTTTCCACATGGTTATGTAAACTTTGTGCCAATCGTGTGAGATGGATTTGCCTGAAAATCCAACCATACACATGGTTAGATCTCACCATGCATCCTACTAGTACGATATACTTTAACCATGAGATAGGACCAATTTTCCCCAAAAATTGGCCTTTAGGCTCCGAACAAGTCCTGAACGCAATTGGGAAATTTTTCAACCCACTAGGAATCCAAATTAGGTCAAAAATAAACCATTAGACTGAAATAAAAAGGATCCATACCTAAGTAAAAAACATTGTTCTTACATCACTATTCATTTTGTTGTGTAATTAAAAACTAAACATAAAATTTTTAACAAATAAAAATTTAATATTTGTTTAAATCCATTCACAACTAACAATACCTTTTACTCTTCTCTATCATCTACTTGTTCCATCAGTTGATAAACCAATTTTTTTGGCACCCACTTTCCCATTACGTGTTTTTAAAAATACCTTGTTCAAAAAGAGTCAATGGAGTACATTTCCACTATCATTTCTAATTCCTATATGTTTTAGTGACTAAAGCATTCTACATATTTCAGGATTTTAGGCTCTTCATAATCTATAAGAAGAAACATATAAAAATATGTTCTAAATCATTATATAAATATTATAACTTCAGTAGGTCACATCAACTCTTGAGACTATTCTCCTTTAAGAATGGTATTATCCAGATCTCTTCCCTAATAATTTGCAGTCCTTGATCTTTCAGTTTCTTCTACCCTTGGATCAATCTCCAAAATATATCTACCATCTAAAAATACACTTTATATAGTACCAAATTATTCTGTAAATTGTTTAATTTTTAAACATTCCATACTTTCTATACCTGCATTCAAATAGAACATTGGATTTTTCACTAAATCTTTGTTATGTGTTGTATCATCTTCCTTGTACCAATCCTTCCATTGTATCCATTAAATGAAGTGTGAATTTAACCATTGAATGACCTTATAATTATTAATACCCAATATCTTAAAACCAAAATCATCATTTCCATAACCTATAAACAAATATGCTCAATGATTTACCCATAGTTTCTATAATTTTTCAAGAATTAACATGAATATATAAACTGTAAATAGTGTATTTGAGATGGGACACATAGACTAATATCTTGGTCCATAAATCTTCTGAATGAACATATACTATTGGTGGATAAAAAATTATATTCATAGGATATTCATCATAATTCAATGATTCTACAAATAACCTAATGGAAAAAATATATTGAATTGAAAATTTTCTTGATCTCTCACATGGAATATGAATCTTCAAAATCATCTTTCCATATTAATATAGTGTTATAGGATCTATACATTCCAAACATATTCCTTCCATCTATAAAAACTACTAGAACTCCCTTCTTCCATATTCCCCCTAATTATTAAACCACAATGTCATTATATTTAATTCATCCTTTATTTACACCATTTATCTCCATCAAATAAAGGTTCCAAAAACATCAGTTGTTTACTTGATAATTAAAACCCATGGAATTGTTTTCATCACCAATGATGGAAAGAAGATACAATAGACCTCTACAAGAATAGACTAGTGATGGTCCCCATACATCCATATGTAATAACTCTGACTTCTAGTTCTTTTATATCTTAGATTCTCTATTAAAGGACAAATTCCACTACTTACCAATATTACACTCTTTACATAGTTCATATTCCAGATGATCAAATTTTATTATTCCCTTTTACATCTAAGACCATTATCTATTTCTCACCCTTGTGATCTAAATTATCCATTAACAAATATTTGGAACCTAATTTTCTTATTCCAGAAACACTTATATCATTTATACTCTCAACAAGGATTAAAATTTTAACATTCAAACCTATGGTCACCACTTTGGAACAATGTGTTATCCTACAAAACCCTTAAAAAATATTTACTTATAATCCCACATTATTTAGCTAACTAAATGATATAATTTTTTTTTTAAATCAAACAATTTTTTACACCACATTGAACTCCATAAATTGTCTTCACATTTTCTGGATGTTCAAATAACCTTTTCTAGTAATAATAATAGTTTCAAAATCTACATGATATAACAAAGTGAATATTTTATAGATATGGGTTTTAATGCTAACCCTACTAGAAAATGAGGAAAATTAATATGTGGATTCTATGAACCATCATAATAATAGTACAGTGACACTTAGAAAAAATTAGTTTTCATACTCATCTAATGTGTTTGTAAAATAACATCTCGAAGTATTATTTATTGTATTTGACCTTTAACCTCTAAAATATTTCTGTAGAACCATTATATCCCGAAATTCAAGCATATAGGACTTATCCCTAATGGTTTCCATTGTTTATTTTATCTATTAACCTTCCCATGATGTTGTCTTCTATTTTCATTTCGGATAAATACCCCTTACATGTAAACATAATATATTTCGATTTGTACTCAGGTTATCTATCTTTTAGATCTACATATTAAGAAAAATATTTAAAATTTCCTCAAAAACCAATTATTTTTTTCTATTATAACTACATAATGATTTTATCATCACATCCCAATATTCAAGATGTAATGAAAGAATAATTAAAACACAAACATCGTCATTAAAATTATCAAAAAAAAATTATACTTCCACAGGATCACATTATACCACATTCATAAAATCATTACTTGAACAAAATTTTAATAAAATAATGATAAAAATTCATCGTAGCATTAAAATATTGTTCATTATATATGTTTTATCATGAATTTTCATAATATTTTTCATAAATTTAAATCTATCTTTACATCATTTATTTTAAAGGCCATATTATAGGACTGTATCATCCAAACTAGCCCCAAATATTTCTAGTTGAGTCATTATAATTTTTCCTTATCCGTTTCATGTAAATTTACCTTCTTTAATAGCATCCAAATATTATTCTAAATAATATAAACCTAAATATATATTCTCAATAATTTAATGCATCACCAATCAAAATTGTAAATTTGCACCTTTACATATTCCAACACCATTTTTTTGAGGAAGTAAACTCACATTAAAATAAACATTGTAACAGATCATAACAAAACTATATTTTTTTGACCATATTGGATACAACTTATTATTTTGATTCCCATATATTATGAAATTATATTATAGAAACGCACCTGAAAAAATATTTGAGAACTTCTATAACTAGCTGAACTTGTTTTCATGTTCGAATGGAATAAAATGTACTCTAACACCTCATATTAAATAACAAAAATAAATAAAGAGTTTATACAATTAATTTACAAGAATAATTACAAAATTACTCCCACACAACATGAGACAACATACATATTTACATGGTTCAAACATAGTCTTACTCTATGGTAGAAACACAATTTATTTTATTAATAATGAAAAAAATTAAAATATTCTCATATAAAAAAAATGATTCCACTCAAATATATATAAATGAGTCCTTGTAGTAGATCTAGTTTTATTACATACCTAGGAAGATGCATGTATGGTGTGGGTACCCAACCCATATTTATCTTTCATAAGATCATGTGTATACATTAGATGTGTAACATTGGAATTTAAGAAAATATGAAATAAATAATTGTACCACAAAAATGATAAAATAAAGAAATTAATCTAACTTGGGTATTATTTTCTATATTTTCATAATTCAATCCAGGAAACAATACATATAAGCATTGAAGAATTCACAAAATATGAGCCAATGGGAACTCAGAATCCACTATTTCTATTATAATGTAATTTAAAAATATTTATATAGAAGTGATTTAAAATTGAGGATGGATGAGGGAATATTTTTGTGTATCATCATCAATCCATTATGTAAATGACATGATGACCCTTAATAATCAATATACAACAAATAATATTTCTTAACAAACAAAATATAAAAACCTAAATCAAAAAATTAATGAATATAATGTAGTAATGGAATGATTTAATCTATTTTATAATTTAAAATTATAGTATACATTTTTATAGAGAGGAATAACAAGTTGGCTAAATTTTATTTTCAAATAATATAATTTAAAGAATATTCTTTAAATAAAAAATCATTTTCAGTTATTTCTCATATTAACCCATATTGGGTTTATCAGAATCACTATAATAGAATACGATGGAGGAGTTTCCACATATAAAATAATGTTTTAGTTTATACATTATATGATAGTGGAATAATTATTCAACCACTTCTGTATTTCTGAAACACATAGATGAGAAATTGTTTTGGAGTTATTTATGTAAAAAATAATAACAAAAATACTAGAGGAAAGAAAAAAAATATTACTCCTAACATTCAATATAATTTTTCCAAACCATATTAGCTAATTATTGGTTTAGAATAGATAATTTAATACACTTGGGATATAATTTGGATGGGGATATGATTAAGGTATATCTCTATAACAACGCTTGTGTAAAGATAACAACAATATATTTAGTAAATTTAAAATTGTAATATAAATTGTAATATTAATCATTTATCTTAAAAATAAATATATCGCCTATAGAGTATCAAATGTATGAAATCTATAAACATAGGATCAAATAATTACCTTTTAATATAACTATAATGTTCTTGAAATTCCCCTAGATTCTATAAGGAAGATCCCACTTCCACCCTAAAACTCAATTCAGTTTCACTTATCTCTCATTCATTCTATAAACTAATTTAGACTCTCAATATTTTCTTTAAAATATAAAAACAAAAAATTTACAATATATCACTAACACTTGTGATTTCATTCATTGTATTTCAATAATAATCAATGTTAAAACATATATCAGCATTATATTATATTTTATATCCAATATTTTATGTCCCAATCAAGGAGAAACTCTATGAATTAGTTTATCACCTATAAAAAAATTTTAATTTTCATTAATGATCATCTTGATAAGATTTATAGTTACTCTGTGTAGCTAATCACACATAAAATTAACTAAATTGTTTTAGTTTCCATTTATATAATAATTGTCCTAAAATAATATTATTCAAAATATTCACCCCAACATTAAGATGACCATTATTGTTAGCCATATAATGATTAAATTGATATATTTTATCAATTATTGATAATTATTATAAAATTATATTCCAACCAATAATAAATTTTTCTTTTAACAATTGATGAAAAACATATCAGAAGCATGGAAGCTATCCTCTAAATTATAAATGGCCCTTTTTGTATAACAATCAGTTTGACAATGGGATATCATATAATACATTAAATTTATTTTTATGTACTTTGAGAGGCCATTATATAGTAAATATGTGGAATATATATATCTATAAAAAAATTTATGACCTATTTTTTTCATTGTAATGTTTTATACACCCAAATTTACATTTCATTATACTTTAAGATTAATTAATTATGAGAATGTGAGTTGATTTCATCATCCATTTAGTAATCTCACAATTCTAATTCCTTCCATGATGGTTCCATGTTAGTCTAATAACAATTGAAATGATCACCTATTCCCAAATCCATGTATGGGTAGGTAGTTTTTTTAACACCCAAGTTGTATTTTATATTTATCCTTCACATTATCTATAGTAAATCATTGAGAACATAATTTTAAATCCTCTACTTTATTTTATATTTTCCATATAGATGTTTAACATCATAATATATCTTATCACAGAATGGATACAAAAACCCATTATAAATTATTTTATTCAATCATCAAATCCTTTCTCCAAGAAAGTGGAACTACAAATTACTTATGGAAATAAACGTTTTCATCTGAGGAAATATAACACTAACAATTTTTAATGTATGTAAATATATCACTATATATTTAATGGATTAGAGTGCCACCAAACATAAGTCATGCCTCCCAATACACTAACATATTATTAATATCAGCGAGGATCTAAGCGTTTATAGTAGGGAGACTTAAACTACTAAAAAAATTAATAATAATATTAACACAACACAAAAAATATAAATAATAAATTTAACAATAAAAAAAACATTTGATTTGAAAATAAAATTCTAAAATGTTAATGTATTCATATAGAAATATCTAGGATCTCCAAAAGTCTAATTAAAAATGAACAATCAAAAAATAACCAAGATAAACATGTAATAATTCACTAAGGAACAACCCAACCTATCAAAAAAACAATAATTTCAAGCTTGTACCCTATATTTTATTACATACCTAATAGAAACGTGATGATGATTACTTTACCCTACATGTTATATGATATTTAAAGTCTAAAATATCATAGAGGACTTGGGAACGATATTAGTATGAACCCACTAGGACACCAAAAATAATGTTCCTAGATAATACCTATATGTATAGTAGTATATATAAAAATAAATATACAAAAAAAATAATGACAAAAAATACCTTCTATTATCGTGCTCAATAGCCATGATTGGGACTTTACTAGCATCAAATAGTGAGTAAGTGTAATGATGAATCCACAATATATCTTAATAGAAGTATTTTACACCATAAATTAAATTTATATCACATGGAATCACTATTATAATTCAACTGTGAGACCCG
Organism: Viscum album; assembly: GCA_963277665.1. Classification (NCBI taxonomy): domain Eukaryota; kingdom Viridiplantae; phylum Streptophyta; class Magnoliopsida; order Santalales; family Viscaceae; genus Viscum; species Viscum album. Next base: position 858,223,094 of record OY728145.1, read on the forward strand.
AATGGTAAATCCAAAAACCATTTCACAGGACACATGGCCTACAAAACCATTTAAAAACTATTTTCACAACATCCCAATAAAAAACAAGTCAACAAAAAACGTCATTTTATTAATATCATCTCATCTACCCCAATATACCCCACATATACAGCAGGAATCTTACCACTAACTGGAGTTTTAACCTTTCACAATAACCCTTTGGTCATATATATTATATCTATATCCTATAATAATGTTCAACACTATTATTCTTATCTCACACAATATATGGAACATAATAATAATAATAATAATAATAAGTGGTCAAAACCCCATAATTGTATTTATCCTTTATGCGCATGACCCGAATGGACACATCCCACAAGGTGACATATATCATTGAAATAAGAGAGATATTACTTGATAACCCTTCATCACTATTGTGGTAATGTTTAACACCATACACACCACATTACAGAACCCCTATCACCCAATTCAAAGTTTTCAACATCACCCCATGTCACATGGGTTACACCCAAAACATTCATAAGGAACCACATCAAAATAATAATAATTATAAATATACCACTTCATAATATATAAAATCATGCTTATAAACCTGATAACTATACATACAAGATATCTAATCCAATATAAAACAACCCTATTATTTTCCATCTAAGAACATACATAGGTATCTCTTATTAATAATAGAAACAACAATTGGTTCCATTCATGGTCAACCCACATGGTCCTTCCCAATATCATTTATCAAATGATGTATAACAAAACATATAATATATTTATAGATTATAACCAAGTAATTTTGTGTTGTAATCCTCAAATAATCATGAAAACTTGAGTTATAAAATTTTAATCATTATAAATTAGGTAATTGAAAAAAAATTTAAATTTAGGAAACAAATCAAAAAAATATCAAAATGATTAGATAAATTAATAATAAATACACAAGGGTAGCTATATTTAATCGAGGAAAATCCCATAATTATACAATTTGATGACCTAAAAATAACCAAGGATGGTCATACTAAGAGATTAAGTGGCTAATAGGATATAAATCTTGGGAATATGACCTATATCTTAATAAAAATGTAAAAAATCCAAATTTTACTCTTAAATAAGACAATATATCTATCCGGTTAGAAAAACTGGTTAAAATTATTACACATTAAATTTTCGTAAATAACTATGACTCTTATGTATGGGACACATATATATAGGGACCATTCGTATCATCCCATGACAACCCTTATGTATCACACCAACAAACTCTTACATATCAACATCCAGCAATTATCTTCTAGGAATTTACCATTTATTTGAAGAAGTGGAGGACCCTTATACATAAAGTATCTTAAACATTCAAATTTTATATTTATCATTTTTTAAAACAAAAAATCAAATTATATTTACATACTTGGTATCTAAACTTATGTATTATAAGGCCTCCCAATACATTAAAAATTTTTGAATGACGAAATGATCCATATGTATTAAGGGAAATTACACTTATGTATCATATGGCGACTCTTAAACATAGCTGAATTATACAACCACCAAGGAACCTTACAAAACCTTAGTACATTTATGTATCATTGGGTTATCTCACAATTATCTAGATTTCAGAGCCCAATGTAACCCTTATGTAGGAATAAGTCACTTTTAAACATATACATCGATGAATAGTTATTTTTATATTCTCAAGAAACTATATAATGAATCCTACATATCATATGTGTATAAATTATATATCAACTCTACTATATTTAAACATCTTCATTTTCTCAAAAATTATGGAGTGACTCTTTTGTAGAGTGACCCTTTTGTATGGGAGAATTCTAACTCTTTATAAATCTACTTCAACTTATAAATAAGTAGAAATGTTACCCTTAATTTATTGAAACTATAAATTTGTTGTAAAAAAAATCCTAATGTCCACCTACAACCTTTATATATCTTCCAAACAACACATGTGGAATTATTTAACAACTCCACCCATTATCCTAGAATGACTCTCAAACTCAATCCCCATCATGATTTAGCACCCCTAATACATAAACAATGACTATATTCACATGTTAGTTTTATGATTTGACCTGAACCACCACTCTCAAAATCATGGTTCATTATACCATTGGTCTTAATACTAGTTAGAATTAATTTTATACATTAACATTAAAGATATGAATTTAGCTCATATTGAATTACATCAATGATAGATGGAATGAAATTTATATTTCAGAATAATATAAAATACAAAACCTCTTTTCATGATATGTTTCAATATATAAAAAACATATCTTATTTTATTTATCACTAGAATCCATCATTGTATATATTGGAAATTTCTATCAGAGAGTTTTATAAAAAAATTATCATTCAATATTGTGTCAGTGTAATAACCCTAAAATTTATATGTCTATATTCCAAATATAATTTAAATTTTGTGCATTGTATTATTTTAGATTTTAAATTAGGGATTATATATATAATTTCAAGGGTTGGGATGAATCTAGGTGTTTCTATTACGTGTGTTTGGTTGGATATGGATTTCTAACATGGTTTGTAGATGGGTATATGGGTAACCCCTATTGAAAATATAGTATACATGAACTATATACCTTGTATAGGACCACATGGTTCTTAGTGATCTCAGAAGTGGCCATGTAGGGCCAAGAGGCTAACTAACCAGTTGCAGGGGGTGTCCTGATGGGTGGAGGAGAACCTACTACCAAATAAAGGTTGACATAAAAGTAGGTAGAAACTGGATAGGTTTTTAACATTTTTTAATGGTAATTAAACCTCCTCTATTTTAACCCCCATTTGGGTTTCTCATTTTTATCTAATTGAACCTGAGGGAGGTTTGACCTCTCCATCACCATTCTCCCCCCATTTACTCTATGAATATGTGGTGGTTTGAGATCGTTTCTTAATTTAAAATTGTGCTATTCCATATTACTTTTTATCTATCAATTATTTACCTTAGTCAATTTTGATATTTAGTTTACTAAAATTATGTTAAATGAAAATTTCACTAGATCATGGTGGAAAAAAAAATATTATATGAATTTAATTTTCATGGACTAAGGGCATCAAAATAGAGGAAATGATACTCATTTCTCACTATTTCATTATAAGTATGTCATCCAATGAATTCTTTATAAGAATTTAATAAAATTTACACATAAGTATAAATTAATTGGGTATTATATGATGGATAATTTTTTCTCATATTGTATACTGTGTTCCATAATTCTTTTATGTGTTGATGCTCAAGGTTCCATCCATAAGAGGATTCTTGAGTAGAATTCATGATTATACCTATTTGGATTAAATTAGAAAATTAAGTATTAATTTTTATAATTTATTTTTCAAGTAATGTGGCATAATGTAGGATCTTTCAGTCATGAAGAAGCATTGGGTGGATTTGGTTTCAGAATTTGAGATCAATTATTATGATGATAACATAGTTTTGGAGGTATGGGTTCCTTTTAATACTTAACCATTTGTCTATTTTGGTGTTCATTACATGTGGGAACCTCAGGTTTGGGTAAGGGAAATACATATAGGGGATGAAAAAGTGTATAATTGTGGTATATTATTAGGCCAAACCTTCAATCAGTTTATTGAGTGTCCCTCATGAAGGGTATTTAATTGAGAAATACCTAAAAATTATACCCCTAGAAGAATGATATTTATAATTGTTAAATGGACCTGAAGTGTTCTAGGATCATGAAATAAATTATGGATAGCCTTGGGTGAGCTCATATGAGAAGGTTTGGGTCTTATATGTAGATGGTCCTTAGATACATGTTGTAGTTGGTTTAGAGAATCATGAATTATGTGGGAAATTCTACAGAAATATACTAGAATCCCAATAAATCATCAGGAATGATGTGTGGTATTATAGGAGTGTATTTTATAGTCATTTAATGACATTGGACTAGAGATGGACATCTTGTAATATGATTAAAAAGAGTACATACACTCCGTTGAGTTTTCATAGTGGCACTGGCTGAGTGAAAATTGGTTGAAGGCTCTCTCATTCAAATGGGGCTCCCAATTAATCATGGTAAGAATGCAAAGTAAAAGTTCTAACTAACATGAAGCCATATAAGTATTTGATAGAAATGAAATTGTAACACCCTGTAATGACTCAAACTATTAAAAATAAAATTTCCCTTAGGATTTAATTAAATTTATTATTATATATGATGGTTGTAGAAAACACCTGCACTTATTTGGTTATATTATATTCTATTAGTTTAAAAAATCCTTAAGAAGAACTAAAATTTGTAATATATAATTTTAATAAAGATGACTTGAAAAGTATAAATATATGGTTTTATCAAATACAATTGACATATAAAAAATAATTTATGGCCTAAACACTTAGGATCATACCCTATAAAGCCCATTATTTGGAGCTTCTAAAGTAGATATAATATCTAGGAATTTCCCTTGACCTTGAAAAAGAAAATATATATAAAATTAATCAAGAGAAAACTCATTTGTGGGAGAAGTTCGAGTTCATCGAGATCACTAACCAACCAATTTATACCGAACCACCCCATGAAAGCCTCATAGTTTTACATAGTACTTTTAAAGAATTTGTGGGTTCGTTAAATGGATATATTTCAAGAACCTATCAATTTTACTATGTAAAATATTTTTATATAATAATTCATATATTTGAATTCACTTATTATAACTTTAGAAATTATTTTTCTTATAAAGAAATTTTTTGGGTAATATTGAAATTATATTAAGAAATTTATGTTGATGAATTAAATTATTTTTGAAACAAATAATGTTAAATAATAATATTATTTTCTAATTTTTATTAAATATAAATTTTCATTAATTTTTTTTGATGTAATATGTAATATTGATAAGGGTTTAAAAACAATTATTTTTAATAACCCATCATTGGTCAATAAAGGATGATTATTAATTTAAATGTAAAAATTCACATATTTGGTATATTATTTTGATAAAATTAATAATATTAATTCAATATAAATATCAAAATTGTCTAATGATGAATTTTTAATAATTTTTTGAGAAAGTCAAAATTTAGGGTATAAAATTAAATACCATATAGATTTTTCATGACCAAATCTATGTTATCCATTTAAAATAATGTTAATTTATGTTTTTTTTAATTTTATAATGTTTTATGAATCTTCTAAAACCATTAATATATTTTAATGTTCTAAAATCATTTCTTTATGATTATAACTGACATCCACGAATGAAATGTGATTATTTTGTTATGTTCAACCCTTGGAATTATAAAATAAAGAAATAGAATTCCATTTCTAAGAAACCATGGGAAAACACCATGAGAAGGTTTGTGGTTTTAGTTATTTTTTATATAGTGTCCAAAACCTATGTTTGATAAATAATAATGAAATTCCAATTTTTTTTCTTATATAAAATCAGCCAAGCCCTCATTTATTTCACAAAAACTCCTGGGATAACATCCTTAGTCTTCCATCCCATATCTATAGTCCATAAAAGGTTACCACAAGTAATCAAGAAGATCCTCCCAAGAATTTGGAGTTACACACTAATGTAAGGGATCTTCACCATCTATTATTTAATCATGCTTATTTATTATATTTTTCATTAAATTTCTAATTACTAAGGTTGATATATGTATTTACATATCCTTATTATAGCCCCTTTTATTTATAAATTATTAGATACCTCTTTCACTCTCATTAACCCATTTTAGGATTTCTATGTGATGTTGTTATGCTGCTAAAATTTCACTATGATTTCCAATAAAAAATCGTGTAGTGAATGACATAACCATTTCCTATCAAGGTTGTTCAGATTTATACACTTTTGATTATTTTTATTAGCACTTACATTTATTTATTCCACACTCTATTATTTTGGAAGAAGATATTATGATGACTGAATCCATGTTTTATGATCTATGTGGCACACTTAAGCATGAGAATGAAATGAAAGTGATGGGTGTGCTCGGAATTATATAGTGCTCCATTGTATTAGGTAATTTCTAGTATCACTAGACATCATTATGTGATATGGAGTCAACTCGATTTCATTATGGACCTTTTTCTATCACGTTGTCTTGGTAGTTAGCCTTGACTTATGTTTATGATGCAGTGTTTTAATTTGTTTCCACATTTCCCCTGTTTCCCTTATGTTATCATGATATATCATTCATGTTTATGATTATCAGTCATTTTATTCCCCATTGATATTCCTATTGTATAAAATTTATTATTTTATCATGTTATTGAATTTTTATTCCATTATAAGGATTTATAGCTCACTCCTTTCTTATTTCCCCCAGGATATCCCATGTTGTTTTATGTAGGAGAATATTAAGTAATATTACAATAAAGATGATGTATTTCCCTATTTTAATGTGTTGTGTGATGTACCTAATTCAAAAATACTCTAGAGTTTCAATTTTCATGGTTTTATTTAGTGTAATATTATTTAATAAATCATGTATTAATATGTAATAAATAGTAAGGTTTCAATAGTTGGTATGAATGGAAAATTTTAGTTATTTTTGGGATTATGTGCAAGATACTCTAGAGAAAGGATTTGGGATAATACTAAGTATAATAAAACAACCCAAAATTTTGGTTAGAATATAGTATGTGGTTTATTACGAAAATAAATCTCTATCTAGATATAACAAGTAGACGTGGTTCTAGTACAAATGTACCTAGGGGTAACAACTCTAAGAAGGTGTGTCTTTCCAGAATCTATATAACATGGTACATGAATCTATCAGGGAATACAGAGAAAACATAAAAATACATTCATGGTATACCTTTGTCTTTTTTTACACCCAAATTTAAGGTAGACCACTTCTTTGGTGGGATAAAACCTAGTCTAATAAAACCTTGGTGATCCATGACTTTGATAGCTATGTGAAAATTATTCCATGTTCCGTTAAAGTTGAAATTGAGATCAATTAATATCAAAGGTATCACTTGGATAACAAGAGGAAAGTGAAGTTAAATTCTTGTGTACCAGTGTAGAAATATAAGGGTGATAATAAATCTCAACATCTGACTTGTAAAAGTACTTAAATTAAGCATCCAAGAAATTGACTAAGGGGGATAAGGAAATGATTTATGCGCAGGAAAGAAGGACACCTAGCTAACAATTTCCGAAAGGAGAAACCCATTAATGTGAATAAGGAAAGGAATTATCTAGTCAACCATCAATGCATCGTTCATTGAATAAAGTATAAGGAACCATCTCCCTTTTCAATCCAATTCACTAGGACTATGGTTTTTGAAGGCAACCAATAACCTCTATAGTTGCAGGGTGAGATTTTTCCATCACAACTATTTAGGTGGATATTGAAAATGAAGGAATGGTGGGTAAGAAAGTTATTCATTCAAGAATAGTGAATTCAATTTTTTATTCTAGTTTTACGGATTCCTTCAGGTTACAATTTTTTTTGTAAAACTATTGAAACACCACCAAAGATCATTGAAGTATAAGTTTCAGTGAAAATGGAAGACAGATCAATTATTTCACCCCAAGTATATAACTACTTCCATATCAAAATTTATGAGCTAAAATTTGTAGTGAACCTTTTCGTACTCCCTTTTGTGTAATTTGAATCATTTTTGGGTTTGGATTGTATTTCAATGTATATATGCATCATAATTTTCCATGAGAAAGAAATCACTCCCCATATTGTGAATCATCTTTCAATTCTATACATGTTAAAATATTATTATGAATGTTCATTAGAACCAATATATAAATCATGGATATTATTTTCTTATAATAAAGAGTATCAAGCTCAAATGATTGAGTCTATGGAAAGAACCATCCTCGATTAAATTCATATTGTGATGGAACATGTTGATGTGTTTCTTAAGGAATTTCCCTTTCTTACTCCTATTTGAGAGGATGAATTTTCAATAAGACATATAATTGAGGTGTTTCCATTATCTAAGACTCTATATAGACTGGTTTTTTAGTACATGAGGAGATGAAGAGATAAATACATGATAATATGCATAAATGCTTTATATGACCCAGTGCTTCACTCTGGGGTTCACCAATCCTCTATTTCAAGAATAAGGATAGGCCAATGTGCCTTTTTTATTGATTATTATGGGCTCAATAAAAACATGATAATGAAAAAGTGTCATCATCCCTGAATTGATGACTTGTTCAATCAAATATAAGGAGAACAATACTTCTACAAGGCTGATCTGTGGTATAGATTTTACCATGTTAGGTAGAACACGGAGGATATACCCAAGACTTATTGTTGTATAAGTTATAGGAAATATGTGCTCATTGTAATGCCATTTAGACTCATTAATTGTCTAGAAATATTCATGGATTGGATGAATATATCAAATAAAAAATTCCTCAAAAAATGTGTGGTATTCATTATAGATGATATTATAATATACTCTAAAAAAACACTACCACAAAACTGGTCAAGGCATGCGCCTGCCTTTATCAGCGCTAACGGAAAAGTGCTGATAAAGGGCCGGACCTTTATCCGCGCTAACACAAGAACTGATAAAGGTCACCTTTATCAGCGCTTTTTTAGCGCTGATAAAGGCCTTCCACTGTATCAGCACTAGAAAAGCGCTGATAAAGGGTACCCTTTATTAGCGCTTTTCTAGTGCTGATAAAGGCTGTATTTATCAGCGCTTTTCATTTTAGCGCTGATAAATACACCCTTTATCAGCGCTTTTTACTAGCGCTGATAAAGGGTCCCGCGGATTTATTAAAAACCCGTGGGTCCTCTTCCTCCTCCCCGCACACAATCAAGCTCTCGCGGAAGCCCTCGTCTGCGCCGCTGCCGCCGCTACCGCCGCTGCCGCCGCCTCTTTCTACTCCGTCGCGGCCGCCGCCTCCTCCTCTGCTTCTGCTCCTCCTCCTCCTCCTCCGGTGCCTCCGCCGCCTCCGCCCGGCCTCAGCCCTACCTCTGCGCCGCTGCCACCAGTGCCTCCTCCTCCACTGCGGCCTCCTCCTCCTCCGCCGGTGCCTCCTCCTCCTCCACCGGTGCCTCCTCCTCCACCGCGGCCTCCTCCTCCACCGCGGCCTCCTCCTCCTCCGTCGGTGCCTCCGCGACCTCCTCCTCCTCCATTGTGCGGTATGCAATGCCTGTAATTTGATTTGTTTTTTGTTTTTGTTCTATATTTCAACTATCATGATTTGTGTGAATCAATTTTATTTGAAGTGGGGGGTGCATGTGCTACGGGTGTAGTGGGTGGGGGGGGGGTGTTTAGGTGGGGGTGTTTAGGTGGGGGAGATGTTTAGTGGGTGAACATGTAGGTGGGGCGTATAATGGGGGGGTCCAAATACCGTATCTTCCTCATCCTAAAAGGTGCGATCTTTTTCAATACAATTTTATTTCACTATCCATAAAACATAGCATTCGCCCGTTTTCTCTTTTACCATCCAACACTATCATATCCAGTACCATTACCTATAAAATAACACATTATGCATGCGTTCTTAAAAATATGATAAGCGAGTAGTAAAACTCCGCCGCCTCCTCCTCTGTTCCTGCTCCTCCTCCTCCTCCTCCACTGGCCTCATCCTCCTCCTCCTCCGCTGCCTCCGCCGATGCCTCCTCCTCCTCCGCCAGTGCCGCCGGTGCCTCCGCGGCCTCCCCCTCCTCCGCTGGGGCCTCCGCGGCCTCCTCCTCCTCCGCCGTCACGCCGCGGTCAAGCCGCGGTCACGCCGCGGTCACGCCGCGGTCCCGCCGCGGTCACGCCGCGGTCCCGCCGCGGTCACGCCGCGGTCCCGCCGCGGTCACGCCGGTGCCTCCACGGCCGCCGCCTCCTCCTCCTCCGCCGCGGCCACCTCCTCCTCCTCTGCTCCTCCTCCTACTCCTCCTCCTCCACCGACCTCATCCTCCTCCTCCTCCGCTGCCTCCGCTGCCTCCGCCCTGCCTCTGCGTTGCCGCCGGTACCTCCTCCTCCACCGCGGCCTCCTCCTCCTCCACCGCGGCCTCCTCCTCCTCCTCCGCTGCCTCCGCTGCCTCCTCCTCCTCCGCCGCAGCCGCCTCCTCCTCCTCTGCTCTTGCTCCTCCTCCCCTCCACCGGCCTCATCCTCCTCCTCCTCCGCTGCCTTCGCTGCCTCCGCCCTGCCTCCGCCCTGCCTCCGCCCTGCCTCCGCCCTGCCACCGCGCTTCCACCGGTGCCTCCGGTCCCTCCTACTCCACCGCGGCCTCCTCCTCCTCCGCTGATGCCTCCTACTCCTCCACCGGTGCCGCCAGTGCCTCCACGTCACCTCTTCCTCCGTGCGCTGCAGTCACACCGCGGTCACGCCGCAGTCACGCCGCGGTCACGCCACGGTCACGCCGCGGTCACGCCGGTGCCTCTGCGGCCGCCGCCTCCTCCTATTATGCCGCGGCCGCCGCCTACTCCTCTGCTCCTACTCCTCCTCCTCCTCCTCCACCGGCCTCATCCTCCTCCTCCTCCGCTGCCTCCGCTGCATCCGCTGCCTCCGCTGCCTCCGCTGCCTCCGCCCTGCCTCCGCCCTACCTCTGCGCTGCCGCTGGTGCCTCCTCCTCCACCACGGCCTCCTCCTCCTCCGCCGATGCCTCCTCCTCCTCACCGGTGCCGCCGGTGCCTCCGCGGCTGGCTCCTCCTCTGCGGTCACGCCGCGGTCATGCCGCGGTCACGCCGCGGTCATGCCGCGGTCACGCCGCGGTCACGCCGCGGTCACGCCGCAGTCACGCCGGTGCCTCTGCAGCCACCGCCTCCTCCTCTGCTCCTGCTCCTCCTCCCCCCCACCGGCCTCATCCTCCTCCTCCTCCGCTGCCTCCGCTGCCTCCGCCCTGCCTCCGCCCTTCCTCCGAGCTGCCGCCGGTGCCTCCGGTGCCTCCTCCTCCAACGCGGCCTCCTCCTCCTCCGCCGATGCCTCCTCCCCCTCCGCCGGTGCCGCCAGTGCCTCCACGTCTCCTCCTCCTCCACGCGCTGCGGTCACGCCGTGGTCACCCCGCGGTCACGCCGCGGTCACGCCGGTGACTTCGCGGCCGCCGCCTCCTCCTATTACGCCGCGACCGCCTCCTCCTCCTCTGCTTCTACTCCTCCTCCTCCTCCTCCACCGGCCTCATTATCCTCCTCCTCCGCTGCCTTCGCTGCCTCCGCTGCCTCCGCCCTGCCTCCGCCCTGCCTCTGCGCTGCCGCCGGTGCCTCCTCCTCCACCGCGGACTCCTCCTCCTCCGCCGATGCCTCCTCCTCCGCCGCCGGTGCCGCCGGTGCCTCCGCGGCTGCCTCCTCCTCTGCGGTCACGCCGCGGTCACGCTGCGGTCACGCCGCGGTCACGCCGCGGTCACTCCGGTGCCTCTGCGGCCTCCTCCTCCTCCTCTGCTCCTGCTCCTCCTCCCCTCCACCGGCCTCATCCTCCTCCTCCTCCGCTGCCTTCACTGCCTCCTCCCTACCTTCGCCCTGCCTCCGCGCTGCCGCTGGTGCCTCTGCTGCCTCCTCCTCTACCGCGGCCTCCTCCTCCTCCGCCGATGCCTCCTCCTCCTCCGCCGGTGCCGCCGGTGCCTCCACGTCTCCTCCTCCTCCGTGCGCTGTGGTCACGCTACGGTCACACCGCGGTCACGCCGCGGTCACGCCGCGGTCACGCCAGGGCCACGCCGCAATCACGCCGCGGTCACACCGCGGTCACGCCGAGGTCACGCCGCGGTCACGCCGCGGTCACGCCGCGGTCACGCCCTGGTCACGCCGCGGTCACGCCGGTGCCTCCGCGGCCGCTGCCTCCTCCTACTACGCCGCGGCCGCCGCCTCCTCCTCTGCTCCTCCTCCTCCTCCTCCTCCTCCACTGGCCTCATCCTCCTCCTCCTCCGCTGCCTCCGCTGCCTCTGCCCTTCCTCCTCCTTGCCTCTGCGCTGCCACCGGTGCCTCCTCTTCCACCGTGGCCTCCTCCTCCTCCGCCGATGCCTCCTCCTCCTCCGCCGGTGCCGCCGGTGCCTCCGCGTCCGCCTCCTCCTCTGCGGTCACGCCGCGGTCACGCCGGTGCCTCTGCGGCCGCCTCCTCCTCCTCTCCTCCTGCTCCTCCTCCCCTCCACCGGCCTCATCCTCCTCCTCCTCCGCTGCCTTCGCTGCCTCCTCCCTGCCTCCGCGCTACCGTCGGTGCCTCCGGTGCCTCCTCCTCCACCGCGACCTCCTCCTCCTCCGCCGATGCCTCCTCCTCCTCCGCCGGTGCCGCCAGTGCCTCCACATCTCCTCCTCCTCCGCGCGCTGCGGTCAAGCCGCGGTCACGCCGCAGTCACGCCGCGGTCACGCCGCGGTCACGCCGCGGTCACGCCGTGGTCACGCCGGTGCCTCCTCCTCCACCGCGGCCTCCTCCTCCTCCACCGCGGCCTCCTACTCCTCCTTCGCTGCCTCCGCTGCCTCCTCCTCTGCCGCGGACGCCGCCTCCTCCTCTCCTCCTGCTCCTCCTCCCCTCCACCGGCCTCATCCTCCTCCTCCTCCGTTGCCTCCGCCTCCTCCTCCTCCTCTGCTCATCCTCCTCCTCCTCCTTATCCTCCACCGCAGCCTCCTCCTCCTCCTCCTCCACCGGCGCTTCCTCCTCCTCCTCCTAGTCCGCTGCCTCATCCTCCTCCTCCACCTGCGCCTCCTCCTCCTCCTCCTCTGCCTACTCTGCTGCCTCCTCCTCCACCGTGGTTTGAGAGGTGCCTCAACTGATTTCACCATCTTCCTTAACATTTTATTCTTTATATTTAGTTTCTATTGATTTTTGATTTATCTAGATTAGGTTTTATGGGTGATTCAACTGGCGCACGGTGGTATCATATTGATGTGAGGCTTGGGGATTGTAGTGGTTCCCAATATATTTTTTATTTTGGTATTTATTTATTCCTTTATTTCCTTGAAGTATCTTGTTTTTTATCTAAATTATACTCATATTCCTTCTCCTTTAACCTATATAATTATCCTATTGATTTTAAATAGGATGAATATAAATAAAGAATGGATGATTTCCAATCGGTTGAGAAAAGAGTATGAAGAAGGCGTAAAAGAATTTATCAAGTTTGCAATAGATCATGCATCTGACTATTCTCAAATCCTTTGTCCGTGTTTACGCTGTTGTTATTCAAAACAAATTAGTCCAGATGAGTTGGAAGAACACTTTATCTATAACGGAATAGATCAAAGTTATACATGTTGGAATAAACATGGGGAAAAAACGAATGTAGGTAGTGACTGCGGTGACACTGCGTTTTATGGATCATCTGATATGATTACAAACATGAACAATGAAGATGACCATATGGAGGATGTGATTACAGATGTGAATGATGATGAAGATCGTATTGAGAAAATGACAAGGACCTTCGAAGATGAACTTCGTGATTGCCCAAAATTGTTTGAGAAGTTAAAAAGTTGTGCAAAGACACCATTGTATGCTGGTTGCACTAAATATACAGCATTGTCAGCCATACTGAAGCTGTATAATTTGAAAGCAGATAATGGGTGGAGTGACGACAGTTTTACGAAACTACTTTCCCTCTTGAATGACATGCTCCCAGAAGACAATGAGCTCCCGAGCCGAACATACGATGCCAAACGAATGCTACTCTCTATGGGTATGATCTCTGAAAGAATACACGCCTTCCCGAATGACTGTATACTGTTTCGCAAGGACCACAAATCACATAAAGAATTCCCAAAGTGTGGTGCTTCTAGATACAAGAAAGATGAATCCAGTCCTACTAAAGTTGTATGGTACATTCCAATCATTCCAAGGTTTAGACGCCTATATGGAAGTGAGGAGACTGCAGAACAATTAACATGGCATGAAGATACAAGAATTAAAGATGGGATACTACGTCACCCGGCAGACTCTCCTCAGTGGAAGAGAATCGATCATGAGTATCCTGAATTTGGAAACGAGCCGAGAAACCTTCGTCTTGCGTTATCTACAGATGGAGTGAATCCTTTTGGTTTTCAAAGCAGCAGTCACAGTACATGGCCGGTTATGTTGATAAATTATAACTTACCACCGTGGTTATGCATGAAACGAAAATACATCATGTTATCTATGCTTATATCAGGACCAAAACAACCGGGTAATGATATTGATGTTTATTTAGCTCCATTAATCGATGATTTGAAATTATTGTGGGATTCAGGTGTTACATTGTATGATGCTTACAGAAAGGAAGATTTCACTTTGAGAGTCATGTTGTATGGGACGATAAATGACTTCCCAGCATATGGAAATTTGTCAGGATATAACATTAAAGTAACACAAGGCTGTCCCGTTTGCGAAGAAGGTACACAATCAATTAGGTTGAAACATTCATTGAAAACCGTGTTTCTAGGACATCGCAGATTTCTACCGCGACGACATAAGTACCGTTCTTGGAAGACATCATTCGATGGAAGTTCATAAGAACGTACAACACCGTCTCAACCAACAGGCGATCAATTGTTTGAGAAAGTTAAAAATTTGGACACTAATTTTGGTAAACCGACTTCGAAAAACCTTACGAAAATCGGTTGGAAAAAGCGATCAATTTTTTTTGAATTACAATACTGGAATTGTCTGTATGTAAGACATTTTATTGATGTTATGCATGTAGAAAAAAATGTATTTGATAGTGTTATCGGCACGTTGCTAAATACATCTGGCAAAACAAAAGATGGAATTAAGGCTAGGTTGGACATGGTTGAGATGGGAATACGAGAAGAGTTGGCACCAGTAAAGGGTGAAAAACAAACATTTCTTCCTCCTGCTGCTTACACTCTTTCCAGGCAGGAGAGATATCAGTTTTTCAACTTCTTGAATGACGTAAAAGTTCCAGAGGGGTATTCGTCAAATATCAGTAACCTTGTGCCAATGAGCGACTTGAAGTTAAAAGATCTGAAATCACATGGCTGTCATGTTTGGATGCAAAATCTCATTCCAATTGCTTTACGTTGAATTTTTCCCAAGAATGTCCACCATACATTAACGAAACTGTGTTTCTTCTTCAAAGCTATATGCAGGAAAGTTATAGACCCGGCGAAATTGCCAGCTATGGAAAAAGAAATTGCCGTCATATTATGTGAATTAGAAATGTTCTTCCCGCCTTCATTTTTTGATATGATGGTTCATTTGATGGTCCACTTGGTGAGAGAGATTAAACTCTGTGGTCCTGTACATTACAGATGGATGTACCCCATTGAACGGTATATGAAGATTTTGAAAGGGTATGTCAAAAATCGAAGTCGGACAGAGGGTTGTATTGCAGAGTGATATATTGTTGAGGAAGCCGTTGAATTCTTTACCGAATACTTGTCTGGTGTGGAGAGCATTGGCTTACCGAAATCTCGTCACACTGGGCGGTTAGAGGGTGAAGGAATTTCTGGAAGAAAGGTTGTCACAATCAATATTACAGATCGGGAGCAGGCCCACCTTTATGTTTTGCATAACAGTTTGGACGTTGGCCCATATGTTGAAATCCACAAGGAAATTCTTAGGCAATTGAATCCATCAAGGGATGAATAATGGATATCAAATACACATAATCGACAGTTTATAGGATGGTTTCGAGATCATATTTTTAAGAAGTCAGATGAAAATCCAAAGTCTATTTAGGAACGACTTCGATGGCTACCTGGAGGACCAAGTGTGTATGCATTTTCTTAAAATGCTTATGTAGTTAATGGTTATACATTTTATACTAATGAACATGATGAAGATAGTACCATGCAGAATAGTGGGGTTACACTTGTGGCTGAAGCAATGCATGTTTCCGGTGTTAAGGACAAAAATCCAATTTATGCGGATATGTCATACTTTGGCATCATCAAACAAATATGGGAGTTGGATTATATGGAATTTCAAGTTCCGATACTTCAATGCAAGTGGGTTGATAACAGAAGTGCTGTTAAAATAGATGATTTGGGATTTGTGAAAGTTTATTTCAGTAAGGAAGGGGAGAAAGACGAACCATTTATAATGGCATCACAGGCAGTGCAAGTATTTTATTTTCTCGATCCCGCAAACCAAAACTGGTCAATTGTTCTGTTATCGACCAAAATAGTTGAAGGGTCAGATGAAAATTCAACGGAAGATGATCCTTTCATTGGGATTTTGCAATCATTTTGCAGTGGTCTTAATGTAGAAAACGTTTTGTATGTCAGAGGAGACCACAATGAAGGGATATGGATAATTGATAGAGGGGTCAAATCCCTTCAGCCTTTAAAAAAAAGGGAGTTCAATAATCAGGTTATTGATTTTTATTGTAATATAGATTGTGTTACATTATGTTATTATCTGTTCGCTGCTTCTTTTATGTGATCTAACTTAAATTTTAAACCAGTTCTGCAGATAATGACTTCTTCACCTGCTGATGCACCCAATCCCGAGACACAACACGTCTCTCAACCTGTTGCAGCTGGTCCCATTGCTGAGAGACAATAGGTCTCTCAACCTGTTGCAGCTGGTCCAACTGCTAACGTACAACAGGTCTCTCAACCTGTTGCAGCTGGTCCCACTGCTGAGAGACAACAGGTCTCTCAACCTGTTGCAGCTGGTCCCACTGCTGACGTACAACGGGTCTCTCAACCTGTTGCAGCTGGTGTCAGTTCCGAAGCTAGTGTTTCGGAGAAACATAATGATGATGCAGAAACTGAGGAAATGGTAGGCGATGAAAACCCAGCAACACAAAAAAACAGGTGCGCCGTAGTTTGACAGTTTTAGCAAAAATCCTTAAGGTAAAAGGAAAAGGCATCAAATTTGAGGTGGGATGAAATAAGCTAGACCAGCATGTAAACCCCAACAAAGCCATGTTTAGTAGCTACATTGGAATCATCACTCGACAACGCGTGCCGATTGACGTAGAGTCGTGGAATCATGTTGTCAGCGGGTTGAAAACTTTAATGTGGGAAGAGATTACAGTAACATTACGATATCATCTATTTAATTTATTAAAATAAAATAAAATATTGAAATATTGACTAACCCTTCATTATCTCTTGCAGAGTGCATTTATAGTAGATGTTTCGCACAAAGAATATGTTTTCAGACTGACAGGAAGGATTCATAGAGGCTTTCGCACAATTTTAACGAAAAATCATCTGAAAATGCTGAAGGGAAAATCAAGCCGCACCCGCCTCCTCTTTATGCACACTTGATATCCAAAGGAATGTGGGATGCGTTTTGCAACCGTCATGCGGAAAATATTTTTCAGGTACATTGTGTTTGGTTACACGTTGTGTAACGTTGCTTGTATTCATCACATTGATTGATAGGTTTTTATTTATGAAACAGCAACTGAGTGCTGGAAATAAAGAACGGGCAGCAAAACCAGCGTACCCCTACCGTAAAGCAAGGTTGGGGTATGCTTCAATTGAAAAACAATTGGTATGTATTTTAAAAGTACTGTAATAATTTTATGTGACATAAAACAACACTGTAACCATGTTTCTCTATTTATAAGCAGATTGATGAAGAAAAATCTCAAGTCACTTCCATTTCATGCCATGTTATATGGAAGGAGGCTCGTGTTAATAAAGAGGGGAAACTGATAGATGAAAACACACAAAAAGTGTGGGACACATGTGTAAGTATGACATAATATAAACATGTTTTGCTTTAAATCACTATTACATAACGATGCTTACTTATTTTTTCATATTTTCTATTTGACATAGTCACAGGAAACATCAACACCCGCACCGGATGCAGACATACTTTCAACGGCCTTGAAACAGCCAGAATAGTATGGCCGCGTCAGAGATGTGGGTTTTGGGGTGTCACCCAAGACATATTTTAAGAAAAAAAACAAGAGGATGAACAAACTAAAGAATTGCATGTAATGAGAGATAGAGTAGCTACCATTGAAGAACTAATCCAAACTCAGGGAGAGATGCTAAAGAGTTTGATGGAGGAGAGGCAAAGAGAACAAACAACTCAAGAACAACCCCCGCAAGATGATCCACCCCTCACCAGCTTTGAGGCAAGCCATTCCCCTCAAAGACCTAACTTAACCGAGGTAATAAATGTTATAATATTCGTTTTTGTGAGATGTGAATCACATAGACACTGATACCTTTCATTTAATGATATTATGCAGGGTGAAAATGACTGTGATTTATATCTGTCAACTCCCACCCATCGCCTTGTAGCGAGGGCTACGGTGTTCAATATGCAGAATGACACGCTACACTCCAGACCACTTCCAACCGGTCATGTCAAAGTGTCGATTAACGTAGCTAATGAGCCAAGCGCCGAGCTACCCATGCCAAATGACGATGACGACATTCATACGGTGGAAAAAGATATTGGAACATTCGTTGCATGGCCGTCGAATCTTGTAAAAAAACACGTCGAGCAGGAGGTATTCATTTCCAGTTCATTTTTCAAGGAGAAACTTTATCATTAAATTAGAAAATGGATGAACCGATGAATGTTATTACAGAAGGATAAAATGGAGAAGCTAAAACGAAAGAGCGGATCCAAGATTGGATCAACCAACCGATCAAAACGATCTACTGAGAGCACGTTTACCCAGCCCATTCTATATCCACATTTAATATCATTGCAAGCACATGTGGATACGAAAATGAAAGACGAAAAGAATCATAAAATTGTTTGTGAAAAATATATGTACGGAGAGGAAACAATGGATTTCGTTAGTGCAGACTCTGTTTCTGAGATCATCACATACGACTGGCTAGGCGCCTCAGTTATAAACGTATACATGAGGTATGTTTCCATGATTTGATTTTACAGAAGTTTATATACATTGATAATTATGGATAAATACATCTCATATTTTTCACAGGCGTATATATGTAAAACAGTTGAAGGGATTTGCCCATGAATACAAATTTGGACTCGTTAGTCCTCACACCATTTATACACAACGAACAGAAATAGATTCTAATTTTCAGTCTAAATTGATGTCAAATCTACTCAGAACGTTTCAAAGAAGAATTAAGACTGACAGGCTCTTTTTAATACCAACGATGCAAGGGTAAAACTCTACATTTTAATCATATCAATTATATTTTCATTTCTATCAGTACTTATTTCTTTTTGTGTTTTTAGGGAACATTGGATTCTCATTGCAGTCAATTTGGATACTCCAAAGATTTATTTTCTGGATTCACTGCATGGATATCCAACTAACTGGCCACACATGATGGCGATTGTCAATTTGTAATACACTAGATCCAACATTTTAGAACTAAATATCTAGTTATATAATTTATATTATCTTTTAATGAGGATTTTTTTATGATAGGGTGGTGTATGAATATCGTCTAATGGATGGAATGAATCCAGGGCGTAAGGACGACAATGCCCACAAGATCTACAAATGGAGAAGTATCTGGGTATATATAATTATATTTCACTATCCAAATACATATAAAAAAAAATTACTTATTTTTCTCGATGTTTATATAGTTTCCGAAACAAACAAATGACAAGGACTACAATTATTATGTTTGTAAATTTATGAAAGAGATCGTATTTCATGGAAAAACTAGCATCCCTGAAGAGGTATTTTTGAAAATAATTACTAATTTATTTAAAATAATTATTAATCCCTTGTGTATTTATATTTTCTCAGTACTACTATGACTATCGCAAAAACTCCTATTCAGAAGATGATATAAATGTCTTTAGAAACGAATGGGCAGCGTACCTGATCGAAGAATGTAAACAAATAGGAAAATGAAGGTGAATTCCTAATACTTATGTTATCTTTATATGGTCGTTGATATCTCCCTTTACACTTATTGAGCATCTATGATCTCCCTTTCTTATGTTTCATATCCTTAGATTAGTAAATATCTATTACTTAGTTTGAAAATGAGATAAACTTTGGAAAACAACACCAATTCCATACGCCAAACCGAGCAAACGCGTTCGGATTTTTTTAATACTTTAGGACAACGATCCACGAGTCATTTGTGACGCATACAAATCGACCGCACCTCAATCCGACGCACGGTGTGACCGGTATGGCTACAATTGTCTGATATCAGTTTGAAAATGACATGAAATTTGGAAAACAACACCAATGACATACTCCAAACTGAGAAAACGCGTACGGATTGTTTTGATACTTTAGGAAAATGATCCAAGAGTCATTTGTGACGCGTACGAATCGAAAGAACCTCAATCCGACACACGGTGTGACCGGTATGGCTAAAAGTGTCTGATATCAGTTTGAAAATGAGATAAACTTTGGAAAACAACACCAATGACATACGCCAAACCGATCAAAAGCCTTTGGATTGTTTTGATACTTTAGGACAACGATCCACGAGTCATTTGTGACGCGTACGAATCGAACGCACCTCAATCCGACGCACGGTGTGACCGGTATGTCTAAAAGTGTCTGATATCAGTTTGAAAATGACATGAACTTTGGATAACAACACCAATGACATCCTCCAAACCGAGCAAACGCGTTCGGATTGTTTTGATACTTTAGGAAAACGATCCACGAGTCATTTGTGACGCGTACGAATCGATCTCACCTCAATCCGACACACGGTGTGACCGGTATGGCTAAAAGTGTCTAATATCAGTTTCAAATAGCGATAAACTTTGGAAAAAACACCAATGACATACGCCAAACTGAGAAAACGCATTCGGATTGTTTTGATACATTAGGAAAACGATCCACGAGTCATTTGTGACATGTACGAATCGACCGCACCTCAATCCGACGCACGGTGTGACCGGTATGGCTAAAAGTTTCTGATATCAGTTTGAAAATGACATGAACTTTGGAAAACAACACCAATGACATACGTCAAACTGAGAAAACGCCTTTGGATTGTTTTGATACTTTAGTAAAACGATCCACGAGTCATTTGTGACGCGTACGAATCGACCGTACCTCAATTCGACGCACGGTGTGACCGGTATGGCTAAAAGTGTCTGATATCAGTTTGAAAATGAGATAAACTTTGGAAAACAACAACAATGACATACACCAAACTGAGCAAACGCCTTTGGATTGTTTTGATACTTTAGGACAATGATCAACGAGTCATTTGTGACACGTACGAATCGACCGCATCTCAATCCGACGCACGGTGTGACCGGTATGGCTAAAAGTGTCTGGTATCAGTTTGAAAATGACATGAACTTTGGAAAACAACACCAATGACATACGTCAAACCAAGAAAACGCGTTCGGATTGTTTTGATACTTTAGGAAAACGATCCACGAGTCATTGATGACGTGTTCAAATTGACCACACCTCAATCCGATGCACGGTGTGACCGGTATGGCTAAAAGTGTCTGATATCAGTTTCAAATTGAGATAAACTTTGGAAAACAACACCAATGACATACGCCAAACCGAGAAAACGCCTTCGGATTGTTTTGATACTTTAGGAAAACGATCCACGAGTCATTTGTGACGTGTAAAAATCGACCGCACCTCAATCCGACGCACGGTGTGACCGGTATGGCTAAAATTGTCTGATATCAGTTTGAAAATGACATGAACTTTGGAAAACAACTCCAATGACATACGCCAAACCGAGCAAACGCCTTTGGATTGTTTTGATACTTTAGGAAAACGATCCACTAGTCATTTGTGATGCGTATGAATTGACGACACCTCAATCCGATGCACGGTGTGACCGGTATGTCTAAAAGTGTCTGATATGAGTTTCAAATTGAGATAAACTTTGGAAAACAACACCAATGACATACGCCAAACCGAGAAAACGCCTTCGGATTGTTTTGATACTTTAGTACAACGATCCACGAGTCATTTTTGACGTGTACGAATCGACCGCACCTCAATCCGACGCACGGTGTGACCGGTATGGCTAAAAGTGTCTGATATCAGTTTCAAATTGAGATAAACTTTGGAAAACAACACCAATGACATACACCAAACAGAGAAAACGCCTTCAGATTGTTTTGATACTTTAGGAAAATGATCCACGAGTCATTTGTGACGTGTAAAAATCGACCGCACCTCAATCCGACGCACGGTGTGACTGGTATGGCTAAAATTGTCTGATATCAGTTTGAAAATGACATGAACTTTGGAAAACAACACCAATGACATACGCCAAACCGAGAAAACGCGTTCGGATTGTTTTGATACATTAGGAAAACGATACACGAGTCATTTGTGACGTGTAAGAATCGACCGCACCTCAATCCGACGCACGGTGTGACCGGTATGGCTAAAAGTGTCTGATATCAGTTTGAATATGAGATAAACTTTGGAAAACAACACCAATGACATACGCCAAACCGATCAAATGCATTCGTATTGTTTTTATACTTTAGGAAAACGATCCACGAGTCATTTGTGACGTGTAAAAATCGACCTCACCTCAATCCGACGCACGGTGTGACCGGTATGGCTAAAATTGTATGATATCAGTTTGAAAATGGCATGAACTTTGGAAAACAACACCAATGACATACGCCAAACCGAGAAAACGCCTTCGGATTGTTTTGATACTTTAGGAAAACGATCCACGAGTCATTTGTGACGTGTACGAATCGACCGCACCTCAATCCGATGCACGGTGTGACCGGTATGGCTAAAATTGTCTGATATCAGTTTGAAAATGACATGAACTTTGGAAAACAACACCAATGATATACGCCAAACCGAGCAAACGTGTTCGGATTGTTTTGATACTTTAGGAAAACGATCCACGAGTCATTTTTGACGCGTACGAATCGACCACACCTCAATCCGATGCACGGTGTGACTGGTATGGCTAAAAGTGTCTGATATCAGTTTCAAATTGAGATAAACTTTGGAAAACAACACCAATGACATACGCCAAACCGAGAAAACGCCTTCGGATTGTTTTTATACTTTAGGACAACGATCCACGAGTCATTTTTGACGTGTACGAATTGACCGCACCTCAATCCGACACACGGTGTGACCGGTATGGCTAAAAGTGTCTGATATCAGTTTGAAAATGAGATAAACTTTGGAAAACAACACCAATGACATACACCAAACCGAGCAAACACCTTCAGATTGTTTTGATACTTTAGGACAACGATCCATGAGTCATTTTTGACGCTTACGAATCGACTGCACCTCAATCCGACGCACGGTGTGACCGGTATGGCTAAAATTGTCTGATATCAGTTTGAAAATGACATGAACTTTGGAAAAAAAACAACAATGACATACGCCAAACCGAGCAAACGCCTTCGGATTGTTTTTATACTTTAGGAAAACTATCCACGAGTCATTTGTGACGTGTAAGAATCGACCGCACCTCAATCCGACGCACGGTGTGACCGGTATGGCTAAAAGTGTCTGATATCAGTTTGAAAATGAGATAAACTTTGGAAAACAACACCAATGACATACGCCAAACCGAGAAAACGCCTTCGGATTGTTTTGATACTTTAGGAAAACGATCCACGAGTCATTTGTGACGTGTACGAATCGACCGCACCTCAATCTGACGCACCGTGTGACCGATATGGCTAAAATTGTCTGATATCAGTTTGAAAATGACATGAACTTTGGAAAACAACACCAATGACATACGCAAAAACAAGCAAACACGTTCGGATTGTTTTGATACTTTAGGAAAATGATCCACGAGTCATTTGTGACGTATACGAATCGACCGCACCTCAATCCGACGCACGGTGTGACCGGTATAGATAAAATTGTCTGATATCAGTTTGAAAATGAGATAAACTTTGGAAAACAACACCAATAACATACGCCAAACCGAGCAAATGCATTCCGATTGTTTTGATACTTTAGGAAAACGATCCACGAGTCATTTGTGATGTGTACAGATCGACCACACCTCAATCCGATGCACGGTGTGACCGGTATGGCTAAAATTGTCTGATATCAGTTTGAAAATGACATGAACTTTGGAAAACAACACCAATGACATATGCCAAACTGAGCAAACGCCTTTGGATTGTTTTGATACTTTAGTACAACAATCCACGAGTCATTTGTGACGTGTACGAATCGACTTCACCTCAATCCGACGCACGGTGTGACCGGTATGGCTAAAATTGTCTGATATCAGTTTGAAAATGACATGAACTTTGGAAAACAACACCAATGACATACGCCAAACTGAGAAAACGCATTCGGATTGTTTTGATACTTTAGGAAAACGATCCAAGAGTCATTTGTGATGCGTACGAATTGACCACAACTCAATCTGATGCACGGTGTGACCGATATGGCTAAAAGTGTCTGATATCAGTTTCAAATTGAGATAAACTTTGGAAAACAACACCAATGACATACACCAAACCGACCAAACACCTTAGGATTGTTTTGATACATTAGTACAACGATCCAAGAGTCATTTGTGACGCGTATGAATCGACTGCACCTCAATCCGACGCACGGTGTGACCGATATGGCTAAAATTGTATGATATCAGTTTGAAAATGACATGAACTTTGGAAAACAACACCAATGACATACGCCAAACCGAGAAAACGCGTTTGGATTGTTTTGATACTTTAGGAAAATGATCCACGAGTCATTTTTGACGCGTACGAATCGACCTCACCTCAATCCGACGCACGGTGTGACCGGTATGGCTAAAATTGTCTGATATCAGTTTGAAAATGACATGAACTTTGGAAAACAACACCAATGACATACGCCAAACCAAGCAAACGCCTTCGGATTGTTTTGATACTTCAGGAAAACGATCCACGAGTTATTTGTGACGTGTACGAATCGACCGCACCTCAATCTGACGCACGATGTGACCGGTATGGCTAAAATTGTCTGATATCAGTTTGAAAATGACATGAACTTTGGAAAACAACACCAATGACATACGCCAAACTGAGCAAACACATTCGGATTGTTTTGATACTTTAGGAAAATTAACCACGAGTCATTTTTGGGGCGTACGAATCAACTTCACCTCAATCCGACGCACGGTGTGACCGGTATGCCTAAAATTGTCTGATATCAGTTTGAAAATGACATGAACTTTGGAAAACAACACCAATGACATACGCCAAACTGAGAAAATGCCTTCGGATTGTTTTGATACTTTAGGACAACGATCCACGAGTCATTTGTGATGTGTACGAATCAACCGTACCTCAATCCGACACACGGTGTGACCGGTATGGCTAAAAGTGTCTGATATCAGTTTGAAAATGAGATAAACTTTGGAAAACAACACCAATGACATACGCCAAACCGAGCAAACGCCTTCTGATTGTTTTGATACTTTAGGACAACGATCCACTAGTCATTTGTGACACGTACGAATCGACCTCACCTCAATCCGATGCACGGTGTGACCGGTAAAGTTTTTCATTAGATAAAGAATCAGTATTTATTAAATGAGATAAATCAATCAAAAACATATTGATTTTACATTATTCCCTTTCATTGTTATGAAAATGAAAACTATTGAGTTTAAAATTTAATATTTTAGTTTCACATTTCCATATTAATGTATTCTTTCATATTCTGTTTTAATTTCTTTCATTATTGCATTACTAACATAATATTTGTTTTCTTATATAGGTGATTTTTTTCCTTGAGTTCGGATGCTTTGTTCGGCAACAAATACCATCGAGAGCGGATCACATATATCAAAGGATGAAACATGAATTTTTATAACTGTTGTTGAATAATTATAAATGTAACCATGTAAAACAATTTTTGAAATGTATATAGCAATGAATTTTTTTGTATTCATGATGTTAAGTAAATGTATATACCGTTGTGAGTCAAAATATTGGGTGTGGGTGCTATGGTGTGCAGGTGTGCATGTGCTACTTTGTGCAGGTATTCTGGTGTGCAGGTGTGCAGGTACTGTTTTTTAGGTGCAGACGCTGGGCCCTTTATCAGCGCTCCTAGAAGCGCTGATATAGGGGACCCCCCCTTTATCTATGCCGGAATTAACAGCGCTTTTCTAGCGCTGTTAATGATGGTTTTTAGCACTGATAAAGGCACAGGTTGTAGTAGTGAAAAGAGGAGAATATGGAGAATCTAATAATTGTACTCAAGACATTACACAATGAGAACCTCTATAGAAAGTAATAAAATGTGAGTTCTCATTGAAGGAAGTCTCACTCTTGGGGAATATCATCATAATAAATGGGAAATATTTGGACCATTCAATGACTAATGATATTTAAAGATGTTTGAGGCCAACAAATGTGATAGGTAATTGTAGATTAATTTGTTTACCTGAGTATTATCGCTGAATTATTAGAAATTTCATTTGATTGTCAGACCTCTTACAATGCTAAATTGGAAGGGACATAAGTTTTCGTGGGATGATTAATGTGAAAAGACATACATGGGGTTGAAAAAACGGACTATCACACCACCTATTATCACACTAACATCAAGTAGATAGATTCTCATAGTATTGAATGATTATTTGAATAATGGATTGGGATGAGTGTTAAAAAAATGAAAAATTCATAGCATATTCTTCAAGGAAGTTGAAAGTTCATGAATAGAATTTACCAATACATGATTTGGATTTAGCTAAAGTTATGTTTGCTTTAAAAATAAGGCAAAATAATCTCTTTGGGAATATGTCTGAAATATATATAGATCAAAAAAGCATCAAATATATATTCACGTAGAATGATATGAATTTGTTCTAATGAATACTGTTATAGTTGATCAAGGACTATGACTTCTCAGTCAACTACCATCCTGGTAAATAGAATGAAGTGGAAGATGCTTTAATTAGAAAGGATCCCACAATTTTATCATTGATGAGACTTGAGAGGGATCATGTATTCATATATTTTGAATGGTTGGACTTGGAAATAGTAAAGGAAGAAATTCCATTAATCCATTCACAAATAATTATTCAACCATCCCTTTTAAAGAAGATAATGGATGCTAAAAGAAATGATTTCGGAATTCAATGTAATGTGGAAACCATAACAAATGGGAAATACACAGTCTTCCAGGTTAATTAATAAGGGTTTGTACAATTTTAGAGAAGGCTATGTGTACCATAAAATCATGATTTAATGAATGAGTTTTTCAATAATGGATATATCTCAACCTTCTCCATCAAACTAGGAAGAAAAAATATGAATTGAGATATCTAAAACACTATTTTTGGGACAATATAAAAAAGGATATCAAATAATATATATAAATATGTCCTATGTTTCATCAAGTGAAGGTGGAAATGAACATACCCAAGGGGATGATGAAACCATTATCCATACATTCATGGAAATATGAAAACATAACTATGGTATTTGTCATTAGTCTTCTGAATATATCAAGATAGAATAACGTTATTTGGGTTATGGTGCATCATCTTAAAAAGAGCATGCACTTCATTTCATTTTTTATGGTAATTATTATGGGTTCTACATTTAAAGCTATACATCATATAAGTGGTGAGGCTTTATGGAGTACCACTTCCAATTATATCAGACTGAGATCTACAATTTAGCTCTATGTTTTGGAAAAATCTTGAAGATGTTCTAAACACTAAGCTAAACTTCAGAACTACTTATCACCCCAAACTAATGCCCAGTCTGACTAGACTATCCAGAAATTTGAATACATATTGATAGAATCCTCATTTCACATCAATGTTGGATGGGACCAACATACACCTGTGGTCAAGTTCTCATACCGCAATAGTTTCCAATCATGTATAAAAATGTCTTCCTATGAAGCTATTTATGGGAAGAGGTTAATAAATCCTACATGTTGGGAAGATTTTTGGGAATGAAAACTTATATTTACTGAAATGGTTGAAGAAATGGTGTAAAATGTTATTTCTATTTAGCATCACATCAAGGCTTCATAGAGTCGATATATGAGATGTTATGACAATCATTGATGAGACATAGAGTTCAATTTTAGAGACATAATATTTCTCCATATATCTCCATAGAATAATGTTATTTGATTTGGGAATAAGGGAAAGATTAGTCCAAGTAAATTGGCCTATTTCTGATCATTGATCACATCAGAGCGATGGCCGACTAACATGCAATCCCACCAAACCTATATCATGTACATTATGTATTCCCTGAATCCCTCATGAGAAATTAAATACTAGAACCATCACATATACTAAATTCATAGGTGTTACTATAATATAATGATCTGTCATATTAATAGTAGTCGTTGTGGATCTTAGATAATAGAGACAAAGTTTTATGAAATAAGAAAATTCACATGGTAAAAGTACTGTGGAAAAACCACATGTTAGAAGAAATGATGTGGGAACTGGATGATGTTTTGAAACATATTTAGAGTCATCTTTTTTAGTGTGGGAAATGGAAATTTTGGGGGTGGAATTTCTAAATGGGGAATTTTTTAATGACCTGAAATGTTATAAATAAAATATAAATTATGATTTAATTAAATGTCTTATTCTTTATTATGGTTACAGAAAACATATGAACTTATTTTTATTTACTATATCATATTATTCTTAAATTACTCGTATGAATCACTACCTTTGGTAAAAAAATCCATTGAATAGTGATAAAAAGACTATTATAAACATCTTGTTTTCACAAATCCAATTGACACAAGGAAGTGATGGCCTCAACCTATAGGACAACACCCTATAAAGCCCAATTATCAGAGCTTCTGATGGAGATAACATCTATGGTATTTTCCATTGAAAAATCCAATGCCAAGATCCAATAACTTTTGATTGATCAAAACCAATTATGAGAAAAGCTCAAAGTCATCGAGATCGTGTCCCAAACCATATACTCCAAACCACCCCATGAAAGTCTCATTGTTGCACACCTTACTCTTAGTTAGTTTGTGGTTGTATTAAAGGGTTATATATCAAGACCCTAGTGAAATGAGTATGTACGTAATTTTTTATAGAATAATGGATATATGTTCATCCTATTATTATTACTTTATAAATGGTTTTTTATTAATAGTTTTTGGGTAATATTATTATTAAATTAAGGAATTTGTTTTGATTTATTAATTGATTTTTTAAATAAGTAATACTTTAATTACATATTATCATTAAATACTTTTTATTATAAATAAATCATTATATAATTTTTAGAACTCAAATGTAATTTTTATAAGGTTTCCAAAACAATTATTGTAAAAAATTGACTATTTATCAATAAACGATGATGATTATTTTAAAAGAGAAAATACACATAATTAAAAAATATTTTCATAAAATCAATATTATTTTTTAATCACAATATAAATATTATACAATGATTAAATTTTCATAATTTTATGGGGTAGTTGAATTTTTGGTTAAATTTTTTTAATATCATATAAATATACCTTGTGAATTAAAACATCAGAATGAACCAAAAGTGATGTAATAAATAATTTGAATTCAATTCACAACCAATTAAATTTTTTCCATTTAAAATAATGTGATTTATGTTTATTTGGTTATTTGTATAAGGCCTTTATGAATCTTCCAAAACCATTAATACATTTTAAGGTTTTAAAATCATTTCTTTAGTAGTATGACTCACTTACACATAAGAAGGGTTATTATTTTATTAATTTCGGCACTTGGAATTTTAAAATAATGAAAACAAATCAAATTTAAAAGAATACCTGGTAGAAAAAATGTTACGGTTTGTGGTTTTGGTTATTTTATTATATCGAGTCCAAAACCTATGTTTGCGAAACAATAAAGAAATCCCCACTATTTTCCTATAAAAACCCACACATTCTCCCATTTATATTCACTAAAACTCCTATGATAACATACAAAAATATCCCTCTCATCTCTATAGTCTTCCCAAGGTGATCCCAATCTCTCACGAAGATCCTCCAAAAAAACATTAGTCACACATTTAAGTAAGGGATCATCACCTTCTCTTATTTATTAAAGTTTCTTTATTATTGTAGGCATTCTATTTTCAATTAATCTAGTTGGGATATGTATTTTCATGTCTATATTACATCCCATTTTATTTCCAAATGATAAAATTCCCTTTTCACACCCATCTACCCATTTTATGAATATTTTTGTGATACCATTATGTTGCTAAAATTTCACCACAATTTTCCCTTCCAAAACAATTGTGTATTGATTACCATACCAATTTTCTATCACATGTGTTCACATTTAGTCACATATAATTAATTTAATAGGGACTTAAATGTATTAATTTAATAATCCTTTATACTGTAATAAAATATTATGATGAATGAATCCCTATTTCTTGATCTATGTTACACAATAAGGCACGAGAATGAAATTAAAGTGAAAGGTGAACCCAAAATTATACAACGCTCAAAGAATTAAGAAATATTTAGTCACATGAGATGTCCTGTTGGGACATTTACTAAACCTGATTCTTTTATGGGACATATAAAATCTTTATTTGTTTGTAGTTAGACTTGACCAATGATTATGCTGTAGTGTTTTCTGTTGTTTCCACATCTCCCATGTTTCCTTTGTGTTATCATGCTATATCATTCATGTTTATGATTCTCATTATTTTTATTACCCATCAATATGATTATTATATAACATGTATTAGTTTTTTCAAGTTATTTCAAGCTTATTCCATTTATATTATTTAAATCTCACCACTTTCTTACGTTTTCCCTGAGGTTAACCTATCCAGATTTAAGTACAATCATGTTAAGGAAGTTTTCAATGAAGATGATTTATTCTCATGTTTTTAATTGTTATGTAATGTACCTAATTCCAAAATACACTTGACTTATCAATATTTTGGGTTTTATTATGTGTAATAATATCAAATAAATTAGTTATTAATATGTGATAATTAATAGGGTTGTCATATAACCCTGGATTTTATGAATTTAGTTTTTTAAATTAATTTAATATATTCAAAATTCTACCTTTCACACAATAATGTTTATATATTTTGTTGTAAAAATAGATATGTTTGGATTTATACCCGCACAACAAGAATTTAAGATGCTGATACATGAGGCATGTATATTATCTTTTAGTATACACAACAATATTTTGGATTTTGTTACACATAATACTAATTCCCTTTGATATCTTGTGTTACACATAAGAGCTATTTTTTTCAAACTACAACATTATATTAATATTATTATTAAAATATTATTATAGTTTTCACCACGTTTTTGGAATGGAAATTTTGGTTATGGATAATTAAATTTTGAAAATATGGTTTACACATATATATATAAGAATAATTATTCCGAAAATAATTAACAAGAAATGAAAATAAAACCCTTTTTCAAAATATTGGAAATGTTTTGCTATAAAACTATATTTAACCAATAAATCATGTTTTAACTCCATAAATTAATTAAATCAATTTTTATATATTATTTTAATGAAATATATATTATATTAATTCAATTATATAATTTTTATCAATTGTTTTTTGGTGGAAATAGATAAAATTAAATATAATTTAACAAATACAAATGTACGCTTCAAAAAGGTAGTTTTAGATTCTTTTAATTGTGAAATAGTTTTTAATATTTTTTGACACTTTTAAAATTTATATTTTAAAAAATAAACCACAATTTTTTAAATTTCAATATCAAAATTTACTTTGGGTGATTTTTTGTTACTTTTCTAAAAAATTTTAGTTTTTGAGACTAGTTGAAATCATTGAATTTTAATTCAAATTTACTCTTTCATCTACTGTATTTATATAGTTAATATATATATATATATTAAGTTTAATTAGATCAATTATACATCCATTAATCACTTTAGAACATTGTAACTAGTTCAACTTTGAAATTGGTTATGAAAACATTTCAATATTTTGAACATTTTTACATAAAACAACTTACTGTCATGACACGTCTATGGGATTAATTTTAATTTTAAGTCATCCCCTTATATTATTAGAATTTGGAAAAAATAATTTAATATTTTTAATAATATTAATTTATAAATTTTAATAACATAAACATAGTTTTGGTAGAAAATATTCGTCAATGTAATTAAAATTAATTACAGTGAATAAGAAAAAAAAAAGATTACTTAATTGTTAAACTTCAACTTAAATGATCAAATAATATAGAATCAATAAAAAAATTCCTTTTCTGGATATATTTCTAACCAATTATTTATTTTCCTTAAAATGGAAAATTATTGGAGTCCCATGATGTAAGGGATACCTCTCAATAGTGTACCTTTTTATATTTACAAGAATGCTACTCCTACTCCATGATAAAAGGGAACTGAACCCCCTCATTTTGTTACACCTATATAGACACATTGGATGTTTCAAACTGAAAATAAATAATCTAAAAACATCCATCATTTAAACCAAGAATCCTATATTTGGGATGAAATAAATTCAACGAATCCCTTTGCTTAATATAAAAAAGAGTTACCTGAAAAAGAGGTAACATTCATCAATGTGATTTCCTATTTTATTTCATCCATTAAGAATTCATTAATTATTATTAAATCATTATATAATATAATAAATATACTATATATAATGATATTTGTTTATTCTATGAGATATAATCACACCTATATAAACTTCCTTTAAATGGGTAATGAAATTACAATTCCAGTATGTGATGGACTACTACCCCGCAAAATGATGTCATTCGTTATTTATTTACCACCTATCACGATTTGGAATTATGAAATACATGATGTTCATAAAATATATTTATGATATTTATTATTTATTTATGTTTCTATAATTATTTTATGAAATATAGATTCATTCTTTCTATTTTTTAGATATATGATAACTTCATTTCTGGATGTCTTGACTACAACCTCTTCAATGTGATTTGATTAATTCACACAATAAATGGAATATAATAAGGATGGTTTTAGTAAAATTATATGATATATATTAAATAATTAATAAATTTTTATTAAAATATATAAATATATATATATATATATTATTTACATTCTTTATTTTAATATAATAATAAAATAGAAACAATGTTCATTTATTCATTCGGCCTACTGTCTCCATGAATGTTTTATTCAGTTTCATATATCTATATTTCATATATTCTTATAAATACTTATATAATAAATATATATTATATTTATATCATTTTTTACTTTCTTAAAATAATTAAATCATGATATAAGTTATAGGATCAAGAATAACAAGTCAAAACATATACGAAGAACAAATGGGATATTACTTGAAACAAAACACTGATATGGAATAATTATTAAAAGGCTTGTATAATCTCATAAAAACCATATATGGAAGTATATATAATGTAATTTCATTTTTTATATGTATAATAAATTATATTTATTATAAATGAGGTTTGAATGGGTATGAAGAAAATCGATACTTAAGGTAAGGATTTTCTCGTATCACTTTTATTTATATGATATGTAGGCTATATTTACCACTTATTCTTGTTATGTGGTGTATATACTTCCCTATGATAGTTTTTATCATTAATGTGATTTATATAATGATATATGATATCTAAATTAATGTTATTCTTTCACGTATCCTGTGATTCAAATGATACACATGTAGTAAGGGGATTTCTAGTCCGACTTTTATTTTTGCGAGACTTATGCCATTTTCATCACTAATTTGTTTATTGTGGTTGGAATAATTCCCTAGAATATATTATATTATAATTTCTCCCAAATTTATGTGAATTTACATATCCATTTTGTGATCAGTCTTTGATGGGGTTTATTGTTGAATAGTTACCAAATTGGAAATGTAATTTGGTCACAATTTTCCTTCTTTGAGACACATGCCATGTTACGAACCTATATTCTCTTACAATGTGTATATAGATCCTTTTGATGTGTTATATGATTAATATAATTATTTAAATTATATTTTATTCTTCAAGAAATTTTATTATTTCCATGGATTACTAGCCAATGTTACTAAATTCGTAACGACATGTTGCTACAATCTCATCGTTTATCATGATTATTTTTTATTATTCTTCCATTAATAAAATATTATGATACAAAAATCAAAATATTTATAAATGTTTTATCCTATATTTATCTGTGATATATACTTGTATGGGAACCATTATTCAAATATTTTATACTTAATATAATTATGATTTTTTTTATGAAAACCAACATTACTGTTCTCTTTGGTTGATTTTTTTTTAAAAAAAATTTTCTAAAAAAATAATATAATTTTTCTATTTTTTATTAATGATGTGTAAAATAAATTTTTAACCATGTTTTTCCATTTTAATAAAAATGGGTTTAAAATAAAACTCTATCATTATCCAATCACAACCCTCATCTATAGTTTTTATAGAGAAAAAAGAATGTTCAGTATGTGTGGATTTACACATTGTCATGGACATCGTTTCCTTCAATCATCCATTGAAATATGACATGGGTATTTGTTGGCACCAAAATATGGGAAGAAGAAGAACAAGAGGGAAGTCTTCAAGGCTGCCTCGCGAAGAACTTTTGCAGAGCCCCATGGCCCCGCACCCATAGCGGAGTTTGGAGGTGGGAGGCTCCGCGAACCCCTTTGACGTTCACGACCCACTGGGGGGCAAGGATGTAGGATGCTCCGTGAACAAATTTGATGTTTGAAAGCTCATCGTGGAGCAAGGAGGCAGGATTCTCCACAACCAAATTTGACGTTCATGAGCCCGCCGCAGAGCAAGGAGTTGAGATGCTCCACGAACAGATTTGAGGTTCGCGAGCCCTCCACCGAGCAAGGAGGTGGGATGACCCGTGAACAGATTTGATGTTTGCGAGCCCGCCACGGAGCAAGGGGAGAAATGCTCTGCGATTGGATTTGACGTTCGCTAGCCCTTCGTAGAGTAAGGAGGCGGGATGCTCCACGAATGATTTGATGTTCACGAGCCTACCGCGGAGAAAACCCTGTCTTCATGCCGAGTGAGATCTTCTTCGCGGCGCCTCTTGCCTATAAATACAGGGATCCCCTCGACCCCAAAGGATGGATCATATGTCCTTTCACCTTCTCATCTCTGAAATCGCGAAGCACATCGCTCTCTGTGAACCATGAGCTTCTCAAGGTACTTTTGCATTACGAAGTGCCTCCCCCTTTGCTTTAATTCAACCCCTCTTCTGAGAGGAATTCGTTTTGGCAATCCCACAGGCCTCCTTAAAGGAAGGGGATCCCCACGGGGACTCAAGTCATTGGGAAGCGTTTATGCTTCGTGAGACACCCTCCATACACAGGCGACCCACATGCTAAGGTAGGGTCATTGTACTTCGCGAAGCACATTGATTCCAAACACTTTACTTCATGAGGCACCCTTGCTCAATGAGGCTTTGCTTCACGAAATCCTTTCCACTTTTCGATGCTCCTCCCATATTCACTAATGACCTATGCCTATCCTAGGTGACTTCACTTCACAAAGCACATCTCTTCACGAAGCCC
The DNA here is from genome assembly GCA_963277665.1 of Viscum album. NCBI lineage: Eukaryota > Viridiplantae > Streptophyta > Magnoliopsida > Santalales > Viscaceae > Viscum > Viscum album. The sequence continues at coordinate 858,258,383 of OY728145.1, forward strand.
CTCCACTTCATAGATCCCCAGTGCTTCACAAGGCTTCTACCTATGAACCCCTTTTATCTGCTACTCCTTTTCTCGTGCAGCCCTTCAGGTTTTCATGAAGAAATTTCAAAGTCTCATAGACGATACTACCCATTACGTTGCTTCGCCTCATGCTTCTTCTCACTAAGCATTCTAATGGCTATTGCTTCTTCGCATAGCCACGCTAACATGGACCCCCAATGGGATCACCTCTCGACACCCCCCAGTCATGGAATTGACGATACCTTCCTTCCCCCAATAGAGGGCCAATATCAGATTTTTATGTCATAGGGGTGCGTAGTGAACCCGCTATGTTCGAGCTGCAGGACGTTAAACTAACATGAATCATCATCCTTAGCACATGACGTTAAACTATGACCTCACACCGTGCCTTTCACGCGGTGCGCCCCACCTTGGACGTTCTCTACCCCCACTGGTCTCCACGAGAGTGAGATCATTCGTCACATGGAATGAAATCCTATTTATTATAGTGGTGTCTGTCCGAGGGGAAAGGGAAAACACCCTGGTGTGAGCCCCTAGGTTTTCTTGCAGGAGGCAGCACCCCTGCTCCACCTCTCTTCCTTGGTGCCAAATCCGTCTCCCGCTGGACTCTGTCACCACCCGGGCATCCATTCTAGACTAAGCTCCTATTTCCTCTTTGGGTTTCTAACCACGCGTAAGCCCCTGTTTCCTTTTTGTCCCACTAACTACAAGTAGCCCCAGTCCACTTCCCATGGACACAACATTCACGACATGATCGTCAAGTCATTGCCACCTCTTGTTTGTCACACCGAGAATGACTCTCCTGGGCTTAGAGTAAGCATCAACCATGACATCCTCTTCGGGTAGAAAAGAGTGTAAGCCCCAAACCTCACCTGAACTACGAGGACATTGATCCCTTCCAAGGCGAGGTACATAGGAATCATCCCTGAGGTTCAACCCCAACACCCGGTCACTCCGACCACCTTCACGTTTGGTTTTCCCAAGCCTCACATGAACTACGAGGTCTTTGATCATTGCCAAGGAGAGGTACGTTGGAAGCCTCCCTGAGGTTCAAGCCCAACACCCTGTCACTCTTCCCCCCTTCACGTCGGTTCATCCAAACCCACCATGAAATATTTGGTCTTTGACCCTTTCCAAGGTGAGGTACGTAGGAAGCCTCCACAAGGTTCAAGCCCACTATCTATCTAGGCCCTAGGTCCTCCTTCACATCAGTTCACCCCCATCTTGCATGATGTTAAATTATGGACCTCAATCACCGGTAAGTCGTTCTTCCCCCAGTTAGTGGTAAGTCGTTTCACCCACCTGAACTACATGGACTTTGATCCTTTTCAATGAGAGGTACATAGGACACCTCTATAAGATTCAAGCCCAACAACCATTGGACCCCAGGTCCTCCTCTATGTCGGTTCACCGAACCCCATCCCATAAGAACTATGTGGGTTTGATCCTTGTCTCTTAGATAAGGTATGTAGGAAGCCTCCCTGAGGTTCAACCCCATCCGGTGGTATGCTGTTGCAACCCCATCTAGAGGTAAGTTTTTGTGACCCCATCCAGTGGTAAGCCATTGTGATCCACCATCCAATGGTAAGATGTTGAAATCCCCAATTGGCGGTAAGCTGTTGTCAGATGAACTACAAGGAACATAATTCCCTACCATGGGGATACGTAGGAGGTCTCTTCGAGATTCAATCCAAACATCACCATCATCCTCAGGTCGACTCCATCTCATTATCAAACTACTTAATTAAACCCTCCATCATCCATCCTGATTCTTACCCGGGCCGCCACATCCCAGTGGGATCAGGCCACCTTATTCCCTATTCCCCTTAACATCAACTGGGAAGCTAACCACATGTTGCACCCAACATTAGTTTTCCCTCCAGAGGTTGCACCCCAATGATCCTCTCTAATCAGTGTTCTAATTAGTCTGATCCATATCCACTAGATGTTAAACTCGCGACATAACCTATGTTAAACATGGAAAGCTGAGGAAAACCCAGATACATGACTATGGAATAAAATTCCCTGCGTTTGACGTGGGATGCCTCAAGCATCCACGCTCTCAAGAATCCCTATAATAAGGGGAAGAAACTAAAATGTGCCAGTGTCCCAGCATCCAGAAACTCTAGTGACGTCCAACATGACTACTCCCCTGACCGAAGGTTGCTGCCCTGACTGGACTCTTTGGAATGTACCAATATAAGCAATGTAATTAACTGGTGTTCACGAAGATATGGCAACAGGAAGAGTTTCATGAACAACATATTAAGTCTATAAGGGAGACCCAGACTAGGTGACGAGTTACAAGGAGGAATCCCTGGAAGGAAGGACATGCATCCCATCATCCCATTTCGATCAAGGAGAAAACGTCCCTGAACAAGGAACGGATGCCGCCCGCCCTTGGAAAGCAGAAATGTGGGGAAAAAACAGTGCCTCTGTCCTCAAACAAGATGAACGCATGCACCCCCATGAATGTGTCGAAAACAAAAATGGTGAACCCCACGTGAATGTATTTTCCTCAATATAGATATTAGTAGCGTTCGAGACATTAGTAGATTAGCGTGTCAGAAGATCCAGCTATCTGGCATCGGATCCTGCCAAGCAAATAGTGGGCCAGGCATGAAACTCACCAGAAATTGGGGCAGTCAAAATGTTGGATGTCTCGGTATGTAACGTTGTCAGCGTGGTTCCATGTTACAAACCATGGAAGATAGAATGGCATTGGCGCATTGGTCATCGATTCCCTTTTTCTTTCAGCACTGATGAGTTAATCACCTTGCTTTCAGGAACCAAGCTGCTGCACTCAGAGCTCGATCACCGCCTGCACACTGACGCAGGGGCAGGGGAAGCACCAACATAGAAGTACCACGCAGTTCTGACTCTTCTGTGATGGTCACAATGACAACGACCACTAGGTACATCCTCCCCACATCTCCCTCAGAGTGCATCCAACGAAGGTGACCAATGACATCGTACGCTGGTATGAGGAGGAGGGTATTATCCCGACTCGGGATATGGCCCGCCAAGAATTAGATGAATCTGCACCTCATCGTCAATGTCACCCCTGAGGGACGTGCAGGGAGCCACTGCTCCCCACTCCCACATATAACCATTTCACGAGACTCTCCCCGGAATGTGTCAATGACTCCCTGCCCTATGCCGATGTGGTAGGGGACATCCAGGTCAGCCCAGCTAGGATCCCATTCCAAGGGATCCCAGCAAGGGCTACCACTAGGCCACGTTAGCACCCCCACCCAGTCTTACTGGACGAGGAGCAGGTAATCCATGTACCTGCACCACCAGCTCCAATCCGTCAAACCCGATTCCAGCATCGGGCACAAGCCGAAGATGATGACTGCCAAGGGAAATTAACATCAGCGACTACTGTGGGCTGAGCCACCACTGACGCATATCACCAATACCATGTGTATGCTAAGCATGGAAATTCATATGCCTGACCGGGATTGAGGCCCCAACCACCCCACGGGCTGGCTGGGTCGACTGTCTTGGTCGCCAGCATAGGCAGTGGCTTTCGCGGACTAACCCGCAATGATTCCACCCAGTATGGAGGTCCTCCCCATACTGCTACCATGGATAACGTGGGCCTTCCCCACTTCCAGTCTCAGAATGGAGGTCCACCCAGCTCCACCTTCAATCCAAATGAGGGTCCTCCCCATGGTGGTGACGCTCAGTATAGAAGTCTCTCTCGTGCCTACTACACCGAATATGGAGTCATTCCTCCCTCCACAGACTGTTGGTACAGGGACATTGCACGTCTAGTCACTCTCCAACATTGGGACTCTCCCCATGTCCTCATAGAAGCTGGAGAAGTTCCTGCTCGCCCCAGTAATCAGAGGAGTGAGGGCCGACTTTACTTCATCAGTGCCCAACAAAGAGCTCATATACATGTTCAGCTCGACCAGTACGAGGAACCCACTCATACTGATGTCACCAGGGGAAACAAGCATGGAGGTCCCCCCATGCTCCTATCGATTCCAGTGGAGGTCTTACCCACACCAGGGCTACCCATGGGGGTCCTCGCCATGTCCTCTTTGATATCTGTCCTAGTGCTCCTCGCACCCCGGCTTAGTCGGGTGGATGTCCTCCATGCCCCATCACAAGTATGGACGAAGGAACTCATCGTGCCAAAAATCTACCATACCCTGAAGAACCATCCCAGGGCAGGAGGGCAGGCCATCACCACCACAAAATGAACACTGAGAAGAATTAGACTGATATCAAACCAGTTTTCTTCTCAGACTCTAAAGCCGAATGTGATTCAATGATAAAACCCTTTCCCAGGTCCTCCATGTCAAGGTTCAGGGTAGGAAGAAAGCGCATCAGCCTCGTACTCCCAGAATGCAAGGTCCATCAGATTCCCGCCTCCCTCCACAGGTATATCCAAGAGGAAGAAAATTTGGCAACCTCGCAGGTTACGGTCATGAAATCACCACTGTCATCACCAGAAGAACTCTCTAACTCGACCAGAGATCACAAAGAGCTATTATGGGGACCAATGGCAGGCGAGAAGTAGCGTAGCCCATCTCCAGAAGCCCAAACCCCTTTACTAGGAATTGTGGTGGTCAGCCTGTCTTACCGAGACATTGTGGCTAAGTCACTTCACTCTCTAGAGGATAGCCCGAGATGTGGAAATATTTCACCTCACTCTCCGCACTCTCCACTGGCCAGCCTACCGTCCCATCGGTTTTCTTCGATACCACTACCAGTTCCTTAGCCACATCCGGTTGACGAGTGGGGCAATGAAGGTCCCAACGCTGAATTTGAGCCAAGGAACTTATTGAATATCCTTGTAGAAAACCACTACACTGAGATGTTTTGGCCCAGGGCAGCATTGAATTTCTACGTGCCAGAATTCCACACCCCAAAGGAAGCTGAGTGTTTCCATCAAACCTTCTGGGAGACGCACTGCCACCTTCGTCACCAGCAAGTGGCTTATCCAAGGAGCCAACCACATTTTGCTGACATTGGAAGGAAATTAAATCTAGTTGATTTGGTTGTACCCCCTGTGGATCAATTACTTGAGTCACGAGGCTGCCATAGGGCCCTCCAATAGCAATGTGTTTATAGTTTCAATGTACTTTACTTGATTATCAAGGAGGCTTCCCCCCACCTGCAGATCCGTGGCTGGAGGAAATATGCTTCCCTCTTCTTCAGTCCTATCCAAAGACAACCCGACTTTCTAGGAGAGATTGAGGACATGCCCCCAAGTAGATTCGTGGTCAACATGTACACCCTATCAGAAGAGTAAAACAATATGGAGCTCCTGGATGGGGACCACCCCCTGAAGGCCTGCCATAGCTACTGGATCCCTCGTGGAGGGTTACTCGTCAACAGAGGAGCCTGCTGGGTCTCCCTACAGAAACCAAGGCATTAGTCCTTATAAAAAATCATGGTAAGGGTTAAGAGAATATCAGTGTGGCCAAACCCTCCAACCCATCTGGATCAGTATAGAAGAAGGAGGAAGACCCTGAAAAAGCCGCGCTGCGTCAGCAGCTTGCCGAACAGAAAAAGGTGCTCGACAACCTCATCGCTGAAAGCACTGTAGAACGACGGCCAGACTACGGTAATCCTAGGCCAAGGTAGTAGGGATGGGAACAAATTCCCCTTGGCGAGATACCTATAGGAAACCCTGAACATCTTACCCCTGTAGACATGGTTAAATCTGGAACTTATGGCAAGATGGCATGGTATATCTCGCCAAAACCTCCAGAACGGCGCGACAATCCAAGGGACCCGGCTCGGGTTCCCCCAGTTTCCTCGAGGGTCATGCCACCAGCCGATCCATGAGCCGTTGGGCCTGGTTTCCATGTTGATGAACCCTCCAACACACTCATGGTTAGGGATCCTCGTCAAGACAAGGAACCCCGCCCAAATGATCCAATAGCGGCTCTCATTTCCGTCCTTGAGACGTTGGAAATGCGACAGGTGGAACTCCCACCTAATGGCCAGCCATATCCGACATGGGTGGATGATATGCCAGAACCCCCATGTTTCAGGAATCCCACATTTACCCCCTTCAATGGAATAGGGGACCCGCTACAGAAACTGACCCACATTATCTCGAGGTGTGGCCCCACGTTGGGAACTCCAACACAGCAAGAAACTGCCAAAATCCGGTGTTTCGTGTATACATTGGAAGAACCTTCATTTGTATGGTACAGAAAGCTCCACATCGAATTAGTGACCAGCTGGGAATACCTCTATGGGTAATTACTCTACCTGTTCAGCTCCACCAAGTGGAAAATAAGTATCGCAGACATATTCAAGTGCAAGTAGAGGTTGTATGTGCAGGTCGCCAACTTTGTCACCCGGTGGAAAGGACCCACATATTTCTTCATCATGTCATTGACTCAGGAGAAATTGATGATGATGTGCATAAGAAATGTCAATATGGAGCTATTCCCCTCTCTGATCACCCAGAACTATCATGAGGGATTTCAGGATTTCTCTGATAAGGCCCAATGCTTAGAGGAAGCCTTACAATAGGCTAAGTAGGCACGTCTGTTACCTCCTGCAATCTCTGCAAGAAGGGCCACCAGGGCCGATCCCATTGTATTGGCCCAAATAGAGGCCCCCATAAGGTTATAGTTGTTTCCAGTGGAGCCGCATCTGCATCCTCACAGAGTCCCTCTACCTCAAGCGCAACCTCCATCCTAGCATCATCCTCCTCAGAATCAGCAGGTGCCCCCATGCAATGCCCCACCACCGACCAGGAAAGATAACCGAGTTCCACCTTCTTGACATGATCCTCTAGCCCCCCATCAAGTTTAGGCTCCAAGGGATCCCTTTCTCAGATAGAAGAAACTAGACATACTCATTCAATGAGAATCTGGTTCCCGGCTATTTCTGAAGTGCCTCAGAATATGAGATTTTTCATTTGAATTAGTGCAGAAGGCCAGAAGAGGCATACCTTACTAATCACCATAAATACTCCCCCTATCACCAGTTCCTAGGCTACACTCTCAAGAAGTGATATGTGTTCAAATACTGGCTCCAAGGCCAGTTCGAAAACAACAGAGTTAGGCTGGGCCCACCCCCGGTGTAGGCACCATGCCTCTTTATGAGGCCAGACATCAGCAGCGATAGTGAGGATGATTGGAATCAGGTTTCTAGTTGCGGACCCCAGAAGTATAAATACTGGATGGCTTGAAAAATAGTTGTCTATGCCCATGGTTTCATCCGGGCATGCCTGAATCGGCCAGAGCATTCAGAAGATGCAACCACTACTTCTGCATCATCTTCTCAGCTTAGCTCTTCCCAAAAGAGCAATCACTGGCGATGCAAGGGAAATAAAATTCCCTTGATGATGCCATTGTCATCCTGTACTCTGGGTGACTTCATGCCTGTAGGGATAGAGATCCCTTCCAGAATCTGTCCAGTTATGGACGAATCATCAAGTGACGATCAAGGGTACACTTCGGTTAACATCGTGGTGCTGGTAAACCTATACATGACTCCCGACGACGGGGAGCACCAGGCTAATCTTACCAATGTCCCCAGATGACACCAATGTCGGCGGATCCATGACGATATGGGTCTTCGAGGCACATTAGTTGGCACTTCCAGTCAGGTCGTGCACACCACTAAGACTAGGCAGAATGCCCATCATAGAGATAAACACGTGCAACCTCCTCATCCAGTGTCATTAGGCCTTCCTCCATTGCCATTTGTGCTAATGGTCCAAGAAGATCCACCTAGGCTTCACCGTGATCAACCATCATCCACCCCAGACCGGTCCCAGTTAGATAACCCTAGTACAGAATGTACTATGCATGCTTCGAATAGGGAGCCGTGGGACATTCCCAGCACCAGTCAGTCACTGGTCCAGCCGGCAGGGCCCTCCATGCCTCCTATCATAGACCGGCCTTCTACAAGAAGAATTTCATGCCTGGCGTGGAGTTACGATGTTATTAAGAATCTTACCATTATTACAACATTTCTTTCCATCCTTGAGGCCCTTCATCTATCGTCAGATATGCATGAGTCCCTCACTGAGGCTTTAAAGATCCCCCTCCTGTTTGAGATGGAGGTAGTAGCTGTAGAGGCCTTTCACGCTGAGGCGATCGAGAATGGTGAATTCTAGGCCATCATCTAATTATTTGGATAAGATGAAGGCTCTCCCAAATAGGGGAACATTCTCCCACTGTACATCACCGACCAATTCAATGGCGTGGAGGTTGGCCGATGTCTTGTTGACACAGGCTCTAAAATTAATCTAATAATGACTCGGACGCAACAGAAAATTGGATTGCCTGAATATGATCTGTGTCCCTCTAACCTAGGAATCCAAGGTTATGATAGGATAGAATAGACACCAGTTGGTAAGATCCTATTGAAGACCCAGTTTGGTGGCCTAGTTTCCAGCATCGAATTTATGGTAGTCTCCTAGGACACCGACTACAATGAGTTAATGGGAAGGCCATGGCTCCACCTGCATGCAGTGGTTCCCTCATCATATCACCAATGCCTCAAGTACTTCCTTAATGGTCGAGTGGGAATTAATCAATGTGACGTATCTCCCTTTGCTTATTTTGAGTCCCGCTATCTAGATGCCAACTATTACAAGGGCAATGACAAGCAGATTTAGAGCAATGAGGTCGAGCATGCCAGGGCTGCGACCGACCCATGGATAGATGTAGACGATGCCTACTTCTTTCCAATCCACCGATTGGAGGATACAACACCGGACATGGGACAATGCTTCGTTGTGTCTTGGTTGAGGGGGGGAACACATTCCCAGGTCTAAGAGATGGCAGAAAATCACCTCGTACTCCTATAAAAATTAGGCTTATGTGATCCCGGAGCCTCCTATCCCCATAAGGTATTAGGATGTCCGCCCCATGAAAAAAAAATGTCATATGTGCATTTTCCACCAGGTTGGAATTAACCGGCTCAATCCAATACTCCATTATTGCTCTGATATCATCAAGAATGGCCCCTTGGGACGAAGGTCACATGGGATAAGATCGATAGCCTTCATCTTTATGGTTGCAGAAGCTCATGAGTCTTCCGATGCAGTGACCATTGTCGCTTAGGCGGGTACCAACCTCCCATTTGGATCTGTTGACCCAAATGATTCTCTTCTTTCTTGGGTTCCCTCCTCGGCATGTGAAGAAGAATATTTAGAGGATTCTCCCCTTCCTTTGAAGAGGGTGTCTCTTCCACAGTCGACGATTTGGTACATGTGAACATCCGTGGTGAGGCAGACCCTGAGACCCACATTTATCAGTGCCGCCATGCCCCTCAAGGAGCAACAACACCACATAGAATTCCTGAAACAACACTGCAAAGTATTTTACTAGAGTTATGATGAGATTCTAGGACTGTATCCTCAGGTTTCTATCCACCACCTCGGTCTCCCTGCAAATCAACACAGATTCATGCAGCCTCCCAAAAAGATGCACCCTTCTCATGGCACCATGGAAGAGGAAAGATGATAAGCTCATCAGAGCCAATTTCATTAAGGAGGTCCAGTACCCCAAATGGATATCCAACATTGTGCCAGTCAAGAAGAAGAACAGACATATCAGAGTCTGTATTGACTTCCGGGATCTCAACTTTCACTATCTGAAGGATGCTTTTCCCCTTCCTTTGACAGAGTTGTTGATTGACGCTTCAACTGGATTTCAAGCCCACTCCTTCATGGATGGGTACTCATGGTACAACTAGATCTGAATGGCCCCCGAGGATGAGGAGTTCATAGCCTTCAGGTCACCTCAAGGTACTTTCTATTACCAATTCATGCCATTCGGTTTTGAGAATGCAGGTTCCACCTACTAGAGGGCTATGCATCACATATTTAAGCCGATCCTTAGGGCGTTGGTGGAATTCTATGTGGATAATCTGGTGGTCAAATCTCTCCAGTGTCAAGACCATCTCGAATACCTTGAAAAAGTGTTCAGCTTCTTCTGTTCCTTTCACCTGAAGAGGAACCCATTGAAGTGTGCCTTTAGGGTCACATTTGGAAAGTTTCTCTGCTTCGTTGTTAGATATAGGCATATTGAGATCGACCCAGAGAAGATGAAGTCCATTAGCCAGATGTCTCCTCCAAGCAATATTTGGGAGATTAATGGTTTCCAAGGCCACTTAGCCTACAAAAGTCGATTCATTGTGAACCTTGATGGCATGTGTAATCCCTTTTCTCATATCATGAAGAAAGGAATCGCTTAAGAATGGGATGAAGAGTTTCAGATTTCTTATGATGAGATCAAGTAGTATTGGCTACAACCTCCGATCTTAATGCCACCCATCTCCAGAAAGCCATTAGTCCTTTATGTCACCGCCTTGGAATGATCTCTCATCAACATTATCAACCAGAAGAATAATGAGGGGATGGAGAACAACCTATACTACCTCAGACGCATAATCCTCAATTTGGATACAAGACACTCCCCCATCGAAAAGAGTTGACGTGCACTAGTATTCACAGTACATAAATTGCGACATTACTTGCAGCACCATGAGGTACAACTGGTATCTCAGGTAGACCCACTGAAGTATATTCTGAACCACCACATGTTGACAGGCCGTCTCACTCAGTGAGCAGTGATTATCTAGTAGTTTGATATCCGGTTTGTCTCTCATAATGATATTAAAGGGCAAGCATTGGTAGAATTCCTTGTTGTGCATCTATCCCCTAATGACTAGTCCTTGGATCTTGATTTCCCTGATGAGGAGATCCTCTCTGTAGACCAAGACATGTCGTGCTGGAAGGTGCACTTTTATGGTGATTTTTGAAGCCCCACCAGCAGGAGGCTTAATGATACTAGGCTCAATACGGTAGGCTTGGGTATCATCTTTATTACCTCAGCACATGCCATCATGCCATACTCATTCCTATTGTCAGAATGCTACACCTAAAATGAGGCAGAGTATCAGGCTCTCATCACTGGCCTCAAGTTGGCTCTCGAGATTGATGTGCCCCATTTTAATTTGAACGGGGATTCCGAAATAGTCATCAAGAATATCAATGGTGACTAAATCGTAATAAATCTAGAGCTCATACCATTTTTGGAATGCACTCTCCTGTTAATGGACCAGTTCCCATCTCGCCCAGAAGTTACTCATGTCTCTCGATCTCAAAATGGTCGAGATGATGCCCTAGCCAGCCCAACTACATTGCTTGCAGAACCCATGCAGGATGATCTGATTATCCACATGGAACATCGGAGAGTCATCGCTACTGTCACCCCTGATGACAGCGACAACCCATGGGTGAGCCATCTTACCGGCGCCACCACCACGTCAGAACCCCCAAATGCAGTGGTTGAAGTGACCCGCGACTAGAGATCCCCCTTTGTTGAGTTTATATAGAATGGTAATCTCCCAACATGATGGGTTAAGCATGACAGAATCTGATGCCATGCATTACAGTTTACCCTTCAGGATGGTCCCAGTCATGATCAAATCCTCTAGAAGCACGGATTTGAAGGGGTTCTCCTCTATTTCATTCATGGAGTCAAGATTTCTCAGGTCATGCAGGAGGTCCACGCCGGTTCCTGTGGGGCTCATCAGTCCAGGCCGAAACTATCTCACCAGATCCAAATATTGGGGTACTTTTGTCCCTCTATGATCCATGACTGCATCGAGTTCGCCAAGCGATTCCACGCGTGACAAATCCATGCTAACTTTATGCATCTATTGCCAGAGCCTCTCCACTCCACCGAGTGGTATTGGTCGTTTGTGGTATGGGGATTCAATGTCGTGGGACCATATCCACCAGTGGCGGCTCGCCAGTGCATATTCATCCTAATAGCTACAGATTTCTTCTCCAAGTGGGTAGTGGTAGTTCCACTCAAGGAGGTCAAGTCCCATTCCATCATTGACTTTATGAGTTCCAACATCATCTACTGATTTGGAGGTCCTCATGAGTTTTTCATCGATAACAGAACGAACATACAAGCAGTTGAGCTAAAGAAGTTGTAAAATAAGTACAACATTCATTCAAACCATACCTCACGCTATCATGCGCAAGAAAATGGACAAATAGAGGTGTTCAACAAAACCCTCTCTAACATTTTTCAGAAAATAGTTGGTCAGAAAAAGAAGAGTTGGTCAGACAAGCTCCCCAATGCCCTCTGAGTTTATCGGATGACGACTTGTAATTCCACATAGGTGACCCCATATTCCATGGTATAGGGAATAGAAGACGTCCTATCCATTGGGTGTAACACCCTGAGATTTTATGAAAAATATTCTTTTAATTTCATTAATGTCTTGTGTTGTATGCTACACCAAGATTACCTTGCGCTATACGCAACACCGTATTAGCTTGCAGTATACGCAACACTATTCTTGGACCGTGTTACACACAATTTTGATAATAGTTATTCTACGCAACATTCAGTATATATATATATATTTAATGTATAAAAGAAATATGGTTGGTTTATGTTATACGAAACAATGAAGGATTCTTGCAAAGCACGCAACCCTGACTTTGCTTGCATTACACGCAATCGCGACCTTCCTCGATAGCGTGTGTTGTACGCAATACCGCGTTTTAATAAACAACGATATATTATTATAATATTGTTATGAACTAGCCGTTATGAATAGTTTTAACTAAATTTTGAATTTTATATCATTATTATTCATCTTACACATTTCTAGAACATGGTATAAGAACAAAATAAATATTTCGGGTAAGATAAGTATTTTTAAAAAAATGCAGTTTTTCCACCTTTTGATGGCGCACCCACTTTAAATATAGTTTTTGAAATGTTTTTAAGTTCAATTTTACAAAATAAAATTATTCTTTTGAATCAGGATATAAAAAATTTACATTAGATAAAGTTTTTATATTTTTCTGATAAATTTCATATTTTAATGAATAGTAAAAACATGCTATATTTTAATTAAAAACAAATTTTTTCATCGTAATATATTATATGGTTAAATTATAATATTGAATGGTTTTAAATTATAAATAGAATATATTTTTACCATTTAATATAATGTATTTCATTAGCATTGATTTTACCTTGAATTCGTAGGTTAAATCAACTCAATCTTTTGCAATGTTTTAAAGAAAAACCCGTTTTCTTTCGACAACAGGATTAATTTTAATTTAATTTATGAAACTTTTGTGTATTGAATTTGGAAAAATGGATTCCATAATTGGAATCAGTGGATCCAAATTATGTTAATAAGCTAATTTTTATTTTTGGGAATTATGAATAGTAACTACGGTAAATTTTATTTACCTTAGTTAAAGGTAAATCGGGTAATTAAGGGTAAATATAATATTTTAAAATTACCCTAAAAAATGTCAAAATCCTATTGGATGACCAAAAGTCGACCCATATAACCTAAGGGTCGGATTAGATTCATTTAATTAATTTTTTTCAATGAAAATAATTTAATTATTATTAAAACCAAAGAATGTGACAACATGTCACTTTCTTAAATCTTATAAGTATAATAATTTTAATATAGTGATACACTTCATGAAACTTCAAAAATGAATATTATAAAGAAATATAATACAATTATCTACATCATAGGAATTTATTTAGAATTTTTAGGGATTAAATAATTATCATTTATTATGACACAAAGATGATGCAGTAATTGTCTTATTAATGAAATATTGACATAATTGATGTTATAAATGCCCAAATAAATGTAATTTGAGAATTTTTATTACTTACACTAATTTTCTAAGTTAATATGACATTTTATTGTTGATTTAAGTAACTTGGTTCGAACTTATCATTCTGTTATAAATTTCATAAAAACCATGTACCAAATAGTGTCAAAATTGACATAAATTAGTTTTTAAAACAAATTTTATATTATTAATTGTTATTTTATTCCTAAAAATCTACGGTTCGGCCAAATGACTTAGATAAGATATATATATTAATAATAAACAACTTGGGGTTATTTTGGCTTGATATAGTAAGTTTATTAACCATATAGTGTAAGAAAACAAAAAGACACGGTAAAAGTTAAATTATTTAACTTAGAGTTAAATATAATTGATAAGGTTAAAATAATAACTTAAACTTGTCTAAATCCTATTGGATGATATTATTTAGACCCATCCCCACTTTATCTTCGAAATAAGACCCTTTGGAACCATTATAACCGAATTTGACCTTAATATAAAATAATATTTTGAGATTTTCCTAAGGTGCCCCTCTCCTCCCTTATAAAAGGGCACCTCCTCCCTCTCCTCATCACACCAATTTGAGCATTAAAGCTTGGCCAAACCCTGGAAAAATATCTTCTACACGTCCCTAGTATCAATCTAGAGGTCCTGGTATTCTTCAAAGACCATCCTTAGTTCTTTAAGTGAAGGTTAAGAAAAGGCGCGTCAAAAAGAGGTAATATCCATTACCGATCTTTTTCAATTTCTTTCTTATTCAACTTCTTCTTCTTTAGTTGTTTCATGATAAAGTAATAACATAAGTATTTATTATATAATGATATGTTATTATAAATATGAAACAACTCTAATTAACCTTCTATCCATCCTACAGAAAAAGGAAATCACAGTGGGTGCGTACGTACGGAATACCGTCTCCACGCCGTGGTGTAATCTATTTTCCGCCACCAACTTAATTGGATGGGTATAATGGTTTAATGAGTAACTATATATGATTATTATAAAGTTATATTTATACTGAAATAGTATACATACACTTCAACACAAGTTCATGATCATGAGAACGATATCATCGCTCGTGCATACGTACGGACTACCGTCTCCACGACGCGATGAGATTCATTCTCCACATTAACCATTAATGAATGATTAAAAAGTATATATAATGAATAATAATGAAATATATGACATGTTAAATCTACTGGATTTATGTATATATATATATGTATGTCATCTACTTACTTCCATTCAAGACAATAAGGAAAGGAAAACATCGTTCATGCGTACGTACGGACTACCGTCTCCATGAACGGTGTGTTTCATTTCATTTATCTATCAATTATATATATATATATATATACTGAATATATATGATATATAAATAATGTTTTATATTCTGGAAGTAAGTAAATCATTATATAAGTAATAATAATGTCAAGAACAACAAGTCCAAACACCTACGATAAATGAAACGATTTTACCCAAAACGCTTCTTTAACATGGAATTTACAAAAGAACGGGTAATATAAAGTCATAAGTGAACCATATATGATATCATAACAATGAATATGATTCTTTAATAAGTTAATGACATTATTTAAATCATTATACAGGATGTTCGGATACGTATAAAGCATATCGGACATAACGTAAGTGAAATATCACAATCTCATTTTTATCCGAGATTGTTTATACTTCGGTATTTACTGGGGTGTATTTTATCATCCAAATCCATGTTTCCTAAATATTTAATTTTATTTCCATCCACCTACAATTTTTTAAATCCAATTTTACCCTTTGGTGAGTTTTTAGTAAAAGGTATGAAAGGAATGTTTTGTCATTTTTCGTATGAGGTACTTTTTGTCTTTTCCGACAAAAGTACGAGAAGAATGTTTTTTTAACTTATACGGCATGAATGGATTTTTAAAACATTATTTACAAGAAGCTTCTTTTATAAGTTTTCAAGGTTATTTTTAAACAACTTCTTTTAGTTTAAAATTGTATGACATGTTAAGAAAGGAAAAGTGTTTTTGAAGTAGAAAGGATATTTTCCTCAAGAATGGAGTTCAAGAGTTTTATCAAAATTATTTTCCATCTAAGATAATATAGGGTTTTGTTTCTATACCTATTATTACATGGATTTTATTATGTTGTGATGGAAATATTTTTATGAATTCTTTTATCTTATTTGAATTGTTTTATGATGTCACGATGTTTAAGATTCCCATTTTTATTACATGGGTTATGCTTTGATGTATGCTTTATGATTTTGTGGCACACATAAGAATGGTATCATTATGTGATGGGTGGGACATATATCTCCCTCCAATTCATTGGGTAAAGATTTTATATCTCATTAGATAGACATTTCTGGAACGGTAGGTTATACCGGTTCAGTGAAATAGGACTGAAACGAGGAATGAACTCGGTTCAGAAAGGGACTTTGTCCACTAAGATAGTCTTGGCAATGAGTCTTGACTAACAAGAAATGATTCTCAATGATTATGTGTGTATGCCACAATGGTTCATGTTATATGTTATGATTATTGGGAATACATTTCACTACTATGATTTATCCCATGTTATGAAATTATGCTCTCTTTTGCAGGTTAAAATTTCCAAAATGTTATGTTCTTATGAATATGATGTGATTGATATTTCTTTTGTTTACCCTTACTGAGCATTTGAGCACACCCTTTTATGTTTTCTTTTCCCCAGGATATAAAGAATGGTTTTAGGTAAAAAAAGGAAGATCTTTATGGGAGATGTTGAAGATCTTTCACCACGATTAGAAGATTATATTCCGAGTTTCCAAAGACATTAAACTATTATGGTCCTTGTGTGTGTGTTTTTGTTATGTACTAAGTATTCTGAAAAAGTAATGTAATGTCCATGTACATCAAGATTCGGGTCTCTACAGTTGGTATCAAAGGAAATGTTTAGTCAACCTTTAGAAACTAGGATGTGAGAACGTTAGTGAGATCCCTAGAGATATTTATAAGGTATGTCTGGGGATGTCCCTAAGGATAAGTATACGTATAGGATATAGTCCTAGAACTATGGTAACGATCATAGAATTTAACCTAAGGTGTTAGATATTGAAGTTACTCCCCCTTTATTATGATTTTTTCCTCTAACACTATTCTTTTTGGGTTTTAGAAAATGGCTGGAAACAAGGTGATTCACGATAATGAAGGATATTATGGACAATGGAATGATATTATTCATGAGAAACCAAATGAAATGGGATTTGGAAGTCTAACCATCATTATTATGCCGAATCGGCAATATCATAATATGATCAATAAACTCAAATTTGGTAAGTTTCCTGACTCAGCTAATAAGAGAAAGATGGATTTTCATGATGATCATAGAGGAAAGAAAGTTTAATTTCCCCTATGTAAATCATGTGGGAAGAGGCATCAAGGAGAATGTTTCAAAGGAACTGGAAGATGCTTTGGGTGTGGAAAAGAAGGGCACAAAGCCAGTAAGTGCAAAGGAAAAGGCCCAGTTAACACTAGGGATGAGGATAATGGTATTGCTACGACATCAACAATGGTTAAATGTTTTAATTGTGGAATGTACTGGCATTATGCATACCAATGCCCTAAGGTAAAGTCTCATGAAGAGAATCAGTACAGCCGTATGAGTAGTATTTATGTTGATGATGATGAAGAAACTACAAATGATATGTGAGATGAAAGAATTGTTGAATCTTGGTCAATGGTTTAAGAATGTAATGGAATGATTACATGTTTATCATGTATAATGTTGTATAAGTAATCTCATGGTACTATGGAATAAAGAGACATATAAGGATTGTTACACTGTTGTCTTTCATTGAGTTTTGAAAGTGTATGATTAATGGTACCAGTATCCATGAAAGATTATTTAGATATTTTTGGAGTGTAGATGATACGCGCATAATGAAGGGATAAGGAGAAAATTAAATGTTTGATAGTATTCATGAGATCATGACTAATATAAGGAAATAGTTATATCATGGTTTGAGTATATAAAATTTTGGGTTTTTGGTATGTGGAATGCGTTAACTTTTGACAACACTCATGTTTTTACTAAGTTTCAATGGGCATTCAAGAGAGTACATGATTAAGGCCTTTGAATGTTTGGAATGTGACCAACAAGATATATCTTATGATATATGGGGATCAATGATGGTATTAAATCTCTGAGAGTGGACTGCAGTATTATGGATAAGCCTAAATATTGGAATGTATTATGTTGGACATAAGTTGGTATTGTTTGTTTTTCAATATTATTGATGGGATGTTATAGTAATATAGTTTTAGAAAAAGGAAAACCTGCAGGACGGGCGACAGCCCATCGCATCAGACAAGCCTGTGGGAATCGAACCCACAACTGAAGTGCGACTGGCCTTTATCGCCTACCACTGGCCTACAGGAAGTCCCTGGTTAGTATAAACTAGTTTTATTTTATTAAGCGGTATGATATATGAAGTATAAGTTCATTTTTGGAACCATATACGATTAATCTAACCATAAGATGGATTTATAACTGTTGCTAACCTTTTGTTTGAAAGAGATGGAATGACCTATCATTCTATCACAAGATCTGCTAACACATCACGAATAACAAATTCAACTTCATTTCTTTAAGGGATGAAGTGGAAATTGTTCAATTCACGAACAATAGTGAGATTGTACCAAAATCATGCAAGTATTTCTTTTAATTCATCAACTTTAGGGAAATGATCTTGAAAACCAAAAATGTTATCCTAGTTCCCTTATATCCGATTAATCAGATGGTACCTTAGATCATCACAAATCAATAGCTTTGTGATTGTTGGATTTTTCATAGCCATGTTCTCTACCACTCTCCATCAGAACTTGATGGTTAGATTTTTCTTCCATATCCATATTTTCACCTATGTTCTCCTACGTGGAAACCCCGTGATGAGTTAATTTGGGTAACCGTTACATTTCATACTTTAGTTTTTAAAAGCCATGTTTTGGTATTCCTTTTTACGATGTGAGTTTCTATTAAACAAACTTTCGAGTAGTAAACCATTTATAACCCTGACGAATTTCAAGGGAGAAATTCATTTTAAGGGGGGTAGAATGTAACACCCCGAGATTTTATGAAAAATATTCTTTTAATTTCATTAATGTCTTGTGTTGTATGCTACACCAAGATTACCTTGCGCTATACGCAACACCGTATTAGCTTTCAGTATACGCTACACTATTCTTGGATTGTGTTACACACAATTTTGATAATAGTTATTCTACGCAACATTGAGTATATATATATATATATTCAATGTATAAATGAAATATGGTTGGTTTATTTTATACGAAACAACGAATTATTCTTGCAAAGCACACAACCCTGACTTGGCTTTCATTACACGCAATCGCGACCTTCCTCGATAGCGTGTGTTGTACGCAATACCGGGTTTTAATAAACAACAATATATTACTATAATATTGTTATGAACTAGACGTTATGAATAGTGTTAACTAAATTTTTAATTTTATAGCATTATTATTCATCTTACACATTTCTAGAACATGGTATAGAACAAAATAAAATTTTCAGGTGAGATAAGTATTTTTCAAAAAATGCAGTTTTGCCACCTTTTGATGGAACACCCACATTAAATATAGTTTTTTTCATGTTTATAAGTTCAATTTGACAAAATAAAATTCTTCTTTTGAATCAGGATATAAAAATTTACATTAGATAATGTTTTGATATTTTTCCGATAACTTTTATATTTTAATGAATAGTAAAAACACGCTATATTTTAATTAAAAACAACTTTTTTCATCGTAATATATTATGTGGTTAAATTATAATATTTAATGGTTTTAAAGTATAAATAGAATATATTTTTACCATTCAATATAATGTATATCATTATCATTGATTTTACCTTGAATTCGTAGGTTAAATCAATTCAATCTTTTGCAATGTTTTAAAGAAAAACCCGTTTTCTTTCGACAACGGGATTAATTTTAATTTAATTTCTGCAACTTTTGTGTATTGAATTTGGAAAAATGGATTCCATATTTAGAATCAGTGGACCCAAATTATGTTAATAAGCTACTTTTTATTTTTGGGAATTATGAATAGTAACTACGGTAAATTTTATTTACCATAGTTAAAGGTAAATCGGGTAATTAAGGGTAAATATAATATTTTAAAATTACCCTAAAAATGTCAAAATCCTATTGGATGACTACAAGTCGACCCATATAACCTAAGGGTCGGATTAAATTCATTTAATTAAATTTTTTCAATGAAAATAATTTAATTATTATTAAAACCAAAGAATGTGACAACATGTCACTTTCTTAAATATTATAAGTATAATAATTTTATTCTAGTGATAAACTTCATGAAACTTAAAAAATGAATATTCTACAGAAAGATAATACAATTAGCTACATCATAGGAATTTATTTAGAATTTTTAGGGATTAAATAATTATCATTTATTATGACACAATGATGATGCAGTAATTGTCTTATTAATGAAATATTGAAAACATTGATGTTATAAATGCCCAAATAAATGTAATTTGAGACTTTTTATGACTTACACTAATTTTATAGGTTAATATGACATAATATTGGTGATTTAAGTATCTTGGTTCGAACTTATCATTCTATTATGAATTTCATAAAAATCATGTACCAAATAGTGTCAAAATTGACATAAATTAGTTTTTAAAACAAATATTATATTATTAATTGTTATTTTATTCCTAAAAATCTAAGGTTCGGCCAAATGACTTAGATAAGATTATATATTTTAATAATAAAGAACTTGGGGTTCGTGTGGCTTGATATAGTAAGTTTATTAACCATATAGTGTAAGAAAACAAAAATTCACGGTAAAAGTTAAATTATTTAACTTAGAGTTAAATATAATTGATAAGGTTAAAATAATAACCTAAACTTGTCTAAATCCTATTGGATGAAAGGATTTCGACCCATCCCCACTTTATCTTCGAAATAAGACCCTTTGTAACCATTATAAACTGAATTTGACCTTAATATAAAATAATATTTTTAGATTTTCCTAAGGTGCCCCTCTCCTCCCTTATAAAAGGGAACCTCCTCCCTCTCCTACTCACACCAATTTTAGCATTCAAGCTCGGCCAACCCCTGAAAAAATATCTTCTCCACTTCCCTAGTATCATCCTAGAGGTCCTGGTATTCTTCAAAGACCATCCTTAGTTCTTTAAGTGGAGGTTAAGAAAAGGCGCGTCAAAAAGAGGTAATATCCATTACCGATCTTTTTCAATTTCCTTCTTCTTCAACTTCTTCTTCTTTAGTTGTTTCATGATAAAGTAATAACATAATTATTTCTTATATACTGATATGTTATTATAAATATGAAACAACTCTAATGAACTTTCTATCCATCCTACAGAAAAAGGAAATCACCGCGCGTGCGTACGTACGAAATACCGTCTCCACGCCGTGGTGTAATCTATTTTCCGCCACCACATTAATTGGATGGGTATAATGGTGTAATGAGTAAATATATATGATTATTATAAATTGATATTGATAATTAAATAGTATACATACACTTCAACACAATTTCAAGATCATGAGAACGATATCATCGATCGTGCGTACGTACGGACTACCGTCTCCACGACGCGATGAGATTCATTCTCCACATTAACCATTCATGAATGATTATAAATTATATATAATGAATAATAATGAAATATATGACATGTTAAATCTACTGGATTTATGTATATATATATATATATATGTATGTCATCTACTTACTTCCATTCAAGACAATAATGAAAGGAAAACAACGTTTATGCGTATGTACGGACTACCGTCTCCATGAATGGTGTGTTTCATTTCATTTATATATCAATTATATATATATATACTGAATATATATGATATATAAATCATTTTTTATATTCTGGAAGTAAGTAAATCATGATATAAGTAATAATAATGTCAATAACAACAAGTCCAAACACCTACGATAAATGAAACGATTTTACCCAAAACGCTTCGTTAACATGGAATTTAGAAAAGAACGGGTAATATAAAGTCATAAGTGAACCAGATATGATATCATAACAATGAATATGATTCTGTAATAAGTTAATGACATTATTTAAATATTATACAGGAGGTTCAGATACGTACAAACCATATCAGACATAAGGTAAGGGAAATATCACAATCTCGTTTTTATCTGAGATTGTTTATACTTCGGTATTTACTGGGGTGTATTTTATCAACCACATCCATGTTTCCACAATATGTAATATTATTTCCATCCACCTAAAATTTTTTAAATCCAATTTTACCCTTCGGTGAGTTTTTAGTAAAAGATATGAAAGGAATGTTTTGTCGTTTTTCGTACGAGGCACTTTTTGACTTTTCCGACAAAAGTACGAGAAGAATGTTTTTTTAACTTATACGGCATGAATGGATTTTTAAAACGTTATTTCCAAGAAGCTTACTTTATAAGTTTTAAAGCTTATTTTTAATAAACTTCTTTTAGTTTAAAATTGTATGACATGTTAAGAAAGGAAAAGTGTTTTTGAATTAGAAAGGATATTTTCCTCAAGAATGGAGTTCAAGAGTTTTATCAAAATTATTTTCCATATAAGATAATATAGGGTTTTGTTTCTATCCCTATAATTACATGTATTTGATTATGTTGTGATGGAAATATTTTTATGAATTCCTTTATCTTATATGAATTGTTTTATGATGTCACGATGTTTAAGATTCCCATTTTTATTACATGGGTTATGCTTTGATGTATGGTCTATGATTTTGTGCACACATAAGAATGGTATCATTATGAGATGGGTGGGACCTATATCTCCCTCCAATACATTGGGTAATGATTTTATATCTCTTGAGATAGACATGACTGGAACGGTAGGTTATACCAGTTTAGTGAAACAGGACTGAAACGAGGAATGAACTCGGTTCAGAAAGGGACTTTGGCCACTAAGATAGTCTTGGCAATGAGTCTTGACTAACAAGAAATGATTATCTATGATTATGTGTGTATGCCACAAAGTTTCATGTTATATGTTATGATTATTGGGATTACATTTCACCACTATGATTTATCCCATGTTTTGAAATTATGCTCTCTTTTGCAGGTTAAGATTTCCAAAAATGTTATGTTCTTATGAATATGATGTGATTGATATTTCTTTTGTTTACCCTTAATGAGAATTTGAGCTCACCCTTTTATGTTTTCTTTTCCACAGGATATAAAGAAAGGTTTTATGTAAAAAAAAGGATGATCTTTATGGGAGATGTTGAAGATCTTTCACCACAATTAGAAGATTATATTCCGAGTTTCCAAAGACACTAAACTATTACGGTCCTTGTGTGTGTGTTTTTGTTACGTACTAAGTATTCCGCAAAAGTAATGTAATGTCCATGTACGTCAAGCTTCGGGTCTCTACATTGGGATTCAGTTTCCTTCATTATGAACAACGGTCTATGGATAGTAGGCACCATATAAGGTAGCTGAAATCTGCCTGGATGAGCTAGAAGCACTCGACGAAAACAAGATTCATGCCCTACACAACCTGTAAATACATCAGAATAAGATAGCTAGATATTTCAAATAGAAATTTCTCCTCCATTCCTTCTTGCAAGGTGATTTGGTATTGGCCCTCAGGACACCAATGATACCTAGCAGCAAACCTCCCAAGTTGGAGCCCAAATGGGAAAGACCATACATAATTCATTGGTTTTACCCCAATGTTGCATACTCACTGGTGACCATGGATGGTGAGTGTATAACTCCTCCCACCAATGCCAAATTTCTCACATAATACTTTTCCTGAGCCATCTGGTCCTACATGACCCTAAACTGCCATGTCTGGCATGACCCTAAATTCCATCGTCCTGCATGATGTTAAAACTGTTCATCATCCCGTATGATGTTAAACAGTTCATCATCCTACAAGATGTTAAAAATATATGGCTCTTCTAGAACTACGTAAGGCTTGATTCCCATCCTTATAGGATACGTAGGAACGTTTAGATGCTCGGTCCTAAGTCCAGCCCCCAGACTCTTCTCTTCGACTATCCCCCCTGGGGATAGTTTTCTCGGAGGGTCCTTTCACGGTTTAGTGTAGGCTTATTTAGCCCAAATCTTGTCAGGATTATGACGTTCGCACCATGTGCCCCTACCCATTCTTCTATCCTCCCACGTCCTCACTGTATGACGTTAAACTGCATGGCCTTCAAGAACTACGTATGGATTGATTCCCATCCTCATGGGATACATAGGAATGGCTGGATATTTTGTCTCTTGGTCTAGCCCCAAACCCCAGAATCTCTCCTCGGGTAAAGACATATGGTGTGGTGTAGTCTTTTGCCTCAATTCACATCGAGTTTATCATAACACTGCCATGCATTCCACTCCCCAAAGACATCCACCTCTTTCACCATCCTACTTGATGTTGAAATGCACATGCACACTTATGTTTCACTCACACAACTTGTTTTCTACTCCATCGTCTTTCATGTCTAGAAGGGACCCCAAATAGCATGGATTCTCGGCCCAAGGGCCCACCTACAATTTTGTGTCAATGTCCTCAAGGATTTTGAACAAAAAATTGACATGATCACCGCATTGCGAATGTGGTCAACGGGCGAACCTCCTTTGTTGTTCCCATTCTAGGTCACACAATATGGACATTGTGTTTTGAACATGGTAAAAAGTGATCTATTGTCATTAATGCCACTCCCATAGGTCCCAAATATTGAGTGTAGTGGCTCGTTCTACCCTGCTATATCTTCAAGTTGTGGTCTCCCTCGGGTGATTCCAACTATCTGACCCTTATATGATGAGGAGATCCAAGTACCAATCCTTGTTTCCCACACTGAGAATTTCTCACGTGGTCTTAGGAACTATGATGAGGCAGTACGCACATAAGAGGTTATGTGGCCACACCTGACTGGTACACCAAATCTGAAGTCCCTCGGCCCTTTTGGCCTCTCAACTCAAGTTCTTGTTCGAGATTTCACAGTGTGGTATGGACTCTCCTCCTTATTCACTACAGGCTATTTGGCCATGCCACACACATACACACGAGTTGTTCCTTCTCCATGTACACCCCATCCACAAGCACAGGCCCTGCCATGCTTCGCGGGCCCCATCATTTGGGTTTCCATTCTTCTGTGTCCAAAAGGACCCCTGACTGATATGGATGCACTGATCAAGGGATATCCTACCATCTCGGACCAACATCCTCCAGGATTTCAAGAAAAAAATTAATACAAGTCCCGTGATGAGAAGACAGTCAATGGTTGATGCTCAATTTTTTGCCCCGACCTCCGGTCACACAAGAATGAATGATGTGTTGTGAATCGGGTCAACAGTTGTCCTCTGCCATCACTGATGCTTTTAAAAGAAGAATCTACTGTCCATGTTCTATGACCCTAAGCTAAGATCACCATTTCCTCACTAAGAGACGTTAAACTGCAAACCGGCCAAGATGTTCCATCTAAGGCCCAGCCTCATGTTAGGATGGTATGCGACAGAGTATGATATACTCTATATACCAAACATAGGATCGAAAAAAGAATGAGATTCTAAGATACAAGGGGGGGGGGTGAATTGTACCATTAAAAATTTACCTAACAAAATTTTTAATAATAAAAAATTCACAACACCTCTAAGTCCTAAAGACTAGCTTGATTCCGGAAAAGTGATTCCGGAAATGAAACTTAACAAAGGTTTACAACTACTAAGATTATACATTAAAGCATATATAATCTTACTAAATTAGAGTACAAGTAAGTAAGTATAAGAAAGTTATACTTTCTTTAACAAAACAAAATTCAGCCGAAAAAATTGTAACAAAAAACAAGTAACAAGCAATAAATCTTTTAACCCAAAGAGAAGGGTATCCAATAACCTTGTATAAAGGTCCCTTTATTTATACTTTCAAGAAATTCTTTCTTACCTACACCAGGGTAAACCCTCAATACAAATATCGGAGTCTGTCTTTCTATCCCCGCAAGCCCTCAACTATCTGGTAGTCGGCACCTCTATCTTCCTTAGTAAGGAACCCCTCATCTTCAAGGTGTTGGAACCTCTTTCTTCCTATCCCCGGAAGCCCTAGATTGTACACAACAACAATCAGAGTCACACGAAGAAAATCTGCACTAGGAAAAGTCTGAACAAGCCGTTCAAACTTTCTGCATGAAGCTTAAGAGTTGATAAGAGCCTCTCTCTCTATAAATCACTTCAGGATGTTCTGAGCACCAAAATTCCAAAAGTTCCAAAAGTTGTAGCTTCTTTTCAAATGAGAGCCTATTTATAGGAAAAACTCCAACGGTTGGCTCCCTCCTCCAACAGTCATATTATTCCTTGAATTTCGGAGGGACCTGTACACGTGTCACTCAAACAAAGGTTAGTTAATAACTGAAATCACGACATCATTTTGTAGTAGAACAAATCTAAGAATAACTAAACTGATATTCAGAATGGAGTAGAAATTGAATGTTCGGAATGGAAATGGTTAAAGTTCATAGTCTAACTAAAAATGAAATTTTGAGTCTATAATAATGAGATATTCGGATTTTGTTTTGTTGGAATTTAGAACCTGAATTCTGTAGAAATATGGAGTCTGAATTTCAAGGAAATTCGGAGTTTGGTTTCACCAGTATTCATAACCAAAACTTACAAAGCTCGGAGTCAGAGTTCATGGGAATTCGGAGTCAGAACTCATAAGAGTTTGGAGTCTGAATTCAGAGAACTCAGAGTCAGAACATAGATAAGTTCATAATGATAATTTGGATTTAAACTACATGAGAGTTCATATTCATAATTCGAAGTCGAACTACATGAGAGTTTGTATCCAGGATTCAGAGTGGAACTTCATGAGAGTTCGTATCCAGAATTCGGAATGGAACTTCATTAGAGATTGTATCTAGAATTTGGAGTGTAACTTCATGAAAGTTCTTATCCAGAATTCAGATTGGATCTTCATGAGAGTTTGTATCCAGAATTTGGAATGGAACTTCATTAGATTTCGTATCCAGAATTCGGAAAGGAACTTCATTAGAGTTTGTATCCAGAATTTGGTATGGAACTTCATTAGAGTTCGTATCCAGAATTCGGATCCTAAAATAGAATACTTCATATATAAGTATTATATGATTATGAGGTTTTAGATATGAATCCTATTTTTATAACCAAGAAAAAAATTGATATAGACAATGAAAAAAAGGTAGGGGTAAATTCCTTTGGGAAGGAAATTTTCCTTATAGAAGTAAAATATAGATTTTCTTAAGTATAATGTGTTTGTGATTTTCAAAATAAGAAGGAATGGAAAAGTTATAAGGAAAACCTTATTGACTCAACAATCTCCACCTTTTTGGAAAGAACAAAAAACCTTTCAAAAAAAAATATAAGGACTTAGAAAAAAATTTCTTTAGACTTTGAAATTAAAACTTATCTCCCTTTGTTCATAGATGATGGTAAATACAACTAACTCCACCTTAGGCTTTGAAACCCTAAGGATTTTATTCTAGATTTCCTGAATGGAGTTTTCATTATCATGGGAATGAAAAACTTCGTAATGAGAAACTCCCCCTAACATAAGGATAGTTCTTAACCTAGAAATTTTTCTTCTCCCTTTTAGATTTTTCCTTCTCCCCCTTTTGAGTAGTTCTTTTTCCTTCTCCCCCTTTGTGATTTTCAGAAATATTTTAAGGGAATGGAAAATAAATAAAGTACCTAAAAAATTAGTACATAATAACACAAGACACAAACAACCATAGATTTCATTATAATTTAACGAATTTGTACAAGGAAAGACATTACAAAAAAAATCAGATTGGTCTATTTGTCTTCCTTTTCCTTGGGGATTAACTTCTTAAACATGATTTTTAGCTTCTTCAAGTCTTTCCTGGTCCTCCTCAACTTGTTTTTATAAGGCTTTAATCCTTTAATCTTGAGCCTTCAGAGCCTCAGACTGTGCCTTAAGAATTTCATCCTGCTTTGCATACTTCAATTCGATCTCAATACAGAGATCTATTTCCCATTTCTAGCTTTGAGGAACAGAGTTAAGCTTCCCATTCAGATCCCTCACCTATTGATTTTGAGAATTTTTCTAAAGGGTTAGCTTGTCTTAAAGTTTCCTCATTTTGGCATCCTCAGTGTCAAAAGCTTATTTTACATCATTATGAAAGGTATCAAGCTCTGAAAAATCCTGATTGATTTTATTTGACCATAAAGTCAATTTGCTACATGATTTTCTATGGACCTCATAATTGATAAGAAAATTTCTATGCTCAGCCTCAATCTTCACACACTTATCCATCACCATGGATATAGATTCTGATTTCCGATTTAGGCTGTGTTAATGCATCTGGCATCTAGAGTCTATGGTTGGAAAGATCAGAATTGTATCCACCAATTTTAAAAGATTCAACAACAAAATCATGTCAAAGTGCTGATGATTCCGAATCAGACACCTTTCTCGAGGATTGTTCTTCTTAAATTTACACCAACTTTCTTCTTGAAAACCCCTTAACATCATTATTACTTATGATATCTTTTGTTGGGGTGTCTATAAGCACTTTCTTAACCTTATCAGGTTTTGTAATGAGTTCCTCATCAAGAGATTCTTCTTCACTTTCAGATAGTTGAACTATCTTGTCTTCATCAGGTTTATCCTTCTTTGCTCCTTCTCCAAGAAAGTTCTTATCATAGCTTTCTTCCTCGGATAATTCATTCCCTTTCTCTTCTTCTTTGTCTTCATCTTTCTTACCTTCTTCCTCACCTCCCTTTTCCGGAGTGACAAGCTTTGAGGACTCGGCCTCATATGATTGGAGTGGTAAATTTTTTGATGGATTTTCTTTTTCTTGATAATCTTAAACTTGTTTAATCAGATCATCTAAGTCACCACTATCTTCTTCTTCTTTTTCTTATTCTACATACTATTCTTCTTGTACTTATTCAACAACTTATTAATGTTTAGATTTTTCCAGAGTGACAAAATTATTCCCCGGAGTCTCAGGTAAATGCTCCACAAGGAATGTTTCCGGTACTGGAATATTCTCAGAAGCTACTTATGTGGCTCTCAAAAGAGATAGTACAACTTCAACTTCAGACATCTTCTTCTTCATCTTCTTCTCTTTTTCTACCTTCTCAAGGTATTCAACAGTCTTCTCCCTTAAGGATTTATCTTTAGCAGGGTCCAATCTGAACCGAGGTTCCCCTTCGTTCTTTTTCTCCTTATCTTCCCTCCATTTAGTAACTACCTCATATGGATATGCTTTCTGTTTCTTTGGATTGGGAGGTGTATATTGGGTTTCCTTAGATTTAGGGGTCTTGTCTTCAACCCCCACTTCCTTCAGCTTCCTCTTTTTCCCTGCCTATTTAGATGGTTCAAATTTCTATACATTTTATGGAATGGCTTCTGCCTCCTCCTTTGGCAGATCATAAAACTCACCTGACTGTTTTGAAAAACCGACATTCATCATCTTTAAGGTGTAATCACTAATCAACATAACCTAACAATTCCTCACCTTAGAAGTGCAAGAAACCTTGAAAGAATCAAGACATCTAATAATAATCTTGGAGAGAAGAGAAGGATATATAATAATTTGAGCTTTTAAAGTACCATTCATGATTTTCTGAACTGTAATAAGAATTCTCCTCATCAAATTGATCTTTCTTAGATTTAC
This sequence comes from Viscum album, assembly GCA_963277665.1. Taxonomy (NCBI): domain Eukaryota; kingdom Viridiplantae; phylum Streptophyta; class Magnoliopsida; order Santalales; family Viscaceae; genus Viscum; species Viscum album. Next base: position 858,287,753 of record OY728145.1, read on the forward strand.
TAAAAAATTAAAGATGTAAATATAACTTTTCTTTATATTATCTTTATTACCTCTTCTCGGAACGAAAAACCATTGAACCCACAACTGCAGAATCCAGTTGTTGGTGGAGAGATGTGCAATCTTTGCTGTTTTTTCATCTTTGAGTCCAAAGAATTCCATTTCCTTCACATTGCTGAAACTTCCCTGAACATCTAGTAACTTATGTGAACAAAATTCAGCTTCAACATCGTATGATAAGCCCACCAAGATTGCAGCCTTGGTGTACGAATGTTTATAAGTACTTCCATAGCTCTTAAAGGAGAATTTTTCTTGTCCATCTTCTTCATTGAAAGAAACAGACTCATAAAATTA